>JAGQAX010000009.1:7066403-7666403 GCA_019142605.1 Cephalopholis sonnerati | reverse complement strand
GTCAGTAAGTCAACTGTTGTACTTGATCACATTTAAGGGTCAACCATAGACCTTTTCGTGGGCCCCCCTTGGCCTTGGGCTGGGGTCATCTGTACCCTTTGACCCCACCCTTCCTGATGGCAGGCCTGCTTTCACCTCTGCATTAGCTTAAAATCCTGTGTGGACAGCTCCTAATTAAACTTGATTTCTCACCTAAAGAGCCAATCTCCAGAGCAATGAGTCACCAGGTATTATGTTTTTAGCAATTCAGTGTGCTTTCAACCTTTTGTTGAACAAAAAGCTCCATCTAGTGGGCTCAGAAAATAAAGAAAGTGCTACACAAGGCTTCATTTGGCCATCACTACTGACTAGGCTAAGTGTGGTCTGTAAATAACCAATAACCTGTTATTGCCCAACAGTTTGATATGTAGGCTCACATTTAGTTTAAGTTGACAGTTTGATGCTGCTATAGTGTATGACTGTACTGCAGTAACCTCCCACTCAAGCTAACAATAGTTTTTCATCAGTAGCAGCTCTCACCAGCATCTTTAGCCTTTTACCACACTGCCAGTCAATATTTATGTATTTATGTGCTTTAAATCTCAGTGTGAAAGCCTTGGTTAACCTGCTACACAACAGCTTTTCAGCATTTACCTGTTTCTCTCCTGATGTGACAGCTTGTTTCTTTCCCACAAAGGGAGGTGTGGCCTCGGCGATGATGCAGTGCTGGTCTGATCTATATGTATCACGTGATACTGGTGACATTTCAATGGTCACACAGCACAGCATTAGATTTTAAATCAGTAACACAAGGAACATATTTTGCATAGCAGCAGACATATTTTGGGATTTTTATGAGCATATTTCAAACAATAGCCAAAACAATATATATATAAAACTTTTTTTTTTAAGTCTGTTAATTCCAAACCATTCCCAGTCCGGAACAACATATTTCTAGTTTCAGAAATTTTTCAATAATTTATTGACCATGGGAACCCTGATCTAATGAGTCCACAATAAATTCATAAATACTCCCACTGTACCAGCACCTCTAAGGTTCACTAACTAACACATAATACATAATTAATCTAATTTGTAAACAAACAAAAACATGTGTATAAAAGTTTTGGTTTTACAAGGAATTGCATACTGTAGCTATTTCTCAGTGAACAGTGCAGTGAATTCATACAGTCTTCTTGTCACCATGATGTTACCAAGAAAATCCTCAGCCCCCTGGCTCCAGCTATAACAGAGACATCTGAAATTGATGTACATCTTTTCATCTAACTCTTGACAAAATGACGTATTTATCAAAGTATTCCTTGAACATATATACCTTATATACTGGATGGCGTTTTTTATTCCAGAGTTTATAGGACTCATCAGCGACAGTTACTCCAATTAGTGTAAACATTATTCTGTTCCATGCCATCCATGTCAACCATGTTCAGTTAGTGGCAGCATTGGAAGGATAAATTAAATTTTGAAGGTTAAGGTATATTGTCATTTGTTAACAACCTTCCAATGCAAAATGTTAGTAACAGTTTGTCATTTCAACCCAGATGTACTTTTACAATTAAAACAAACATTTGATAATAAAACAAAATAAAATTTATGAAGTGTTTGAGCATATACAGAGGTGCTTTGCATGTGAAAAGTTGCTCTCCTATAAATCATCAGGCAGTGAAGGGAAATCCTGAGTGTATGTATTTAACAGTGTGTATGTATTGCCACCTGCTGATGAGATAGTGGAATATCTTTTGCCAAGCTGTTTCCCCTCTGTGAACAGCAGATGCAAACTGACTCTCAGTGATAATTGACAGTAACTGTACTTTTAGATAGATCGCCAGTCAGCTGAGGGGAGGGCAGTGGTGAGGGGAACTTTTTTTCTATATTTACACATGCATTCAACATGTGCAAATAGTTACAGTCAATGTTACAGATAAGCTCAGTGTTTCCACAACTGACCCTGCATATGAAATTAAATACAACATGGTGTAGGGTCCCATCATCTGCATTTCTCCAAGGCCAAATTGAACCAAATATTCCCCTCTGTGTCTGCAACATGTGACAGGTGTAAATCAGGTGTGGGGACCTGAGGTCACCTTTCCTGGTCTTGCCCTAAACTCGGGAATTTGAGGGCAGATATTTTTCAATTGTGCAGTAACATACAGTCACCGATCACTTAATTAGATACACCTGTTTAACTGCTCAATTCAATGCATTTAGGCATGTAGACATGGTCAAGACAACCTGCTAAAGTTCAAACCGAGCATCAGAATGGGGAAGAAAGGTGATTTAAGTGACTTTGAACATGGCATGGTTGTTGGTGTCAGATGGGCTGGTCGGAGTATTTCAGAAACTGCTGACCTACTGGGATTTTTACGTGCAACCATCTCTAGGGTTTACAGAGGATGGACTGAAAAAGAGAAAATATCAAGTAAGCAGTTCTCTGGGTGAAAATGCCTTATTGGAAGGGGTGCTGCCAGGGATTTTGGGCCCCATGAAAATAAATCTTACTGGGGCCCCAACATAGCCGGCCACCAGGCCAGCGGAAAATTTTGATACTGTTTTACATAAAACTATGCATTTTAATGATATTTTTCACTATCATTCTGACAAACTTGAAGAGGATCCTGGACCTGGCTCTGTAGTGTACATGACATACAAAAATTATATAGTATTTCCTATAATGTAATACCATTTGTAATAGCATCATAATCACTATTTCAGGTGGCCTCTCACCATTTTCTTTTACTTAAAGGTGTTTTCAGTGATTTGACCAAAAATAACAAAGGGAAATGTAATTTTACTACCAATACTCCACTACTCACTGTCTCCCTCTTGTAGTCCCACATGCAGGTTTAATTTATCTCCAAAACTGTAGACTCACAGGTGATGGCATTAGATTTGTGGTGGAAAAAAATACATATATTAGGCTATATGGTTGTTGCTATTTAATCTTCTGATTTCCAGAAAATGTAAACATTTCTCTGATTGGATTGAGAGCAGTCACCCAGTCTGCACACACCAGAAATGTTCTCTGTTCCTTCTGCAAAGCAGGGGGCTGAGAGTCCCAAACTACTGACCAACCATTATATTTCAGTGATAGCTGATGCTTTTTAAACCATTAATATCATTCTGAAATAAATACAGACTATAGGCTTTTTTATTTCAGAACAAATTTTTATTCTTTAATGTTTTTTTTCTCTATAATAATCGATTAATTCAACACACAGCTGCTCACCTCCTTCCTCAGGGGATACTTGGGCTTGTTCAGGTGGGGCAGGGGGACACTGACAAACGGCTGCCGCTGCTGCTGCTGCTGCTGCTGCTGCTGCTGCTGCTCTTGACGTGCCTGTTCAGAACATGCATCATTTTTTGAGCAGAGCAGCTAAACGTTTGCCTGCATTGATTATTTAACTAAAACAACAGTGAAATGTATAAATCCATAGTTTTCTTCAAAAATATGAGCTAATATGGGGAGAAAAGTGAGCTAGCTTATAAACTATGGACAAAGTTAGGAATAGACAACAGGCTAATGTTCCAGAGCTTTCCATCACATGAACCACTAACAGACCCACCTTGCCTATGAAAGAACTGGGTGACATACTGTCAACCTTTCGCTTCTTTCTCCTGTCTGAGCTTTTTGTCTTTTCTTTTTTTGCTCCCTGACTTCTGAGGCATCCTACCATCTCTGCCTCCATTCGCTGTCAGTGTAAAGTTAGGCTCTGCAGCTGTCTGATGGAGCAGGTGGACTGAACCATTTTCCTGGGGGGGGGGGCGTTGAGAAATGTTTCCAAAACAAATAAACTTAGTGTTACCAGTACATTGTACATAAAATATATGTGTGATTGTAAGTTTATTACTGAATGTCATATTATTTTGTCAGTTTTCAAATTGTATTAGGGGCCTCTCTGGGCCCCTGTCAATCATGGGCCCCTAGAATCCTTCTCCTTATTCTCCCCTTTTCAGCGCCCCTGCTTGTTGATATCAGGGGTCAGAGGAGAATGAATCAAATAACCACTCGTTACAACCAAGGTATACAGAAGACTATCTCTGAGCCAATAACTAAGCAGCATAAGATCACACCAGGTGCAACTCCTGTCAGCTAACAACAGGACACTGAGGCTACAATTCACACAGTATCACCAAAATTGGACAACAGAAGATTGGAAAAACGTTGGCTGGTCTGATGAGTCTTGATTTCTGCTGTGACATTCAGATGGTAGGGTGAGAATTTGGTGTAAGCAACATAAAAGCATGGATCCATCCTGAATGGTATCAATGGTTCGGGCTGGTGGTGGTGTAACGGTGTAGAGGATATTTTCTTGGCACACTTTGGGCTCCTTATTACCAATTGAGCATTGTTTAAATGCCACAACCTACCTGAGTATTGTTGCTGACCGTGTCCATCCCTTAATGACCACAGTGTACACATCTTCTGATGGCTACTTCCAGCAGGATAACGCCCCATGTCACAAAGCTCAAATCATCTGGTCAAACTGGTTTCTTGAGCATGAACATTAGTTTACTGTACTCCAGTGGCCTCCACAGTCACCAGATCTGAATCTAATCCCTCATTTGGCCATCACTAGTGCATACTCACCACCAATGCCTCAGATGTTGTGTTGACACTGGTGAAGACAAAAATAATTGTAACAGCAGTTGATCTTACTTGTCTTCCCCCAGTGCTGTAGAGAAAACAGTCCTTGATGAAATGCAGAGCACATATCCTTCTATGGTACAGTATTTCCTCTCTGTAACACACCCATTTTTTTCCTTTGACACTCTTAAACAATACATATTCAAAAAATCAACAGGGCCCTTGGGAAACCAGTGGCAGTGTTTTAATTTCTCATGTGACTCTCTGGAGGTCTTCTTGAATTTCTTTTCTAAAAACATCTTTTCTGTCATTTTACAATCTGGAAAAAAAACTGGAAATACATTAAATGGTGAGTGATTTGGCCACATACCGAAACTGTTATGACCCCCAGACAAGTTCATTACAAAGAGGTCTTATATACTCCTCTAAAATATTAAGGGAACACTTAAACCACACGTCAGATCTTGATGAACAAATGTTTCCACTTGAAATGTTTTACTAATGTACACTGTATAATATGTAAACAACAAAATAATCCAGAAATGGTCAAGGCAAACCAAAATCATCAACCAGCTGAAAGTTTGGTCAGACAGTTCGGTCAGAAACATGACACATGTTCTGACCTGGTGTAGGTCAGTTAATAGGGCTCTGGCAGTGCTCCCCCTGTTCATACTCACACAAAGGAGCACATATCAGTCCTGCTACTGGGTTGATTCTCTTCTACGGTCCTGTCCAGCACTCCTCCTGTAATGGCCTGTAATCTCCTACATGCTCTTCAGACGGTGCTGGAAGTGACTGCGACCGCACGTATGGATGTGCCATCCTGAAGAAGACTACCTGTGCAACCTGATAGGGCTGCAGGTACCGCCTCATGCTACCAGCTGTGACAAGGGCACTAGCAGAGCACAAAACTAGAGGAGAATCAGTCAGGAAGGATAAGGAGAGAGCAACTGTCTGTGGCCACCACATATAAAACCATTCTCTTTTTGCTTTTGCCTCTCCATTGCACCTGTTGTCACTTTCATTTGCAATAAAGCAGGTGAGACTGATTTACAATCACTTGTGCTTCCTAAATGGACAGATTCATATCCCTGAAGTTTAACTGACTTGGTGTTACACTGTGACCATTAAGAGTTCCCCTGATTTTTAGAGCAGTGTATAATCATAAAGACTCGAAAGGTAGCAGAAAACAACATTTAGTTTAGCTGAATTATTAGCTAATTATAATTATTAGCTTGTAAGCTAACATTAGCCTCTGGAATGTTTGCAATAGCCCACGAGCTAACCATACATTTAAGCTGAAGATTTCTAGCTTCACTCATATAAAGGGTTACATGGTGTTATTTTTGAAGCTAGCGGACTTCAGCTGAAACATACAGTTAGCTCGTAGGCTACTAGCAAACATTCCAGTTGTTAAAATAAGCATGCAAGCAGTCCCTGAAGTGGTTAGCTGGCTAGCTAGCTCTAGCATATAGCATATTAAGGCCCTAATCACACAATACGAATTTTAGCAGCTGGAGGTGGCTTTTTGTAATTGTAACTGGGGTGGTTGCCTGGCAACAATAAAAAAAAGCGCAAACTGTAGGCAACAAGCACTAGCCAATCACAGCACAATAGTACTAGCCAATCACAGCAGAATATCACTAGTCATTCACAAGCTATTAGGGCAGGCAGACCAGCTTAGGACAAGGTGAAATAATGCTGACTGGTAGTGATGGCCAAATGAAGCCTCAATATTTTCTGAGCCCACTAGATGGCACTCTTGGTTTAAAGAGAGAGGCTCAAAGAATAGCAATTCAGTGTGCTTTCAACCTTTTGTTAAACAAAAGTGCCATCTAGTGGGCTCAGAGAATAAAGAAAATGCTTCATTAGGCTTGATTTGGCCATCACTACTGACTGGTCAATGCCACTAATGCAACTGGGTCATTTCTTTTGGAAAGTTGTGAGTGTGCCGGTGGTTGGCGGGAGTTTTGGAAGAAGTAGGCATCTGTGTAGCTGTGTAACAGAGAGGTTTGACTGGAGATAAGTTGGTCTTGATTGAACTGATTTGATTTGAGTAGATTATTAATTAATTGTAATAATAATAATAATAATAATAATCAATCCAAAACAACAATCATTGTTGTTTTGGATTGAAGACAGAGTAAACAACATGTCGTTCAGTGAGGAGGATAGTGAAAGAGGGGGTAGTGAGTGGGAACAGGTGGTGAAGGTAAGGAATCACACGAAAAGAAAGAAAAACCAGAAGGATAGCCTGGGAGGAACAGAGAGTTAGGGATGGGAGAAGGAAGTAAACAACCGCAAAATAGGGGCCTAAATGTGATGGTGAGGTTTGAGGGGGAAGGTGGAGTCAAGATAACAGATACTCTAAAACTCACAACAACAAAAAAAGAGCACAAGTAGGGGAAGGTAAGTATGTGAGAGTGTCAGGTGATGGTAACCTGGTAATTGGATGTAACAAAGAGACCAAAGTGAAAAGGACAATTAAGCTACAGTGGGTAGGAAAAGTTGGCTGGACAGGGGAAACTGAGTCTGTGTGGGAAGGAGCAAATGGTGGCCGGTATTATACAATAACTTGGGAAGAAGATGGGTGCAGCTCCATATGAATTACTCAGACTGACCCCAACCAGGCCCCATGGCCCAGCCACCTGTCCCCATACACGGCGAGGTACTCGAAGTCAGAATATGCCAAGTCATCAAGGTACTCTGAGTATGTACCCAGCCTCCATACATTTTTAGCTATCACACTGCTCAGCCTGCCTGGGAGAGTTTACACCAGGGTGCTGGAAAGGACACTCTGAAAGACTGTCGAACCTTGGATTCAAGAGGAGCAATGGGGCTCCCGTTCTGGCTGTGGAACAGTGGACCAGTTCTTTTGATTTACTGGTCCATCTATGTCCCAACCATTAATGGTCAGGAGCAGATACAAGTGGCTGAAATTAGTTTCCTCTGTGGGGTGGTGGGCCTCAGTCTTAGAAATAGGGTGAGGAGCTCAGACATCTGGAGGGAGCTTGAATCAGAGCTCCTGTTTTTTTCCTGTTGAAAGGGGTCAGTTGAGGTGGTTCATGCATCTGTTTAGGATGCCTCCTGGGCGCCTCCAGTTAAAGGGGTTCCAGGCATATCCCACTGGTAAGAGGCCCCAGGGTAGACCCAGAACACACTGGAGGGATTACATATCTCACCTGGACTGGGAACGCCTTGGGGTCCTCAGGGGGAGATGGAAAGCTTCACTTGGGAGAGAGATGTCTGGAGTGCTTTGCTTGGCCTGTGTCCCCGTGACCCGGCTGGATATGTGGATGGATGGATGGATGGATGGATGAATGGATGCACTGTGTGGCGGGGCGACTTTAATGCACATAATAAGGTATGGGAGAGTGGTAAAACAGATTACAATGGCCAGGAGGTGGAAGCATTGATAGATGGGGGTCACCTTGTTGTTGTTATAAATGATGGCAGGAGCACAAGAATAAATGTGAACACTGGCAAGAAATCTGTTTTTTCAGATTTGACACCAGTGACCAATACCTTAGCACTATTATGTGCCTAGCATGTGCATTGACAAGCGACCACTGGCAGTGATTAATATGTAAGAAACAGTAAAATAAATATAGTAGTGATGCGGAGCAAAGAGAGTATAGGGAGAAAATGGATCTTTGGGAAAGTTAACTGGGGAAATTTAATGAAAAAAACTGACAAAAAACCTTGAGCAGATAAGTAACAACATAAGTATAGAAGTGATTTACTGTATAGTAAGAAACGGTATGCTATTAGCAGCAGAGTGCTCAGTTCTAAAAGCACAGGAAGAACGAGAAAAAAATTTAATGCCATGGTGTAAGTGTAAAGTGGTTGTAAAGCGCAGGAATAGAGCATTAAAACTGGTCAAAAAGTCCAAACAACCACAAGCCATAGTGAGGAAGAAAATTAGACAGGCAAAGAGGTCATACTGGAGGCCGTTGGCTCAATTTGGAACACTACCCAGATAGGAGAAGTCTATGGAATGATAAAGAAGATGGGAGGGGATAGGAGGGAGTGGAACTATCCTGTTCTGACCGCTGGGAATGAAGTGGTGATAACTAATTAAAAAAAGGCTGAGCTAATAGTTAAGACCTTTGTTGCTATACACAGTTCCAATAATATGACTGAGGAAGGAAAGCAAGGAACTAAACTAAAGAAACATGGAGGTACTAAAGAGTAGTGATGGCCTCATGAAGCCTCATGAGGCCTCATTAAGTATTTTCTTTATTCTCTGAGCCCACTAGATGGCGCTTTTTGTTCAGTAAAAGCTTGAAAGCACACTGAATTGCTATTCTTTGAGCCTCTCTCTTTAAACCAAGAGCGCCATATAGTGGGCTCAGAAAATAAACAGAATGCTTCATGAGGCCATCACTACTAAAGAGAAAGGAAAGTAGAGGGAATGAGTTATATCTCCCATTTACTAGTGGAGAGTTGAAGCGGACATTAGCCAAACAGGGAAGAGCGCACTGGGAAAATATTATATGGTGATTAAGCATCTACGTAGGGGAAGATTAAAATTGTTGTTTTATACAGTAAAGCCTGGAAGGAGGGGAGGATCCCAGTGAGCTGGAAGGAAGCAACCATAATTCCAATAAGAAAGCCTGGGAGAGACCCTAGTAAGCTGGTAAACTACAGAACCATTGCTCTACCTTCACATATCTGTAAGCCAATGGAACGAAACAGTAACAGCTGTGTTTTTCGATGAGGAAAAGGCCTATGATATGTTGTGGACAGTGTTCACTTTGTTAACGAAAACTATGATGAGTTTTGAGAGCCAAGAGAAAGACAATGAGGATAACAGTATTTACTCTGGAATAAATCAGCAGTGTGGAAATATATTTGGTTTCGGAGAAAAAAGGGGTCAACAGATAAAGCATACACTGAATGTAAACAATGCTGTTAACAGATGAGACACAATGAAACATTACCTGCCTGAACGGGCATTTTATGCATCTTATGCTTGCTTCTCACTACAGCAGCATTAGCTGCTCTGTTTTAACAGTGTTTGACTTTAAAAAAAAAAAATGCATGCATGCTGGGATTCAACCATGCTGTTCTGTCAGGAGATGTAGTGACCTAATTCACCGCTGAGTAAGAACAATAATAATGTTACATTTCATTTTTTTTAGCTCTGGGTAGAGTAAGGTGACCAGATATCTCAAATGCAATCTGGGGACATTTTCAGCGTTAAGGTTAAAAAACATATATGTTATAATGATGAAATAAAGAAATGGGGACAATTTTAATTTCATTTATTTTCACCAAATATATCAAAAAGACAGGTTGATTGTATTACAAATAACTAGTGGAACCTCACTTGTTGTTTTTTTATATTGAAATGAAAACTCAATTTTCTTTCTTAATCTCCAAAGAGCTCCTGGTTAACAAATAACTTAGTTCAGTTCAGTTCAGTTTAGTTTATTTTACAAATCAATCAACGTAACGTTACACACAACAACACAGAAGTTAGCAAGCTAGTTAACGTTAGCTAGCAATAGGCTCGTTCGAGATGAGCCAGGCGCTGCAGTTGCTCTCCACCGACTGCACCGCCTGGCTCTCACCTGAACAGCTGATTGGTTTAGATGTCGACTCAACAATATGACGTTAATTTTTGTTAAATTTTATTTGTCCAATTTGAAGGTTTATTCTCTTAACAGAATACATGTTGTGTGACTGATGGAGACCAAAAACAAGCTTATATATAAGTCTGAAAGTATTTTAATGAATTGACATCATATCGGACGGGAAGTGAGTGTTTCTGTGACTTCCTGTATGGACTGAATGCTGCTGGAAACTGTCAGGAAACTGTCCGACTTGGTCGCGGCTATTTGTCAACGTCTCCTGCTGCAGCCGCCTGATCTCGTCTACCTTCCAGGCGAGGTGCAGTTCCAACGAGCCTAATATTAGGCTGGCTAATCTACTTAGCCAGTGAGTGATCACTAGCTAAAGTAAATGATCAGTGCTCTTTACAAACACCACGAAGCATTGTCAGTTAGCTCAAAATCAGCTGATTATTCTGTATTTGGAAATATAATGTGTCGTGAACATTCTGGTGCTTACTTACATCAAGATTCACAGCTAACTTTACACTTACCACTCATTTATTCAGCAGGTGATGGCAGCATGGAATTACGCTATCAAAAGACCGGCATTCTTGAATGAATGGCGGGCGGCTGATGCGCATGGAGGACCCCATGGCTAGGACCCCTAGCGGCGGCTGATGGAAATTAGGTTCGGTGACAATGATACAAGCCAAGATAAAAAAAAAAAAATAGGCATGGCAAGGGCACCGCATTGCTCGCTCGGGCTTCCTCTGCTCAGCGAGACGTACCCGTTGATATCAGTGTTTCCCCTACCATTATATTAGGGGGGCGCCCCGCCCCCCCAACAGCACCCCCCGCCCCCCCTGGAAGGTCAAGTTAATTTAATTTTGTTTTATTTTCTATATAGCGCCAGATCACAACATCATCATTTAAGGTTACCTTTTCTATAGAACAGGTCTATACCTTGTCCTTTTATTAAACTAACTAAATAACCTTGTGTTATTTATCTTATTTACACCACAGCATGTCACTTCTGTCTCTACATGGTGGTGCATTTTCAATTACCTTCTGCTCTCTGTATCGTGCACGGCGGAGTTCCGCCCCAAACACACACACAAACAGACACATGCACACACAAGTGAGCACACTAGAACATAGCTGTCAAGTCTCCCGTTTTGGCCGGGAAACTATCGTATTTTACCCCTCTTTCCCGCCGTCCTCCCGTATTAGTATTCTCCCGTAAATCTCCCGTATTATAATAAAAAAAACATTCCTCTGCCTCTCCAAACTGAACTGTCACTAGGCTTGCGAGAACTGCAGTGGCCTGGGTTGCAGTTGTCGCGAGGTTAGTGCAGACAGCGGGAACAAACCCGAACAAAGAGAGAGATGGATGGATGTGACGAAGGAGAAGGCATTCCTGCCAAAAAAGCAAAGAAGTCCTGTAAATATCTCGACAAATG
The DNA here is from genome assembly GCA_019142605.1 of Cephalopholis sonnerati. NCBI lineage: Eukaryota > Metazoa > Chordata > Actinopteri > Perciformes > Serranidae > Cephalopholis > Cephalopholis sonnerati. The sequence goes on along the minus strand of JAGQAX010000009.1, from coordinate 7,654,800 downwards.
GGACAGCGAATTTACTTTCTTACAGAGGAGCAGGATGGGGCACATTATGAACTGAAAATATGTTTAAGCAATAAGCCCCGAGAAGCCGTGAGTTACAGTGATTTTACAACAGCTGAGGGGCGTTCAGTGCCCCTCAGCTGTTGTAAAATCACTGGGAGTGTTGTCAAGACTTGGCCAGATGGGATGTGTGGTGAGGTGGAAATACTTCGCCCCCTGCCCGAAAAGCCTTGTACATATCGACACTAACCAGTATAATCCATAATTCCTTTTCAATACCATAAATAAATTTACCAACCCTGTTGGTAAGACACCTAAGTCAAGACTGGTAACTAAAGGTGACAAGGCTTTTGCCATCAAGGCCGCAAGGCTCTGAAATTTTCTGCCTGAGATTAGGCTAGCTAGCACATTACCCATTTCTAAATCATTGCTCAAAACATAGTTTTATTCGAATCTGTTCCTTTTAATGCCTGATTTGTACTTTTCTGATTTGAAACAATATTTCCAATTGTTCTGTTTTTGCCTCCGTGAACATTATTTTTCTTAGCTCTGACCATTTTTAAAAAAAAAATATTGTATTGTTAATGTTGTCTTATTTTAATGCACTTTGTGAAGCACTTTGTGAACTTGTTTAGATAAGTGCTCTAAAAATAAAAACATTATTATTATTGTAACCACAAGCTGATAAGATGCAGCATGATGTGGTATACTGTATGCAAACGACTGTAGTAGTTATGATTAGGACCCCCTTTACAACTTGAATTAAGATGCATTTATTATCAAGATTCAATCTGATTACATTTACACCTGGCATTAATGTGTCTCCAGTGTCCACATTGACATCCAATCGCTCTCAAGGTCAAACAACCAAATGCAGTCCAAACTGGTCCCGCCCCCTTAATGTCAAAAACAATTATAAGAATAAAAAAACAATTATCATAAAAAAATACACACTGGTATGTGTATGTGCATGATATTGTCTGTATTTTCAGAACAAATTTAGTGTAAAAATAGAACAAGCCACTGTGTTTGCAGCCCTCATCTTCAGCGTCAGGTGAGGGCGAGCCACTGCTGCTTGGCTGGTTTGAAACAGCTGCATGCGTAAAGGTATTTCCACCCACATAGTTGTTTTACCTGGACTGAAAACACAGCTGTATTTTCACTTGTGTTCCATGTCATCACAATGTGTCCCTGACCTGTTCCAGAGGTAGTTTGGCCAATCAAACCACAATCCATCCGTAATACGTTTTGGGCGCATTTACACCTGTACTTCAACATGATCAAGGACTATCAGATTGCAATCCAATCAACTCATTTAAATGCAAGGTGTAAAGGGGGCATTGCAGTCCAGAGTGTAATAAAGTACTAACATTGTATAAACTCAGTTTCTTCATATTTAAATTTTCTTCTAGATGTATGCTTAATAGAGGTTCTTTATTTAATGTATTTAGTGTATTAAGGCCATGTTTGTCATTTGTTTTTTTAATTAACAGCTACAATATTGTCATTTTTGGAGGGATCAAAGGGTTCTCTTGCAAGGTTGGCAATACATGAAGTCTTTACAAACCAGTTGTTTTTTATGCATATCAAAGTCAGACATAGAAATAAACAGTCAGATAATAAAGATATTATTAAGTTGGAAGAGTGTCTTTTTAAGGGCACTTTCAAAAATAATACCCCAATTTTAAAACCTGGTTCAGTGCTACACAGCAGAAAACTGTCCTGTTTCACTTGTATCATATTGGATGTGTTTTGGCTGATGTCTTGTTTTCCTTGAAATCGTTTTCTATTTTTATCTATCTTCTCAGATAATGTACCTGGGGGCAGCCAGAAATAATAATTCCCAAACTACCCTGGCATTTTTCAACGATAGTGTTGAGAAGTTTGGTATTTCATTAAGGTAACACACTGGCTACGGTAACATGCACACCAATATTAAAGCCAGGCAAGATGTGAAATAGCCTGACAATTGTTGTCTGCTCCTGTTTCAGCACAGAGCTATAACAAATGTAATTTTAAAGGTCAGTGCCATCTAGCAGTGAGCATTGCAGACTGCAACCAGTGGAAACTTCTCCTGGTTAGAATTCCTTCACTGTTCATTGTTGAGGAGGTTTTTTACTAGGACCTGAATTGTCCGCAGAGGTCTCTTCCTCTCTGTTATGGCCTCCATACAAACAGAAAAAACTGGGGCAGGAGGCTGCAACATTTAAAAGAGGACGCCACACCAAAAAGGTAACAGATTACACACCAGCTTTATTGTTCAAACCCAAAAGCATTAAACAAAGGCACAATCAAACTACGGGAAACCAAAGGGACTGGAGACCCCGGCCAAAAGGAACAAAAGAAGGGAAGATGCTGGGCCAACCACGCAGTGGGCCGTCGCTCCCAGCGTCTCCCCCTAAACTACCTAAAGCAGAAATTAAGAGACGAATAACATGACCAGCCCAAACTAATGCAACAAACTAAAACAACAAAACCCCAGCACCTAAACGAGCATGGGGTAAAAGAACCTGCTTGGGGAAAGAGAAAACAAGGGAGGAAGGAAAAGATTCCTCACCACCTGCGTTGTTGTCTTTGTGCCATGTGCCATGTGCCATGCCGTGTGCCGTGCCATGTGCCATGCTTCCCTGTCTCTACACTCCCTGTCCCTCTTATCTCCTCCTCCTCTCTCTACTTGAGTGTAGATTGCACAAAACAAACGGGCCAGGTGATTAAAATTTCTGAAAATGCTGAATAAAGCAGATTCACATTACAAATGCCTGAGAGCGTTACTGCATTATATCCTATTATTTTTCTTTTGATTGTCACCTGACACCTGAATTTTGTTTTCCCTTACTTACTTAAATAAAAATTCTCAAAATTTCCTGGGGGAGGACTTCCAAACTCTCCCACTTAATGTGTCCCTTACAGTGTTTAAGTAAAGTGACACCCTTGTGTACATTACTGTATGGGGATTAACATAAATATGTAAGTAAGAACATAAAAACATGTTACTGTATATAACTTTATTATTTAAATGAATAATTTTCTCTCCTTTTTGTTTTTTTGCTTGAGCATCTGCCCCTGAAAATGTCTATGCACAGGACTGGACCTTGATGATGTTTCCATCTCTCTTGGTAAGCATGTTGGACTAAGTTATTGCATGCTGAACCATTATTTTCTCTGATATCAGGTTTGTCTTGTAAAAAACATATTTAATAAAGACAAGTGAGGCTCATCAAGTTGCTCTGTTATTCATCTAAGTAAAGATTTGCCTAAAGTACAAGTTTATTACATCATGTTCTATATGAATCTGGATATAGATGTTCTTGAAAATACACAGAGACAGACACTTATGCTAACTGAATACTAATCCTAAATATAGTGTTAATATTACTCTGCCCCTGCCGTTTTGGTAGTATATTATAACTGCGAAGTTAGTTCTAACATAATCACTTTAGAGGATCCACAACATATTATCATTAACACCAGGTTCCCCAAATTTAAGTTTTGTTTTAAGACTAAAGCAAGTAGATACCAAGCTTTTATGAAAAAAGTTCAGATTATTCCTCTTTCCCTCTGAATGCCAGATGTTATTACCTTGCTCATCATACATAAGTTTTCCTTTATTGTACTTACATTTTAGTACCAGGGGGAACTGGTTAGATTTTTTTTTTAATTGGTATCTGATTCATACAGCAACATATTCAAATTGTTTCCATATCAAGGGCCCATTTATGAAGACACAACGTACTGTATTTACCATATGCAAAGTATATCACACCTCCCAGCATGCAAGACCAGTGTTGAGAAATACATGGGTACAACGTGTCATGCAGAATACTTTCCACAGACTTTCTTAAATGGTTATGCTGTTCTCTATCTCAGTAGGGTTCAGATATGTGTAGGGTACTTCAAGCTTGGAGTTTCTTGCTTTAATTGCTTCACTCAGGGAGGACAGCTCTGCTTGAAATTCCTCAATCATCTGCTTAACGGCAGGCTCATCGAATCGGTCCTCAGGATATGAACCCAAGGTAACCTGCCAAAATGACAAAACAAGACAGGTAATTAGACTGACGACATTTCATGGTAAAAAACAAAATAGAAAAAACATCTCTAAATGTGAATGGGTCATCGTGACCCTACTTTAAGTATTGATTAATACCAAACTTACAGTATCTGTGTAGCTGCTCGTAAGTAGCCATGACAGATCTGCAAAGCTGACTGTCTCGCCAATATTTGGGAGGGTCTCCAAAATTGTCGTCATGCTTGACTGCCCCTTAGTTGTTGGAGGTGGTTTGCGCAGCAGGAGACAGCCATTGGGCACCCAGGAGTAGTAGTCGTACTAAATTGTGAAAGAAGTTTTATGTATTTCACTGACTTCTTATTTATATTTCATTTCATTATGTATTGCAAGATTGCCTAACTAATTTAATAAACTGGTTCTACTGTCAGACATTACAGTTAAAGGGATGTAAGCCTACACAGGAAATACACCTTTGTACTGCTGAGCTAATGCCCTACTAAAAGGAATTATTCATAGTAACAGATGAGGCAGACTACAGATCTGCCATTTTTTTTAATACATTTCAATCCTAATACTTCTCAATCACACAATAATATGTGTCCAATTTCCCCAACTGTTTACCTGCCCGTTGTTTACTGCAGCATGTTTAGCCGTTGATGTGAAGATCACCATGGTGATGAATTTGATCACTTCCTCGACAGTATAAAAGCACGCTGGAATCTCTGTTGACAGCACAGTCACTATCAGTTCATTATTAGTATTCACTATGCATTAAAACATGTGGAATATCACAGGCTACTATGAAGTATAGTGTGAAGTGTCATTCTAAATATTCACATTTTCATTCTATATATTCACACTTTCATACAATATATTCAAGTTCCATGTAAGTTAAATACCTGAGGCTTCGTTGCTGAGGAAGCCACGTGTGAATATCTCACTGATCCATTCCTGCAGCTCAGTGTCTCTACACACCTCACTGTCTGAGGGATAATAGTACTCCACTACTTTCTTCACAAAGCTGGTGAACACAAAACAATTTGATTTAAAATTCTAAATAGCTACATTGGTATGTGAAAAATGACACAAAGACAGTGCTGAAAAAAAGACAGTAAGTCTTGAACCAACAACATTCCCAATCTCTACATTTAAGCTGTTGCTTGTCTAGAAAAAATATAAATTTACCTGTTGATGACTTTCCACAGCTTCAGGCCATCATCTCTGTAGTAGTTGTTGGGTATGGACTCCAGTCCTCGTGCAATGATGTCCTCCGGGAGACAGAGGGAGCTGTAGGTTGTCTCAGAGTGAGACCGTCTCATGAGCTCTGTCAGTCCATCACATCCAAGCGAGCTCTAATGAGTAATAGTACACAAACATACAAATATTCACCATCAGACATTTTTCTTGAAGTTAAAAAAAAATAAATTATAAAAATATTTTCATTGTTAAAAAAAATCAATGGCTAAAATCTAGTTTTGTATGACAAAATTGTAATAGTTTGAATATTCAGAAATTATATTTTAAAGAGCCGTACTGTATCCAAACTCCCGTCTTTTGCCAAGAGATGTATGCGGGCTCCAATGTTTACGTCAAGGGTGTACCGGAAGTGTGGAAACAGCAGCTGTATAGACAAAAGACAGACAAAAAGTCAAAGTAAGATGCTTAATTGAGCAAAGAACAGGCAGCACATTGTGGGTCTGTCGATCACCAAAGAAGCCATAAGCAAACAAAACTGTGGAAAAGTGTGGGAATGATATGGAACAATTAACAGTGTGCTCTTACGCTCAGAAAATCCAAATTCATAAAGATTTGGAGTCTTGTGCTGGCCTGTACTCTATATTTGCGGAAAACCGCCCACCTCAGTTTTTCCTCCTTATTGCTTGATCCTACAATTTTTTAAATATCTTTTCATTATGTGTTTATCATTCAATGAAATAGATTCAAATTGAAATTGACAATTACATCATAGATTGTGATTTCATCATTTCAGATCATGGGAACAGAAAAAAAGACCAAACAGCACCATGACCTCTGCTGTGTAACTTTACCTTGTAGAGGGGATGAATTTCTGCGAAGCAGCGGACAGCAGCAACAGTGAAGACCTCTGCTAGAAGGTGAGTGTTCATCAGGTGCTGAACTGATTGATGATCCAGGGAGTCTGCATTTTTAATAAACATCTTGGCCAGCAGCCAGTCATTCTCTGGGTCACTGGGCAGAAAGATGGGGTTCTGCTCAGAAGGTTGTTGATGCAACTGGAATGCGATAAAAACATGTTTAATCTTTATATGTCAAACTGGTGCAACAGAATTTCTAAAAACTTGCAATGTACTGTACCATGTTGGTAGACCAGTGGATTTGCCCAAAGTACAGTGGCATGCAAAAGTTTGGGCAACCCAAGACATTTGAGCTCTCAAAGAACTTTTACCAAGGTAACACGTTTGACTGCAAAAGACCTGCAGGACGTTTTAGCAGACTGTGGAGTGGTGGTGCACTGTTCTACTATGCAGTGAAACCTGTACAAATATGACCTCCATGAAAGAGTCATTAGAAGAAAACCTTTCCTGTGTCCTCACCACAAAATTCAGCATCAGAAGTTTGCAAAGAAACATCTAAACAAACCCGATGGACTGATGAAGCTAAAATATAACTTTTGGGCACAATGAGCAAAGGTATGTTTAGAGAAAAAGAGTGCAGAATTTCATAAAAACAACACCTGTCTAACTGTTAAACATGGGGGGATCGCTTTGGGCTTGTGTTGCAGCTAGTCACATGGGAAACATTGGAGGGAAGAATGGATTCAGTTAAATTCTAGAAAATTCTAGAAGCGAACATCACACCATCTGTAAAAAAAAAAAGCTGAAGATGAAGAGGATGGCTTCTGCAACAGGACAATGCCTTTTGTTTATTATTTCTGTACATGTATAACAGTCTATGATGGCAATAAGGGGTTAAAAACTGCTGTGAAACTTTGAAGTGTAATTGACAACAAGACTCATAAGCCTCAGGTCAGGTGGGCCAATCCCTGGGTCTTTAAATATCTCTAAACTACAGGGCATTTGTTCCTTCAGCTCAGGCCCTGGTTGGCTATTGAGACCATAGCAACAGCATTGGAAGCTCCTATTGGCAAAAGTGAGGTGTCAATGGAGAGGCCTGGAGCTTGCCTCCATTTTGAGCAATGCCAGTCAGTTTGTTTACATGCAGGAGAGACAAATTACAGATAATATGTAGAGAAATATGAACATTGGAATGTATTCTGTGAAGATCAATGCATATAATAATATGTTTAGACTACATATTTTGCTGAATTTAGATCATCTTGACAATTGTCAGTATGTGAGAAATATAATGGGAGCTGTGTAAGCTGTGATTCAGTCTGAATAATATGGATCTGTCAATGATGGTAACACTTCATAGGTGAGTAATTACTTTTATTATTATTTTTTGTCTGACAGAAGCATTTATTGAGCCTGCTGTGGTGGTTGTATTTTGAAATGGTCAGCATTAATGGCACCACAACAGACGTAGCTTTCAAATGATACGTTGTATGAATAAAGCACTTAAATACAACAAATACAGCTGTTGTTTTACATATCATAACCATCAAAAATCACCATAAGAGGGCCTGCGGAAGGGCTGTTAGGTATTCTGTTACCTGTATTGCAATTGGCATCAGTTTGTTTGCTGGGTTCAAGTAGCACAAACATAGACCAGCAGTCACGTGCAGAGGTTCACCATTGATGGTTCTCGGGGGTATTCCATCCATCTTCTTCTGGTCGTACAGGAATATATTGCCTTTCTGTATGGAAAGAAAAGACAGTAAAGAGAAATGTTTTAGAAATCAAGCAATAGGATTCATGGACTTTTCACTTTGACATGAGAACACTTAAATCTTCTCAACAGAAAGATTAGCCACTCTTCTTTCATACCTCCATTTCCTCTTCCAGAGAGCTTCCCTCTTCCAGGAACGTGCTCACCATCTCCTCTGTGACTGGAAAGTTTGAGGGAAGCTCAGAGCAGCGCTTGATCACATTGGGGTTAAGTCCGTTCAGAAACTGGAATCCATAAAAGGCATCTTCCTTCCAGTGCTCGGCAACATACTCTGGAAGGATAGCAACTGGTCATTATAACATCCAATATACTTTTCTTTCTTGAGGTTTGAAGTACAACATGATGATCATTATCATTTAATTAAAAACAAAATTGTTGTTTTGTTTCTAAAAATCTTTGACTTTGTGCAACTAAAATAATTTTACCTCACAGGAAGGAACTGTATCTGTTCTAATGTACGTCAACATGTGGTCATTTTTAAACATTACATTGTGCAATTGACATTTGAGATACAGATGGTAGCAGTGGTTTTCAAACTGTTTGTGCCCAAATCACACCAAAGGGTAAGCCAAAATCTCAAGGCACACCTGTTTTTATATCTGTGTACAATGGCTTCTATAATGTGTCTTATCACTCTTATCACGATATAAGACAATATAAGAAATTTCTTTTGGTGTGAGGTCACCTTCGCTATAATTTTCTCCGTAAAAAGCAAGTGATCCATTGTTCAGCTTACAGTTTTCTCCTTTAAATGTTATTATCCCTCACACTTGCTGCCAATTAGGGCTTTTGATGTGTCACACACACATAATTTTCATGTGCAAATGGTAAATTGGTCCCCCATGAAAGGTTTTTAAAAATGTAATAAATCAAATTACATTATTTAGCCAGAGTTTGCCTTTATCAGCAAATGGGTGCCCACAACAAACTGATACAGTCAATTAGAATTCCATTCATATCTTTTTGTACAAGCCCAGTTGAATATTGTAATAATAATGTGAGGTTATCACAAAATCCCTGGGCACACATATCATTAATCATACAAGAAATGTTTCACTGTATTTATATTTGAAAATGTTTGACAATTAAATGTGTTTCAGGTTTAGATCATCCCATAATGAAAAATGTCAGCACATGAGAGTGTGACTTGTGATATCATAGCTGAAAAAAAGTTATACATTATTTACTCTGGACAAAAGATTTGGTTTCCCATTCTATGTAAATGTGAAGTCCAAGACAAATAATAGAGATGTAACTGCAGGGTCCATCTCATACATTTAAAATGCAGTATATTAAAGTTTTAGTAGCCAGGGGAGTTTCTAAGATTTGAGGACATCAGGGGCTTAGCCCGGGCCTCTGTGGGGATCCTTAACTGGGATTTTTGTTGTTGTTGTTGTTATTGTTGTTGCTCTGAACAAGCTTCATTCTGATGCTTTTTTATGCACTTTGGCTACATATTTACCCTTTTTTTATATTTCATTTCCCAAAGTAACCACGGATTGTGATATTGAAAATATGCAGTTGTTTTCCCACTTTGCGGACATATTCGTCCACTGATCTTGTTTGAGAGCTGCTAACTGCTATCAGCTACATTTTAAATCTCCTGCTGTGGAGATGCTGATCAAAACATCACACCCATGCCACCCATGATCCCCTCCTGCCATCTGTCCTGTGTATAAAGACATCATTTCAGTGCTGTTACTACCCCCGTTCCCCACTTAGGGGAAAGACAACTCTGTTGGCTCATTCCGCAGTTGTACCTTTTATACAGAACTGTGAGGTGGAATAACGGTGCGATATCCCCACCTTGAACAGGCGGTGCAAAAGGGGCTACAGACACAAAGATGCACAGTGACAACAATAAAAACACTCACAGCTGTAATTATAACACATATAACTAATAATAAGTGATAGAATAATATGAGGAGTAGCAATAATAGCAGTAATGATGATGAAGGTTTGACTAATAATCTAATATTCTGATGGTGTCTGTCAAATATTTGTATGCCGTCACTCATTTTGTAACTATGACAGTGACATTGCTGTGGTGAGTTAAGCTGCAGAACAAAAAGATGGGTGACAAAATTTACCTGATAGTGTTGTCTTTTTCGTCCAGAAGATTTTTTTTATGTCATCAATGCTTTCCCATCTGTCAGTAGATCCAAGCAGCCCCTTAAACTTGAGTTCAATGACACTGAAGAAAGACAGGGTAAGAAAAAAAAGATTAACACAACAGGAGTAAACAGCAAACTGATATTGATCCTTAAAATGTACTTTTCTTGCCTCAAACATAGAGAATATGGTTATTTTGGAACCCAGTTCTGTCCATTGTATATATAGAGATATATATGTAGACCTACTTTAATGTTTTTGTATCACTGAGTTCATTATTTCTGGACTTAGAGAAACGGACTTCAGCTGGAAGCTCAGACACTTTTTTGAAATGGATTACTTGGGGTAGTCCTTCAGCCATTTCCTTCCATCTGCAATAAATAAATAAATAAAAAACAAACAAACAAACAGCAACAGTTAACAAAAAGCAGTTAAACATTTCTCTAGATCAACCCATTCTCCTTCCAAAGTCATCAAATACCACAGCTTGGTTATGGATTTCTACATCAGACACCAATAAAAAAAAGGCATCCTTTTGTGGTCTACCCACTCCTTTTCGGACATTGTTATCTTTGACTTGTTTGTTTGTTTTATTGGGGTATTTTTTATTATTTTTTGGTTTGAAAGAAAGTCATCCATTCATTCAGTTTATAACACTGCTGGTTGGCATCAGTTTGAAATGCAGCTGGAAAATAATGTAACTTAGAAGCAGGAAAGCCTGGTAGGGTGGGCTGAAGGGGCAATGGATGGGCCCAACAAACACAAAACTCTCACACTGGAGACAAGTGTTCGCTTCCTGTGTATATGTTGACCCAAACCACCATGTTTTTCTCTAAACCTTTCCACATGGTTGTGTTGCCTAAACCTAATGATGTGCATTTGCTTAGGCTTTCCACACATTCATTTATTTGTGGCAGGCTGTCACGATTTAAAACATCTGCCACCATGTTTAGATTTTCTATATGTGGAACTGGATCATACATTAGGTGCACTGTTGATATATTTATACCGTACAGATTTGCTCCACACACAGAGGGCACAGATGGAGCAGCGGAATGGCATGTGTATTGAAAGTGAAACTTAACCTTCAGTCTGCAGGGTCTAAAGTTTGTTCACTCACAAACAGCTGCTCCTCTCATCCACTGATCTGATGAGCCCGAGAGGTTTGACTGATTAATTATCCACGACTCAAAACCTAACCATGTGCATTTTGTTGCACAAGGAAATAAATGCATATACGGGTGTTTTACATATGTAACTTTATTTTGCAAAAAGACTGTATGCATATAATCCACAAAAACTGTACATTTCCTGTGAAAATGGAAGTGTATTTTGAAAAGATGCAATGCATGTACAGGTGTAAACTGACAATGTGTCCCAGCACATCAACAACAGACGCACCTAGTATACCTAGCGCGCCATATGCAGACATCAAAAGTCCACTGAATAAGCAGTGATATGCCACCAGTTGGGAGTGAGAGTATGTTGTCCAGATAAGACTTCTAAGAATATCTGCATCTTTAGCTACATGGTGTACTGCACAGATTGAAACTTACTGGTAAAACCTCTTTTTAAGTGCCAGCTCGTTTTTCCGGTGTTCAATCAACAGAGGATGGTCCTCCTCAAACTCCTTGATGGCTGAGGGATAAAAAAAAAAAGTCAAGTCAAAAAGCAAAGTAAAAAATCCAAAATTGTAAATAAAACAAGAAATATGTGAAAAAGTCATATCTATTAGGGGTGTAACAGTACACATATTTGTATTGAACCATTCGGTGCAAGGCTTTCAGTTTGGTAGGCATTACACACTGTTCTATTACATTGGAAAATTAAATATACAGTTCAAGCTGTGTTCAATATAATGTTTTCAACAAGGCAGCCCACAGGAGGAAACAGACGACATGCTGTCTGCCCCCCAACCCCCAATCCAGAACATTCTACACCAGTGAGTAACACTGGGAGGCAGCTACTGTACACCAAGCTAGCTCATTACAAGATGATTAGTAATGCCATCACCAGACAAGAAATAGGGGATCTTCTATTAACCTAAAAATGGTGGATAAAAACACATCGAGCTCAAGAATTAGCCACCACACTCTCCTTAGCAGCTAACCCAGAATTACTGTAATAACTGCTGTCAGGCTGGGTAGCCAATTCATCCAGACAAGACTAAAAGGTACATTAGTGACAACCGTTGAGCTTGTGTTTATGTGATTGTTGTCTTTAACAGAGATGTTTATTGATGTATTGATTAAACTGAAAGAGCTCAGGGAGCTTGTGGGATGTAGCAAACTCGCTGCTCACACAAAGTGGGCAAAAGAAATGACACTGCACAAAAAACTCACTAACATCTGGCTTTTTGATGTAATGAGAAAGATCACAATCGACATTCACACCCAGGTCAAATGACTCTGCAGTAGTAACAGGTATTACCAGCTCTGGCTCTAATTGGCATTAATGGAGACCAACTGCGTGAATGCACTAATTTAACCACTTAACCACTGAGAAGCATGACAAGCCACTGAAAAATCCACCCAAGCAGCGTTTAAGCATTGATCCAATTTAATCTGCACTGAGTTTGAAAGAGAGACTTGATCAGAGATATAAAAAGAAGTAGCCACGTCTGTGCCATCGAAAATTTAGTCAATTTCAACCAGACTGTAATTCACTTTGTACAAAAAACCAAAGCCCAGATTATGTTACTTTTCATACATGCAAAATTTTAAAAATCAGGAAAATTTCTCTGGAATTTGAACTTTTTCTGTTGTATTGAAAATGTACGTGTATCAACATGTGTATCATGTTGAACCCGACCGTGAAATTTGTGAACTGTTACACCTCTGATATCTATGAATGTCAATTTTCATTATATATATAATCTTATATATATATATATATATATATATATATATATATATATATATATATATATATATATATATATATATACATACATGTTAACTTGACTAATCAATTATTTGGGGAAACTAAGACATGAGACAGACCTTTCCCTCCTCTCAGCTCCACCAGCTCTCCACTGGAGATCCATCTGTAACAGGGGAAAAGAACGGCATCTCCTTCTGGAGTCGTCACCACTATTTTGGAGAAGTACCACTCATTTTCTGGGAGAATAAAATGAGGATCTTTCTCCACCTTGACCAGCAGAAGTTTCCCCAGAGACAAACTGGTTTTCAGGGTGTAGGTCCCTGTCTTTGAATAATAGAATAGAATAGAATATACTTTATTATCCCCTAGGGGATTTTTGTCATGGACTCACAGTGCATATAAGTAGCTGCCCTTGCACACAATAAATAAATATACATGCAGACAATAAATATACATGTGACAGCTAGAGATGTACACATACATACAATCATGACATCCAATAAAAGATTAAAATAAATAAAAATAAAAATAAAATAAGTAAGATGATAAGGATAAAAACAAAGACAAACAGAACACCAAATTATTGCACACTACCCAGCGTACACAGCTCAAGAACTATTTAAAATTATTTAAAATTTTGATGGAGGTGGGTACAAAAGAGTGTTTAAAATGGTTCAATTTGCATTTTGTGATTCTGTGCCTTCTGCCAGAAGGCAAGAGCTCATATTCCGTGTGAAGGATGTGGGACGGGTCCGAGAATACCCTCCGCGCCTGCCTGAGTACAGACTGCTCATAGATGGACTGAAGGGAGAGTTTTTCAGTCCTCCCCATCACCTTCACGGCAGTCTGTACCAGGCGCTGTAACTTAGATTTGGACTGTGCGGAGAGATTGCCGAACCATGCCATCATCCCGTACCTGATGACACTCTCCATCACTGCCTGATAAAATAAAAACATGATATTCTGGCTGACACCAAACACCCTCAGCCTACATAAAAAATACAGCCTTTGCTGTAGATGAGAACATACAAAATCTACATGATCACGCCAGTTGAAAAGGTTATCCAGGTGGATGCCCAGATACCTATAAGATGTGACCTGTTTGATCTCCTCCCTGTGTATGGACAGTGGAGTATGATCCCCCACTGACCGAGGGTCCAACACCATTTCCTCAGTTTTTGTAGTGTTAATGATGAGATAGCTCTCATCACACCAATGGACAAATTTGTTGACCTCCATGAAGTAAAATGATGGGTCTGAGTTCTGGTGAAGTAGGCTGAGAATGGCAGTGTCGTCAGAGAATTTAAAAAACAGGTTGCCCGGGATACTATTGGTGCAGTCGTTTGTGTAAGGGGTGAACAGGACCAGTGAGCTTACACAGCCCTGAGGTGCACCTATACTGATACGTTTGGGTTCAGAGAGTGAGTTGTTAATCCTGACATTCTGGGTTCTATCTGTTAAAAAAGAATAAAACCACTTAATAATAAAAGGAATTAGATTCATCTGGATCATTTTCTGTAAGAGCAGATGAGGCTGCAATGTATTAAAAGCAGACCTAAAATCAATGAACATAAGGCGTGCATAGGCCTTGGGATCCTCCAGATGCTTAAGAGTCAGGTGGGTGATGCTGTTAATTGCATCGTCCGTGCTCCTCCCCTGCCTGTAAGCAAACTGGAGTGGATCTAGTTCAGAATTAACTTCAGATTTCAACATGGATACCATGTATTTTTCAAAGCATTTCATGACAACAGAAGTTAAAGCCACCGGTCTATAATCATTGTGTTCTGTAGGACAGGGTTTCTTTGGAATGGGAATAATAATAATGGTAGATTTTTTCCAGAGGGTAGGAACCAAATGACAATCAGCAGACTTCTGAAACACAGGGCACCACACTGGGGTTAGCTCTGCTGCAAAGGTCTTTAGGAGAAAGGCCGAGATGCCATCAGGGCCTGCAGATTTCGTTTTGCATACGTGACTAAAAAGTGACTGGATTTTGAGGGGATCAACTACCAACCTTGAACAGGGGTCAGCAGTTGTAATTGACTGTAGTACATTATTGCATTCCAAAGAGAACTCCTGTGTATCAAACCTGAGAAAGAAGTCATTAAGTTCATTTGCTTTACTCAGCTCATCACATGTTATGAGACACTTTCTATGTGTTGTCATGTTGGTAGCAGCTTTCATGGAGTTTTTTAGAGTCCATAGAAGCAACATTTTGTTCTATGACATCCACGTGCTTCCTTCTTGCCTCCCTTAACAACTGATTAAGCTCCCTTTGTACTGATTTTAACCCCACTCTGTCATGATTCCTAAAAGCCATTTTTTTCCGGTTGATGCAGTCCTTTAACTTTCTGGTGATGTATGGCTTATTGTTAGGATAGATTGTAATAACCTTCTTGGTAGCCACACAATCCACACAGAATTTAATATACTCTGTAGTAGTGTCAGTGGCCTCATCAATACCCAAACCATGAAAAATGTCCCAGTCTGTACAGAGAAACGAGCCCTTCAGTGTCTCTATACTGTCTTTAGACCAAACAGTAACTGTCTTGGTTGAAGGTTTACTGCTCTTTAAAACAGTCTTGTAGGAGGGTATCAGATGGACTGTGTTATGGTCAGAGTTTGCCAGAGGGGGCTTTGGTCTGGCACTGTATGCACTTCTTATATTCCCATAACACTTGTCCAGCACTCTATTGTCTCGAGTGCCACATTGACATATTGTTCAAATCCGGGAAGGGACAATTCCTGTTTATAGTGATTAAGTTCTCCCAGAATAAAGACCGGGGCTTCAGGAGTGCGTTGCAGTTGATTGTGGACACAGCCTGCAATGCGAGCTCCAGCTCAGATTTTTGATCCTGCTCGAATACAAAGTATAAAACATGCATCCTCTCATTTCTCCGCTTCATTTGAAGCCCGTGGCTTGTAAGGGTGTGCCCGAGGGATTTCCTTCCAGATGACATCATGTTTACCATATTTGTAAATTCTTAATATTAATAATGAATTTGTCACAGGCAGCTTTCACAAAGTTGATAAAGTTTCCCGTAACTTACTAACTCAAAGGGAGCGCACGTGAAATAAAGTGGTCTTGTGGAGGTAGCCTCCACACATCATTTACATTACCATGAACCTTTAAGTTCTTACTGAATGTGTGAATGTGCGATCTGAACAGCTTTCCACCCCCCACCCCACCGTCACACACATCATCACACTGAGTGAGTCTCTTACTGAGCAACTTTTTCAAAATGATTTAAGTAATTTTTTTCGGGCACCAAGTTATTTTCAGAACATGTCTCATTATTCTGAGTGACTAGCTAAGTATTTTCAGATAGGGGAGACCAGGACCAATTGTAACAAAATTTTAGGTTTTCCTTAATAACTAATGTGTTTATAACAGCGGTGCTGCAGCAGATAAAGGTGGTCATTTTAATAACTTAATACTGCTGGGTGGCTTATTGTAACCTATAATAATATAACCTAGCAACAAATTGATACCATTGTACAAAAGTAATAATAATAATAATAATACATTTTATTTATAGGCGCCTTTCAAGACTCTCAAGGTCGCCTTACAAAAAACAGTTAAAATACAATAAAACAGTAAAATACAAATAATAAAACAGTGCAAAAACAAATATGAGAAGAGAAGACAAAATAGAACAATGAACGACAACAGTAAAATTAGTAATTATGACTGTACTGTAACTTATAGGCCAAACTAAATCTTTAAAATAAAAATAGTGCAATAAAAGTGTAATATTTGCATCTGAGAGAGTGGAGTAGATTAGTAATGTAGCATAGAAAGGAAATACTACTAGGTAAATACAAGCACCTATTAATCTTTAGTTTTTGTGTTTCTGTGAGGGAAGCGCCATCTAATGGTGACACCTTGTAATTGAATAAATGGGCGTGTTACAGTGGAATCCAGGCACACCCCCAGAAAGGTGGGGGGGGGTGGTATTTGCCTGGAAACTGGCTGGAAACTGGCTGGAAACTGGCTGGCATCCGGCTGGCTTTTGGATGGCCTGGGAAATTTGAAGTGGCTGCATCTGTATGGCTGCTGGGAGAAGTTTGCCTTCAGGGCTTTAAGCTTTATAAAAAGTTTTATAAAAAAGATGATGGTTTGGGTTAAAATGAAAAGATTTCTTCCAGAAAGGACTCTCTGACAGAAGGCCCTGAAGATTAACTTATCCCATGTGCTGTTTAATGCGTGTTATGTTTTTTTTTTAACTTAGCTTGACTACAAGTAAGGGTATGTCGACGGACAAATAACAGCATGTGATTAAATAAGATAACGTGTTATGTGCAGCTTCAGTTGCATTGTGATTATCATGTCAAGGCTGACAACCCTAATATGAATATATAGATACACACTTTTAGATGGATAATAGCTAGTTGACTCTTCATAATAGGCCTACATACACTGTACAAAATATTTTCTCTAAATTTTCCTCTCTGATTTGTAGATAAAGTAAGAAGGTAAGAAGGTAAAACTAAAGTTTTATAATTTTGTACCCTTTTAACAAAAAAGAAGCATACACACGTCAAAGTGGAAGACTTCTGACATCATTTATGAAATAAATCCACAGGACAGTAGCAGAGAGGCAGGCCCTTTGTTTGACATGATACAGTATATGGAACGGGCGTTGCTGAAAGGCATAGAATAATATAGTATCATATTGCAATGGTCTAGAATCACACAATGTAAATGTTCTACATGAATATTTTGACTTTAAGCTAAAGGAGTGGCTATGCTGGGTGTTTGACATCTGAACATAATTTACATTTAATTTACACTGGGCGTTGGCCCATGGTAAACATTCTTGTCTGCTGTCTGTCAGCTCAGTGTGACAGTTAAACAATAAAGAGAGCTGCTCTAGTCTGAAATATGAGCTAGCTAGCAGCCTGTTTAAGGTGACATTTAAAGGCTTTAGAAAAAGCCTTTAAATGTCTATAGGTGGGGGGAGTGATATTTGGCTGGAAACTGGCTGGAAACTGGCTGGCTTGCAGATGGCCAGGGAAATTTGAAGTGGCTGCATCTGTACATTACATTGTCCTAGACATAATTTGAGAATCATCATATGAGTCAGTATGTTTACATGCACGGTTAAGTTGAGCTATGGTTACAGCTGAACTTGGCCATTTGATTGGACTACTGTCCTTGTCCCAGTGTACAAGCACGGGAGGGGAATCAATTTATTGATTAAAGTATGTCTGACTTCGTTATGATAGGTGGTGATATAACCCCCTATCAACTTGTTAGTATTGGACCTTTTTCCAGTTGACCTATTAAATCACAGACCAGGCAATCAACAAACAAGTTAGCTATGGTTAGCTAGCAGCACACTGGTACCATGGTGGACAACTTTATAGCTTTGTACATTTTGTCCATCCAAAAATACACGGCTCTGGATGTTGATTTCACCATGTTGTTACCATGCTTCTTCTTCTGTTACACTTTTAATGCTATTCAACTTCCAGGTCAAAGCCCGGGGTGGAAACTGTGGGGCATGCACCAAGCCCCTCAGCCAATTTGAGTCCAATTGACTGTATACATGCAGGAGTAATTAGACTCCCAATTGCATTATCTGGGTGTGTTAGTCAGTGTGTGTTATGTTAGTTTGAGAAATTCGATTCAGTACGATTATAGTCGAAATACCCATGTTGACATGTTTCTTAAAAAGTCTGGTTTTAGTCAGACTGACACAATAAATTGATTTGCTCAATGTCATGTAAATGTATTGTGTGACGTTCAGCTGAATTTAACTTACTGTTCCAGTGTCAAAGTCTGTGCCAAAGTTGTCCAGCTCAGTTTTTTCACTCTGCCCGGCTGTTCCAAATAAAGTGACATATATGTAGTCCGATGTTCCTGCATCAGCAATGTTACCAGTTGTCACCTCTAGCTTGTACTCAGCCATGGTCACTACGTGGAAACTGTCGAGTAAAAGAAACAAAATAAAAGTTCTGCATTGTGGAGTTACTGCTCCAACACTCTGCAGAGGAAAACATGCAAATAATACATTTCCTAAAAGCATTTACTGAAAATATTTGCCACAGATGTTTATATTTATTAACTTTTCCATGTTTAACTTTGTACATTTTAGCTTTATCTTACATTATTACATGTAGAGTGTTTTGATCATCAACTGTCATGCCATAAGGAAAGATGAGTAATGTTCTTACCTACACCTTTAGATGGAGGCTGTTTACCAACTCTTTGTCAGGTTCAGGCTTTTTCTGTCTGCCGTCTGGTTCTTGCTCTTTGTCTCTTTTTCTTGCAAGCCCCTCCACCCTATCTTGCTGATGTAACTCAAAGCAAAGTTGTTTTTCTGGTTTACTGTCTATAGGAGCATGAGTCTATAGGGGTTGGAGCAGCAGTTTTAAGACACCACCCATTTTGCCCCAAGCCTAAAAACAACCAGATGGCTGAAAAAAAAAAACCACTTCAATGAATATCAGTTCTGTATGATGAATTAATCACTTGATTCATAATGGAAAAAGTGTGAATGTGAGACAACTAGTGAGGGATCCAAACACATATGCTCCAGGCAGACAGGGGGAGTTGGATGATATACAGACAAAATTTAACATACATAGACTTACAGGCATGTGTGGCAAGTCTGAACAGAAATAACTGAGGGGGCAAGGGAAAGAGGAATGGAGCAAGGAAAAGGATGCAGCCAGACAAGTTCTAGTTTACTGATACATTAACATTTTTCTAAAGCCTTTAAATGTCACCTTAAACAGGCTGCTTATTACCATGTATTGCTGCAGCACCCTAGCTCATATTTCAGACTAGAGCAGCTCTCTTTATTGTTTAACTGTCACACTGAGCTGACAGACAGCAGACAAGAATGTTTACCATGGGCCAACGCCCAGTGTAAATTAAATGTAAATTATGTTCAGATGTCAAACACCCAGCATAGCCACTCCTTTAGCTTAAAGTCAAAATATTCATGTAGAACATTTACAGTGTGTGATTCTAGACCATTGCAATATGATACTATATTATTCTATGCCTTTCAGCAACGCCCGTTCCATATACTGTATCATGTCAAACAAAGGGCCTGCCTCTCTGCTACTGTCCTGTGGATTTATTTCATAAATGATGCCAGAAGTCTTCCACTTTGACGTGTGTATGCTTCTTTTTTGTTAAAAGGGTACAAAATTATAAAACTTTAATTTTACCTTCTTAAGTTTTATGGAGGTTGACGGTCGGCTGTCCTCTAGACCAGGTTACAGGGCCTTCACTCAAACACATCTTCAATTTAAAAAAGTGCTGCATGTTACTGAACGGTGCTTTACTATGCAGATCAAATCCAACTGAATGCAGCTGCACTATATCCCACTATATCTAACATGTTGTACTTACCTTGAAGAAAGGTACTCAAATTATTATGAAGAGTCAACTAGCTATTATCCATCTAAAAGTGTGTATCTATATATTCATATTAGGGTTGTCAGCCTTGACATGATAATCACAATGCAAATGATGCTGCACGTCAAAATAAAAATAAAAAAAGAAAAGAAAAGATCTATGTAAGAATCATATAATATATATTACTATATGACATTATTATCATTACCACTGCGATAAACTCAGCCGCTAAGACTAATGATTCAAACGCAGTTTTGTTCTCGCTGTACTATCGCTCGGTTCCCAGCCATATCACTTTCATTTTCGTGCAAGTCTTTTGAATAACAAAACGCTGCAGCATATTATTTATGACCTGTGATATGGTAGCCTGATAATCATTACATATGCTCTGTGTGGGAAGTAAACCGCTTCAGTTTCCACACTCACTGCTCCTCCTGGTGGATAGACAGACCATTGCAACTGGTTTCTACAAATTAAACTAAGGGGCGTTACCAGCCGGCCTCGTATTCTATACGTCATCGCGGGGGAGCTACGAGCCCGGCCAGGTGATGACAAGGACCTGTCATGGATCGGTCAGGGCTCTATCACGGGCCAAACGGAAATTTGAAGTGGCTGCATCTGTAAAACATGGATAAACAACAAGATCATTCAACAAAAGTATCAAATTCAGCTCAGTAATAACTGTCAAGGTTAATAGACAAATGATTTTTTACTAATCACTCATTATATGCTTAAGCATGTTTACATTGCATAAATAAGCCAAGTGGCTAGCAGGCTTTTTTTCCTGTACTCATAGCTTAACAAATTACATGCATTATTTATACTTTTTTTTATACTTGTGCATCAGCTCTGTGCAGAGCCTACGCCTTAGCCTACACACATGGCCTAAACTGTTGTGAGCATTTACACTTGTGCAGTGGTGTGTCTGTGTCACTCTGCAGTAACACTGTATTGCTGTGTTGTAAATTTTAGTTGATTCAAAATACATCTTAAAACATGGTTTAATAGCAACCATTTCAAAGAAAAGTACACAAATCAGCTTCACTTTAACTCCCAGCATCCACAGACAAAGCAGTTGTCTTTTGCTGGACACATTTTCCTCAGAAATACAACATGCTAATGTTTTTAGTACAAGCCTATGGCATTTTATATTGTATAAATTAGCCTAGTGCCTAGCTGACTTTTCTTCGACTCATAATAGGGCAGGGAAATAACAACATCTAACAAAAGTAACTTTACTAAATTTGGCTCCATTACAGCTCACAAGGTTCACTGACAAAACAACTGTCTTATGATAAACACGTTTTCCAAACAAGTACAACATGCTAACATAATTAGCACAAGCCTGTGGCATTATATATTGTATAAATTAGCCTTGCGACTAGCAGAGATTTCTTCTATTTACATGAAGCCAGGATAAATCACACACAAGACTTAAAATACTATTTTTGTGGAGGCTTTATTGTCTTCACAAATTATTGTTTCTTATGTGTGAAATAAAAGTAAATAAAAGCTTTGTTTCCACTGAGGGAAAGGTTTCAGCTTACAAAAATAGACAGGATGTCTGCATCTCCTCAATGTGTAGGTACATTTCTGGGGAGGTGTATGTCAGGCTATGGCATAGAGTACAACGTAGGCTCTACGTCGACGCAGAGCTTACACTGTAGGTAAAACGTCGAACTGACACAGTCGTATAAATCACACTTTACTTGCCATTGTTTTAAGTCATCGAGTCTCCTGACGGAACAACATGGTTGAATTTCAGGCTGCATGTCACATTTCTTTATTCAACCATTGTTGAAATAGAGCAGCTGATGTTGCTGCCAGAAGTAAGCGGAGTGAGATAATATAAGGTAACATACCATATGTTATGTCTTCCACAGCGACATCATTTAAAAATGACATGTGCTTTGACTGTTGACCCATATTTTCTCCAAAATCCAAAATGTTTCCACACTGCTGATGTTTTGCGCAGATAAATAATGTTATCCTCATTGTCTTTCTCTCGGCTGCTTGACATCTGCCTGCTGCTGTTTGTCAGTGACACAGAATTTCAAAATAAAAGCATAACTTTAAGATGACGATATGGATCGATGATTTTAACTTTGTATCTTTTGCATCAATGAGTTTGGATCATTGATCATTACATTGATATGTCAATCCAGATCAATGGATTGTTACACCCCTAATATGCACCTTGTGTCAAATGGGACTAAAAGGCCTAAGTCCTTTAAGTTTAAGCTACCAACTAAGAGCTGAGCATATAGGTGCAGCTAATCAGACTAATGTCAGCATGTAGCTGCATCACCAAAGCTGGCAAAACACTATTTTGAAGTGTGGAAATGGCTACAGGCCTGTGGATGAAACTAAATCAAAAAAGTTAACCACAATGTTTGCTAAATAGATGGAAACTGACTGCAGACCTGCATTTTAAGTCCTGTGTGTGATCTAACCCCTAACCATAAAAACTAACCCTTACCCTGAATAACCCCTTCACCTCTAACCCCCTAACCCTTTCACCTCACCTCTGAGGAAGCAATATCCTTGTGAAACGTCAGGTGATTTTAGCTTTTTTGCACCAAACCTTGGTCCTTTTATTTGATCTTATACCTTTA
The DNA here is from genome assembly GCA_019142605.1 of Cephalopholis sonnerati. NCBI lineage: Eukaryota > Metazoa > Chordata > Actinopteri > Perciformes > Serranidae > Cephalopholis > Cephalopholis sonnerati. Next base: position 7,631,984 of record JAGQAX010000009.1, on the reverse strand, counting down.
AAAGCTACAAACACCGGCTTTTATTGGTTTTACTGTTTTAAGTGATTTAAATAAAGTTACGATTTTAATCATCAGTGGAGGCTTCTGCCTGTCGGTCCCTTTTATCACCTGTACCTGCTCGTCCTCACCACCCCAGAAGCCTCTCCATTTCATCCACAGAGACACCAGCATCTACCTGCAACTACCCCTACAAGGGACCCTGCACAGTGACTAGGACAGCGGACTGAGACGAGCTCCAAAGGTGTACCAAGGGAAGACTCCCCCCCTCAATTAACCTAAAAAGATTTTTTTCCTCACAGGAACAAGGCGGTGCACAGAAGCTAACAACATGAATGGACAGCCAACACACAGAACACACACACATAATTTCACACCACAACCACTTATGTCTCTCATTACACATCCTACATACAGGAGTACAAACACACATCACACACAGGCTAGGCGCCCCTCCATGCATCCACAACATATTCATTCACTCACTCACTCACACCCTCTCTGAGCCACCCACTGCAGAAAAAAAAGACACATTAGCAAACAATATTTCAAGCTCATTCAAGCCACCCACTATAAACCACAAAGCCATTGCCACACACAACTTCCCACCAGGTATGTTACGACAGGTTAATAGATTAACAGATTTCATCAAACCAGCAGCTCCCACACCAGAAATACGCACCACAGTTGCCAACAATACCACTACCTGGATGGAAAACAACATGACCATTTTACAGGAACATTATTCATCCACCATCACATCACTTAGCAACACTCCCAAGGACCCATTAGTTATCCAGATAGCAATTGTTGGGCCAAGAAACGCTATGGATACAAACTCACACCAGAAACCATCAATACAGTTGAGCACATATTAGGAATTTCCATACACAGCCATCCACCAATCATCCCACAACTACCCCCTCCTCCACAATCCCATCCCACATCCAATATATCCACATGATCCCTAACCACCATTCAAGAAGGAAGAGAGGAAGATGACTTCCCACCCCTACCAAATCCACAAGCCCCCCATAAGCTTTCTCTTTACTTAGGCCCCCGCAGCTTCCTGGTAGAAGTAATCTCCCGTCACACATCATCAGTATCTGCGGTCCACCACACTCAGTCCACACAGACGATGCCAACCTGTCAACCAGCAGACCAACCCATACAACAGTCTGCCTCTGGGTCCACTCCCACCCCCACTTCAGCACCACGACAGGAGGCACCCGCCTGCCAACCCAAACCCCTGTCTAGTCCCATCCATGACCAGGAGCCTGCAGCTCCAGCTGGGCCCCTACCTGCAATTAATACAGACACTGCTGACCTGCTACCTCCATACCCAATATACCCCCATGCTGCCATAAGCACCTCAAACCAACACATGGCTTCCATAACCACACCCATGACCCCTGACCCCTTGGCCCGACCACAACCCGTGGCCCCAGCCTCTCCTCCCTTTAAAGCCCCAACTCCTCTGCCTCAGAGAACAAAAAGAAACCTGTCCATCAAACCCACACAAGAAACACATGAACCACACCTGAAGTCTTCACTTTCACCAGTTCTCTCAGTCATCACGAGTAACGCAGCCACTCACCCCATTTTACTGCATCCTGCCCCCCCCCACAGCAGCCGCATGAAGCCAGTGCACCCTCATCTGTCATCACCCAACCCCGTAGCCTACCAGCAAATCCACAGACTGTGATGGGGGAGGTTGGGGTTCAAATCCACGCACCGGCTCAGGTACATTCATCCATTTTCCCAGATTTTGAATCTGTCTTCCTCATCATGTCCTACAATAAATCCAATGTCGCTGTAATCACACAGGACTCCATCTCATCTGTTTTCTCCCCTACAGATCGTCCTGGTGGGGGGACCGACTTGGCTGAGCAACGGGCATCCTTAACCCACATTAAACATAAAAATGAAAAAAACATCAAAGGAGGGTACAACAACCACGATGAGCGGGACTCTAAGGGCCAACATGGCTGCATCAAGAGCCCAATCTGAGCACTCCACCCAACAAATGTGTGAGGCCTGGCCGCCTAGCCGTCTCGGTCCCTTAGCCAGGGTTCCCCAATGCAGATATTTACTTTCCTATCATAAACTTCTCTGTACAACTCTAACCCAGCAAGCCTCTCAAACTAATAAACAACACAATTGCAACACACTTCCCCTTCCTTGCCCAAATCCCCCATGATATCTTCACCACTGAACCTGACAACATCCACTGGACCGCCGTCACAGTCAAACACATCTTCCAATACTGGTGCGATTAATTAAATTTACACTCTGCATAAACCCTAATCCGGATCATTTCAATCGCACCCTGAACCCGACCTTCCCCCACAGCATCGACGATCCCAACACCAGACTACACTTTGCCCATCAGCAGCAGCCTCCCCCCAACAGAACTACCACATAAGAACACCACACCACAACACAGCTCAACACAGACTCCAATGTCCTCAAACTATCCTCACTTCTCAACTTATCTACAGCCCAAACTCAGCTCCCTCAGAGGGGATTGTCCGTCATTCCACGCCCCACCAAACAAGATTGGGAGGAACTTCAAAGGGAGGTACACAAATACCATAGATGCCTGAAAATCCTAGACTATTTTCACACACAACCGGACTACCATCACCAACCATTCACACATTCATCTAGCTGGAAACCCACACTATCGCAGGTAAAAACACACAAAAAAAATAATTGATCTGGACAAACGGGCCATGCGCACATATCGGCCCCCGACTGATATCCCAGATAATCTGTCGGGGGCTGAGCGCAGGGCCCTAAAACAACTCATTCACAATCCAAATATAGTAATAAAACCAGCAGACAAAGGTTCTAAAGTAGTCATACTCAACAGACAATAATACCTCCAGGAAGCCAACAGACAACTATCAGACACCACATACTATACACCCATAGAGCAGACCATCCAATACAACACACAAACACAAATCAGGACTACCATACACTCACTATGCCTCAAAAAATACATCACAGCAAAACAACGAGACTATCTAATTGGATCCAATAACCCCCACCCCAGACAATTCTTTCTCCCCAAAATCCACAAAGATCCCATAACCTGGACTGTTCCCTTTGAAGTTCCTCACGGTAGACCAATAGTTTCCGATTGCAACAGTGTCTCATACAACATATCACAATACACTGATCATTTCCTCAATCCCTTCTCCACTAGACACCCCAGCTACATCAAGGATACATATCACTTCCTAGACATTATCAGACCCATGGCTGTCCCTACACAAGCATACCTCTTCACCATTGACATTGACGGTTTATATACCAACACTGACACTGACCTAGGCATTAAAGTTGTACAATCACTATTAAAAAAATATCCAGATCATAACAGACCAGACCACGAGCTCGTCCAACTACTCAATCTCTGTTTAAACAACAATGACTTCACTTTCAACAACAAACATTATTTACAGATACACGGAACAGCTGTGGTGGCAAAAAAGATTTCTATCTAATCAATAAACAACTTAAAGAAAAGTCTTCACACGTTGGCTGTCTTTCTTGAGTTTTAATAAGCATTCAAATGGAATCACACACAGATACAACTGCATGAACAGTCAGTCAGTGAGTGAGTGAGGATGTCCTTCACTCTGCCAGTCTTATAGTTTCTCTAAACATACATCAATAGTCAAAACATGTGGCACGTAGATGGTGGTGACACTACAAAGACACAACAATTTGCATTCCTACGGGTTTAGGAGGACTCTATTTTACGAGGCCCTACTCATGACCTCCAACCTATCTTCCATTAGGTATCTGTCCTCCATCACACCACTGTCATGTCGCTGTCAATGTCATAAATTGCATACCGTAATTAGGTTACCAGATACACTCGTCAAAACAAGGTTATACAACATGTAAAACACACTACAGGTCGAACATCAGTATATCTCAGAATTTTCCATCACACAGCCATGGGTCAAAGATTCGCACCATCATACGCCAAAATATACATGAGCGAGAGGCTCTAGCCAAGTGTTCACTAAAGCCATCCTTTTTCCTCCATTATTTAGATGACATCATAGGCACATGGCCACATGACATCACACTGTTCAGTGACTTCATAGACACTCTCAATAACCATCTTCCATCCATAAAAATCCAATCTACCATAGACCCAAATCAGGTTCACTTCCTAAACACCACAGTTTTCTTCCAACACATAGATAATACATCTGCTAACGCTGATGCAGCCTGTGATGTCCTCCACTCTGTCACAAGCAGGCTGCAGACAGAGCACCCACTGGCCCTCCTTCTTATCTCTGGGGACTTCAATCATGCCTCTCCATCCTCTACTCTGCCCACCTTCACCCAGTATGTTTCCTGCCACACCAGAGACAATAAAATATTGGATTTGTGTTATGCCAACACCAAGGAGCGCATCGTTGGATCCACTCCAGTTTGCCTACCAGCCTGGCATCGGGGTGGACGACGCTGTCATCTTCCTCCAACACCGAGCTCTTTCTCACCTGGAGAAACCTGGGAGTACTGTGAGAATCATGTTTTTTGATTTCTCCAGTGCTTTCAACACCATCCAGCCTGCACTGCTGGGGGACAAGCTGGAGCACACCGGGGTGGACCAGCACCTCACACACTGGATTTTGGACTACCTCACCAACCTTCCACAGTATGTGAGGACACGGAACTGTGTGTCCGACATGGTCGTCTGCAGCACGGGGGCTCTGCAGGGAATGGTCCTGGCTCCGTTCCTCCTCACCCTCTACACTGCAGACTTCTCATACAACACACCCACCTGCCACCTGCAGAAGTTTCCTGATGACTCTGCAATCATCGGCCTCATCACAGATGGGGACGACAGAGTACAGAGAACTGACGCAGGACTTTGTGCACTGGTGCCAGCGGAACCGCCTCCAGATCAACGCGGGGAAAACCAAAGAACTGGTGGTGGATTTCCGCAGGCGAACACTCTCCCCCCCGACACCGGTGAACATCCAAGGAACAGACATCGAGGTGGTGACGTCTTATAAGTACCTGGGTGTTCACCTGAACAATAAACTAGACTGGACTCATAACACCACCGCACTTTACAAGAAACACTATAATGCACATTCACTCATAGTGCAAATTTGGAAAGACTGTATATGTTGTGTATATACTGTGCATTATTTCTATATTTTATACTCCATATGTTCCTCTTTTAAATTCTTGAAATTGTCATACTTTGTATATATTATTTATATTGCTTGTTGCTATTTATTGTCTCTTACTGGTGTTCCCTATCTTTGTTCTATCCACTTTGCTGCTGTAGCACTGGAATTTCCCCACTGTGGGACTAATAAAGGAATATCTTATCTTATTTTATCTTATCTTATCCAAACAACTGCTAACCAAAGTTCACTTCAAGGCCACAGACACCCACACATTCCTCCATAAATCCAGTTACCATCCCAGACACACATTTAAAGGCATTTTCAAGTCACAGATTATTAGATTCCACTGCATTTCATCCATATAGTCAGATTTTGAAGAATCCACCTGCATCCTCTTCAACTGTCTCCGCAAAAGAAAATACTCTAAACAGTTCCTTGAATACATCAAAAACAGGACCTTGGCATCCATCGTTCCCACTTGCTCTTCCAACATCCACAACCCACCATCCACCAACACTAAATCCAGCCAGCTTCCTCCCTCAGCACCCCCACTACCCGACAACCCCTCACCCCTCTACTCGAACCAGGGTCTGAATCCTACCCCCACCCTTACCCCTGCTGATGAGGGGAACGACTCACACATCAACCCCCCTAATACAGCCACCACACAACTCCTTCCTCTAGTCTCCACATTCTCATACCACATAACTGGACTCCATCAGAAAATAAAACATAATTTCAATTGCACCCAACCTCCACCACACACAGCCAATCCCCCCAAACACCAGAGAGCTGACATTACACCAAAAGAAAGTTCATCATTAATCCATACAGTAACTTATCATTTCCACCACATGGCTCCTTCTCCCTTCAGCACAGCATCATTGTTTACATCATCACATGCTCCATCTGCAATAAACACTATATTGGCAAAACCCAACACCCACTACTCACCAGACTCAGACAGCATTTGTGTAACATCAGACTCAAACTACTCACAACCCCACTGGTCACCCACTTCCAACACCACTCTCCAGAATACCTCATCATTTCAGGCCTTGAATCCATTAGTCACTGGACTGGAGAAAATCTGGATCGAGAGGCTGGGGACCATGACACCCGGAGGACTAAATGAGATCCCTTAACTCCTTTATCCCCAGGGTGGTGACAGGAGACCAGGAGCAGCCCCCAGCCTCTTTCCCTCTACCTCTCTTTTTTCTAACTCTTCACCCCCTCACCTCCACTCATTCGTGCTACTTTCTTTCATTTTTTTCCCCATCCCCCATCATTTCACTTGCTATACCCTCTTTTTTACCCCCACCTTGCCCTCCCCCCTCCAGCCACCTGACTTTTCCTTATCTAGACCCCAAATGTCCATCCTGCCCTTGACCTTGACCTTCCCCTTCCTCTAACCCTGCCTAAATCTGACTTTGACTATACCTGTGAACCACACGCATTTTTTCCCCCCCGATCTTACCTAGCCCAAGACCAGACCCCCTAATCCTAACCCTAACCATTCCCCTTTTTGGTGCCTAAATCTAACCATTGGACGGCGTGATGACACACGAGAGCTCCCATTTTAAACCCAAAACTCCCAAAAAATCTAAATCAGTTTCATTTAATGAAACAACACACGAGGGCAAATCCAACATGATGATGAACACTCCTAAGGCTACTTTGGCCGACAGCAGAGTGACATCTGAGCCCTCTCCTTCACAAAACAACAACACAGCCTCGGCTCATCGCGCCGCCCCTTCTCCCACCGCAGCGTCTATTACATCACTACAAACTCCCCCTGCCTTCTTCCAACGCTCCACTAACACCTCCCACAACACCTCCTCTGATGCACCCATCTTTAAACCCACCTATCACATTGCCCACAGCCAAAGAAAAATAATAGAATGGCACTTCCGCCCCAAAAAACCCGTGGTCATCTTAGGTGACTCAAATATTAACAGAATTCCAGCCCACAACTTCCCCAACATACAACTCGACAGTTACCCAGGAGCGAACTTCTACCATTTCCTAAAAGTATGTGAGAAAACTCCGGTCAATACCTCCACCAAGATCCTGGTCCTGTCTATTGGCATCAATAATAAGGACCAGGATGCAAAACAAACCTCCACAAAACAACTCCGTGCTTTGCACAAACAGGCTTCAATCACTTTCCCGAATGCGGACATCTATTTTCCTATCATCAATTTCTCACAACAGTTCTCCCCAGCCCAAAAAGCAAATCTGAAACTTATCAATAATACTATTGCCACACACTTCCCCTTCCTTGCCGAAATACCCCACGACACCTTTGTCACAGAAAAAGATCACATCCATTGGACGCGCCCCACAGCCGAGGCCATCTTTCGGTACTGGTGTAAGCAGTTAAATTTGCACCAGTGATGAAACCTAGCCCGGCTCCTTCAACCCCCAACCACTCTCCAGCTCACCTCATCCTCTCACAATTACACTCCGACTCCAATATCCTAAACCTCTCCTCTCTACTTACCCTCTCCCCCTCACAAATCACGCTTTTAGAAAAGGGACTCTCCTTTGTCCCCCGCCCGACACGCTTCGACTGGGAGGAACTTCGAGGGGACATTCACCAATATCATAGACGCATTAAACTTCTGGATCATTTCCACGCCAAACAGACCCTCACCCATACACCTTTCACCAATCCCTCCACCTGGGAACCTAGCCATTCCCAGTTGACCCATCCCACCCGCACTTTAATTAAATTAGACAACCAAACTCTACGCTCTTTCCATCCGCCCCCTGACATTTCAGACAATTTGTCAAGCGCAGAGCGTAGAGCATTACAAGAACTCATCCACAACCCCAACATAATTTTTAAACCAGCTGACAAGGGCTCCAAAATAGTCATTTTGGACAGACAACAGTATCTTCTGGAAGCCCACCGTCAATTATCCAACACACTTCATTATACCCCCATATCTGAACCATTACAGGCCACTGTACAATCCCAAATTCACACCATATTGGAACAACTTTACCGACAAAAACACATCAACTTCAAACAAAAACAATTCCTCTCCGGCTCTAATAATCCCCGCCCCAGACACCTTTACCTCCTTCCTAAAATCCATAAAGACCCCCACACTTGGACCGTTCCCCTCGAGGTTCCGTCACATATAACCTACCTACCTCACAATATCTAGACTCCATTCTCCAACCCCTATCCACCAAACACTCCACTTACATTAAGGACACCTACCATTTCATCCAGCTAATCCGTTCCCTTTCCGTTCCTCTCCACGCACACCTATTTACCATCGACATCGACAGCCTCTATACCAACATCAACACGGATGCGGGCCTGGAGGCTGTCAAGTCAGCCTTTAACAAATTCCCTGACCCTTCCAGACCCGATTCAGAAATCCTCCAGCTCCTCTCCCTCTGTCTCCGCAACAATGACTTCACTTTCAACAACCAACACTATCTACAAACTCATGGCACCGCAATGGGACAACGTTTTGCCCCCTCCTATGCAAACACATATATGAGCGAGTGGGAGCGAGAGGCACTGGCCAAGTGTCCACTACAACCTACACTTTTCATCCGCTACCTTGACGATATTTTCGGTATTTGGCCCCATCATCCAACAGATTTCACCAAATTCATCCAGATTCTCAACTCTCATTACCCATCCATCAAGCTTAAATCCACTCTGCATCCGGAAGAAATAAACTTCCTCGACACCACTGTCTTTTTTGAACCTAAGAACTCTACATCCAAAACACTACTTACCAAAGTCTATTTCAAACCCACAGATACACACGCCTTACTCCACAAACATAGTTATCACCCCCGCCACACTTTCAAAGGTCTCATTAAATCTCAGCTCATCCGCTTCCACCGTATTTCATCCCGCATCTCGGACTTCAACACATCCACACAGATTTTATTTCAGGCCTTACGCACACGTAAGTATTCCAAACGCTTCCTCCGCCATATCAAACACTCGACCTTGGCTGCCCTCGCTCCCACTCGCCAGCACCCACACAACCCCACTCACCATAACAATCCCACACATTCCACCGAGCCTACAGACGGCCCTCAGGGCCCTCTGACACTCTCTGAACCCCCGACCCCTTGCCCTCACCCTAACCAGGGTCCGTATCCCCCTTCGGGCATTCCCAACCCGACCCCCCCTCCCTCTTTTCTAAACACCTCCACATTCTCAGACACACATGACACCCACAATGCACCCACTTCCACCACTGTCCTTCCTCATTTCCACCTTTTCCCATAAAATCACAGCCTTGCACAGCCAGCTAAAAAATAACTTCTTCTCAATACAACCCACTCATGCCCCGTTCCAGCACTACAAACCGATCTCTGCTTACCGAAAAAACCCCAGCCTCTCCAACCTACTTGTCCGCTCCAAATTCTCTTCCCACAGCCGACCCCCCACCTCAGAATTGGACCGTTTTTTCAAAAACAGACTATTCATTAACAACCCCCATAGCGGCTTATCCTTCCCTCCCTGTGGCTCACTCACCCTCCAGTCCTCTAATGTAGTTTACATCATCACCTGCACCAGATGTATGAAGCACTACATTGGAGAAACCCAAAACACACTACACGCCCGCCTTCAACAACATATCCGTAACATCTCTCTCAATAATCTCACCACACATTTGGTTACACATTTTCAATCACACAGTCTGGACTCACTCATCATCTCTGGATTAGAGTCCAACAGCCATTGGACTACGGGACAGAGGAAGCGCTCAGAACGTATCTGGATTGAGAGACTTGGCACTATCCATCCTAAAGGCCTAAATTTTGTTCCCCTATATTAACCGCCATTTCCCTTCCTTTCCTTCAGATGTCACCACAGGAGCAGGAACGAACACTGACCCCCTCACCCTCACCTCACTCCATTCCTCTTTACCATCCTCCCTTTTCCTTCCACTTTCATTAATCCCTTTTCCCTCTCCTCCAAAACCTTTTTTTTGCCCCCCCCTCACCCCCCTATCCCCCAACCCAACCCTAATCCTCACCCTAAGGTCTCCCCCTTCTTCCTCTCCTTTTCCTCGCCCCCCCCTTTTTTTCCTCCTCCCAGCTCCCTGACCCCATTTCTTTCCTCTTCTTGCCTCCTCCTCTTCCCTAGTTACCCCTACTCCCCCCCCCCCCCCCCTCCCTTCCCTCCTACCCCCTTACCCATCCTACACCCTAACCCTAAGGTCTCCCCTTCCCACCTCTTCCCCTCTTCCCCCTTGTTACCCCCCCTCAACCCTATTACCTCACTCTTTCACTTTTCCCTACAGCAACCGTGCCGTCCCTGCCAATGAAAGCCCCTCCTTTTTCTTGAATTCTTTTCTATCAAAATGAAATTCAATAAAATGCTATCAACTGGTCTTCCCTCCCTTTTTTTTCACTGTATGAACATTATAATTAAAGTTTACCACACCCAAGCACCACATATTATGACCTCTTGATTTTTTCAGCATAACTGTCTTTTCTCTTTATTACTCTTCCCTTTTTTTTCCCTCAATATAACACTATTGGTTGCTTTTCCCCTCTCCCATCCCTATTCTACCCTCTGCTCTTCCTTCCTGCTCCTAGTTCTCTCTCCCGACCAATCTTTGGGCGCTTCCTCTGTCCCGCCCCCCCACCACCATTTTTTTCCCCCTGCTCAAAATAGTTCTTCCTCGGCCTTGTCCTCGGCCGGACCTCCCGCGTGCCGGCGGCCTTCCCTACCATTTCACCACCCTGACATTATACTTCATCTACATCTATATTCGGTCATCAGGCGACCAACTTCGGGACGGTGGTGCGTTGGTGTGGCCCGTGCACATAACACTAGCCCGCATTCCCATGAACCCCAACCCTAACCCAACCCTAACCCTAATCCTAACCCTCCACCCCACCCGCAACCCACCTTCACCCCATATTCCATGGTTCCAATTCTCTTTCCATGCCATTAATCACTTACCTTCACTTTCAGTCTCAGGACCCAGCACCTTGTCAACGACCAGAGAGTAATCTTCCACCCCCGACAATTCATTCATTCCTGTGGTTATTCGTTCATTCATATATCAATCAATAAAACTTGGTACACTCTCCCTTCTTGGTTCTTCATTTCACTTTAATATGCCATATATGAGGCTGGGTCGATCTCCATCACCATTATCCATAATAAATTGCCTCCATTCACCATCCCTCCCCTGTCTCAATCACCCTACAGGCCCCTCCTACTAAATTCACCCCACCCAGATAAATTGATACAATAACAGAACCCCATTATATAGCCTCCTTTGGACTTCACCCCATCTTATTAACAACTACTTCTTCCCGGCCTACTTTATCCCCCCTCCCTTACCAGTCTCTAGTTTTGAATGAGATCCACCCAGCCATAGGTCATCTGCAACACTTGGCATACCTCAGCCTTCTCTCACTCCCTTCCCAACCTCTCACCTTAGTTCCTGTGCCTGCTCCTCTGCTACAGCTATCATAATAATAAAATAAACATTGTGCCCCCTCAGCAGAAATCAGCACCCCTACGGCCACACCCCACAAAAGGGTGCTGTCTTGGTCGGGGCTCGAACCCTGGTCTCCGGCTCCAGGGGCAGATGCCCAACTGCTTGAGCTATTCATCAATTACCATAAATGGTTCTTCCTATTAAGTCTTACTTGGGGAGGGAGACAAATTAGTAATCGAGAGGCCCGTGCACTTAAAGTCCCTCGACCCCATCTAACCCCAACCCTAACCCAACCCCTAACCATTGCCCTTTTATGCGTTGGAATCCATGTGACCTTTTTTGACCTCTCCCTGAGTCTCCTATATTATTTTCTTATAGTTTCCCTTGGTTTTGTCTTGTTATGTTTTATGATTCATTGTAAAACATTTTTTTTTATTCCTGTTCACCCACTTTATTTAGTAAGTTTTTTTTGGATAATTTTCTCATGATTAGTTTAAAAACATCATATATGTTTTCTCACTTCTGTAATTATCTGATATAAGTGACAACCTGTGCCAGTGCCGGCTGTGTCCCCTTGGGGACTTTATATAGCTTTTCTGTCCCGAACCTAACCGAGGGAGCTGATCCTTGTCAGTAATGCTGTATTGTCTAATCTTTGCCACATTTTTTACCTTGATATTTTCTCTCTCTATGGTAGAATATGGCTCTTTAACCCAACAAATGGCTTGACTGTAGTTATATCAAGTGGTAACCTTCCTGGGGGCATACCTATTAAGAACTATTTTGATTCCTTTTGGGTTGAATTCTTATTTATCTGATTTAAACCCTATTTTGGATAGTGTTTGGTTATTGGTTTTTGTTTGTTTTAAATTTTTGTTGGTTGACTGGAGTAAACTAAAATATCCCGGCCTTACCTGACACAGGAGACAACCTGCGCCCGTGCATCGTATCTCTTCCCTGTCGGGGGAAACATACTTCTTTTTTCCCTAACCTAAGCCTTGCTTCATATGAGTAGAGAAAAACTCTGCTGGCCACTCGGCTAATTTATGCAATATAAAATGTCATAGGCTTATGCTAATAATGTTAGCATGTTGTATTTGTAGGAAAAACTTCTGTAGTGTAAGAATGAATGTGTCGGTGAACCTTGTGAGTTTTAATTGAGCCAAAATTTGTAATGTTACCTTTTGTTGAATGTTGCTGCTCTTCCTGGCTATGGGTAGAGGAAACGAGAGCTGTCAAGCTGTTATTATCATTCTTTTAAATTAGCTTACATTTGAGCCATTATTCCCCTGTTCTTGATCTTCTGATTTTAACCTTGAATTGTGTAGTAATTTGTAAAGTGTATTTTTATGTGAGAGCTATAAATTAATCATAAATAATATGTCTTGTATTTTATAAGGACAATTGAAATATCACTACGATGGTGGTTTGCAGGTAGGCCTACATGTGATGGGTAAGTGGTGCAGGTGCTAATAATAGCCAAAGCTGTGCACAATGGTCGCGCGTAATAACAGCTATTATGTTGGAGTCAGATACAGCTGTAAAATTGCACATCTTCTCTGCCATATTTGTAACTGACAGGTCTAAAGAGTGGTGGAGCGGGCACAAATGTCAATATGCAAACTGTCTAATTTGTCTCACTGTGGGAGAGTAAATAAAGCTTGTTAATGTGCATCCAGCTCCACAAAGACTGAGATATTTAAAACAGATTCAAGTGCATGTGAGACTTAAAAATCCATAAGCTCCATATGTAATGGCGTAATGGGACCTTCAGATAACTTTATCAAGCAATCAGTCAGTCAGAGGGTCAGTGAACGCGCTAATGGTGGTCCTGAGCACTGAAGTCCATGGCTGTAATGACTCTGAGGGACAGACCTGTCATTTTGTGACATTCTTTGCAAATTCTGATTAAATATTTCTCTGCTATGTCCAGAATCCTGTGTTCCATAAACATTTAATTAAATCAAATACCATTGTAATAAATAATAAGACTGCAATACTCACCACCTATAATCGACCACCTCGAGTGCTGCTAGTGAAGTTCTTCTTTGGGTTGGCATGCTGGTGAAGTTTACAGGCAGCTTGAAGTCAAGTGCATTACTGCTATCTAGTAAGTAAAGTAAAAAAAAAAAAAAAACAAGGAAGTGGTAATTGGTTATTTTGAGGGATGCCGGGTAACTATTGCCACCCAGAGGCAGGACGGGATTTGTCGCAAATTACAACAAACCCCTTACAACCCCTGCAAAAAGTTGCAAGCTAAGGTTCCTGAGCAGAATGTCAATCAGTATTTTTTTTGACAGCATGACAAACATCAGTGTAGCGTGTGAAATCGGTGATTACGTGAGAGTTGACAGCTCTGAGAACAGACCCACCACCACAGATATATAAATGCTCACAATGGCAAAGGCCACATGTTTAGGCTATGGCATAGGTTTTGCGTAGAGTACACACACAACTATAAATGCGCCTTGACCGTCGTGGGAAGTAGTCGATTCACACATACAGAACCAGTAAGAATCAGAGAAAGCAACTAAACTGGATCTCCTGGAAAGTGCAAATTGCTCTTGCATTAATGAGGGATCATTGGATGTATCTTGGAGTAACTGCACTTGCTCAGTGTGGAACAGTGTAATCTTCGTAAACCCACTGTATTTCACAGAATAAGCACTTTGATGTTTTCTCCTTCCTCTAAGTCATGGTTTCAAGACTACACTGTTGTAACAGAGCAGCACTGATTTGAAACACATAAATCTCAAAGTAGTAGTAAGACTTGTTTTACCTTATGAATATGGACTTCAAAAATTATTTGAAATGCAAAATAATGGAATTTTAAATTTGATAACAAGTTAGGTTAATTGCGATTAACTGTTAGAATTTAGCGATTAAACGCATTTTAAAAATGAATCATTTGACAGCCCTAATTTATTTATTCAAAACTGTATAGTTGTTGTAAATTAAACCTAAATGTGATGCAGATTAATTAGTCACGCGATTGAAACAAATACTTTCCCAACATAAATGTGCGCACAAATAAGACCATTACAAACTGTCGAGAAAAAGAAACAAAAAACCCTCCACATTGTCAAGTAAATGCTCCAACATACTGCAAAAGAAAATGTCATTAAAAAATGCAAATAATTCATTTACCCAAAGTTCTTGATATTACTTTCTCTACTCTCTTTTTGTCCACGGGCATCCAAAAAGCTTTTTGACACTTAAGTTTGTCTAGTGTTACATTGCACACATTAGTTCATGTAGAGTCTTTTGATCATCAACTGTCATACCATGAGAAAAGATGAGTGAAGGTCCTACCTACACCTGTAGATGGAAGCTATTTTTACCACCTCTTTGTCTGATATCTGCAGGTTTCCAGGTTTTTCCTCTCTTTGCTTTGTGTTCCTGCTCTGTTTCTTCTGTAATAAACCACTCCACCCTAACTCCAACCTCTCTGATGCTACTTTCTCTGCTGTACTTGTTATAAGAGGCGATGTGAATCCAAGTAATGTTGTGTTTCTGGTTATTAACATCTATAGGAGCAGTAGTCTATAGGAGTAGGAGCAGCAGTTGTATTAAATCACCCATTTTGGTCTCAGGCCATTAGCCAACCTGAAGTCAACTGTATGATTTATCAGTCACTTGGGATGCTATGAAATACTCAAAGTGATTGACTGAGTACAAAGGAAGCAGGAACTGAGGCATTAACACTCAGCCAACAGGCAGCACAAAAGGTATGTTTGTAATGTGCCGACACCCACAAGTGTCAATATTTTTCAGTTGTCATGAACTCAACATACAGCTACTTCATCTTTACCTTACAGTGTCGAGTTCAGTATGGTAGAGACCGTGCTATAGTTATAGCTGCATCAGGGGCAAAAAGTCATTAGCGGCCTTCAGTGTTTGTGTAGAGAGGTGATAACGTAGATGTGAGATCATCAGCTGTATAGAGAGACATTTAAAACGTTTTTATAAAACCAGCAAATCCTGAGGGAGATTTCATCAAATAAGGAGGTTTAATTTAAAGAATTTTTTTGACTCCTCGCTGGTGTTGGTCTCCATGGCCAAAGGCATTATGTTTCTAGTTGTCCATCGAACCATTCATCCATACGTACAGTCACCCCATTCTAGTGAACATGAGATCTCAAGAACTACTTGAGAGAATGTCTTCAAATTTGGCACAAACGTCTACTTGGACTCAACAAAAAAAGTGATTTGATTTTGGTGATCATAGGTTAAAGGTCAAGGTTACTGTGACCTTGTCTGTCTTGTTCTTGTAAATGTGACATCTCAATAACATCATGATGAAATTTCCTTAAATTTGGCACAAACGTCTACTTGGACTTGACAATAAACCAATTAGAATTTCGTGGTCAAAGGTCAAGGTCACTGTGGCCTTGCATTCATCTTATCCTCGTGAATGCGATATCTTAAAAACACCTTGAGGGAATTTCTCCCACATTTGGCACAAATGTCCACTTGGACTCAACAATAAACCGATTAGAATTTGGCAGTCAAAGTTCAAGGTCACTGTGACCTTACATCTGTCTAATTTTTGTGGATATAATGTCTCAAGAATACATTGAGAGAATTTCTTCAAATTTGGCACAAACGTCCACTTGGAATCAAAGTTGAACTGATTAGAATTTGGTGGTTAAATTGTAGTTTCATTACAATACTTCTGGAAAATAAACATTTTCTACAAGAAAATCAAACTTAATGTGTTCTTGTTCTTAGACTACCATTGACTGGGGGCAGAATTTCTGATGTAGCTGTTGATGTAGCTGGGATGTGATATAAAACTATTTTAAAACGTGTCATGGGAAACATATGAAGGGAAAAATTTCTGCAGTTGGCATCAGATGTAATTATTCTGAACACAGATGTATAGGACTCAAGGACTCAGAGGCAGAACAGCTGAAAGCAATCAATTTTACTTAGTAAAAGTTCAATTCAGGTTGACAGTGGAAAGACTACTTTACAAGTTCCACAGAATATTAGTGATGTGAACACCAATTTTCCCAAACTTAAGTTTTGTTTCCAAGTACTACACCTCGTAGATAACCAGTATTTACAAAAAGTGCATAATTTATTTTTCTTTTACTCTAAAATGCCAATTTGTTACTCCCTTGCTCCCCATAGTCCTGTTCTAATGCCTCAGTCATGAATCAACATGTCTGCTTATTGTGAGTGTCCTCTTGATGGACAAGCACTTGAGGCCCTGGGGAGTGTGGATGATTTCAAAAAGGTGCTGTTCTTGTTCCCCTCTGACTACACTGTTTGCTACTTGTTACTGCTGACTGTTGAGGTAGTTACTGTCTCTGTTTTTCTCTTTGCATTTTTTTCTTTTTGCATAAGTGTCAATGTTATGGCCGCCGCTCTTTCCACCCTCGTTGTGTGTGTGTGTGTGTGCGTGTGTGTGCAGCCTAAATCTAATTTGTTGGTTTTTGTGTTGCTTCCCTTTCCCCTGCGAGCCAGGTTGTAACAGTCAATTTCAGAGGATTGACTCACTCAGATAATCCCACTGATATTGTAATGTTGATATTGGGATAAGGTGCAAGCACTGAAAGTACAATTTTCACTAATACCAATTTTTTTTTTTTGTTCTCCTTCTCAGGTTGTTTTGACTTGTATATCTCCAATAAGTGTGGGACACATGCTGAATGACATTTGTTTACATGCCATTTAATCTGAAGTACAAAGCAAGCACATAATGTGCATAAGTGCACCAGTCAACATTTCCATGTACACTATTATGTACTCACATAATCAAAAAGTCAATAATAATATTATCAAAAGAAAAATCTTAAACACATCACACACAGACACACACACACACACACACACACACACACACACACACACACACACACACACACACACACACACACACATCATTTCAGTCAATGTTAAACCACATTATTAGACTTGCTTACATATAAAAGCTGTATTTTTTAGGTTGTTTAGTGAGTTTCTTGCTGTGATTGTTTGGTATTCAGGTATTTAAGTTTGGCTTCCCCACATACATCGCTAAATTGATGTTTATGTTTAACAGAAACAAAAGCTTTCATGCATACCAACTATCTTCTTTTGTCTTATCCATCCAACACACAACATGTACATATATACCATTGATTTTGGCCTTTAACATAGCTACACATGTAGAGAAGAAAAGTAACTCAAATATTCGTTTTTGGAAAGGTAGTGCTGTTTTGATTTGATGTGGATCATATGATATATAGTTAATTATTATTTAAGCATTCTGGAGGGTAGAGGGAAAGGAAAATGAACAAAATGGCTGTTTGATTATTTGAGAGACTTTGGATTAATGAAAAGGTTCTAAAATTAAGAAGGAGCAGTAATGGATGATCTGGAGAGTGGCAGCAATACAACACTGCAGATGCTGGCTGCCATAAAACTCAAAAGAAGAAGAAGCAGAAGACTCCAGTCAGCGTTCACCACCATAGTTCCTGCCAGGCTTGTCCCAAAATTCATGGACCTGACGGAGGGCTCTGATCTGATCTCATTTCTCTGTTTGTCTTATAGGATGCAGAGTTCAGGTACTTCTTGTGCTTTCCTCTGCAGCTTAAAGTATTCTGCACTGAATTAAGAAGTTCCCTTGTGTGTCAAGTTTCATAACTATTACTTGTATTATTACATCTTAATAATAACAACATTTTTCATATTTTCTGTTGTTGTTAATAGCAGATGAGAAATGAAGAACAAAATACTTCTTCATATTTTCATCTCTATGTCTTTTGTCACCTTGTATTGTTTCAAGCATGAGTATATCTTAAACCTCACTGTTGGATTTAAATCAGTCACTTTTAAAATTTAAAGATAGCCAGTTAGAATAGAGTATGCCCAGAGTATTATACATAAAGACATTTTATCCATTACCTTGAAACATACATTGGTGCAGTGCTGATGGTCATCAGTCACCAAGTATAACATTAGCAGTAAATTGGATTTGGTTCAGGGAGACACTGAGTTGTAAATGCCTTGTTCAGTTCAGGGACCACTCACTTCATGTCAAAGTTCTGACACTGTGACAGACAATACTTCATCCAAGTATTAGCATGGTCTGACCTCTTCAATAAAGATAGATGGATCAAAGGGTGCTGGGCTAAAAGGAAAGTGCCACAAAAAAGGTGGACACAAAACTGCTCTTACTTGGTTTGTGTTCTTCTTCTTTTAAGTGCATAACAGATAAGAAACCATGGTAAGTGATGTACATTTTAAATGAACATACTTTTTACAATTACCAAACATGACAGCTAGCAATAAAGTTATGCATAAACAGTGTTAGCTACGTTAGCAGGTAAAATTAGCCTTAAATTCTACAGGTGCAATTATCCGTGAAACGTTACTGTTCCATACAAATAAGTATACTGGTCTTTTTTTTAATGGAAAGTATGTAGTACAAATTAGTGCCAAACTAATTATAAAAAGATTGACCCAAGGCGACACTTTCTATCAGCAGTAGTCTCATCTGTTGTAACTTTAGTACACCATTTGCTTCCTTCTGAAGGTGTTTGCATGTAGTGCTGGGTGCTCTGAGCACCATTGTACCAGATTCCAGTGTATTTGGATTGGTCTACATTCTCAGAAAAACAACACAACTTCTGAGTCTTGTGATATGAGTGCTTTTGATCTGCATGTTAAGCTGTGTTTACCTTAACATACAGCCTTGGTAAGTAGCACTCATTGTTCAGTACACTTAATTTCAACAAATAGTATTTGTCACTGAACTATGAGGTGTTGACACGGTATTGTGTTAGGCTTTAACTGGCTCAGTACTTGCATGTGATTGAGTGACAGTGTGACAACCTATTTATTCACTGTCTTAAGGGTGGGGATGTTACAGCTGACTCTGTTCTGTGCTACTGTCCCTTTTCCCTCCACTGTAGATCTGCCCAGGTGTGCTGCATTACTTAATGAGGTGATTAAGAGCTCCTGTGGCAGCAGCAGAGGAGAGAGACCTCTGGTGTGGGGACTGCTGGTCCTGCTGCCTCTGGGATTTGTGTTGTCTTGTTTGCTTGTTCTATGTGTCAATAAATCCCATGGCTTTGAGTGTTTTAAGGTTGTCGTATGTGACTATTTTGGGTCAGTGGTGGAGTTTTGTTCGTTCCATAGGGACACCCACGGGTGGGGCGTAACACAGATGCTATGGAAATAGAATTAAAAGATTTCAGTCATCTGGTCCAAGAAAACAGGAGGATACAGCACATATTTTATCATCACATATTTTGACAGACTTAACAGTGATAGCAGTATCCTACTAACATTATGGACAGCACCCAGCTCATGTTGAAGCTGGATTTATGCTTGAAGCGAGGAGTTAACAGTAGTCCTACTGTAAGTTCTTACATGGGTTTTTGCTTTACAGTGAATAAGGACTGATGTGACAGTGGGAGTGTGGGGTGCTGTCCTTTTCCTGCTGCGGATCACCGCTATAAGCTTTTTAGCTACTGTAAACTGCAGAGCAGCACAGTCTGTGTTAAGGAGGAGTGATCATGTGGCCATCTCGTTGGGGTTTAATGTGTGGACGGTTAAATAATTCAGCAACTAGAAACCACAGATTACCCGTACCATATGGAAACATAGACAACTGTAAAGCAGCAGCCAACAATGTAGCAAGATGCAATAAGGACTAAATTACAGAGCACAACTTAAAAAGGAGCTGATGGGATCCCATTTCACTGGAGTACAATTGTATAATTCCATGTGACAAACAAATGATCGATTAATTTGTTATGAGGATGTGTAGCTCTATGTATTTCCCCCTTCCTTGGGAGAGTGGGTCCTCCCAAGGAAGGATCCTGCAGAGGCAAGGCAAGAGTCCTTCCTAGCTTTGGTGAACACACTTCGGAACTGGCTAATGAATGCGTAGCTATACATCATTGAAGAGGCCCCGCCCCCAACAGACAATTTCACACATGTCCAAACATATGTGGAAGACAATGGATGCTACAGTGGCAGTTGTCCTCTACAACAATTTTGCTGAAATGAAGGATGAAATGTGTGGAGATATCGACATCAGTTAGCCCAGAGGAGAAGATTGTACCGTCAGCATCTGTGCCAACTATGTGGAAAGGTAGGTAAAAAAAACTGAGGGTGAACAGGGACATTAATAAGCAAACGTTAGTTCCCTTTATTCCAGGTGACCACATGACTGAACAAGCAAGAGTGTTAATTCACTAGTGTCAATAAATTGTGTCAAGCACCCATAATCACTCTGTAAAAGGTCATGTTCTAAGTTGTCATACCAATTGAAAAATAATAATAATTCCCAATAGAGGTTAGAGAGTCACTTAACTGTATCTTACAGTTCACTGCATACAGCCTATGGTAGCTCCTCAGTTGGTAGCGTCCAGTGTTCCAACAAATGCTGTGCTTGTGAATTTACGACGTGTGAACAGCAGTAATACAGTAGCTCCTGATGGCCTTGAACACAGAGAGGCAGCATGGATGGGGCCCAACTCTAGAGACACTGTTGTTCCTGTTTTGGCTGGCCACTGGCTCTGCCTGCAGGGTGATCTCCATGGACTTCAGCATGCCACTCCCAACAGTCCACAGGGTCATACACAGGTGAGTTGGTGGCTGTCCTCCCCCAATTCGTGTACTTCCCCTGCACACAGGAGGAGGTGACAGCAGTTGGTGACGAATTTGTCACACTGGCTAGGCACCATGCCTTCACCAAGGCAGCAGGGGGCAATGGACGGCTGCAACATTCGTATTAAATGTCCTGGGTACCCTGATAGTCATGACTACCAAAACACAAAAGGTTGTGTCTTGTTTTGATTTGATGTAAATAATATGACATATTGTTAATTATTATTTTCATTAGCATTTATTATTTCTGATAGCCATTTTAATACCTTTACAACTTGCAGGTTCTCACCACTGAAATGAGGGAAATGAGCTCAACAGATAAATCAGTAAGAAGCATCCAGGGGGGTGGAGGGAAAGGAAAATTAACAGTATGGCTGATTTATTATTTGAGAGACTTTGAACTAATGTATAGGATCTAAAATAAGGATGGAGCAGTAATGGGTGACATCTGGAGGGTGGCAGCAATGCAACATTGCAGATGCTGGCTGCCATTAAACTTAAAAAAAGAAGAAGCAGAAAACACTGTTCCAGTGTATTTGGATTAGTCTATATGCTCAGAAAAACAACACCACTTCTGAGTCTTGTGATATGAGTGCTTAGCTGTGTTTACCTTAACATACAGCCTTGGTAAGTAGCACTCATTGTTCAGTACACCTAATTTAAATGAATAAATAGTATTTGTCACTGAACTGTGGGGTGTTGACACAGTATTGTGTTAAGCTTTAACCGCCTCAGTACTTGCATGTGATTGAGTGACAGTGTGACAACCTATTTATTCACTGTCTTAAGGGTGGGGATGTTACAGCTGACTGTGTTATAAAGCAGCAGCCAACAGTGTAACAAGACACAAGAAGGACTAAATTGCAGGTCGTAGTTAAAGGAGCTGACGGGATCACATTTCACATGTATAATTCCATTTGAGAAATGAGTAATTTGTGATGAGGATGTGTAGCTCTATGTACTTCCCACAGTAAATGGGTGTTTCTCAAAGTCAAGGATCCTTCTTCGGGAGAATGGGTCCTCCCAAGGAAGGATCGTGCAGAGGCAAGGCAAGAGTCCTTCCATAGCACACTTTTGAACAGGTTAACAAGTGCGCAGCTGTGCATCAGTGAGGAGGCCACACCCCAAACAAACAATTTCACATACGTCCAAACATGTGGAAGACGATGGATGCTACAGTAGCAGTTGCACTCGATAACAATTTTGTTGAAAGGGAGGATGAAATTGTGTGGAAGTATTGACGTCAGTCAGCATAAAGGAAAGGAAATTGTACTGTCGGTTTCTGTGGCAACTGTGTGGAAAGGTAGGTAAAAAAAACTGAGCGTGAACAGGTACACTAATAGGCAAACGTTAGTTCCCCATTATTCCAAGTTGACCACATGATTAAACAAGCAAGAGTGTTAATAACCCTGTGATAATAAATTGTGTCAAACACCCATAATCAGTTCATGAAAGATCATGTTCCAAGTTGTCATACCACTTGAATGATAATTCAGAGAGTTACCTAACTGTAGCTTGCAGTTCACTGCATACAGCTTTTGGCAGCTCCTCAGTTTGTAGCATCTAGTGTTCCAACAAATGCTGTGCTTATGAACTTAAGACATGTGAAAAGCAACTAAAAAAAACATACCTAGACGCCACTATATAATGACCTGCCACAATCTTAATATAATAAACAGCAAGAGAGAAGGGCACACTGATGCTGCCAGTGAAATGGGAAATGGGACAGCTCAAAATCCCCCTTGGTAACACACCACCACCATGCAATTAAAGGGTTACCATCAAGATGGGCCTCTGAAATGACAACAGGCTTGAGGTGGCATCTATAAAATGTTTAGTTGTAATATATCTTAAACATGTAAACACACACAAATTAAACAAATGACACAAAGTCAAACTTAACCTTCCTCTGTTCCACATGTTGTGCAGGCCCCTCATTAGTGTGCCATCAACCCTACTGTACCTGTGCTTCAGCAGTACTTTGGAAGTGAGGACACCCACCCTGACTTTCGTCTGGGCAGGGAGGCCATACAGCAGCTCCTGGTGGCCTTGAAGACAGAGAGGCAGCATGGATGGGGCCCAACTCTGGAAACGCTGGTCTTCCTCTTCTGGCTGGCCACTGGCTCTGCCTACAGGGTGATCTCCAGAGTCTTCAGCATGCCACTCCCAACAGTGCATAGGATCATCCACAGGTGAGTTGGTGGCTGTCCTCCCCCAATTCATGTACTTTCCCACGCACACAGGAGGAGGTGACAGCAGTTGGTGACAGATTCGCCACATTGGCTAGGCACTATGCCTTTGCCAAGGCAGCAGGGGCAATGGACGGCTGCCACATTAGTATTAAATGTCCTGGGGGCCCCGATGGTCATGACTACCAAAACAGGAAGCTCTTTCCGTCAATAGTGCTCCAGGCGTTCTGTGACCACCAGGGTCGTTTCATTGACAGTTTTGTGGGTTACTCAGGAAGCATGCATGATGCACAGGTCCTGAAGAACAGCCCCATCTACACTAAGGGGACTTACCCTCCACCTGGGTATTTTATCCTAGCAGATGGTGGTTAGCCATGTCTACAGGAAGCCCTGGCCCTTATCACACCATATAAGAGGCCAGTAAGAAGCATGACAGAACAACGGTTTAATAATCATCACTCCAGGGGTCGATCAATCATTGAACCTGCCTTTTGGAATGATGAAAACCTGCTTCAGGTGCATCTTTTTGGAAGCACTTGAAGTACATGCACAGTCTGTCCCCAAGGTGATAAATCATACCAGTGTTTCTGTCATGAATTAGTTAATTGACATTGAAATGTCCTAATCCACAAAAACCCTGTTAATGCTCAGCAATTGCTATAGTCATATAACAACACTTTGTATCACACAATCTGATGTTCTGAGTTGCCATATACCTATAAAGATGTCACTGTTTGCCCTGTCTTGTGTACAGGTGGGGGCCGCATGTGACATTTTACGTAACATGTGTGTCAGGGTTGGGAATGAGCTGGAGGAGGCCATAGTGGAGGACGACCAGCAGCAGTGGAGCTGCATGGCAGACAGCCTTGGCGAATGAGGTGTCATCACTTCAGGAGGCACCTCTCGACTACGATTACTTTGCCCAGGTGAATACTGTGAAGGACAGAGAGATTGATGACCATGTACTGGCCTAATCCAAGATGGCCCAACTTCCAATGACACAAACAAAGCTCACTTCCAGTTCCAGTATTCTACTCATAATGATTCATTAAAACAAGTACAGTTGCACAGGGGCATGTTAAAAGTAGGTTGGTGTCCATCTCTGATAGGAGAAATGAAAGTAACATCTGAGTAAACTGCTGGCATGAATCTGTAACAAAACCAATAGGCTTATCATCCTGTGACCCCTAGGATGGAAACCACCAATGTAACGTATTCCTTCATTTATGGTTTACTCATGTTGCTACTGTAGTACACAGAGGTGGGTAGTAACGCGTTACATGTACTCCGTTACATTTACTTAAGTAACTTTTTGATAAATTCTACTTGTAAGAGTAGTTTTAATGCGACATACTTTTTACTTTTACTTGAGTATATTTGTGAAGAAGGAACACTACTTTTACTCCGTTACATTGGGCTTCATTCCGCTCGTTACTTGGATTTTTATTCATTGGTTAATCAATGCACGATCTGTTTTGTTTTATCAGCGAGACTTCCGCCAAAGGCTGTCACATGACTCTGTTTGACCAATCAAACGTAGCCACTAGTGACGTTTGACTCCATTTCACCAATCAAACGGAGCCAGGCAGTCACACGACCGTACACGAACTCTCCGCGGCCTCGCACAGAAACAAAGTGAATATGCGGGAGCGCACACATAAGAATGAGAGTAGATGGCAACAATGGCAGAAACAACGGCGTGCGAACCAGAAGAGGCAGAACACCCGTGGCCGTACATGAAAACCATGTTTACTTTACAGACTACAAAAAAGAACAGCTATATCATGCGCTGTCATCTGTGTCTACCCAAAGTTGTAGCATGGCGCCCTCCGTGGCAGACGTGTTTGCTCGCACCGCTCCTGAATGCAGGCGTTTTTTTCTTTAGACTGAAAAACTCCTTCTTTCCCACTTCCATCAGACCCCTAAACCGCCGTCAGGAGTCATAACTACCATCACTACCTCAGACCGTGTTATACATCCAGTCTGCACATGACTTTTGCACATACAATTTGTTGCACTACAGTTTCTTGCTGCCTTTTATTTATCTTTATCTTTTGCACATACATATATATCTTTTTTCTGGCATTCATTGCAGTCAGCAAAGGAAGAATTTCATTGTACAGGGAAATGTGTTTCCTCACTGTACATATAAGATAAGATAGTCCTTTATTAGTCCCACAGTGGGGAAATTTACAATTACATGACAATAAACACTTTGAATTGAATTGAACATGTCGACATTTCAGCCTACAAGAACTCCACTTCGAACTTGAGAAGAGTTTTGAAAGGACTAAACTGTTATCTGTTCCACTAATTTTCATTCAGCATAACAAACACCTAGTCTCTCACTTACTGATTTTTAAACCTCATTCCAAATAATGTTGAAGAGTTCAAACACAGTGCTGAAGTGCTGTTTATAAGGCACTGGTTTCAAAAATGTTGTTATGAAAAAGAATGACAGTCTGACAGAAGAGAATGTTTTGAAACTACTAAACTGGTAACAAAGGGTTTATTACTATTTCTTGTGGCTGAATTTGCCTTAATTTATGCTATTTTGTAAAGATTTCATTTACTATTTTAGTTATAGGAGTACTGTTTGGCAACATCTGAATTGGCACATTGCTATTTTATATTTATGTCTATTTGATTACATTCATGTCCTGATTATTAAAACAACAAATCAGAAGTTACTCAGCAGTTACTCAGTACTTGAGTAGTTTGATCACTAAATACTTTCTTACTCTTACTCAAGTAATTATTTGGATGACTACTTTTTACTTTTACTTGAGTCATATTATTCTTAAGTAACAATACTCTTACTTGAGTACAATTTTTGGCTACTCTACCCACCTCTGGTAGTATAGTAATCTACTACATTATCAAGAGTTAAATGTAATAGCTTGTATCATAATTGCCATGGGAACTGCTCTGACATCTGGGATTCACTCACTTTAAAAATTATATGAAACACAAATATCTCAATTAGCCACTCACAGAAGTGTGTCCCTCACAACGTAATGGTACAATCTGTTAAGTTTTAGAAGTGGGTCCTGGATTTTTGTTTATATTCTGTTATCTTATGGACTTTGTTTTGGAGTTTCTGCTTGTGTTCCTTGTTTCATGTTATTCATTCATGTTTATGTTCAGTCTGTATATAAGGTTCCTGTATATATTGTAAATTATGCTGTGTGGTCTCTACATATATATTTTGTAAATTATCTTCTTATATTTCTTAT
Source organism: Cephalopholis sonnerati (assembly GCA_019142605.1). NCBI lineage: Eukaryota > Metazoa > Chordata > Actinopteri > Perciformes > Serranidae > Cephalopholis > Cephalopholis sonnerati. Next base: position 7,605,336 of record JAGQAX010000009.1, on the reverse strand, counting down.
ATTTTTACTTCTGTTTGCACTATATCTTCTTTCTACACTTGTTTGCACTATATCTTCTTCTTTTACACTTGTAAGGAGCACCTGTAACAAAAACAATTTCCCCTGGGGATCAATAAAGTATTGCTGATTCTGATTCTGATTCTGATTAATCTACTTCCTGTTTTATTTTGTAGATTCTTTTCCTCATGTGTCGTGTCTTGTTTTACTTCCTGTCTTTGTGTGTTTTCCCGCCTGTTTTCTGTCACACCTGTCTCATTCGTCTTTCCCTGTTCTTAGAGCCTTCCCTTCACACCTGTTCTGTATTAATCTTGTTTGCTCCACCCTAGTTTTCCCCTCCACACCCTTGTTGTTAGCCACTCTCCATTTCCCTCCTTTTGCCCATGTCTTCCTAATCCAGCTGTGTCTTGTTCTTGTGATTAGTTTTCTGTGTATATATATATACCTGTGTGTTTCCCTTTGTTCTTTGGTAGAGTTTGCTGTGATGGACAACATCAATGATAATAACAATGTGTATTTAATAATAACAGTGGACACTGAAACAACTTACATTTGAATGCATATCGCTCCGCCGGCTGTGCCGCTGCGTCGCTTTTGCTTGCCATTTTTAAAAGCATTGTGGGGAATTTTATACCCACTGAAGATACACACATGCATCCTTGAAATTTCTCTGAAAGAAGGACTGAGTCCTCAGTGAAATCCGGAAGGATCCTTGACATTGGAACAGTCCTTTAGCAGGGGTCGATGACGGAACGTCTGTCAAATTCAGCCATTTGAGGATCCTTCCTTGACTTTGAGAATCTTGTCACTAATTAGAAGGCTACTGTTGTACAGTCAGTGTTTCTGTTAACTCATTCATACAGAGCAACGGTTGGAGCAGGTTTGCAGTGTAGTAACTTTTTTTAGATGCTTGTTCGGGACTGCACCAGCACTTGTCACACCGATTGAGTGTTATTCCCTTCTTATTCCCTTTGCATTTGACATCAGACTATAACACCTGTAGCCTTGTAAAGCCCACTGACACTGATTAAAAATTGCAATGTTGGGCTTTATGGATCAAATTGATATTAGAATTATTATTTGTACAGCCCTTAGAGGCATGCTTTGTGACCAGGTTACCAGCACTTTGGGTTGCCTTTGGGTATGACATGTGCTACATGAATGAATTTGCCTTGTAGTAACTCATGATGTAAGAATACCGTTTGTGCACAATGTAACAGTTTTGTGCAGAGCGTATTAAAAAACTACATTGAGGAAATTTTTCATTAAAAACTAAGATTGAAGAAAAAGAAAAATTGAATGATGTCATAAATGCATCGCATATTGTAGTATTAAAAAAAAAAAAAAGGACTGACCTTGACTTCTTAAACAACACAGAGTCCCTTTAGTTTTTCATGACAAATGGAGAATGTAACGAGTGTGACTAAACCCAAACACAACACTCCTGAAGTCAGTGACAGTTGGAAATGACATTTATTTATACACAGAATAAACAGGAACTTGAACTAATTCAGGTAACAATTCATATGTGTGTGTTTTCAGTTATTTCACCTTTTTTTGTTAAGTACATAACTCCACATGTGTTCATTCATAGTTTTGATGCCTTCAGTGAGAATCTACAATGTAAATAGTCATGAAAATAAAGAAAACGCATTGAATGAGAAGGTGTGTCCAAACTTTTGGCCTGTACTGATTATATAATATTTTTTTCCTTTTCTTTTAATCCAAGGTCAAGTGTTTGTTGTGTGCTAAAGAATTGGGGTACAACACAACCTCATTCATGCCGAGACATTTTTGTGCCTTGCATGGAAATAATGAGGGGAATGTGGCTGGACCCAGCCCAAGTGAGTAATTCAAAAATATCCACTGTAGGAACATATTTTTCCATTCCTGACATTTTTCCTATTCAGCTATAATAATGAAATTGACAGAACTACTATATTTAAAAAACTTCTCCCAGTGACCAGAACGGAGGAGCTGGATGAGGCTTTGGTGTCAGTGATTGTCAAAGACAGCCAGCCGTTCAGCATAGTAGAGGACACAGGATTTAGGGAGTTTGTGGCAAAACTGGACCCAACCTGCATCCTCCCAGCAAGAAAGGTGTGTTTGGTGACATAGCTGAAGCATGAGAGTACTACTGAATTTAACAAATATTATTTTTCTCTTCTTTTAACCTTTATTTTCTTCCTTTCCTTTAGGCTGTAAAGGCAATGGTTGAGGAAAAATACAGGAGAGAAAGAAAGCCAAAGCTGTGGTACAGAATGCAGTAGCAGTCAGCTTAACAGCAGATATTTGGACATCCATTAACATGGATGCCTACCTGGCTGTGATCTGCCATTATATAGATGGAGACATCCAATGCTTTAACATTGGCTTTGTGTAATCCACCTTTTAGCAAAGCACTAGGCTGGAAAGATTCAACACATTCAAGGGTCTTCATCACACCATCACGAGTAAGAAGTGTTGGAAAGTCTTGCATGTGGGTGAAGAACAAACTGGTTAAGAGTGTGTATGCTGGAGAGGCTTATATACCAGGCTGATTGGCTGATGAGCTGCAGCTGTGGAGGCAGGTGAGTGGAATGGGGTAATCAGGTGGGAGTGGCTGGCAGGTAGAGTGGAAAACACTGGGAGAGCAGGGGAGCAGAATGCAGGCTGTGACAGAGGCCTTAATTTTAAGCAATTTGACTTTGTTTGTTTGGTCTAGACAACATTTTCATCAATCATTTCCAAATGGATGAAGCCTCTTTGATGAGTGACAAAATTCAGGTGTGTAAGCTATTCAGTGGCCTGGACAAATGAGAGCTCTTACAAAGAAGATGCTGAAATTAACATACTGGGTAAATCTTAGCATGTGAAATAATTGTTCCAAATTCTTTAAATGTTAGCTGATCTAACAGCTTAGTTGCCAGAGGAAAATGTTGGCACTGTATGTTTCTGCAACACAAATAAGTTACATTTGTACATTTCATATGTATTGCATCAGCATTTCTCAAGTGATGTAGTATATCAGCTGACTTTGTCATTGGTAGGTGGAGGATAACGTGTCACCTAGGTAAGACACCTGGCAGACCACTTTCTAAGACCACCATACAACAACACAACTGGTTGTGATTTTACAATTCATTGCTGTTTCCAGTGACTTTATAGGAACCAAACTTAGGTGTTTTACAGTGACTCTGTGTTTTTCAGCAGGGATAGTGCAATGAGTTTTTCTCATGGAGACATTGCTGTGTTTCCATGGCTTAGACAATATGGAAGACGTAGAAATTGGGGACTGAATGACGGAACGCTAACGAGTCACTTATGGGCATTTGTGTCTCACTTCCAGTGGGGATTCCCAGTCAGGTGTTATTTTTGTGAACTGTGTAAACAGCAATGCAAATAATTGTCTTTAACTACAGTTGAATAAAGTTTTAGGGATGAAGATAAATGTGTGTTGTTGGGTTTTAAACCTCGCTTACCAATAAAAAGAAAAAGAACCATTCACCCTAACCAGTGTGAGAGACTTGAAGCCAGAACAAAACAGCGGGCAACTTGACAGGACTGGCCTCTCCAGATGGGAAAGTGGCATGTACCTGCTATAGGGTTCTGGAAATCAAGTGCCCTAAAAAGTACAGGGAAGACCTACAGGGTGCCCCTATCAGTGAGGATTTCTGCCTTGACCAAACATTCCGGCTGGAGAAGACACACCAGTAGGGGAAAGCAGGGCACAACCCAACACATTATTTATCTTGGCGAGAGATTAATCAAGACTATATATATTTTTTGGTTTATTCTAACAACATGCACATCTCTGCTACAAATAGACCATCATCAACGATGTTGTTAACAGCATTTAACAACCATCGTTAAACAGAGGAGGTGGCCTACGATATCATTTATCACCCACTTAAAATGCAGTCTTGGGATCCCTTCCCAGACAACTCAACACCCATTCTCACCTGGACCCATCTAACCCTAACAACACATAAGATGGCTGGATGGGTCAACGACTCACATGTGATCTTAACAACTCTGAAACTCAGAGCTCACATTGGCATCAATCCACGTCCCCCTAATACACTATTCAGACAGAATAAAACCTCATCAACAATCCTTTATCAAGAAGCTGAACACCAGGATCTGAGCCAAACTCAAGTTCCTTAACAAATTCCACAGATCCAGTGCATTGGACAAAAGAGACCGCGGACCAAATTCTGTAACACTGGCTGACACAATTAAACATGTAAGGGGGGAACACAGCTTGGACACGCTTCCCCCGCATAGATTAATAACAACGTTATTAATATAGATAGATACATTAATAACAACGTTATTAATCTATGTTCAACATTTAACTTAAACAGCGGTGAGAGAAATATCCTAGATCTCTTTGGCGTCATGGCATTTGGTCGAGAGAAGCAGGCAGGTGGAGAGTCTGCTGCCTCTCTGGTGAAAACTAAACCTGTGATATACACCGCTGCTGATGGTAAAACCATCGTGGAAGATGAGTTGTTGAACTTTCTGGTGGTTAAAATGAAGACTATAGTGCAAGCTGAACTTGTGCTATTAGTCACAAGCCACTTTTCGTCTGAATGGATTGCGAGCTCAAAGGAAGTTCTGTTTGATCTCAGCCCTGGGTCTATACAGCGCAATATTCAGCACAGAGGGGACCAAAAAGACACAAACAGTGTTAAAAGTTGTCTGGCACTGCTAAATGAACTTGGAGACAAAATCCCTCGCTTTGTGTCACACCATCTGGATGAATTGCCGCCTGTGTCATTTAACAGCATTGATGTCTCATGTTTACTCACTAAAATTGAGAAACTGAGTGTGGATATAACTGCTTTGAAGCAGGGAATGAATGTGCAAGTGAACACTTCAGCCGATCTTTGTGCTGCGTCAGAAGACCTACACCGGCGTCTGAGCGCGGTGGAGCAGCGCAGCCTGGGCAAGGTTGCAGTGTCACAGGCAGCGCAGCCTGCTAACCAAAGTATGGCTGCCCAGCAGGAGCAGAACCGAGTGCAACGAGTCCACTGTGGAGAATGCAGCCGCGGAGGAGGGTGCCGCAGCGGCTACAACTACTTGGGCCACTGTGGCTAAACGCCGCCGGCCTCTGGCTGTTACTGCAACGGAGAAACCCAAGCCCCGGTTGAACAGACCAGTGCAGTGGGAGAAGAGAAGCGGCATTGTTGGTATGGGCCCTGGAAGTAGCATTCGAACTGTGAGGACTAAAATGGTGAGTGTCTTTGCCACAAAGTTTACGCCTGAACTAGATGCCGACACACTGTCACTTTATTTGCGAAGCAAACTTGGTTGCGAAGTTACTTGCTTAAAGATTGACTCAGCACAGAGACGATTTAGCTCATTTAAAATAACTGCAGAGTGTGATGATGTTAAAGAAATGTATGACCCAGGATTGTGGCCAGAAGGTGCATTTGTGCGGCGCTTTATGAAGTGCGGAAACCTAAGGCAGCTGTAGCCTCAGGAGACATGAAGTCGAATGCATCCGTGTTGTAAATATTGATTAATGAGGATCGTATCATATAACACTTGAGGACTGCCCCTTCAAATAGCTGCCTCAGCCTGCAGTCTGGTTCTCTCTCCCTTCTCCTGCCATCACCGGAGCAGACAACACCTCAGCAGCATGAGACCGTTATGACATTCTTTTGTTTCTTTGACACACACATCCACACGCATCCATACATGCACTACACCACTGATCCACTGATTCCTCGTTATTCTATTGGTTTGCTTGTGTTTTTGTTAAATAAATTAAGTTCTTTAGCCCGCCACCTTGTGTCTGTCTCCCTTTATGTTGCAGCCAGTGAGCCAGGCTGTAACAATTATCTTGATTGTTTACACACCATTTGAAAGTTATGATAATGAACCTGAATATTTACAGCGACTTGCTTTTATTGGCTCTTTTATTGAGGAAAGTGATTGTACTTGTATATATGTAATGGGTGATTTTAATGCAGATATTTCTGATGTGAAGTCCATGTTTGACCAAACATAGCCAAACATAGCATTTGATTCAGTTTTGTCAGGACAATAAGTTAAACTTGTCAAATAAGGCTTTCCTACCAAATGACAGCTACACATATGTCAGTGAAGCCTGGAATACAACCTCATGGCTGGATCACTGCATATGCACTGCAGATGCTCATGAGGGTATAGAGGATGTTGAGATTCTGTATGGGATGACAACAGCAGACCACATGCCGGTCTCTGTTACACTAAATATTGAGAGTCTACCTGCTTTAACACGTAATGATAACCACAACAGTGATGGAAAAGTGGAGTGGGCAAAGCTCACAGACTGTGATCTACAGTACTATCAATATCTGACAGAAATGAGCCTTGGGAATATCCCCATACCATACAATGCTTTGATATATGGCAGCATTAATTGTGATAACCCCAGTCATAATGAAGATCTGTGCTATATGTATGATCTAGTTGTGGCTGGACTAAAGGACTCTAGTATACCATTCTGTAAAAAAAGACTTAAACAGCAAAATATCAGACCTGGTTGGAATGACCATGTGAGAGAACACCAGCAGCAGGCTCGAGTGGCTTTTACAAACTGGGTTGCTGCAGGAAAACCTAGAACTGGCCCTGTACCTGAGCTTAAGAAACAGGCTGACAAGCAGTTTAAATATGCTGTGCGATATATAAAAAGGAGAGAAAACAATTTAAGGGCTGACTCCTTAGCACGAAAACTGTTGCAAAATGATGTGCAAGATTTTTGGAAAGAAGTCCTGGTTATGAATGCCTCTAAAGTTCCTCTGCCCTCCAGTATTGAAGGAGTCTCTGGGCCGGATAATGTTGTGGAGTTGTGGAAAAAGCATTACAGTGACCTATTTAATTGTGTAAAAAGTGAATGTTTTAGAATTGGTCATGTCCCTCCCGACAATGTAGTTATCACAACTGAGGAGGTAACTGAAGCCATTAAGAAACTTTCAATGAGTAAATCATGTGGCCTGGATCAGATCACAGCAGAGCATCTGAAATTTGCCAGTCACAGAGCTGTGGTACTTCTAGCTCTATGTTTTACTGCAATGTTAATGCATGGCACATTGCCCAGCTCTATGCTGTCTGTTTTACTTGTGCCTGTAGTCAAGGATAAATCAGGAAAAATCTCCAGTATTGACAACCACAGGCCCATTGCATTGGCCAGTGTGATATCTAAAGTTTTTGAAATGATACTACTGGATTGATTTCAGAGATTTTTTGTCACCACTAATGAGCAGTTTGGTTTTAAAAGTAAACATGGAACAGATATGTGCATTTATGCTCTGAAAGAGGCAGTAAGTACGGTCATGGAAAAAATTATTAGACCACCCTTGTTTTCTTCAATTTCTTGTTCATTTTAATGCCTGGTACCACTAAAAGTATATTACCTGAAGAATACAATGAACATGACAAAAATGCAGCTGATTCCATAATACTTTAGGTTCTATTTGACATTCTTAAGCTTAATTGTATTCCCAGGGTTTATAAGAGGCCATTTCATGCCTTCAATTTGCAAAGGCCTAGAGTGGTTTCCTGCTTACATTCAAGCCGTAGCACAACTCAGAAGTTGTCAGCTCTCACATAATGCCTAAAACAAAAGAATTATGTGAAGCCACAAAGGCAGCCATCTTGGCACTGCTGGAAATTGGCATGAGTGAGAGACAGGTAGCCAAAAAACTGAAAATCTCCAAGAAGTGGCCACCCAGACCCTCTTCACAGCGCTGAAACCAAGAGGCTACTCAGCCAGATTTCTTAGATGCATCAAGGGCCAGGTGAATGGTCTTTCTGAATCACCCGGGGCAGGTAAAATACAATGAGATATATCGAAGGAATTAATCATACCAGTTGTCCTTACCTACACACAGCAACTCAAAAAAATCAATTCTGATCTTAAAACCAACTTCCAGGAGGTCAAGGATGAACTCGAGGGTCTCAAGGACTACAAAATTATCACAGCCTACAGAAGAAATGAAATATGAATGACATTCTGGTACACACAGCTTTAAAATCAACAAGCAACCTATCACCACCTGTAAATTCCAAATTCATAACAATAACATATCTGGAAAACAAATGCTCTAACACTGGCTGCCCAATCTGGCAATTCTTTACTGAGGACACCAAAAATCTGATACATGACATTCAATGTAACCATTGTGGCAAACTGTATATAGGTGAGACTGTACTTTTTCTCCAATGCCTGCTAATGCTGTCAAATCAGATGATGGTACGTGTGAATATTTTAATGTATTTAACAACAGACATACAACATAGACAGCTGCTAATCAAAACATTAGCCCACCCCGGTGATCATTTCATGTGGTGGTGGTGTAGTAGCTGTGATTCTGTGATTTGCCTGTGTGTGCCCATGTGTTATATTATGCAATTCACCAGCTGCACAGGCAACAAGACCATGGTTGGGGCAGTGAGTTGGATGTCCTTATATACACTGATTGGCTTGCCCATGGCTTGTTCTGTAGGGTTGTATCCAGTGTTTTCAACGTCTCAAGAGCCACAGTCCATCGGGTCATTCACAGGGTCGCACAGAATATCTGGAATAACCTCTACAAAACGATTTCCTCCCTGCAAGAGGAGGAACTGCAGGCAGTGGGCCAAGGTTTTGCAGGTCTCTCAGGAACCCCTGCTTTTAATAAGGTTGTAGGGGCCATAGATGGCAGTCATATAAGAATCAAGCCACCAAAAGTACACAGATTGGATTATTTAAATTACAAAAGGGTTTTATTCGATCAATATGCAAGCCATATGTGATTGCAATGGGAGATTCCTAGACATCTATGTTGGGGATCTGGGGTCGGTGCATGACACCCGTGTTATGAAGAACAGCACTTTCTTCAGGGCTGGACGATACCCACCCCCAAGCTACATCCTGCTGGGTGATGGCAGGTATCCCTGCCTGCAGATCCCCATATGCCTCATAGCACCGTACAGGGAGCCAGTTCAAAACAGAATCCAGCAAAGGTTCAATTTTTATCATTCTAAGGCCCGGAGCATTATAGAAAGAGCCCTCGGCACAATGAAGACAAGGTGGAGGGCAACTCTTTTCAGGGTTGTTACGTGCCTGGGTGTTTTGGGCCCACCCTGTGTTTTATGTTTTTCCCTGTCTTCTTTTAGCGTGCAGCTGATCCCAATCACTCATCAGCATGGCCATATAGGAATAGAGGAGGAGTAGTGCCGGTGCCAGTGGGCCACAAGGCTGTGACAGTTGTGTGTTGTAAAGACGTAGGTATAAAGTAGAGTTTTGGCATTGTGCTGGTCATTTGGTTGGCTGTGTAATTAATCTTTTCTTCTTTGTGTGTTTCCCCATTACAGGCATTCCGGTTCCCTTTTGGAGCTCATTTTTAATTGGTGGTTCTTTTTCTCAATTTTCGATGTAAATAAATTTCCTTTTTAACCGGCTATTTGTTTGACTTGCCTTTTTCTTCTTTTGAAAGATCCCCCTATTTATTTATGTTACTCCCCCATCCCCTAAACCTCTGGCGGGGACGTAACAAGGGTGCTTGAAATTAAACCGACCTTTGCCCAACAGGTAATTGCATCCTGTGCATTTTTACATAACATTTGCCTTGACAGTGGGGACACCCTCGACCCTGATGAAGACATCTCACAGGATAACCTTGACCCCCAACCCCCCTGTGAGCCAATGGCATTGGCGGAGTCGTCAGGTGCTGACGCAAGAGACAGACTGGCTGCTGCTGTTGCTGGCGTTGTTTAGATAGCCTATAGCAGTGGTTCCCAACCAGGGGCGCAGGACCCCCTAAGGGGGGCACCAAAGAGCCATGGGGGGTCAAGAAGCCCTCTTGATTTGAAGGGGTGAGATAATTTTAATGTGTTGTGTCAAAATTTAATTCATTTATGTGTCAAAACAAATTCAAGGGTTATATTAAAAGTTTATTCATTTATTTTAAAAAAACAAAATTAGTATAGAAAATGTTTAAAATATGTATTGCAAGGATATTGGCCTGTGTAACGTGTGGGGAGGTGGGGGGGCACCAAAGTGTACAATGGTAAAAATATGGGTCCCTCAAGAAAAAGGTTGGGAACCACTGGCCTACAGGGTATTTAAGATATTTTAAAAATTGATCAAAAAAGAAAAAAAAAAGAAACTTCCACCTTTAATGTTTTACACAAATATTCTTCCTGTTGTTTCCTTGTTTGTTTGTCGGCACGGGTTTTAATAAATATGCTGTGCCAACACACTGCGTGGTGAATAATTTAATCGCTTCAGGTAGTGTTTGGCACAGAATAAGTTTCCACAAGGACTAATAAATAAATATATATCTGTGTAGTTAGTTTAGCACATCCAGATACACCTTGTTTTATGAAAAAGAATATTTATTGCTCAATAAATACCAGATATCAGCAAATCTCAAATCACAGTGTCATTGATAAATATAATAAATTACGATAAATAGTTATGCAAGTATTGACATTAATATCTTAATAATGTAATCTCATCAAGAGTTTCATAAACTGTTAATAATATTCGATTGTGCAATGTAAACAAAGAGTAAATTTAAAACAGGTACCATAATAGAATGTACAATGTAAACGGTATTATTAATAATAATCAATTAAACTTATAGCTATGATTTGCTGTCATGTCAAGGATCTTGATCACAAATATAAGAATAACTAGGAATAAATACAGTAGTGCCATGTAGAAATTGTTAACATTGGCTAGCTTAGCGATGAGTAAAAAACGTTACCATGACAAACCTGGTTGAACACTATTTGAATGGAGACGCACCCAGTAGCGACAAAAACATTCAATACATCACACAACATATGTGTAATAACCCCTGAATCCATAATTAGTAAAAAAAACACTTTCATTTGTAAGAGTCTTTCGGTTGTTGTTCCGCCATGTTGATTTCTTTTGCCAATGTGGGCCGAGCATTCTGGGAAATATTTTGTTCCACTTTGTTTTAAGTGCGGTCCCGAGAAAATTTTGTTGACAAGGGTTACGCAGCCATAGCACTTACGCCTAACACTTGTTCCAAAATAGAACTGTGACAAGCCTACCCCTTGCGTGAATGCGCAAAACCAAGGGAAAGGGCAAAGACGAAGGGTTAAGGGGTGGAATTGACACACACCCTAAGTAGCTCCTGTTTTTAAGTCATTTTTGAGTATGTTTTTTCTTTTTTAATGATTATTAATTTTTCAAATGTGATGAGTAAAGTAGTGTACACAAGAGACAATCTTCTGGCTCTGAGAGGAATGACTTACGGAGTTAAATATCAAATACCGGCCGAGCTGAGGAAGCCATTTCGAGGCTGCAGAGCTGGAGCAAAGCTAATAATGGCCAATGTCAAGTCAATATCTAACAAATGTGACGAGCTGCTGGCATTGGTGAGGAGCCAATGGCTCTACAGGGGGGTGTAGTCTGATGTGCTTCACGGAAACGTGGCTGACAGCTGACAGGGATGCAAAGGTGAGCGGCAAAAACAGTGGTGGGGAACTGATCCTGCTTGTCAACAATAAATGGTGTCATCCTGGACATATCACGGTGAACGACAAGATCTGCTGTCAGGATATTGAACTGTTGACAGCCGGTCTTAGACCGTATTATGTGCCTCGGGAGTTTTCACACATTGTCGCCGTTATTGTTTACATTCCACTGCGGACAGCAATGGCAGTGGCATGTGACCTCATTCATGACACTGTTGCTAGGATTCAGACCCAGTATCCTGCTGCATTCATTGCAATAATGAGGAGTTTTAACAACACTACTCTCTCCTCCCATCTCTCTGGGTTCGTTCAGTATGTGGACAGTCCCACCAGGGAGACTCCAACACTGGATTTGTTTTATGGAAATGCCAAGGACACTCACAGTGCCTCTGCCCTACCACCTCTTGGCAGATCAAATCACAATCTGGTCTCTCTCCAGCGCACATACAAACCCTCTGTACCCTGTGTACCCTTTTACCACCCGCTGAGTCAGAAAGCGGTCCCCAGAGACCAGTGAGTCTCTCAGGGACTGTTTTGAATGTACAGACTATACTGTACTACTGAAGCCACAGGACAACAACATGGACATGGACAGTAGGGTGGGTATTTGAATGTAGTTTACAAAATTATGTGGGGACACTGTGATACCAGTTAAGACTGTACGCTTTAAAGAAGAACAGCCAAGTTATGGATGGTGATGTGGACAAAGCCAACAACTTCAATCTGTTCTTTAACAGGTTTGATGGAGGGGGCAGTGTTCACCCTACCCCTGCATCCATCCCCCCTTCCACAGTGTCACCTGCTGCCGCTGCGGCCTCTGCTCCACTGTCACCGGGAAGTAGTCCCTCCCCCACTACTGCAGCTACAGCTACAGCTACAACATCTACCACCCATGGCCAACTACCACTGTCCTTTACAGCAGACGACGTGAGGGCGGAGCTCAGGAGACTGCGTACAAGGAAAGCTGCAGGCCTGGATGGAGTGTGTCCAAGGCTCCTGAAAGACTGTGCAGCCCAGCTAGTGGAACCCCTTCCGTGGCTCCTCAACAGGGGTCTTCAAACAGGCAAACTACCGGTGCAGTGGAAAACATCTTGTCTTGTACTGAAGCCCAAAGTGGGGCACCCAGCCGAGTTAAATGACTACCAACTAGTGGTCTTAATATCACAGATTATGAAGACCCTGGAGCGCCTGGTCCTCCATTTTCTTAAGTCAGAGGTCACTGATGCTGTGGACAACCTCCAGTTTGCCTATCAGAAGCACATGGGAGAGGAAGATGCAGTTCCTTACACGCTGCCTACACCTACTTGGAGGAGCCGGGATTTTGTGTGAGGATCCTTTTCCTTGACTTTTCAAGCGCATTTAATACTATCCATCCCCCTATACTAAGAGACTGGTTGAAGGGGATGGGAGTAGATCGCTTCCTGACCTCCTGGATAACAGACTACCTGACAGAGCGATCTCAGTATGTCAGGCTTGGAAGCTATGTCTCTGGGATGGTCAGGAGCAGCACTGGTGCTCCACAGGGAACTGTTTTAGCATCGTTCCTGTTAACACTCTACACAGTGGACTTTAAACACAACTCAGAGTCCTGCCACATACAAGAGTACTCTGATGATACAGCTATTGTGGCTGTACAGATGTAGCCACATCAGATTTCCTTTTGGCCTGTGGTAGAGTCCTGACCGATTCGTGACAGGTCCCTGTCGTCACCTGGCCGGGCTTGTAGATCCCCCGCGATGACGTAGAGAATACAGGGCCGACTGGTAACGCCCCTAAATTTCATTTGTAGAAACCAGTTGCAATGGTCTGTCTGTCCACCAGGAAGAGCTGTGAGTGTGGAAGCTAAAGTGGTTTACTGTAATCGTGGGAGAGAGCTTCCCACACAGAGCATATTTAATGATTATCAGGCTACCATATCTCAGGTCATAAATATTATGCTCCAGCGTTTTGTTATTCAAAAGTATTGCATGAAAATTAAAGTGATATGGCTGGGAACCGAGCGATAGTACAGCGAGAACAAAACTGCATTTGAATCATTAGCCTAAGTGGCTGAGTTTATCGCAGTGGTAATGATAATAATGTCATATAGTAATAAATATAGTAATATATATATATATATATATATATATATATATATATATATATGTGTGTGTGTGTGTGTGTGTGTGTGTATATATATATATATATATATATATATATATATGTGTGTGTGTGTGTGTGTGTGTGTGTGTGTATATATATATATATATATATACATATATATAATAGACTAGAATAGAAGAACTTTATTTATCACCAATGGGAAATTCAGCTGTCCATCTTTCAAAAAAATTGTTAATAAAAATATTTGATGCAAAACCTTAAAGAAACATAATGTGTTACATTTTAATATAACCCGTCTGTCTTGTATTTTGAGGCAGACACATACAGAAATATGATTTGCTTTTAATTTAATTTTATTCACTTTTCATATATTTATAAATGAATACGTAATATTACATTAATCTTCCCTTCATCACCATATTGTCGATGTCACACTTCTTTTTCTTGTGCATCCAGCTGAAAAAAACCTTCTTTTTTGTCTCAGCCTTCTCCTCTTTTACTTTCTTTTCCATTTCGGCCTTCTCTTTCTTTGCATGCAAAGTGCTATATCGTAGGCAACTGGACTTGCTTGCGTTTCTTGAAGACATACCCATATCCGCAGCAGGTCTCCAAGGTGAACAGCCTCTGGCATGTTAGATCAAGGTAGTTAAACAGGTACAGAGTTGCAGGCTTTTAAACTCTGTGTGGGTGGGAACCCAGGCAGAGTCGTTAGGGTCACAGGTGAGCTCTTAGTTTCAGAGTCGTTAGGTTCACAATGTGAGTCGTTAACCCACCTGACCATCGTGTCGTTAGGGTCAGGTGGGACCAGGTGTGAATGGGTGTGAAGTCATCTGAGGAGAGATCCCAAGACTGCATTGTAGGTGGGTGATAAGTGGTGTCGTAGACCACCTGCTCTGTTTAACGATGGTCGTTCCAGTTTGACATAGATGGCTTCTTTTACACCTCTTTCAAACCATCTTTCTTCCCTGGCCAAGATGTGCACATCGCTGTCCTTGAAAGAGTGTCCCTTCTCCTGTAGGTGTAAGTGGACAGCTGAGTCTTGTCCTGAGGAGCTGGCTCTCCTGTGCTGTGACATGCGCTTGTGGAGTGGTTGTTTTGTTTCACCAATGTACAAGTCTGTGCATTCCTGGCTGCACTGAACTGCATACACTACATTACTCTGCTTGTGTCTGGGTGTTTTGTCCTTAGGGTGGACAAGCCTAACGACTCTGAAACTAAGAGCTCACATGTGACCCTAATGACTCTGCCTGGGTTCCCACACAGAGTTTAAAAGCCTGCAACTCTGTACCAGTCAGTTAGAACTGAAGAAGCTTCTTGGATGAGAGGCGAAACGTCTTCAAGAAACACAAGCAAGTCCTGCTGCCTACGATATAGCACTTAGCATTACCATGACCTGGATGACTGAGAACCTTCACCGACACTTTCTTTGCATGCATTTTGCTTTTCATCTTCAGCAGTGTTGTCTCTCTGTCCTTGGTCTTCTTGCGAAACAAACCTCTCCTTTTCTTTTTCATTGTCAAACAGAGCTCTTCCAGCTCTGTTTCTCTTCCTCCAGCTATTTAACTTTCACCTCCATGTTTTTTCCTTTGTTCCCAGGTCTGTTCTTTCTGTGCCATGTCGTTTCTGGTCATTCTCCATCTCTCACCTTCATCTTCAATCTCTGTTCTGTCTCGGCGAGCTCCTGAACTTCTCCTCCAGACCCCTGTATTTCTTCTGCCATGCGGTCTCAAACTGGCAGAATTCAGCTTCTTTCTTTAACAGCTCTGTGACTTTTTCTGTCTCTTGATCCAGCTGTTTTGCCATGAATGCTAACTCCTCCATGTACAGGTGCTTGACTCTTTCCACCTGCTCTGTCTGTAATTTCAGACTTTCCTTTAGTTGCAAGAGTTGTATCCCCTGCTGTTTGATGGTCTGGTCATTGTGTTGGTTTCTGGCAGTCAACTCCCTCTCCCTCAAAATGAGAAGCTCCTTCTGCCGGTTTATTTTTTATTTTATTTTATATACTCTATTAATCCCACAAGGGGAAATTCAAGGTTTACACTCTGTTGTACATATACACACAGGTCCGAATACACACACATGCACAAACGGGACCTATACATGCATTAAATGGAGAGATGTCAGAGTGAGGGGGCTGCCCATGGACAGGCGCCCCGAGCGCTGCTAAGCAGCCAAGGACCCTATTGTAATCGGAAGAATTCTTTCTTTCTTTCTTCTTCCGAGGAAATTATACTTCCCATGGGCAAAAACTCACCAAACTTTACAGAAATGTCCGACCCCATGCCAGATTTACTCAACTCCAAGGACATGTGCCCTCCTCCTCCTCATATCGACCTATTTTTTAATAAAATCAAATCATTACTACAAATGTATTCATAGATTTTATTTGACCTCTGGGAAACACTTTCAACTCCAGCTTTATCTCACCACCATTTGTCCCTGTGTAGTAAGAATAAAGTGGGAACTGATTTACACACATTGTGGTATTGCACATTGTGGCTGCAGAGTAGCACCTGTTTTATCTGATGTAATAGAGTTATAAAGTGGGAGGTGTTATAGTACATATCATTGTTTGCTTTGTATGTCATAATTTCCTGTGTCATAATTGCATGAAAACAAATGAAAATGTGTTAGATTTTTGTTGTAAAAACTGAATTGTTTTCATTGTGACATGAATGTTCCACCCCTCATTAATATTCAATCACACAGAATTATATTTCAGTGTTGTGCAGCAGAGGGCAGCATATACCTGCTAATACTACATGCAAAGTGTTGTCACTATGGGACATTTCTTCTAAAGGGGAAAAAGTATTATGGATGCCAAAATGAAAAGACAAAAATCTTTGGACAAACATTGTCAAATTTCATACATTTTTACTGGAAACCACTATTTACAGACATAATATCTCAACAGATCCTGAGCAACAACAATATAGAACATTTAAAACACATCAAAACTGATCACTGAATAACAGCATGTATGACCTCCAGCTCAACAGAACCACTGTAACAGTCACACGGACACATACAGACATTGTCACCAGAACTGCCGCCCTAGTTTGTTGTATGTCCGCCCTGCATAACAGAGCTTAGTTACCCTGTGACTGTTTCCAGTGTAGTTGTCCATGCCTGTCTCATATGTAGACTCCTAATCCATTTCCTGCTGATGTCTTCTCTCTTAAGAGCCCATCAGTTTCCTCTTCATAACTGTTAGCATGCCAGAGGCACCGTCATTAAAAAAGGAGATGGCTGTACTGATACTGATGCCTCAACCTTGCTTTTCCCCACAAAGACTATTTTTGGACACTGTGTCCATGTAATGGAGTTTAGGCACCCGTTTGCATTCTGAGTGCACTTGACATGTGGTGATAAAATAGGATAAGCTTTTTCCCCACTCCTTGTATTAGAAAGTTTCTAGCATGGTGTTTGTAGCTGCCAGGTGTTCCCCCATTTTCCTGTGGTTTCCTGTACCAACACCAGGAGGGTGTACAAGGAGCTGTTGTCAGTAGACACTGAGTAGAGGAGACCTGCCCATATATCTGCCTACATCTGATCTAGTGAATAGGGGCGTAAACAGTGTTGGGCAGTAGTGTCACTACAAGTAGCAATGTTACTAACTTTACATTTGTCAGTAGCGTGGTGGTAGCATCACTACTTTCTGAGTCAAATAGCTAGTAGTGAAGTTAATTAATTGACTGAGTAGCACGGTAGCATCCACAAAAGGTATAGCTTTTTTTCCAAGAAAAAGCTCTGAAGTGCAGATATTCACACAAAGGGAGGAAGTCAGGGTCTGAAACGAGAGGGAAAAGGTAAGTACAAAATAAAACAGGAAGTGCATGACAAGACTAGACATGAGTGACTTTAACTTAACATAAAATGCACATGACATCTAAGGACTTAACATGAAACTAAACAAAGGCATGACATGAAACACTAAACATGAACATAGGTAAACTTAACACACTTGACGAGACACAACATTAAGTCTGTTATTTTATGGTAAACAGTTCAAGTGAACAGGTTTTGCCTGCCTATTTGTTTGGCTGACAGTTTTTCTTATCAGTAAGAAAATGCAAATTTGACATAAAGAAAAAAAAAGTAGCTTTGCAAGTAGCAAACTACTTTTGCCATTTTCTCGTAGCTTAGCTTGCTACACTTCTCTGGGGATAGCTTCAATGTAGTGCAACTTCATTTTAATGTAGAGTAACTGGTATCTGAGATTATTAGCTTAGGCACCGTCACATTCCCTAAATTAGCCTAGCTGCTAGCTGCTAGCTGCTAGCGGAGTTTTCCTCTACTCATAGCTGTATAGCCTGCATCCAGTTTTTTTTCAGTCTGACATTGTAGAGACAGAGTACCTAACGTTTCTGGAGTGAGAAGTTGGCAGAGTGAGATGCCCATCTAGGCAGGTATGTCATGTTTTTTTCTACAGCATGTGCTCTGTCTGTTGACCCATATTTTCTCTGACAGTGAAAGTTTATCCACGCTGCTGAGTTATCGTCATTGTCTTCTCTCGGCTGTTTGCCATTTGCCTGCTGCTGTTTGACGGTGACACAGAATTTCAAAATAAAGGCCTAACTTAAAGGTGGTGATATGGAACATGTTTTCACTTTGATCATTAAATCGATACATCGATCCAGATCAATGGATCGTTACACCCCTACTAATGCAACATGGTTATTGGTAATTTTCCTTCTCCTGTAATAATTTCTTAACGATGTTTTGCATTTACTGGCAGTCAGCTTTCCCACATCTTTACCTCCTTCCTTCCTCTGTGCTCACTTTTCTTAGGGCTGTACCCATTCGCTTGTGGGCATGATTGATACACTCAAATTTTAAAATTCCATGCTCACGGCATGGGTTCAGTGTAGCCACCTGACCATCTGATAGCACCTTAGTGTACTGCACCTGGTGGCATTTCACACACTTGGCCCTCATCCTCTGGCTCCATTGCCTTACTTGATTCTGCAAAGTTTTTAGCACAGTCATAGTGTGTCTCTCTCCAGCTGTCAAATTCCTGCTCTGATATTTTTTTTTACTTTGCATGGCATTTTCCTTCAGGGCACAAGCGTGACAATATAAGGATAGGACCTGATGGTCTATCCCCAGTGCCTTAAGGAGGTAAATGCACACGCCGATTCCATAATGAGAAGTGAAGCGTCTTTCTGCCAGGTGCCATCTAAAGACATGCATATGTTTATGTCTGCATCTGCATCCTCCCTCAGCAACTCCACCAAATCTGGGTCAGTATCTTACGAGCCTGCCTGAATTCACAAAAATAAACTGAGTGGACCTGTGCACTGACATAAATTAAGTACTCCTGTGCTCAGCTGTTTACCATTACGCTTTGCTGTGCCCAGTTAACATTACCAGCTCATTCTGTCCGATGTAGATGAGCAAGGCTGGGAAGAGTTGTGGTTCCAATGTTGAATGATGCCATCTTTGCTGTGCTGGTTTCAGATAGTGCAGATCAGACAAACCCAGTCACTTCTTAGTTCTGCCTGCAGAGTTACTAGCTCAGTGCTAACTTTCTTTGTTGCTCCTGATGCTTGTAAAGTTAGCTTGCAGACTTTTTCGTAGCTGCTGGCACTAAACTTGCTTACTCTTGTTAAACTGTGCACTGCCAGGAGTCCTGTGCGTCTGATTGGAGCAGACTACACAGTGGAGGTCAGAGGACGATCAAGTAGAGCGTAAAGATGAGAGCGGAGGAAGAGAAGGAGAGAGCAGAGCAAAGAACAGGGCGACTTGTGTTTTCTTTTTTTTTTATAAGATCACGCAATGGGTCATCGACTACAGCAGCACCACCGCCACATAAATGTACATCAAGCACTGTTTGTGGGGCATCAAGGGCTGGAAGTGCACCAAAACAGCTAATGATCATCGATGATAGTCATAATGAACAATGTAAATGTTAGATGAAGCACAAATACAATGGACACCATTAGACAATTACAGGCAAAGTTATATACGCTATTGGTCAAAATAGAAAGAAAAAAAGATTATCAGATCATTTTATCTGTCTTTCTGCTCATGCCACACATCTCTTCCTCTCTTTAATTGGCCAAAACTTACTTACATGTCTCTATTTTGTGGATTGTTACAACAAAAACAATACCAGCCACTGCAACATTTGGTATAATAATAATAATACTAATAATAAGTGTATGTTTTTCCTCCAGATATATTAAGGACCTCTGTAAGCTGTGGATGAACTGCACTGCCTTTGCTTATACTTGCCAAACTATTTTATAATTTCTCTGGGAGAGCGGAGAACGCAGAGCTGTTGCCGTATTATCATCTGATTAGGGTTCTTCTTGTCTCTGTGCTCATAACAATTCTCTATTTGATATTATTACAAGTGTTCAGTTTCATCTTATGCTGCGGAGAAAATCTTTCCTGTAAAAATTATTGTGAGCCTGCAGTAGGCTTTTTTTTTTTTTTGCTCTACAGGTCTGTAGTTAATAAACCCCAAAGATAATCAATGACCTTCTCTCACATAGTATCCAGTCAGTGCAGTGCAGTAGGAACCCACAGTGAAGGTAGCATTCATCTACACTGCTTCATTAGTTACTTCTATGAGGTGACCTGAGCGTGCATGGTGTCACAGTTCTGTCTCCTGGGCTGCTGAAGCTTATTGATCAGATAAAGCAACTGTATGGACAAGTAGTGGCATTTAATGAAGGCATGGAAAGAGTAATGGAAATGTGCATACACTTTGATGGGGGTTCAACAAAAGAAATAGCTCA
This sequence comes from Cephalopholis sonnerati, assembly GCA_019142605.1. Taxonomy (NCBI): domain Eukaryota; kingdom Metazoa; phylum Chordata; class Actinopteri; order Perciformes; family Serranidae; genus Cephalopholis; species Cephalopholis sonnerati. Next base: position 7,585,024 of record JAGQAX010000009.1, on the reverse strand, counting down.
AATCTGAACATAACAGGATTAGATGGCTCATACTTGTCCAGTGACCACAGAGCTGAAGTATCACTTAAGATGGCTCTAATCAATATTTGTATAATGACAATGTTTCTAACAACAGTGTGATAATGTGGAAAAGGTCTCTCATAGTGATGGAACTGTACAAGCACGAGCAGTATAGCAAGTTTCAGCTCACTGTTAAACCCTTCAGTCCCACAACATTACAGTTTCGGTTTACTCTCACCAGACTCGTAGTGTCGTTTTTGGCCTGCAGCAGGCAGCTGCTTTCAGGGGAAAAGCCCCAAAGCACTTAAAGAACCAGCAGCCAAGTTTGCTCCTTAAATATGACACTCAAGGTTTAGTTTTTCCTTAGCTGAATCTCTGAAAAGATTTCCTCAGTCAAGGAAAGATGTTAAGTCACTGTACTGTTACTGTACTGACAGAGATTGTACAGCAGCAAAGTTCTTTTGTCTCCATATAGGGATGCACCAATCCAACTTTTTCAGTTTCGATACCGATCCCGATGCTGTGGCTTTGAGTATCGGCCGATACCTGATTCCGATCCGATACCATGGTTGACCTAAAAAGCTATATACCTTGGAGTGTTCAATATGAAATACCTCCACACAGCAGATACTCTCCCTCGCTCCATGTTGTTTGCGCTTGCCTAGGTAGGCTAATCAACCACCGTGTCTTTGTGAGACGCAGAAAAGGTGAACGGATGGATTCCACATGCCTGGTTCCCACTGTGAAGCATGGAGGAGGAGGTGTGATGGTGTGGGGGTGTTTTGCTGGTGACACTGTTGGGGATTTATTCAAAATTGAAGGCACACTGAACCAGCATGGCTACCACAGCATCCTGCAGCGACATGCCATCCCATCCGGTTTGCGTTTAGTTGGACGATCATTTATTTTTCAACAGGACAGTGACCCCAAACACACCTCCAGGCTGTGTAAGGGCTATTTGACCAAGAAGGAGAGTGATGGAGTGCTGCGGCAGATGACCTGGCCTCCACAGTCACCGGACCTGAACCCAATCGAGATGGTTTGGGGTGAGCTGGACCGCAGAGTGAAGGCAAAGGGACCAACAAGTGCTAAACACCTCTGGGAACTCCTTCAAGACTGTTGGAAAACCATTTCAGGTGACTACCTCCTGAAGCTCATGGAGAGAATGCCAAGAGTGTGCAAAGCAGTAATCAGAGCAAAGGGTGGCTATTTTGAAGAAACTAGAATATAAAACATGTTTTCAGTTATTTCACCTTTTTTTGTTAAGTACATAACTCCACATGTGTTCATTCATAGTTTTGATGCCTTCAGTGAGAATCTACAATGTAAATAGTCATGAAAATAAAGAAAACGCATTGAATGAGAAGGTGTGTCCAAACTTTTGGCCTGTACTGTATATATATATATATATATATATATATTAGAGCTGGGACTTTAACGCGTTAATTTCGATTAATTAAGTACAGGAAAAATAATGCGTTAAAAAGAAATAATGCATTTAATCGCACCTTTCTCAGTTCCCTAATTTCTGGCACACCGGTAACACTGATGCACACACTCCAGCACCTCGTTTGTTTGCCAGTCGCGAAGAAGATGCACAGGCTGCATTGAGTGACGTCACCGCACAAGAAAGTTTGGTTATCAGCACTGGAAGAGGAGACCGCATTGCTTGGCTTGTTGGGTGGAAGGTTTTTTTTTATTAAAACTCAAAGATGGCAGCTTGGATAAGAGCATGGTTGTATGCAAATTGTGCAGCAAAGAGTTTTCTTATCACCTCAATGCAAAACATGTTGCTGCGAGCACACCAGAGCTAATGTTAGCTATGACAGGCCTGGTACAGGCAAAAGGTGTAGCCGGCCCACAATAGAGCACAGCTCGGGCCGCATTTTCCTAACAGAGCCTGACCCGAGTCCGAGACAGTTATAACCAAGCCCGGCCCCAACCCGACAGCCTTTCCGATTTTTAAGTCCGAACCCGATCTGAGCCAGATGCAGTTTGTTACCTGACATAGTTATTGTTACCGTGGTTACAGCTTGCCTGTTTACCATGATCACACAAAGGCAGTGCGTAAATGACCATCAAAAGGCTGCTGTTACACACAGTCAAACATGCCGCTCACACAGTAGCACAGCACAGCACACACTCAATTGGAGCGGAGCCTGTGTTGCGTTCAGGTATTGTCACGTAAGTAACAAATTCCAGCACTTGAATAGGCCATAGCACAACACAGCAGCATGTCAAGTGGGCCAAACCCAAGCAGAATTTCTTATTTGTTATCCAAACCTGGCCCAACCCGTCGTGTTCCACTGGATCCCATCGGGTCCCGTCAGGCTTGGGTCGGGTATGCACACTCTGGCCCACAGTAGACCAGATGACAGGCTACGTCTGACAAATTAACAAACTCTCTGGCGAAATGAAAAATAAACATTTTTGTTTTTTAAGTTCACTTATATGTCTATTCATTGATTCAGTCGTCAACCAATATTTATCTGCATTGAAAAACTTTGCTTATTATGTCAAATATTGCTATTTGATAAAAATGTGATTAATCAAGATTAATTAATTACAAATCCTCTAATTACATAAATTATTTAATCGTGTCCCACCACTAACATACAGTCATGAAAAAAATTATTAGACCACCCTTGTTTTCTTCAATTTCTTGTTAATTTTAATGCCTGGTACAACTAAAGGTATATTTGTTTGGACATATATAATGATAACAATAAAAATAGCTCATAAGAGTTTAATTTAAGAGCTGATATCTAGCCATTTTCCATGGTTTTCTTGATAATAACCAAAATCACTTAAGTTCTTACATCAATAGCTATGGCATTGTACTGCCAACAGTGCTTTTAGGCATTTCATGTTTTCTTTTCTGTCTGTTAGTCACATGATACACACAATAGTTAGTACTTGATTGCATAACCATTGTTTTTGATGACTGCAGCCACGTGTCTTGGCATGCTCTCCACCAGCTTCTGACATTGTTCTGCGGTCACAGCAGCCCATTCCTGTTGCAAAAATTCAAACAAATTTGCTTTGTTTTTGGGCTTGTGGTTCTCCATTTTGAGTTTGATGATGTTCCACAGGTTTTCAATTGGATTTAGATCTGGTGATTGAGCAGGCCAAGGCATGGTTCGAATGTTCTGGTTCTCCATCCAGGCTTTAACTGACCTTGCCGTGTGGCAAGGGGCATTGTCTTGTTGGAAAATCCAGTCATTCGAGGCAGGAAAGAGTTTATCAGCTGATGGAAGAAGACTGTTTTCAAGAGTAGCCCTGTTCGTGACCTGATTCATTCGCCCTTCACACAATTGCATTTGCCCTGTTCCACCCATACTGAAACAACCCCAGATCATCACCAATCCACCCCCATGTTTTACTGTAGGGGCAAGACAGTCTGGTTTGTAGGCTTCTCCAGGCTTCCTCCTTACCAGTAAGTTGGCTGGAGTGGGCATCAACTCAAAATTGGATTCATCACTGAAGAGAACCTTAGCCCAGTCATCAACAGTCCAATCCTTGTGATCCCTAGCAAAGCGTAAGCGGACCGTCCTCTGCCTTTCGTTGATGAAGGGCTTCTTCCGTGCCCTATGTGACTTCAGACCAGCTTCAAGAAGTCGTTTTCGAACTGTCCTTGCTGAACGAGTCACATTTCTCGACAGTGCCCACTCATTTTTAAGGTCCCTGGAGGTCTGACGACGATTCTTGACACAGGAATGGATGAGTGCACGGTCCTCTCGTGGGGTAGAAAGACGTTTCCTGCCTTGACCAGCTAGCAATTTGGTAGTACCATGTTCGGCTTGCTTTTTCTTGCTGTGATGAACGGCTGTCTTGGAGATCTTCAGTTTTTTGACTACCTGTCTCTCACTCATGCCAATTTCCAGCAGTGCCAAGATGGCTGCCTTTATGGCTTCACATAATTCTTTTGTTTTAGGCATTATGTGAGAGCTGACAACTTCTGAGTCGTGCTACGGCTTGAATGTAAGCAGGAAACCACTCTAGGCCTTTGCAAATTGAAGGCATGAAATGGCCTCTTATATACCCTGGGAATACAATTAAGCTTAAGCATGTCAAATAGGACATAAAGTATTATGGAATCAGCTGCATTTTTTGTTGTGTTCATTGTATTCTTCAGGTAATATACCTTTAGTGGTACCAGGCATTAAAATGAACAAGAAATTGAAGAAAACAAGGGTGGTCTAATAATTTTTTCCATGACTGTATACATATAAATACATATATATATGTGTGTGTGTGTGTGTGTGTGTGTGTGTGTGTGTGTGTGTGTGTGTGTGAATAAGCTAAATAGTTCACAGTATTAATTTAGAGGTGATGATATGTCAGCGTTTGTTCCAGCTGCCTCAAAGTGGCCAAAAAACCCCCGAAAAAAAAACAGTTATAGCACGTTTAATGCTTTGAGCCTGCAAAAGAAATGATTCACCAGTGCCCACTTTGGTATTTTTGCTTATTGTGATGTAATTTCCTGTAGTATCTTCAAATGATTCATATCTCTAAAATCTGCAGAACCTAAACTTAAATCTTACATAAGTCAATAAACCATTATAACAATTATTGATAAAAGTATAGAAATTTTGTCATTAAAAAAAAATCAGATTTTCCAAAACAATCATACACAACATATTAATCCAAATGATTTCTAAAAGCAGTTTTGTGAACTGTGTACATTATTTAGTTTTTGAGATATGCTCAGTTTTATGGGCAGAGTGCAGAAGCTTTGTGATAGATTCATCATTCATTCCTCTGGCACCATTATAGCACAATAATGTCATGACGAGTATACAACAAGATGATGCCGAAGACAGAAGCCTTAGCTTTCGCCTGCAACAAGAAATAATGATCTAGCTAGTTATTATCACTTTTATTTTAAATCAAAATATACAGTTTTATGGAAACAACAATCTCTTGTGGCCATTGTGGGTCAATATCAGCGTAATTACAGCATAATACCACATTTGCACTGCACATAAGCTAAGGAAAACAGAAGTGTTAGCTTTCTGCTGCAACAAGAATGAATACTTAAGCTATTACGGCTCTTATTTTAGGTCAATTAAAACAGGATCATACAAAGAACAATGTCCTTTGTCCATCCACGGGACATCCATTTTTCAAAGGGTTATAATATGATGGCAAAATTAAGCATCGTAAAGCATTTTCTTATTTTTTTCAGCCTTCTAGATGGCATTCTCAGTTGAAAGAGAAAGACTCAAGGAATGGCAACTCAGTGTGCTGTAGCAGTTTGTTAAACAGAGAGCACCATCTAGTGGTCTTGGAAAATAAAGAAACGACTTCATGAGGCTTCAGCTGGCCATCAGCACCTCCTGCTCACCTGCGTCTCATTTCTCAATCACACTGGGCGCAAGGACAGAGGAAACAAGGAAAAGTGTTTTTGGAGAGTTAAGGTGTCCTTTTTTCTGGAGCATCACATGAAGCAACATCCATTTGTCATGACAGCAACACAGCTGGATCTGCTGACAGCAGCTGTCATTACCATTACATTTACCCACAAACAATAGTCCCCACCACCTGCTGACTCTGTTTAGACATATTTACTTGTATTTACATTGTTATTGAGCCATCTGTCCTAGTTTACCACACAGTGACACTGATAGGCTAACACTACCTGCTCATTGATGGCTGATTATGTGGAGGTTTGCTGGTTTCAACCACAGGATTCAAGTAGTGTGAATTCAGGTAATGTTGGACATTTTTACTATGCTCTAGACTTACAAAAACTGCTGACTCATTGTAGTGATGTTTCTATAAATCACTGGGGGCCCTTTCAAGATTTTTATATGGAATTCTTTTACACAGTGAAAAATAATGGTGGCCACATGGTTCCATGAAGAACCATTGCATACCAATGAGCCATTTCATGCAGTGGATGGTTCTACATGTTAGTCACATGGTTCTTTGAGATATCAAATGGTTCTTTATTCTTGTTTGAGAACTTGGATGTTGGGGATAGTATAACTTTGCAAAATAACTAATGATGGCCAAATGAAGCCTCATGAAGCATTTTCTTTATTTTCTGAGCTCACTAGATGGCGCTCTATGTTTAAAGAGAGAGGCTCTGAGAATAGCAATTCAGTGTGCTTTCAAGCTTTTGTTGAACAAAAAGCGCCATCTAGTCGGCTCAGAAAATAAAGAAAATGCTTCATGAGGTTTCATTTGGCCATCACTACTGGAGACAAAACTATTTTTCCTACTACACGTATATCATAATGTATGTATGAATGTGTATATGTCTATGGTCTTGTACTAACAAATTAACCCTGAGCAAGGCCAACATTACAGTGGCCGGACATCTTCATAAACCTTGTGGGAAAAAAACTGCTTCTATACAAAGAATAACTCAAGGCATACAAATCTCTCCATGCATAAAGTTTTGTACTTTGCAGTCAGTCCAGGATGTTAAATACATAGATTTATCAAACGATTTTTGTTTATAACAGACAGACGTGCTGCTGAGCCAGTGAAAACAACATGAAACAACATCATATAAAACATAAACAAGTCAACAACTATATACTGACGGCACACTGCACTTCATCGGTCAGTAAGTCTTACTTTCTCTTCATTGTTTAATGCATTTTAGAACGATGTAAATACTGCTTTCACTAGGTGTGTGTAAAGTATAGGCCTTAATATTATTTTATGCTGTAACTGTAGGACTCTATTAATTGCACCTGTGAATATTATTTGGATTTTTTCAAATTCTAACAAGCATAAAGGTCTTTGTTTAGCTTCAAACAGTGTCTTTGGTAATAGTTTTCCATGAAAATGAAGGTTATCTTTTTTTGTAGACCTGCTCTGACATCCAACAGAACAGTGCTGTTGGTGCATTTTCCTTTTTTTTTTTTTTGATCAATTAATTTAATAATTAATTTAATTTAATAATTAATTAGTTAATACCCTTAACATCAAGTTTGTCTAATTGCTATGTCACTAACCTTTCAGTGATCCTGACATGCGGTGCTTCCTGTTTGACATTTGCTCTGCCCTGATCTATGATTGGACATCTGAGATGTAATGTGATTTTGGTAATATGATACCACAGCTTGTGTGAGCCCACAGTTACATTAACTTTTTTTTTTGCTGTAGGAATACTTATACCCACTTAAGCTTAAGTGTCCCACATTAGGCAGTGTCCCACATTAGGCGAATCCACCCTACACCTTACCTGTGAAAAGTGATTCCACAGGATCTGGTTTGTATGTTCCGTTCATTTGAACAACCATAAGCGGCACAAAAGTCCAGCATCTTTTCCAGTTAAGCTAGGTCTGAAAACATTAAGTAGAATTTGTATTTGGGTAGTAAAACCGGCATTTTTAAAATATCCAAGCATCCTGTGTCATAGCTACATATGTGACGTTTTTAACAAATCAAACTGTTTGGAAATTGGTCGAAAATTCAGTGAATAATTTTACTTTAAGATTGTGGAGTACCTCTTACCTCCATAGATGCACATGCAGTTCCGCCTCTGTTAGCCCTGTACCAAGATGGCGGCGCTTTAGACACGTCCCTCCACAGTCAATGCAGCGTCTATGTATATATGTCTATGCCTGAACTAACCTACTCCGTGGCAGGTTAACTATCACCCGGCCCGCCCACAGGTACTTGTCGGAGTTTTTCCTGGCCAGCGGCCCGCGCCCGCGGGTATTTGTCGGACTTTTTCCCGACCCTTTAAGCCGCCCTGCGGGGGTTTGTCGGACTTTTTCCCTGGCAGGCGGCCCGCGCCCGCGGGTTTTTGTCGTACTTTTTCCCGACCCTTTAACCCGGGCCCGGGTATTTGTCGGACTTTTTCCCGGCCTGTGGCCCGAGCCCGAGGGTATTTGTCGGACTTTTTCCCGGCCGGCGGCCCGCGTCCACAGGTATGCATGGGATTTTTTCCCGGCCGGCGGCCCGCGCCCACGGGTATTTGTCGGACTTTTCCCCAGCCCGTGCACGCGAGTATTTGTCGAACTTTTTCCCTGCCGGCGGCCTGCACACGCGGATGTTTGTCGGATTTTACCCTGACCGTTTAACCCGGCCTGCAGGTATTTGTCGGACTTTTTCCCGGGCCGCGGCCCGCGCCCACAGGTATTTCCCGGAGTTTTTCCCGGCTGGCGGCACGCGCCCGCGGGTTTTTTTCGGACTTTTTCCCAGCCTGCGGCCCGAACCCATGGGTATTTATCAGACTTTTTCCCGGCCCGCGGAGAGGGCCCGCGGGTATTTGTCGGAATTTTTCTCGACCGACGGCCCACGACCGCGGGTATTTGTCGGACTTTTTCCCGACCCTTTAACCCGGCACGCAGGTATTTGTCGGACTTTTTCCTGGCCCGCGGCTCGTGCCCGCGGGTATTTATCGGACTTTTTCCCGGCCGGCGGCCTGCGCCCTCTGGTATTTGTCGGACTTTTTCCCGGCCCTTGGCCCGCGCCTGCGGGTATATGTCGGACTCTTCCACAGCAGGCGGCCCGCGCCCGCGGGTATTTGTAGGACTTTTTCTCGGCCCACGCCCGCGGGTACTTGTCGGGCTTTTTCCCGGCTGGCGGTCCTCGACTGCGGGTATTTGTCAGACTTTTTCCTGACCCTTTAACCCGGCCCGCTGGTATTTGTCTGAATATTTCCCTACCCTCTGGCCCGGCCCGCGTCCATGGGTATCTGTCGGACTTTTTCCCGGCCAGAGGCCCGCCCCCGCGAGTATTTATCGGAATTTTTCCCAGCCGGCGGACCGCGCCCGCGGGTATTTGTCGGACTTTTTCCCAGCTGGTGGTCCGCGCCCGCGGGTATTTGTCGGACTTTTTCCCAACTTTTTTTCTACAGCCGTTTGGCCCGCGGAATGGGGATGGTTCAGAGAGTTAATGTCTACTATATCCGCCGCCCGCGACTATCATGCGGGCATCTCGAGTTCTAATTCATGCTATGCAAAATGTTTTTGTGTTTAGTCTTCACCTGCACAGCCGTGTGTTTAACATTGTTGACACCACTCCTGTGCAGAGATAACACAATTTGGCATATTAGTTGGTGCAACATACACTACACATTTAAATAAAAATCATAACGGTGGCAATTCCTCTCCGCTACTGACAAGACATACTGTATATGATCAACACAGTCTAAACATAAGACATTAAACATTGATGTAAAAGTTAACTTACGCATTTAAGTGGTCGGCAATCTTCTGCCACGCCATATCTCTTTCCTTGACAATAGAGCAGTATTTCCTTTTCTGGTAATTGCATTTCTATGCTCTTCGTAAAGCTCCACATGGAGCTTTTGCCCCGCGTTGTTGAAGAAATCACCCCTAGTTTTCTTGTCTTTTTTTGACATGATCGCGTTTTCAACAATCGCATGTTCTGGGCTTCTTATGTACCCCGTCCACGAGCCTAATGCAAGATTTGATAAGCCTGGCTGAAGTTAACGCTGATGAGGCGTGGCTGAAATGTGTTAGTGGAATGGCTTCAGCCTGAGGTGGAAGCTGACGCTAATTCAAACGAGGCTTACTCACTTTAGTGCCGCTATCATTAGCGACTTTGATGGAATACCCCCCAGGTCAGGTGTGGCAAACGTGAGCTCCGCTAACAAAGAAGGACACGGAGCCACACTGTCCAAGCAGCTAAAGCTGGATTTTTCTGATCCAGCTTCACAAAAACTTGTGACACAGACTGAACTGAATGGAATGATAGGCAGGTACAGTGCCTCCGGAAAGTATTTACAGCGCTTAACTTTTTCCACATTTTGTTATGTTACAGCCTTATTCAAAATGGATTAAATTCATTTTTTTCTTCAAAATTCTACACACAACACCCCATAATGACAACGCGAAAAAAATTTTTTTGAGATTTTTGCAAATTTATTAAAAATAAAAAACTAAGAAATCACATGTACATAAGTATATACAGCCTTTGCCATGAAGCTCAAAATTGAGCTCAGGTGCATCCTGTTTCCACTGATCATCCTTGAGATGTTTCTGCAGCTTAATTGGAGTCCACCTGTGATAAATTCAGTTGACTGGACATGATTTGGAAAGGCACACACCTGTCTATATAAGGTCCCACAGTTGACAGTGCATGTCAGAGCACAAACCAAGCATGAAGTCAAAGGAATTGTCTGTAGACCTCCAAGACAGGATTGTCTCGAGGCACAAATCTGGGGCTCATTGGGACCTGCTTTGAAGGTCCCAATGAGCACAGTGACCTCCATCATCCCTAAGTGGAAGAAGTTCGGACCCACCAGGACTCTTCCAAGAGCTGGCTGGCCATCTACTGAGCGATCGGGGGAGAAAGGCCTTAGTCAGGGAGATGACCAAGAACCCGATGGTCACTCTGTCAGAGCTCCATAGTTCCTCTGTGGAGAGAGGAGAACCTTCCAGAAGGACAACTATCTCTGTAGCAATCCACCAATCAGGCCTGTATGTTAGAGTGGCCAGACGGAAGCCTCTCCTTAGTAAAAGGCACACGGCAGCCCACCTGGAGTTTGCCAGAAGGCACCTGAAGGACTCTCAGACCATGAGAAACAAAATTCTCTGGTCTGATGAGACAAAGATTGAACTCTTTGCTGTGAATGCCAGGCGTCATGTTTGGAGGAAACCAGGCACCGCTCATCACCAGGCCAATACCATCCCTATAGTGAAGCATGGTGGTGGCAGCATCATGCTGTGGGGATGTTTTTTAGCGGCAGGAACTGGGAGACTAGTCAGGATAGATGGAAAGATGAACGCATCAATGTACAGAGACATCCTGGATGAAAACCTGCTCCAGAGCGCTTTTGCCTCAGACTGGGGCGACGGTTCATCTTTCAGCTGGACAATGACCCTAAGCACACAGCCAAGATATCAAAGGAGTGGCTTCAGGACAACTCTGTGAATGTCCTTGAGTGGCCCAGCCAGAGCCCAGACTTGAATCCGATTGAACATCTCTGGAGAAATCTGAAAATGGCTGTGCACCGACGCTTCCCATCCAAACTGATGGAGCTTGAGGTGCTGCAAAGAGGAATGGGCGAAACTGCCCAAAGATAGGTGTGCCAAGCTTGTGGCATCAGATTCAAAAAGACTTGAGGCTGTAATTGCTGTCAGCAAAGTATTGAGCAAAGGCTGTGAATACTTATGTACATGTGATTTCTCAGTTTTTTTATTTATAATAAATTTGCCTGTAATGAGGCAGGTTGGGGTGGTGGATGGATCACAAAAAAATGTGACTTTCCTCAAGAGACCAGTGTTTGGAACCTCCTGAACGTTGAGTAAACTTTGAGTCATTTTAAGGTACGTCGTCATGTCACTATCACTGTGTTTCACATTGTAGCTGCTACAAGAGATGTGCCGAACGGAGTTTCATTGTACCCCCCTACAATGACAATAAAGCTTCTTATTCTAATTCTTATTCTTATTATTTCTGTTCCTAAACCTAACCTACGTAACTTAAGGTAGAGTACATAACTTTATGTTATGTAAATAAAGTCATTTATATGGTCACTCCAGAAGTCCAATCAATTCAGTCCTCGTATGCACATCTGGGAACCATAGAAAATGCACACTACAGTCATCAACAACAATGGTGATGATGACTTGAAGTTTGCCTTGAAACACTAGCCACAGTAAACAAATCACCACTGTCCACTGAAGTGATTTACCATTTAGCTGTGATGTAAAGCAGCGGAGGTGCCAACATGATATCATCATCTATGGCTAGAATACACATAACGAGAAATGTCTGTGAGTGTGTCTCTATCCCTGCTACTGCTGGGAGCATCTTTATAATCTGCACATGATTTATTGCACTTCCCGATGTGCTGACACACATTACTTTTAATGGCAAACTTTTACACAACAATAACCAGCTGAGGGACTCTGATGACAACAAGGAGGAGGGGAGAAAAATGGGGACAAACAATAGTTTTAGTCTGTGTGGGCCTGATCTAATTTGGATGCAAATGCACAGAGGTTTTCTGCTCGGGTCCTCCATTTATTCTGCTTTATGCAAATGTTACAATTAGGCTGCTTATCTCGACAGGATGTGCGAATCCAAAACAATAGGAGATAATGGATACTATCAGAGGCAGGCCTCTAAGGGGACAGGGGGTATTTAGATGAAGCTAGCTTCATCCTGAGAGATGATGGGGTTCTGTAAATGAATCTGCAGAGTGTTGTGTCTGCTGATGGAGACAGAACATTGTATACAAAGTACATACTAATAATTCTTAGGAGTGAGACTTGTTTGTCACATAATGAAGGTGAATTCACCGAGTACCAGACAATCACAGCAAAGTAGTTGAATGTCCTAACAGTTTGCTTGTTAACTCACTAACTTGCATGCACCCAAAACAATAACACTAATGTATTACCAAAGTACACAGTACACTTACTATAATAAGAACACAATGTCACATCTACTGATGGGAAAGATTTTTCATCCAGTTTGGCTCTCTGTCGGTGCTGTGACTTGATACTTTCAGGGAACAGTATTATTCCATGTGGGTAAGGCAGCATATAATTGGTCATTCTTGCCATTTTGCATCTTTCTCATAGAGACATATGTTATCATGGTTAAAGTAAAAAACAAGGCCAACAGTCTGCAGCCACACCAGCTCATCTCCTTACTTAGGCACAGCAGTGTTGTGTCATAACTGCTAATATAATAATGAAAGAAATATTAATCATGTTCCCTATCTTAGTTTAGCGCATTAAGTGGTTTAAACTTCTGCATCTAACCGATGCCGTACTGCAACCTGCGCCATAGCCTGTGCACCTCCCCAGAAATGTAACTACACTTTGTGGCGACGCAGACCTCCTGTCTGTTTTTGTAAGCTAAAAACCATTTCCCTCAGTGAAAGCGAAGCTTTTATTTACTTTTATTTCACAGATAAGAAACAATACACTGTTAAGACAATAAAGCTTCCACAAAAATAGCATTTTAAGTCTTGTGTGTGACTTATTCTGGATTCATATAAGTAGAGGAAATCGCTGCTAGTTGCAAGGCTAATTTATACAATGTAAAATGCAATAGGCTTGTACTAATAATGTTAGCATGTTGTATTTGTTTGAAAAATGTGTCTAGTATAACAGCTCTTTTTTTGCTGAACCTTGTAAGTTGTAATGGAGCCTAATTTTATAACATTACCTCAGGTAAATGTTGCTGTTGTCCCTGGCTTCATGTGTAGAGGAAATCTCTGCTAGCTGCTAGGGTATTTCATACAACATAAAATGCCATAGGCTTGCGCGACTAACTTTAGCACATTGTATTTGTGGGAAAAATGTGTCCAGCAAAAGACAAGTGCTTTGTCTGTGAATCCTGTGAGTTATAATGAAGTCGATTTGTGTACTTGTAAATTGTCGCTATTTTGTCTTGAATCAACTAAACTTTACAGCACTTCACAGATACCCCACCACCGACTTGTGCAGAGTAACACAGACACCCACCACGCAAACATGCTCACAACAGCGTAGGCCACGTGCGTAGTCTAAACACTAAACACAAAGTACAGCAGAGGGCTGATGGAAATATCCCACCTGTTCTGATTCCCAGGTAATCAAACACAGATGCATAACATGCCCCTCACCGGCTCATAGTGACGCACAGGCCACTCTTTTGTGTGACACACGGCTGAAACACATTGTAACGTGGTTAATATTGTGAAAAGTTGCATTTAGGTTTAAGCAACAAAACTGCTTGGGTAGGTTTGAAAAAGATGTTTTGGGTTAAAATAATGATGTTTGTTACATTACAATAAGGGGATGTCACTGTGTGATGACTATGCTTAACATGTTACGTTAAAAAAATACTGACTTGTGGTTTCACACAGGACACAAACTGCTGTCCCCTAGATGAAAGTCCTGTGTTTGTTGGACCCATTCACCTCCCCTCCCCCCTGCCCTGTGTGGACTTCCTAGCTCTTTATATTACATCAGTTGCTCTCAGCGTCAAGTATTGTCGTAAATGGGTTTATGTTGGAGTTTGTTGAAAGCCCGGGTGCTTCTCATATAGATGCTAAAGGGGCCTTTTGGGTTGAAATCACATGCCAATAGGTGTGACAAAGCATTGGTATTTGACAACCTCGGGATGAAAATGGGCTGAAAATGGTAGAAAAGTGTGTGCCAATCCATATACAAAATGTTGAATTGTGAGAATTATTATTAATAATGTCTGTGTATAATCATCTGCATTGTGTGTCAAGTGACTGTTCACTGAGGATAGGGAAAGAGAATGTAGCAAATGCATGACATTAGCACAGCAAACTTATGGCCAGTGACAGACAACATAAAACAGAAATATTACTGCTTTGCTTAACTGGTTAATGACCATGTTAAAGGAACAGTATGTAAGAGTTAGGGAGATTTAGAGGCATCTAGTGTTGAGGATTGCAGATTGCTCCAAGCTAAAAGTCCTTGTCTGTATTCCTTGAGTGTTTTTACTAGGAGTTGAATCATCTGCAGAGGTTTCCTCCTCTCCAAAACAATTGAACCCAGTGATTTAAACTGGTTAAAACACTGAATAAAGCAGTTTAAACAATCAGTGTTTATTCACTGCTGCTCATCAAGGAGAGGCTGCTACCCACAGTGGCCCTATCTACAATCAGTGTTATGTGTGTTCGTTCTGGGCTACTGTAGAAACTTAACAGAGCAATGTGGCAGACTCTGTGGATGAGGACCCGCTTCCTATGTGGATTTAAATTGCTCATCAACCACAACAAGGAGGATGTACATTAAAATAACTCCAAGTTCACTCCAAGTTCACGTGGTTCAAAACACAGCTCTATGGGAAAGTCCGGATTTTTTTGAACCATCCACCACCCCAACCTGCCTCCTTACAAGACTGCTGGGAGCTGCTTCCTTGTTTACTCCCATCAGTGCATTGGTCATGTGATCACAGCCTTTCAAAGTATTTGCAATGTGAACAAATTTGGATGCATTACTTTTTGTAAAAAAAAAAAAAAACAGTTTGTGAGAACAACCTGATACGTATACTCATATACCTCTTAACTGATGACTTTTAGCCAAATGCATCCATAGCTGCTTATGGTATGTTACCTAAATGGTTGGTGTTGATAAAAAACACTGATGAGTATGTTTTTAAATGTGATTTAAGTGAAACTTCTGATGACAGATGTTGCATTTGTGTTTTCAACAGCTGCCTTTAGAACAACCACACGCATTCAGCTGAGAATCAAAAACTAATGTTAATGCCTCGTTTGCGTATGTGTTTGGTGACGAGTCAACTGAAAGTCCATTTATGAGAATCTCTGTGATATCTGATGTGTCTGCAAAAATCCTCCTATTTCAGTCCAGAATTTGCCTCATATGACAGTGTGCTAGCTTAGCAAATAGGCTGCTAACTAGCTAACAGGCTATTTCCTTCATGTTAGTTGCCTATGTTGATTGTCAAGTGAATTTGTATGATAAGAAAGAACTTGTTTGCCTACTCTTAACACACTGTGAATCTCAGTAACTCTCAGAGTGGCAGAGCGCACTCTAGGGACTCTGTCTGGGGAGACGGAGCAGCAGAGTGAATGTGTGATTAACTTAACCATTTGTTCATTAATACAGAAATATAATGCTCCATCTCTCCAACCAGCAGGGCTCTCATTTGAGTGTAGAGCGTTAAACTGAATTTACAATCACACTCTCTCCAGGACTGAAAGTGTTACTTGAATAAGTAAACACTGACCAACGGGACCAGACTGGCTGACCCGTATGCTCTCACTCAGTGGATGGATGATTTAACAGGATTGCTGAAGGTGGGGTAATCGGCTTTGTGGTTGATCACTATGCCAATCTTACAAAGGAGGCGACACTTGAATGGTTTCCTCCAGTTTGTCTGCTATCAAAGCTAATGCTAGCTAAAGCCCTAAAAAGTTAGCTTTACGAAGAAATGCAATATTTCTCTTAATACCTCCCCAATTTTTGATTAGGCGGTCATGATAACCCTCAATACACATAACGTTATTCATTCCTAAAATAATAAATACTTTTTTTTTTTTTTTTGCTGACTTGATATGAAGTGTAGCCAAGCTGCACATATGAGCATTTTTGAAAATTGCCTCCTAGTCCATTCATGTTATAGTGTTTGTTTTTGTTGACGGGCAGTGTTGGCTAATATTTAAATTTTGAGCCATGACTACTTTTATTCTGGCTTCCAGTAACACAACAAGATGATATTTTAAGACTTATATGTAGCCTACAGCCCTGTGGTGGTAAGTCGTATTTTGCCTCCAGCTAATAAAATGACATTACTGTGACATCAGCCCTAAAGGCTCTATACCTTTCTATAAATTACTATTCATTGCCTAAGGCATAGTGTGATTTGCAAATATGCTCATTGGGCAAGTCACTGGGGAAAAGAATGCACTCTTTTATTTACATTTAATACACTGTTTGTATAACTGCCCAGTGGGCCAAGGAGTTAGTAGAATTTTGCTGCTTTTAGTGGTATGAAAAAAATTAATTGCATTTTTAAATAAATAAATAAAAACTTTGTATACAATATTAGGCACAGTTGTGTGTATATGTATATCTGGGTGTAGACATGAGATTTTCTCATCCAGAGTGTAGACTAATGCATGAGTGACACTCTGAAAATAGGCTGTTGTACATTAAAGATTTACTAATTCATCGAACAATCATTAATCATACACACTGCCATGCAGCCAGGCTGAAAGCTTCTCCACTCAGAGGGAATAAAAGAACACCACTGTGTTTGAAATACATGCCTTCATTTCAATACAGCAGACATGATCCCAAGCTCTGGTATATTTCAGTATGCATGAGAGACATAGTATGGGTTATCCTTGGAATAATCATTTCTGTCTTTCTTTCCTTTTTTGCAAATAAATTTTCAAGAGGATACAGTTACAACAGCAAGGCTCAATTCTAAATCAAGTACCACAATATGAGTAGCAGAACAGATAAATGTACTGTATATTAAGGTGAAACCTTATGTAAGACTGCTATATGTGAACATACCTCCATTGTTGTTGTGTGGCTGCACTGTCAGATGATCCATGTCTTTCAAAAAAGACGCTTGTCTTTCACAGTGTTCACAAGTGCTTTGTGGGCTTCAGGTCCTGGCCTTAACCAAAGCTTACTCCTCTGGCTTGTATCATCAAGGGACCTGTGAGCGTATTACTGATACCCACTTCTCTTTCAACGCCTCGGCTCCACCCTCACAGGTTTGTGCACTCCACCACAAATAATTTGCAATGGATGGAATCCAGTGTCCCAGGCCTTCACATTTCCTCCTCTTAGCTGCAGTGGTCAGTTTTTTGACACTCCTTTTGCCACATGCTAGGGATCAAATTCATGGTGTTTTTCTGGATGGCAGACCCTCATTTCTTTAACAATTTGTGGATGTCTGTATGTGGAGATGGGAGAGACCTTCAGTCCATGGTTCTATGGTTTTTATGGCTTCTTAAAACCTTTAATTTCCCTGTAATTAGAGCACAAAACCAGGGTGCAGCTTATTACCTTGAAGTCCACAACCTTTTGCCTTTGCATATCGAAAAAAAAGTGTATTTGCAATATTTGGCTGAGATGAGCTTGATTTCATGGTAGTTAATACTGCATTCTGCTCTTTTGTCCATGATTTTTTAATAACAGGAAACACAAACTTCTTTCTCAGTGTTGTGTATGTGTCCTCACTTATTGTTTTGAGGTGTATGCTACTACAGAACCGTTCAAAGTTAGCAAAATGGATGCCACTGAAGAAAACTGATGCTGTCAAAAGCAGGTTTCCTGCCCCTTTGGTCCCACTCAGAATAGACTGCGAGAGCCATCTGTAACAACAGCTGTGAGCTGTAATGTCAACTGTGATCCTTAATTTTGCCGCATCTTCATATCTTCCTTGACAATTACTGTGGCAGACTGTTCTTGCTAAATTCATCATCTGAGAGGAAGAGATCCTGGGAATGACTGTCCTCCTCTGCTTGTATATCCATCTTAATTTCATGTTTTCCTATGTAAAAATTAGGGGTGGGAATCACCACCGGAGCCATGATACGATATTATTGTGATATTGCAATATGCTGAGTATTGTGATAAAATATATTGCAAATTATGTTGCGATTTATTACCTTCTTCCTCACAAACTGAACTGTTGGCAGACTTTACACCCTCTATAAGGCCAGATTAAGCATGTGAGCAAAACCCAGATGTTTTTTTAAATATTTTCATTTTTATTTATTTATTATTATTATTATTTTTTATAAAACGGCTTGCATTGTTTTTATTTACCATTACTCTTTTTTTTCCTTTTTCTTTTGTTTTTTAAACCTGGAGCCCTTTGAGATCCTGTGATGAAAAGGGCACTATAAATAAAATGTATTATTATTTTTATTATTTTTACCCTTCACATGCAGGTATCCCGCTAACTGAATGGCAACACCCATGGTTAAAGCGTTGTCTGTTAGAACGATAAGGTTTTTGTTGACAATCTCACATTCCTTTGCTGTATTTTGTAGGAGGTCTGCAATGTTTGCTCCAGTGTGACTTTGGTGTACTGCTCTAGTTTGGAGAACGTGAGACAGCAGTCGCCAGTCCTCTGTGAGATAATGTGCCATTATAGTCACATATGAGTCCACTGACCTTGAAGTCCAGACATCACAAGCTAATGTCACTGTTGAGACCAAGATATAAAATATATTATTTCATTTATGTTTTAATATTTTGCATGTTTATAATTTGAATGCAAGTGAGCTAAATAACCTTAAAAAAAAGTAAATAGATGCTACACTGTATTTTCAGTTTATTTTATATTTTTCTGACTGAGGTCAGAGTTCAGGTGATGTCATCAGCCGGCGCTGAGGACGGGGGGTTGTGTTTTTTTTTACATGTGCGCCGCGCTCGTCGATGCTTACCTCGTAAAAGAGATGTAGAACTGGGACAATAAAAGTTGCCAAAGAGAGAGACGGAGTCATGTCTGCTTGAGAGTGCAACATAAACTTGGTGTTTCCGCCCGGTTGGAGGAATTTCTTCAGCGCGACGCAAGACGAATAACGAGCAACCAACACGGACATTGAGAGAGCTAACAATAGCCGCTAACCGAGCCTGCAGACATCCAAAGCCACACATGGTGAAGGTAAACGTTTTCTATCATGTCGGAACCGCAACAGAGGTCGCCCGAGTGGGAAAGCATTGTGGCAGAGATAGAAGAAAAGTTACTGACACTGAAAGCATCGGATTTGAATGATGTGTGTGCAGCACTCAATATTACAGTGCAGGAACGTGACAAAGACTCACCTCGCAAGTTGAGAAGGCTTATTCTTCAGTACGTAGAAAGAGAAGATATTATCTCACTGGAGGATGGAGGAATGTCTGTTTTGCTGGAATTAAATGACAAAATTGACGAGCTAAAAGAGAAGTTTGAGGATAGCGACGAGCTCCTGCACCAGAACGCAGCACAAGAGCACCACCCTGTGGACAAAAATGAAACCGCATCTACAGAAGGACAAAGAGAAAATGGTTCAATCTTGAATGCAACAGCTGCTGTAGCTAGTCAAAATGTGCCTTTTGTCCATCCACTGTACAGAAGAGAGTTAAAAATAACTGGACAAATTGGGGAACCTAATCAAAAGGACAAATTAACCTACGCAAGTTTGGAGAGACAGATTCAAAGGGCACTAAAGAAAGGATATGAGGAGGGAGAAGTTGTCGAGGCTATCATTCAGGCAATAGCTCCAGGAACAAAACTGAAGAGTTATCTGGAAAGCAGAATAGACTTGACACTGCAAGCCCTCAGGCAAATCCTACGGACGCATTACATTGAAAAAGATGCTACAGAGTTGTATCACTCCCTCACACGCGCAGTTCAGGAGCCCAAAGAGACGCCCATACAGTTTTTGATGCGAGCCATGGACCTCAGGCAACAAATTGTCCTTGCTTCAGATAGAGTCAAGTCTGGTTTGAAGTACAGTGCAGAGCTAATCCAAAATCAGTTCCTTCAAACAGTGATGACTGGTCTTCATGATGACAATATTCGAACGGACATAAAGCCATACTTACAAAATCCCAAAGTCACAGATGAAGTCCTTCTGGAGAAAATGACAGCTGCATACAGTCTGGAAATGGAAAGAAAGAACAAGCTGTCAACCATATCAAAAGCAAAAATGATCAGAGTGGCAGCAATTGCTGAAGAAAACGAACAAACTGAACATGTGCCAAAACCAAACAAGAATAAAAGCGGTGAAGTAAACAAACGTGATACACTCATGGAAAAAGTTGATCAAGGTAACAAAGCCATCTGTGAAGCTATTCAGAACCTCACCACACACATCGCAAACCTGCAACAAGTCCCTCAGTCTCACATTCAACAAAGGAGAGCCAGTGGAGAGCCAAGTCAAAAATACAGTGCACGGCCAAGGACTGTTAACACCAGACAATGTCGGAAATGTCAACAGTCGAACCCTGAGGGAAAATGTGACCACTGTTACAAATGTGGCAGCACAGAGCACTGGGCATCAGGATGCCGAAAGAAAAACATCACAGCGAGCGCAAACAAAATTGAAATCCTACAGTGCCCGACTGAAAACACAGAGAACGCAGAACTTTTCAGTCCAAGAGCACCTCTCACTGGTAAACAGCTGCAAACGGCAAAGCTGGTTGGAAGAAGATGTCTTGTTCGAGCTTCATTAGGAGGAGTTGACACCACAATACTGTGGGACACTGGTTCACAGGTGTCAATTGTGGGGACCAACTGGAAAACAAAGTACCTACCAGACGTTGAAGTGAGACCAGTGACGGAGCTGCTTGAAGAGGGTTTATTGGAGCTTTCTGCTGCTAATGGAACTGCTATTCCATATGAGGGATGGATGGAAATTGAAGTCACCTTATCCAAAGATGCTGTAGCTGGAATGAGCGACAAACCAGTCCTGGTACCCATCCTTGTGGCCAACAGTGACATTGAACGCCCCATCATCGGCTTTAATGTAATTGAGGAACTGGCCCTGATCAATGACACAAGTGAAGACTGTATCCCATCTGGTCAGATGGTTAAGAAACTGTGCACAGCCCTGGAGGTAGGCCACAGAACTGCAAGAGCTGTTTTATCTGTTCTAAAAAAACAAAAGCCTGAAAACCAGCCCCACTTAGCCAGAGTCGGCAGACGGCCAGTGACCATCCCAAAGAACAAAGTGGTGGTTGTACAGTGTGGTCGGCTGAACAAGAGTGTGGTGAGTGCATCGCATGTAGTGTTAGAGCCAAACCTTGAGACACCATGGCCATCTGGCTTAGCCATTAGAGAACAATTGATTGAGCTTCCTTCAGAAGATAATGGCAAAATTGAAGTAACTGTGGAAAATATGACTGATGATGATATTGTGCTTCCCAGTCGCACCACGCTTGGCCTGTTGCACAGTGTTGTCGGCATCTTCCCATTACAGACAAAGTCAGCTGAGGAACAGATACCGCAAGCTTCAGACAGCAGCATCGCTCCGCCTGCGCAGCAGTTGAGTGGAGAAGCACAAGGTGAGCCCTGGGATCCACCTGTGGACCTGAGCCATCTGTCAGAAGACCAACAACAGCAGGTAAAACAAATGCTCAGGGAGGAATGTGACGTTTTTGCAAGGGATGACTGGGATACAGGGTGCATTAAAGATTTGGAAATGGAGATACAACTAAAAGACAATGTGCCTGTCCAGAGAGCATACAATGCAATCCCTAGACATCTCTACCAGGAAGTAAAAACACACATACAGGACTTACTCCACCGAGGCTGGATCCAGCAGTCCTGCTCCTCATACTCCTCACCGGTGGTATGCGTCAGGAAGAAAGATGGGAGCCTGCGGCTGTGTATAGACTACAGGCTGCTGAATGGGAAAACACTGCCTGATCGCCATCCCATCCCGAGGATTCAAGAGATTCTCGACAACCTTGGTGGCAACTCCTGGTTCACGGTGCTGGATCAGGGAAAAGCATACCATCAGGGCTTCATGAGTGAGAAAAGCAGACCCTGCACCGCATTCATAACACCATGGGGACTTTATGAATGGGTGAGGATTCCATTCGGGCTGACCAACGCCCCGGCCTGCTTCCAACGCTACATGGAGGGATGCCTGGGAGATCTCAGGGACGAGGTATGTGTCCCATATTTGGATGACGTACTGGTTTTTAGCTCCAGCTTCAACCAACACATTCAAAATGTGAGACAAGTGCTCAGACGACAGCGAGAGTGTGGCATAAAACTGAGACCAAAAAAATGTGACTTTTTCAAAAGTGAGGTCTGTTATGTAGGTCGTGTCATCTCTGCAGAGGGATACAAGATGAACCCAAAAGAAGCAGAGGCAGTTCGAGCACTGAAACATGAAACACCAACTACTGTGCGAGAGGTGAGGAAGCTAATGGGATTCCTCAGCTACTACAGATCCTACATCCCAGACTTTTCGAGGACAGCCAAGCCCCTTTATGAACTCTTAGCAAAGCCCAAGTCTGAACTGAAGCAAAGTCAAAAGAAAAGGGGGCTTAGCCGTAAATCTGCTCAGTTGCCACCTTCCCATCCAGTACAGTGGACAACACTCTACAAAGAGATACTGAACAAAATTGTGGATCAGCTGACAAATCCACCAGTCATGGCATACCCTGATCTGGAGAAACCATTTGTGCTTCATGTGGACGCCTCTGAGGATGGTTTAGGTGCAGTTTTGTATCAGCGTCAAGAGGGTGTTCTCAGAGTGATAGCCTATGGATCAAGGACCTTAACTGCAGCAGAGAGGAATTACAAGTTGCACTCTGGCAAATTAGAATTCCTGGCGCTGAAATGGGCCATAACAGAGCGGTTTCGGGACTATCTCTTCCATGCGCCCCACTTTACAGTCTACAGCGACAATAATCCCCTCACGTATGTCACAAAGTCAGCAAAACTGAATGCAGCTGGACACCGCTGGGTGGCAGAGTTGGCGGATTATAGGTTCACATTGAAGTACAGGCCTGGCACAGCAAATAGAGATGCAGACTTCCTCTCACGCAGGCCAAAATGCATTGAGGATGTCATCCAAGAATGTACTGAGGAGTGCCAACAGGAAACTGTCAAATGCATCGGAAAAGCACTAGACATGGACAAGACAGGAGAAGTGAATTGGATCTCTGCTGTTACTTGTAATGAAGATGCGCTGCCAGAAGGATGCAACATCTCAGAGCCAATTCAGCCCCTTGTAGCAGATGACATAAGGACAGCTCAAAATGCAGACTTAGTCATAAACAGAGTAGTGACTTTGAAAAAAACACATGTCCACCTGAAACACAAAGACAAGCTGAGAGAGGATGAAAGTGTCCGACAACTTCTCAGGGAGTGGCCTCGTCTACAGATCGATGGTGACGGCATCCTCTGGAGAGAAACTGCAACAAGAAAGCAGCTGGTTGTTCCTGAGTCTCTAAAACCAGTTGTGTACAAACATCTGCACGAAGAAATGGGACACTTAGGCGCAGATAGAATGGTGGCTCTAGCAAGGGAACGCTTCTTTTGGCCTAAAATGAGACAGGAGATGGAACATTATGTTACCAAAGTGTGCCACTGCATTAAGAGAAAAAAACCAAACAGAGTAACCAGAACAGCTATACAGAGTATAGAGACCTCTGCACCGTTTGAGATGATCTCCATCGACTACGTGCATCTGGACAAATGTAAGGGAGGTGAGGAATACATACTTGTAGTTGTTGATCATTTCACTAAATATGCGCAGGCATATGCAACAAGGGACAAGTCTGGGAAAACGGCAGCCAGAAAACTCTTTGATGATTTCATTATGCGTTTTGGTTTCCCAGCCAAGATACACCACGACCAGGGAAAGGAGTTTGAAAACACTCTCTTCCACAGGCTCCAAGACTACTGTGGTATTCGTCACTCCCGCACTTCTCCATATCACCCTCAAGCAAATCCTGCAGAGCGCTTCAATAGAACACTGCTCGGAATGCTCCGTACGCTGGAGGAGTCTCAGAAGTCAAGTTGGAAGGAGCACCTTAACAAAGTGGTCCACGCCTACAACTCAACCGTGCATGAGGCAACAGGATTTTCTCCATTCTTCCTTCTCTTCGGCCGTGAACCAACACTACCAGTGGACCTGATGTTCCCCAGGAGAGGAAAGGAGGGAAACCAGTCACAGGCGGGCTATGCAGAGAAATGGAGAGAAGTCATGCAAGAAGCATATGCCATTGCAAGGCAGAATATGAAGAAAAGTGCTAGGAGAGGACAGAAAAATTACAATCAGCGTGCATGGAGTTCAACACTTGAGTTAGGTGATCATGTCCTGGTGAGAAACCTCACACCCAGAGGTGGCACTGGAAAACTGCGCAGCCACTGGGAAGATGTGGTTTATGTTGTCAAGGGAAGGAAAGGCCCTGATAGCCCAGTGTATGTGGTTGCGCCATTGCAAGGAACTGGGAGAAAACGTGTGTTACACAGAAACCTACTCCTGCCGTGCCCCTACCTGGTTGAAGAGCCAGAAGCAGGTGAATTCAACCTGAAAGAGAAAAACAGTGGAAACAAAATGAAACGGAGAACAGGAAGGCAACATGCACCCAAACACAACACTTACCCAGCTGATACAGACAGTTCCAGTGAAGAGGAGTATCAGTTGTGGACAGCAGTGAGACATGCAGATCTGCCCCTCAATGCAGAAGCAAAAGAGTTCTGCCCCAGGAGTGACACGCACAGAGACAGGCCTGAGGTGGCGCTGATACCTGAGGAGCACTCTGAAGAGGAACATGTGGAGGAGAAACATGGCGTGGAGGAAAAGAGTGATGCTCCAGCTGTGGAGCCCGAGGATGAGCAGAGTGATGCTGAAACAAGGAGAGAAGGGCCTAAGAGAGTTCGACAGCCCAGGCGTGTCTACACCTATGACCAGCTAGGCCAGCCAACCTTTCAACAGCTGAAAACCTGCCCCGTCACTGTGAGAGAGCCCTCTGAGACCAGCCATGACCTGCCGACCAGATCATCATCCATGTATCCTTTTTATCAATGAATAAAGATACACACAAACATACATACACACACGAGGCAATTTAAAAAGTTTAATAAGTTAGTTTATTCCTGATTTGCTACATAAGTTATAGTTTAATGAGGTAATTGACACACATTACAGAATATAAAAACAGGTCATCTGAACATTTATTTGAATAATAAGTACAGAAAATGAGGGGTGCTATTCTAGTGGGTTAAGTCAAGACAGTAGTGTGACACATACTGTAACGAAGGAATTAGTAGTGTGTACAATTACAGAATAGACTGACATGGCTATGAAATGTGTTAACACACAGTCTGGGGTGTAGATGGTATTTTCCTTGTCCCATTTGTGAAGATTTGGGGGGCCCACCAATGCTTCTATGGACTATGCACTCTTCAATACTTATGGACTAGGGACATTTGATCCTGTATTGTGGCCATGAGAGACTTTTGCAAAGAAGAAAAAGATTATTAAGATAGTACAACCTCATCATCCTGTAAATGAAGAAATGTGCTGTGTGTCGTACATACCTGTTTACTTAGCTTTTCACAAAGTGTTCAATAGATAAGAGGTTAAGAAAATGTTTGGTAACATTTTATTTAGTGGGGGAGGGTGTTGAGACCAAGATATAAAATATATTATTTCATTTATGTTTTAATATTTTGCATGTTTATAATTTGAATGCAAGTGAGCTAAATAACCTTAAAAAAAGTAAATAGATGCTACACTGTATTTTCAGTTTATTTTATATTTTTCTGACTGAGGTCAGAGTTCAGGTGATGTCATCAGCCGGCGCTGAGGACGGGGGGTTGTGTTTTTTTTTACATGTGCGCCGCGCTCGTCGATGCTTACCTCGTAAAAGAGATGTAGAACTGGGACAATAAAAGTTGCCAAAGAGAGAGACGGAGTCATGTCTGCTTGAGAGTGCAACATCACCCTTCCTGCTACACTCAAAGATTCCTCAACTTTATGCTGCACTTCTCTGTAGAGTTTGGGTACGACTGTGTTGGTGAAAAAACGTCAGGACGGAGTCACATAACTGGGTTCCATTGTTTGTAGCATGTAACAAAAGCCTTTACAACAGTGCTGTATGGACGCAGATATTTGCACATGAAGTTGATGATGGACTGTGTTATTTCATTAGCTCTCTCAGAGTTGGATGGGAGTTTTGTCGAGCTAAGTGTGTCCAGTGTTGTTTTGATTTTTTTAGTGTTAGCTTAGACATCAGCAGTTAACGCTATCTCTGGATGATGGAATGTGAGGCAAGCCCTCATGTTCATAGCATTCCCAGAGCATTTTAGTCTTGTATGACCCTTGCAAAT
Source organism: Cephalopholis sonnerati (assembly GCA_019142605.1). Taxonomy (NCBI): domain Eukaryota; kingdom Metazoa; phylum Chordata; class Actinopteri; order Perciformes; family Serranidae; genus Cephalopholis; species Cephalopholis sonnerati. Next base: position 7,558,783 of record JAGQAX010000009.1, on the reverse strand, counting down.
CTCATGTGTCATATCCAAGTCCTTCTTTCCTTCTGTTTTAAAAAATCCCAAACAAGTCCAGACATTTAAACACAGACAGTGCATCTTTGTTTTGACGCCATGCTGCAGGAAATATCAGCACCATCTAGTGGACCAAATTATTATTCTGATACTAAAAATTGTATTAAAATGTGTATTTGCAAAAATTAATAATGTATATAATAAATGATAGATACTTAGCATCTGTGTATCGATACAATATCACTACGCAAATATTATGCTGTATCGATTTTTTTCCCCCCACCCCTAATAATTTTAATTTTAATTTTCAGTTTAAATATCTATTTAGTGTCTCTTTGCAGTTCCTTTGCATCTCTTTTTGTGTCCCTTTGGAATCATTTGGACTCACTTCGGACTTGGTACATGTTAATTTGGAGACATTTTGCAATTAAAGGCCAGGGGACCCCTGACACTCTTGGCCTCAGGGCCTATGCCTGGTAGGCCCCTTCTGTAATCTGTCCATGTCTTTTTTTTTTTTTTTTTTTACCAGAGCAAGAAACAGTATAAAAGGCAGGATGAAAACATTAGTCAACAGTAACAATCTGATACAGGAGTAGCAGAGAATCAGCACCTAGGACTTGAGGGCATGTGAGCTGTAGGAGGAACAAATAACAGGAACTGATGAGAGGCAAATAGAAGACACAGTTTTTGCAAACAGGTGAGTACTTTAATAAGCACAGCATTTTAAAGACTTTAGTGATGAATACTTATATAAGATAATTTATAAAAGCATTCACTGTAATCAAGTTCAGAATGAGTCTGGCTAAGGGCTGCCAGAGAGACTGGCAAAGAGGACCTGGGGGCATGTTGACCACATCAGTCCAACCAGAACGCCAGCGTTCCACCCACTGTTTGAGTGAGCTTACGTTTGAACTGATCAGTGTATCTTGCTTTCAATAGAGGCCACTCTTGACTTGTTTTGTGAAGCTCAGTCTAAGTTCAATGAGGAAGACTTTTTTTTATGCTTCATTCATTCACAATTCTTTCTATCTCACTCCTTCCACTTCATCCACCCAGCTCTTGCTCTTCCAGTTTAACCAATTAATTTTTCCATGATCTCTATCAGCCTATCATGTTGCCACAGTTAAACTTTAAATAAGTTCTCCTCTCCTTAGGTGGAATCGTTGCACCCTCCCCGATCCCATTCAACTCCAGTCACCTTATCCAGAGCCAAGGGCAAGCTCATCAAAAGTGCACTCCTCATCACATCCAGATCCTCAGCTCCCTCCTCATCTCATCACCACTACTTCCACCACCAGCGGCTACACTCCATAGGGGGTGTTCCCCAATCTACTGTGATTTCACCACCTCCCTTAAAATAGAGGGTTGACATCACAACAGAGTCTAATCACCATAGATAATTCACATTTCTCATACTTTTGTGCACATGTAAATAATGAGTATTTCACTCAGAATGCATCTCTCCTGATTGAACTGTATTTTATTTTGCCATGTGCTTTTGGTTTCCCCTTTTTTTTTCACCAGTACACCTTACTCTTACCTCACTCTGTTCTTCTCCATTCCCATAACAGTTCATTTTGTAGTTCAGTGATTTTAATACAAAACACAAAAAAGTGCAATGACAAAAGGAGGTTACATTTAGGGGATCCTCAGCTGAGGATTTATTGATGTTTAGGCTTCAGCCCTGGAGTAAAAGTTACTTTGAGATGTTGTTTGTTGTTGCACTTCATCATTTTTCACCTGTGTCATTTGTTAGTTACAGAGTATAAGCCTATGGCTGACAAAAGAATAATGAACAGTGGCTAATAGCCAGACATTTGTTGACATTTACCAGTATCATTAATCTGTTACTGCCTCCAGAGTCACAACACATCCTATACATATTTATACTCTGTCCTTATTGTATATATCTCACCTAATTATATCTATACTACTGTTTATACATACACTAATTCTGCACTTAATATTTTAGTAACTGCTGCTCATGTTTCATATTGCTTACTGTATTTTAGTGTATTAATTTTCACACTGTTCATACTGTTAACACTGTAGATATCTTAGCATATTTATATCCACCCTTTACTATTTATTCTACTGAAAATAGTCTGTACATAACTCTGCAGTTTACTGCTAGATGCTTAACTGCATTGTTTTCTTAGTACTTTTACTTTGTGCAATGACAATAGTTTGATTTCATCTAATCTGATATTGTCTACAGAGAAACATGAAATGCTTAAAATATTTTACTGTAAGACCCCCAATTACAAGCTTTTAAAAATTAACTGCACATGAAATTGGTGTCATACATGTGATATGTATGCAAAGACCAGGGGTTGGTTAAACAGAGATATTTTAGATGGGTCTAAACGTTTTTCAGGCCAAGGACCCCTTAGCTGAAAGAAAGACAGAGCAGGGACCCCCTACTACATATATTGTTTAAAATTTAGTCACACTTGAGATTATTCTCTGAATATTTTCAGTTCATCTTTTGTTTGCACTTACCTGAGATCAGCAGCAGTTGTAGCATGACCAGGTGCACACTTCAGCCTCACTCTTTGCACTTTCACCACTGGTTTCTGAGGTGGACAGTGTTTTAGAGTCTCTTGTTTGGAAAGTAACAAAACAATCCATTTTGTCTCACAAGAATGTCCGTTCACTTAGAGTAATTATACAGGTAAATATAAGGTAACTAGTTCACGACGTCGTTATGTGCTGCATAGTGAAAAATAAAGGAACTAGCCAGTTAGCTCACATGATTGCACAAGGATTCATGGGTAACAGTTTGCCTGTCATTAATGTAGTGTGCTGTAAGTTAATTAAGTTTCATGAATAGGTCAGTTTATCTCCATTAATAATATGTTGGATCCAGGTTAATGTGTATTTTTAGACACATTTAAATTTTTGAAAGAAAAAAAAAATTATTAAGCAGTAATTTGGAAGTCCTCATGCAGTCACTCTGAGGATCCCCTAGGCCAGGGAGCATGCAACTTGCTTTGCCCGGGGGGCCAATTTTGCAAAATGACAGGAGACCAGGGGGCAGACATAGGAGCCCTACACAGATAAGGTGTACACAGGCATTTCTAGGGATTGAGGACATTCAGGGCTAAGACCAGACCTCTGTCTCAGCGGCAGGAGGACCCTCTCCTGGCACTGTCTTTGATAAACAAGTTCTATTTCGATGCTTTTTTATGCACTCTGACACTGTGTTTATATTAAAGGTACAAAACAATCCCCAGTTTTAATCAGTTTATTTTCATTGTTAATAAGAAATAGGTCCGTTATTTTCGATGTACAATCCCACACTAGTGCCGACTAGACATGTGTCAACACTTCTGGATGCATCACCCTGCAGCACTTTATGCCACTGTCCTATTTTCAGCCTCATTTTTTTTGTGCATTTTTTCCCCACTCACTCTCCGCTTGTACATACCAGCTCCCATAGCAGCTCTTTTTCTCTGCTCATGTGGCAGCTTGACTCCTCTCCTCACCATTGATGTATAAAGACAAGTCTATAGCTGTTGCTGTCTCATGTGTGACGAATAATTGATGTGGAGAGACTCGTTGGGGTCGAGAAATACCTCAAGCTAAATGACCCACAATCCCATCATTATAAAGACAATGGCCAAAAAGATATTGCCTAGTGAGTCATAGCTCTGGAGATCGACTCTTTAGGTGAGAAATCTGGTTTAATTAGGGGCTCTCCACACAGAATTTGAAGAAAATGCAAAGGTGGAGCAAGTACATATTTTTCAGTCAAAGTAGTAATAACTTTTCATGGTTGTTTGAGGAGCTGCAGCACGACACATCTTGTGTGTGCAGGGGTGGCACTTGATGCGCGTCACATGACATGGCCTGGTGTGTTTTCAGCTTTGGACAATCTCTCAAAAAAAGAAGTTTAAGCCTAAAAATTTTCCCACCCTATCTGAACGCTTACTCAAAACAGTGACCCATGTTTCCATGGGAGCAATCATCAACACCTCCATGGTATAATCACTGATATCTTTTTATCAGTTGTACCACATGACAAAAAGAAGAAAACATGGCTTATTACTTTCTAACATTGTCATGAAGTGAGTAATAAGGAAAGGACCCCCTTTCTATCATAGAGTAAAGTGATGACCCCTGACTAAGTGACATACTTTATGGCTATTTCATATTTTATTCAATGCATAGCAATAACAGTAAATAACAACTGATAAACTGTACAGTTAACCCATATGGTGAATATAATAACTCCAGGTAGTTTGTGTGAAGCAGGCAATTTGGTCGAATTTTGAGCAGATTCTTTTTGAATATTACATCAAAAATGTGTTTTCCTGCTGTTTTTAGTAATTTGTCACATACATATACTTTTATACTTTTATTTATTTATTTTGAACAATCATATACAGTATATCTACATAATAGGCTTCTCTTTTTGACAGTCAATGTTTTCTTCGCTCTGACACTTGGCCATTGTTCTATTAGCTCTTTGGTTGTTTTAAATGTGTACTTTTCTAATGTAGGACCAGATGGTTTAGCAGAGAGTGAAGGGTCTGTGAATTCAGTTTGTGTTCAGGTCTTCACTGTGCCCTTATCCTGTGAGATTTCTTTCAAGTTTACATCTTGAATATTAATCTGATCATTAAATACAACACTTTCATTGAGTTTTCTTCAGGGAACTGAATTAAATGCTGAGATACACCTACGGTATATATTTTTTAAAAGTTTTCTTACAACCTTTTCTTACAACCCCCCCTATGAAGCTTTGGCGACCCCTAGTGGGGGTGAGGACCCTCAGGTTGGGAACCAGTGGTTTAGAGGGTGCAGTAACCTGCTGGAAAAATACAGCAGTGAGGACACTGTCACTTGCTTTAATTTGAAAAATAACCTCAGTCTGGTGATTTGGAAGACGTTCACAGTCCTGCCACATTACAAAGCCACAGCAGCTCAGCTCAGCAGCACGTTTGCACTGCACTGAGATTTTGAAACCAATCCCATAATAGTGATGGGTGAGTTGACACTTCACAAGAGCTGGCTCAGAGCTCAGTTCACGCAGAATAAAATAAACTAGTCTACATTCCTAGATTACAATAAGAATTTTAAACTCACAGCAACAGTTCACAGTCCCAAAAATAAATAAAATAAATAAAATCTTCTCTTATCGCAAACACTGCACTGCCCACTTCCCAAACTAAGTAATTTACTGTATACTAATATCAGAGACGAACATACTTATGCAGACAGTGAGAAAAAGACATGCAGTAAATGCATATTGTAGATGGATTGGGAAATTTTATTTGCCTGCTTGAACCAAATTATTCAGCAGTTCAAAAACATAAAATACAAAATTCATATTTTTCCAAGCAGGCTGGTACAGGCTCCACTGCTGGCTTCATTACAGTTGCTATAGCAGGAAGATGCTGTATAATTTCAGTTCTGCAGAGCACACAATTTAGAGACAGCAATACTTGGAAAAAAATAAGAGTAGGACTTTGCGGCTGCTGGCTGGTCGTCGTACCCCTTGCTTATGATTTCTTGTAACCATCATTCACTTGCAGATATTTCCCAAGAGTGGTCAGACTGGTCAGCACTGGTAACTGCATTGTCTTAATTGCCATTACCTCTAGCCATGCAGGCATTGTGTCGGCATTCCGGGTGCTGGTAATCCTTGGTTACTGTAAAAAAAATTGCGCAAGCATTGTTAACTGTAGCTGGTGTAAATTAAGCTCAAATGCACTTGTTGCAAACTGATACATTCAGGTCATCATTCACCAAATATATGAGTATATTCAGCGTCCATGCTACAGACTGTAAAAATAATGGACATAGCTAATGTGACATCATCCATTGGTCTGTGGACATTTTGAAGGCTCAGGTTCAGCATTTCAGCTGACACCCTCTTGGTTTTTTGGAGTCAGAAGTGAACATATTTGGGCGAGAGGCTGGAGCTGTGGAGGACGGAGGGACCGACTGAGAAGCCCATCCCTAATTATACATAACTTTAAGCCTTGATAAAATGTAAACAGGTGAGTTATATGAAAGTTCACCCCCTGTACAGTTGTCATACATGTGGAAAATAGCTATAGAGATCCAAACTGTTTTTTACACCAGGCTGTAATTATGTTTATTTCTGCTTAAAGTTCAACATTTTAACATGGGGGTCTCTGGGGAATGACTGGGAGCCAGCCTCAGGTGGCCATTAGAGGAACTGCAGTTTTTGGCACTTCCATATTGGCTTCATTTTTCAGCCCTAGAGGTTTGTGCCAAATACTGCCAATGTCCGTATGGACAAAACCAACAACAACACAACAAAAAGTGGGGCAAATTAAAAGTAATGGGCTATGCTGGTTATCCAAAACTAATGAGCTATTCAGGTTGTCCCTCTTCTAGCCATATCACTGTACTGAACCATGAATCTCATCACAGTTTTACTTTACCTTATCTGTAAAATCTATGTGACAAAAAAAGAAACTAGCTCTCTTGGTTACAATAACAAAATGAATAAAGAAACAAAATATGGTTTTCTGTGGTAACACTTGTTGAAGTGCATTACACCCATAGACTGTACAAAATAATGGATGAAGCCACTATGATGTCTCCCACTGGTTTGTGGGCTGCCATTTTGAATCCTTGGGTTAAGCATTTTGGCCATAGCCATCTCGGATTTTTGAAGCCAGAAATGCCCATATTTGGATGAGAGGGAGGAGATAACCCTAACTCTGACTGCTAGTTTGGTTAGCATAGTGCATTTACAGCTATGGCTAAGTGAAATAGCCTGCTAATGCTAATTTTCACTAGTGAAAAAACTATATATATTTCATATATTAGACTCCATAAAGGATCTTTTTGTGCAACCAAACACTTAACAAGACCTTCTTAGGCAACCAAAATGTTACAATTAACCTGAAACTGAAAACTGAAAAACTGAAACAAACTGAAAACAAACTCTGTTACACTACCTAACCAATGTTGTCACTGTTGTATCAACTTGTCAACTGATGGCACCTGCCTGTTACTCAAAGCAGCCCAGAACTACAGCATACAAAAATGAAGCCAAAGTATCCCGGATACAGCGGCAGCCATCTCTCACTGGTGATGTCATTGGAGCCAGAGTCTGTGCAGTAGCAATCGAGTTCCCGCCCATGCATTGGTCCAACCAACTGTGTGCAGTGTGATTGATAGCAAGCATACCAGTTAGCACACACAGCTGTCGACTGTGACCTCAATTCTCCTTTTTTAACATTAAATTACTGATTATAACCAAAGTTCTACGAAAAATTAACACTTGAACAAACATCTGCATGACAAGACCTACCTTAAGTGACAGAAAACATTTTGTACTTTTAGTTTTCAGTTTGGCCCATGTCTCATCCTGGAGGGGGTGTGGGTTTATGACTTATACTGCAGCCAGACATCAGGGGGTGATCGAAATGTTTTGGTTTCACTTTAGGGGAGCTGTCATGTCGTCTATCTTTATATACTGTCTATAGTCAGAACATGCTATTGCATGCCATTTATACGTATGGTTGAGAGGACTGTATGTGGAGAGCGTTAGAGTAGATGAGCACCAGATTGTTTTATTGTGAGTTTTTTTTTTTAATACTGTTTGTTAGCTGAGTTTTAATTTTTCATTAGATCTTGTTCTTGTTTGGAAATAGATACAATTTTAGCTTAATTAACATCTACATTAACATGTGAGAAAAATGAAAATATCCATAAATATCCAGAATCCAGAAAATATATCCAAATACTGATCACATGTTAACAGGGTCTACAAGTAAAACTATATAGTGATGGCCATATAGAGCCATCACTATGGCCTCATGAAGCATTTTCTTTATTTTCTGAGCCCACTAGATGGTGCTGTTGGTTTAAAGAGGGAGTCTCAAAGAATAGCAATTCAGTGTGCCTTCAACCTTTTGTTGAACAAAAAGCGGCATCTAGTGGGCTCAGAAAATACAGGAAATGCTTCATGAGGCTTTATTTGGCCATCACTACCAGACAGCCTACTGAAAGAGGTCAAGACAGAGAAATGCATTAAGTAGGAAGAAGAGAGGGGAGGACAGAGAGCAATAGGCCAGCTGATGATGTCATGTTATTGGAGGACATGTTCCAATGTCACAAAGTCTTAAAAAAAAAGAAGAAAGTTTTAGCAGCTACTTTTGCCATTTTCTAATAGCTGCTACTTGTAAAGCTACTGTTATTTTTAGCTGTTAGTTTAGCTTGCTACATTTTTCTGGGGATAGCTTTAATGGAGTGAAACTTCCTTTTGATGTAGAGTAACCAGTAGCTTAGCTCACTACACTTTGCAGGTAGCTTGCCCAACACTGGTGCCACAGGAGAAAGTAATGTTACAACTGACCCCACCCTCCCCTACTAGTAGAGCTCTCTTTCCCCACAGACCGGTTATATTCACTCACTCTGTTCACCCTCTCTTAATTTTACTTCCTTACTTCCGAGATCTCTGAATATAATCTCTCTGTGTGCCGCCCCTCGCGCTCCCTCTCTGTCTGTCTCTCTGTCTCTGTCTTTCTCATCCAAGTCTCCAGTCTCTCACTCCCTGCCGCCTCCCACTTGAACACTTTGTGCTCACCCTGTTCAGACAGTACCTGAAGAAGCGTTCATGTTGTTTCGTGTGTATCGGATGATGCATAGTGCTGCCTTTAGCGGGGGATCCTGTCCTTTCCAGCGGGAGTAGGACGACTCTCCACGCCGTTTCAGGAGGACCAGACGCCGGGTACCTGTCCTCAAAGACCCCGCCACCATGGATCTCTCCTTCATGGCAGCGCAGGTAAACCCGGCGCCCTTTATTTCTGCTTTTCATCCTCCTCATCAAAGTGAGTTATAATATGCATTGCTACAACAAACAGGTATTTTTGTGACTCTACTGGAACTTTTATTATTTATGTGTTGCGATTCAAATATAGAGGAAAATATTTTTATACTCGATTGCGATGTTGACCAGATGGACCCAGTTTACTGCTTCTTCAGTGCCAGACAAGTTTGCATTTTAACTTCATTCTGCGCTGAGCCAAGTCAATTACACCATGGCATTTGAAATATGACTTGTGTTTCTAATAAACATGCTGCATCTGTTTGTTCTGTGAGCAAAACTTAAGTACATCTTTGCCAAGCCAGTCCCACATGTTGAATAACTCCCAGGGTCTAGATATAATAATCTGTCTTGATACAATAACCATAGCAACTAGTAAATAGTTGCATCCTAAATCGCATTTGTAATAAACACATTAAACATTTCTTATCAATATATTGGGGGGATCATTTACACAGAGTCCAGGGGTAGGTAACCTGCAGCTCTCAAGACTAGTGATAGCCAAATGAAGCCTCATGAAGCATTTTCTGAGCCCACTAGATGGTGCTCTTAGTTCAAAGAATGGCAGTTCAGTGTGCTTTCAACCTCATGTTGAACAAAAGGCGCCATTTAGTGGGCTTATAAAATAAAGAAAAATGTTTCATGAGGCTTCACTTGGCCATCACTACTTTAGACCCTCTCCATTGGCTCCCTGTGGCTTTGACATAAAATTATCTGGAAATGAATAACGGTTATTTTTTTAACATTCACATTTTCATTTGCTATTGTTGTAGGCTGAGAGTGATTAATGCATTCTACAGTTGCAAAAATGTTTAGCACTATACAACATTTTCGTCTAAATATGCTGAACATCAGTAGTGGTGGCTAGCCTGGAGTCTTCCTAGCAAGGCAAAATAGCAAAATAATTATAAATAGCCCACTGCAGAGTTGCCACCTCGTAGTAAATGAATAATCATTGAGACCTATTTAAAATGTTGATGGGCAAATTTGGACTTGATAGGCTGCTACCTTTATTAAGATATGTTATGCGACTCCAGACTGACTTTTTTCTTTTCTTTTTTTTGGCCAATAATGTTTTTTTTTAATAGCAAAGGTTGCAGACCCCTGGCAATGTCCTTGACATGTTATCACCTTTTAAATGTAATGCATATGATGCACGATGCTCTTAAACCAAAATGATGAGCTACAGTAAGTTAAACTAAATAGGAGCATCAAATTTTCTAACTTGTTGACATCAGTAGCCTACTTTAATTAAATGGGCCCCTGTGATTTGCATTTATAAACAGGCACATTACATGGCCCTTGGTTTGGTGTGTTGCAATATGATTGTTCATAAGATTTTTTTAAGAATATGCTTTATCTAAGAATGTCAGTAAAATAGTAAAGGGTCTTAATCACTTTTGTGAATGAAACCTGGCCACAAAGAGAGCGGAACAGATAAGATGATGAATTTTCATGAGCATGCGCTTCCTCGGGAAGTGGCATTCATCAGGCTGATGGTGACGACGCAAAAATATGCGTTGATCAACCACTTGATCTGGACCTGACCAGCAAAGTGCCAATCTTATACATCACAGTAGCACAATTGTTAGGACAGAGAACTCAGACCTCAGCCGAGGACAGAGACAGGCAGGACTCTCCAAGGTGTGTGTGTGTGTGTGTGTGTGTGTGTGTATGTATGTGTGTATGTGTGTATGTGTTTGAGAAAGAGCGAAAGAGAGGGAGGGGTTGGTGAAAGGTGGTCACCAAGAACGTTGCTTTGCCTTTGATATTTCTATAGTGTTACTAATGAATTTAAAAAAACAAAAAACAAAACAGTTGTCAGCCCAGCTGACATGCTGGGACATTTATCAGTGATGGTGGCAAATCTTGACGATGGTGGTGAAAAACTTCCCTCTGATTAAGCAATATTAAACTCAAGGGTGTAATGTGACCACATCACTGTTGTGCCACAAATTAAAGCACACCCTCAAGTGTAATTTTGCAATCATACAACTATTACCAGCCAACCAACTAACAAATATAATCAAAATGTATTCGTGTTTAGACGCAATTAGCTCTCAAAATAAAACAACTTTTTACGACTATTGTATCTTTCCATGGAAATACAAAGGCTCTGATTAATAACTGGAAAACAGTCTGTCACCTAGTCCTGTATGTAATGAAACCTAGTTTACCGCTCCAGCAGGCAGGTGGAACCTTAGTAACGACCTACAGGCACATTTTCTAGTCCCTGCTGAGTCCGCCAGCCAAACGAAGCTAGGTGGGGTTTCTCAAACTGAATAAATACCCCAGATATGAACACAAAACTGCTTAGCTAGATATCTGCTGAAAAAAATCATGTTTCCAGTTACAGATTTAGCCACCACATTCACAATGCATTTGTTTTGAAGTTGTGTCACTGTCATGATGGAGGATGCCAGAGGCTGTCAAACAGTTACAATAACTCAAGAGCCTTTAAAGTCCAAAAGTCAAACTTAATTAAAAAAAAGCTAAATTGAAACATTTCCAAGATTCACAACATGTTTTTATCTAACGAAATATTCTGCTTCACTTCACATCTGACGACATTTAGCCTATCAAAAACAACTTCTTCCACTGTTACACTCCAGCTGGCTGCACTCCTGAAAGGCATGCATTTGCATTGACAAACAGCACCATAAATTATACTAATGAAAGACAGTTCTGCAAATGCAGTGGTGAACTTCAAGTTACAAATTTGTTTTTAAGTTAATTATTCTACTAATGTTACAGCTGCAGAAACAGCCTATCATGAGCATTTGCTTATGAGTTATCCTAACAAAACATTTTTTGGTGGCTTTTTGTGAGTTGGCTTTTAAATCTCCGAGATTTATTGGTTTAATAAATATTGACTTTCAGTGTGCTTATAAAAATTTATATTTTCATATTAAGCTGTATATTTTTAGGATTTTAAAGATTCTCTTTACATTTTAGCCCCATATACATGAACACATATAGAGCATGTGTATGTCCAGTATGTACCAAAGCAGCAGCCAGGTGCTGAAGTATTTGGGGAAAGGCCTAGACTATTGGTATAAATTTAATCGCATACTGCCATCAAAAGTACATTTGTTGGAATAACAGTCCATAAAGTCCCTGCTGGATCCTTGCTGTTTCACAGGTGATGCTGTAGAGCTGTTTGAGGGGCTAGCCTCCAAAGGCCTGGTGTTTCCTCTGCTGGTGCAATGCACATTGCTCCACCGTTTTCTCTTTCCTAGAGAAGGTACCCAGTCACTGTGTAGAGAACTCTCAGACTTGTGTCCACTAATGGACATGCTTGCTCCCAATCCGCCCTTGGTAGTGATGGCCAAATGATGCAGAAATCAGTGTATAAACAGAAGTTAAAATTTATTTTACAGAAAAGAAGAAAATATCGGTGTACAGAAAGTCTTCAAAATGTTAACAAACCCTACTTTCTTTAAAAGGAAAGACGGCGATACTCAATTAACAATTAGTAATAATATAACTTCAAATGAATAACTAAACAAAAAGTCCAACGCCCTCCTTCCAGACTGTAGTGAAGATCACTGACTCTGGTGCACACCAATGGCAGTATTCCAAACTGCGACCAACACACAGCATCTAAGGTGCCACGCTGTTGCATTGGCTCTGACTATTCATATCTTCAGCCTTTTTAATCACCATATCTTTGATGAATGATTAGACGCCGGTGTTCTCAATCACTGATCACTGCAAATAGGGAGGAGGTGGGAACCTAAGATGAGACATGCACATGGTGTTGGGTGGCGGGTGGGCCCTCCTGCCCCGTGCCTCCTGGACTGGTCCGGGGCGCCCTGGGGTCGTTGGTCGCTGCCCCCTCTTGGCCTCTGGGTCTGTGTGTCTGTCCGTGGCCCTTGTGGCTCTCTGGGGGATGCCTCCTGGGGCGCCCGCGTCCCGGGGTGGGGCGCTTGGCCAGCCTGGCCCTGCTGGGTCATTGTGGCTGCTCTGGGCTTCGGTGTCCATCGCACATGCATGTTCGTTCAGGGCTTGCCAGCTCCTGTCGAGTCCCACTGTTGAGCGATGTGGGAACCCGCCAGAATGCGCTGAGTCACTTTTCCGACTTAAATCACGCCCTTTGTGCATTCCTCCCTCACTCATGCCCTCTGGCGGCCTACTCTTTACTATCAGGACTCCCACAATTCTGGTCTTAAATTCTGATTCTTTGTTTGTGGTTTTAGATGGGATATTGGTTGTTGAGTTCTTGCATCCTAATAGCACTGCTTATCTTGCCCCTCCCCCGTTTGTCTTATCTCACCCTGCCTGGCATTTGTTTCCCCCCACTATTCACTGTGGTGCAACACTGCCCCCTCTGGCACATATTAGGACAATCCAATAAAGATTGACAGCTTAGCTTCCAGGGGGGCCGGTGATGGTCACAACACATGCACAAAGTATCTATATATTTTGTTGCAAGACTAAAATATGCATCAATCTCATAAAAAGATGACACCCCTTTTGTGGTGTTACACGATGAGAATAAATGCAGACAAAAAAAAAAAATCAGATGAATAAACTTCAGATGCAGAAATCGAGTCACTGTAATAATACACTTAAGTTGTCAAGTTTTTCACTCACCCATTCAGTTGTAAGAAGTTTACAATTAAACGTTTCATAAATTGTTAAGGCAACATCAGTAATCTATGTTTACATGCACTCATGGACAAACAAAGAGAGCACTCAAATATTGAATTTAAGAATGTAAAACCGCCATTTGTGCCAGGAGTATGGAATACCACAAAACTTAAATTAAAAGCCTAGTCCCAATTAAACACCCAGTCTCTTTTACTAGCCTGGTGTGGCTACACATTTTGACAAATAAACACCTCTCTCAATTAGACGCCTGGTCTTGTTGCCAAGAAGTTCCTTTTTATAGAAGTTCTTTGGATTTATGAAACTGGATTGTTCCCACTTGAGTTAACATTAGTTACCGTCTTCGATCGCACATACAAATATAAATGTTTAAATTCTTGTCAATATGGTTAGATTCTCCACAATTCAAATTCATTCAAGTAGTAAGTATTGTTTTAACAGGATAAAGTGGTGTTGTGTCAGTATGGCAGGTGCCACAATCCTCGAGTGTCGTAAAACGAGTGGCGCAACTCTCTCTTTCCAACACACTAAAGCCCCTGTATACAAGTTATAGTCATACTGGTTTTAATAAACAATTTCATTCTATTTCCCATCTTTGCTGAGCAATAGTTTTGTGAGAAAGGAATTAAAGGCCTGTCCCACATAGATGCCCATCTCAAATATAAGCCTGTTGAGTTCAGTGATGTAAGCAATTAATAGCCTGGGCTATTAATTTAAGTTTTAGTTTGTCATAGCCAAGCATTATCATGAAGCCAAACACTTTGCACTTTGTTGGACTTGAACATGTAACTCCCCAGCCAGAGGGGACAATCTACCAAAATTAGTCTCTCAGAGAGATGTACTGGATTTCAACTCAGCCCAAAGGGTCCGCTGCTTGAGATGTGCATGAGGTCAGGGAATCGTCATGTGCAGTTAGGACTGAAGCAGTATGCCTGTGCAGCCTTTGTTTCCTTATGTCATGACTGTCGCTCCATCGGATGCCATGCTCATGACCTTGGTTAATGGGACATTCAGCTCTGACATCACTTCCTGTATAGGCTTTGCAACCCCCAGAGCATATTCCATCTGTACACTACATGTTTGTGACAAAATGAGTGCTTGGTTGAAATGTTTGAGCATTAGCTATTTGGAGATACACAACAGGGCATTTATGGTTGCCTACATCTGTAGACTCATCTGTGAGTTTTTGTTTTCATTCTGCGTGCCCTCTCTAAATTCAGAGGTTTTTGTGGGTCCATGAACGCAGAGTAGGTGGGGCTCTCTATTTGTCCTTTTATTTCCCTCTGCAGCAGTTTACAACTCACAGGGTGAGTAATTGATCTGTCTGTCCATTTAGAGGTGATCACATCAGATCAGTGGATGATTGCAAACTCTGAGTACCAGCAGAATCAAAGTTTCACTATCAGTGTACCTTATGTCTGTGCCCAGAGTATGTTCTGCACCCTAGGAGTTTGGTGCAATGAATAACTGAATGGTATTTATATTCTAATGGCGCTCTTCATGAACATTCCTGCTCTTAAAATAGAAAATCTATTGGTGGTGGTAGACGTTTTAATTGCAGTGGCCTGTCACCAATAAATTCATGTGTGGGAAACCCTGCTGCCATACTAGACAGCATTTCTGTGGGTGTGTATTGAGAACCATAGAAAACAGCTGTTGCCATGGAGGTACAACATCTGAGACACCAACCTGTGTCAAAAAAGCTACTTAACAACTCAAACTTGGGCAGAGGGACCCCCTCCTCACATATCCAGTAAGTGGCTTTAAACAGCACCAGCACTGCTTTGTCCTGCTGGCTGGTTGTCTACACCTGACTTCTTTGCAGAGCGGGAACACTGAGTGAGGACAAATGTTCTTTGCTGGTGCAGGCAGTGTGGAGGCACTCTTGGTGGGCTGAGCAGAGGTTGATGCAGGGTTGAGGGCATCAGAGGTGGATTCAGAAGCAGATAACATAGTATGTTTGCCAGTAACATGTTTGATTCTTTTCTTTGGTGACATTTTAAAATGTTTCCCCTGAAACTCATGTTAACTAAATTCAGCTGTAGATTCCACATTACACCAGTCCTCTCAACCCTTCAGTGGCTCCCCAAATGTTCAGAATAGATTTCAAGATACTTATTAAAATACAAAGCCCTACATGGTCTTGGCCCCTCAAACATTTCAAAGCCCTTACATCTCTATACCAACTCTAGGCCACTCAGATCATCTATAACCAATCTTTCTCATTTGTACTCCACTCCTTCCACAAATCCACAGGTAATTGCACTTTTGCTGTCAAGGCCACTTCCCTCTGACACTGTATAACCCCCCTAGATGAGCTGAGTCCGTAAACTGCTTCCAAAAGCTTCTCAAAACCCATCTCTATCAACTTGAATTCCCCGAATAGGGGCTGTAATTCATGTGTCCTCTGTAGTTTCCTGCTTCTCTGCATCTGTGCCAGTATGTAACTTTGTTTTGAAAGGTGCTTCATAAATTAAAAAAAATTGGGCTTACTTACTAAGGGTGTGCCCAAATGCGAATATGCTGATATGCACAGGTAATGTGCTCTAAATAGATGCAAAAAACATGAATTTTTGCAGTAATTTGGTTTAGATATAATATTAAAATTAATCCAGGTGATTGTCAATTAGACAATGTGAACAGGAAATTGAGCATCAAGTTCAGGCTCACATCCCCGCTATATCAGCAGATCTCAAACAGCCCAATCGACTGACTGATCAGCTAATTGATCGAGGGGAATCAGCTGATAGATCACACGATTCCTGTCTATGCAACCAATTTGCAAATCTTATTCAGGGCCCCCTATTTAAACTGCCTTGGCCTGCCTACTGTTGCTTCTTCCTCTGCAAGCTGCTTTGCAACCCTTCTCCAATCAGCTCCTCCTTTTCATGTTGTGTCTGACTTATCAATGTCATTTCTATTTGTCATTGATGCTGCTCTGTTCTGTTCCTGGGGGGTCTTTGCTGCTGCTGTTCCTGCCTTAGGCTTTCCATGTAGGCACATGGAAGGGCAGGGAGGTTTGCTCTCTCCACCTTAGGCTTTCTCTTTAAACCAAGAGTGCCATCTAGTGGGCTCATAAAATAAAGAAAATGCTTCATGAGGCTTTATCTGGCCATCACTGATGTTTACAGACCAGAATGGAGCCTCCTGTCAGTACACTCTGTTTATTTCCTCTGCATTTATGCAGACTTTCTGAAAGCTAACTGATACAACCATTGCGCAACCATAGAACACGACAAAGACTTTTGAAAAATGGCAGAACCGAACCAATCAGTAATATAGTGAGAAGAATTCAATGCTCACATCTCACTTTGTATTTAATGGCCTCACAGACCAAAACCGTCTACAATGCTGCCTCCGTTAAAAGGTAACGTTACATCAATACAGCCAACCTCCACCGTCGCCTTGTTTGTTGTTGTCAGAAACGTCTGTTTCTGCCCTCTAGTGCCATCTAGTGAATTAAGTTTTCATGAGATGAGTTGTGAAGTGTGGAATAATGACGACTGATGTTCCACAGGTCTTATTTTTACTTTATGATCAGATATTGAAACCTGCATGGCACCTTGTTGGCAGAAAGGGGAACTGAGCTGAGATAAGGGACCATCTTAGAAAGATTTTTAAATGGGCCAAAGGTGCTCTCTAAAATTTCTCATTTTTGAAATAGACATTTCAGACAGAATTAATTTGAGCCTGGACCTCATCCCACTGCAGGCACTTTTTTTTAAAAAAGCTACAGGGGAGCTATTATGAGCTGTTATTAGACCATCTTTATACAGTCCAGTTGTTACAGAAAATCATGCAATATGGCCAAATGGCAATTCTGATCACTAACGTCCAATTCTATTCTTTTAATTTCCACTGAGGAACATGAAAAATGACTGGCAGTACAGTACAATTCGAGTACAGATACAAATACAGACATTTGACACAAACAAATACAGTGCCCAGATACTGCTTTTAGCTTATAATCCGTGGACTTGCCAATATTAATGCCTTGGAAAGCCACCTCTCTTCACTTGCCCCCATCACACCCGTCCATGAACAACATAGCAAAACTGTGTGTGAGAGATGTTAAGAATAGAATCCATCCTCTCTTAAGCCCAGTATTAGCAGGGAGCAGGCGAGTTGTGAGGCAGGAATAATAATAAGCTGTCAGCTGTTCTAGACTTGACTGTCCTTCACCGGTGCATATGGGCCGGGTGTTTAATGTTCTTTTGTGGAAGGATTTTCCTCTGTCCTCATTTCTTTTCCAGCCAAGACAAAAAAGAGCTCTAATCCTCGGCCAAATGACTCTTTTTTTCAGGGTGTGCATTGAAATTAATGGCTGGCCTGATTAGTTCTGACAGAGAATGACGGGTTCTCGATTTATTTTTTGTGGTCATAATGAATTCTTCACGTGCAAGGAAATCTAAAGTATAAAGGTGCATTGTGTACAACAATGATTATTTTGTTTGGTATTTGAGACATTTTGGGGGCACAAATTTTACACATAAAGGTCGTTTACTTGTCATGGTTTTGTGATACTTGGGTGCAGCTTTGTCAAGTCATGGAAAAGTACTCTGATGTTAAGGTTAGGGTTGGCATCCTATTATGCCTTCACACTGGTGATGGTTGTGGCTGGAGGCATTGCGTTGTCAGGTTGTCCCTCTGTTTGTCTGTCCCATTCTCATGAACGTGATACCTCAAAAACACCTTGAGGGATTTTTTTTTTAAATTTGGCACAAATCTCCACTTGGACTCAACAATGACTTGACTAGATTTTGGTGGTCAAAGGTCACTGTGACCTTGTCTGTCTCATTCTCATGAACGTCATCTCCTGTGCTACTAGGTTGAAGATGTGTGAAGCTTCCATGTTTTGGAATTTTTTGTTTTTTTTGCAGCAATATCTACGTATATTTGAGACATTCTCAACTGTCGTGGTAACATATGAGTCTGGATAGACATGACTGCGAACTGTAACAGTAACTTGACTGCTTCGCAGACGCTGCAGTGACTTTAATCTTAGTGCAGTTTCAAATCTGAAATATGAACATAACATTTCTAAATAAATTCAACTAACATTATTTCAATTTTGTACAAACATTTTGTAATTTTAACATATGCTTACTTTTGTGAGTGATAGCAGAGTGCAAAGGTGTTGCTTGTCTCAAGTGCTGTATGTCCACTTGTGGTAGTTTTTATGGCAGTCCCTGTCAACGATGACACACACTTTGCAATCATTGGACATTAATGGAGTGTTTTTCCCACACACCTTGCACTTTATACACCCCTCTGTGGCCTTCCTGGAGGGATCCTCACCCATAGCAATGCTACAGGTGTGCTGGTACTGCCTTTCTTGAGGTGCTTCTGAGATTATTTACTTGTTTGTTTGACAAGGACAAATGCATAAAACATTGCAGCATATGTGAAATACAAAGTTGATACAATGCATACAGATTTCTAGCCAGGGCTAATTGGCAACCTCTGTCCTTGGTTAGGCTTTTAGAATTAAAACAGGAAGTGTGAATTACAAAGCTTGGAGTAATACCATACAATATTACAACATACAGTATACCGTAAAATGCGGAAAAAGAATAAGTGAAGGTGGAGACCAAAATAAGAAGAAAACATTTAACAATCACTACGTTATTTGAGTATGAGTTTTGTGTGTGTGTGTGTGTGTGTGTGTGTGCCCACACATATACATCCATGCATTATGCTTAATACACAGGCATGAGCATGTGTTTGTGTGATCAAAGATTGTAGCCTGCAAAATCAGTGTTCACAGGCTTGCTTCAGTTTCAGCCATTGCTTTACATGTGTTAAAAAAAACTTGAGTTCTATTTTTTAATTTCAGATGGTAATGCATTCCACAGTTGTATACCTCTTACTGAAAAGGATGATTGACCAAATGTTGTTTTGTGTTTTGCTGCTCTACAATTCAACTTGTTGCACCTCTAGTTCAAATTCCACTTTTTTGTTTGTTTACCAGTTGACATAGTATTCCTGGTGCAAGGTTGTTCATGCACTTAAAAATTTGTTTTACATATGAAAAATTTACAAAACTGTCACAACTTAACATATTGAATTTCTGTAGAATTTGGCGATGGTGCCATCCAGCAAATTTCTGATCCATTACTTCCAGTGCCTTTTTATATGATGACCTAATGGGTGTAATTGCTGTGTAGTTGGCCTGGCCACAAACAGTTACACAGTATAATAAAAGAGAAAATATCATGGTATCCATTAATTTCTCTGCTGCCTTGAGAAATCTATATTGTCTTATTAAGTGAAAGCAGTTAACATTTGTTTTGACAGTTTTGCACAGTCTCTTTAGGAGTTTATCAAACTTAAGCTGAGAATCTAAAATTACACCAAAAATTGCAACTCATGTACCTCATCTATCTCTTTCTCGACAGTCCTTCTACTTTCCAATTTCATTTTATTGATGAGCACATTGAGACCATCCTGTTTTTGTTCAAAGTCAGATGATGATTTTGGAGCCACTTTGACACTCCAGACATTTCTTTTGAGAGCATTTCTGCTTCCATCGGGGTTTTTTCAGACCCAAATATATTGTGTCATCTGCATGCATTTGGCATTTGACTCTTTTGCAACTGTCAGGTAAACTGATTTTTTTTAAACAAACTAAATAGTAAAGGGCACAAAATTGAACCTTGTGGAATTCCCGTTAAGCAAGTCTGGACAAATTACTGGGTAGAGTTAATTCTAACACACTGCTGTCTGTGTTCAAGATATGACCTAAAGAAAGCCTTGTGCATCGTGGGCTGCTCACCTCTGGTGGCACACAGCTGTTTGTGCAGAGTGTGGCTGTTTGTAGCGGCAATGTCAAAGAAGTGGTACAAAATTGTCTTTTACCACTATGTGCTCTTCACAGATGTGGAATAGTATCTAATGAGCTGGTCAGAGATGAAATGTTTGTAACCCCCCACAGCAGTAAGTCTTTGCACTGCCACCCTGTCATAGTTATCACTGGTTTTCCTCCCTCTCATCACTGTCCCTCCTTAGTACGCAGTGTGTAGCACGGAGCACAAAGACACCTCTGTTGTGTCCATTCACTTTCCAACCATGTGACCATGGTGGGAACAGTCAGATGAAATAAGTAAGAACTTCCCAGTGAAATTCTGAAGATGCAGAGCTCTGCATTCCTCAACATTTATTCTAAATAAGGATGCAACTTACCAAATTCATGCTGTCCCCCAAAAAACAAGAACATTCTTGTACTGAGCACAGTGCAAAATGATGCATCTCTGAACGCAAGAGACAGCAAGAAGCCACAAATGACTCTGGACTACAACTCCACCGAAGGAAGAGACAATCTGGACAAAGTCACAGTGACAAACAGCTGCCAGTGCAAGACTGCCTGCTGACCCTTGGTAATTTTCTACAAGATTTGTGACATGTCTGCTTACAATGCCCATGTCCTGTGGAATGAAGTCAACCAGCAATGAAATGCCAGCAAATTGTACCAATGTTGGCTTTTCCTGGAAGAACAGCAATGCACTCATCACTTCCAAGATCCAGAGATGAGCCCAGCCAGCTCAATTCCCGGCAGCTGTCATTTGAAAGGTTCGAGCTCAGTCATCCAATCCCTCATCCAACCAACCTGCCATGGGTCCAGTGCATAAAGGTGTAAAGAAACGGACTGGCCTCCCAAATGCATTGGCATTGGTACACATAAAATTGTTGCCACTCTAGCCATCCTGTTGTGTTGATTTAAATTGAAATGTTCATTTTAATCTCAATCAATTTCGATGGGTTAAATCCTCCACTGTGGAGCCAGTAGCTTTTTGCTTTCAGATTGTTACTGCTCTAGGTAGCTCGGATATACATATATCGTCATGTCTCATGATGATTATTACATTAAATATTATGTCAGTATTATCATGACTGATATGACACATCCCTGCTTTGGTTTATGGTTCAATACCTAAAGAACTACTGACATTCCCATCCGCCTCAGACACACTTTGTGGTCAGTACTAATTAGAAAATGCTTGGATGTGAAAGATGGTGAGCACAGTAAATATTACTTGCTAAACATCAGGATGCAAATATTGTGTCATTATGAGCGTGACAGCATACCAACCACCACCATTATTACAATTTCATATTCACAGCTGCTAAAGATCAAAAACAAACTTTTGACCTGAACTTTTATCCATTGTAAAATGTGGTTTCCTTCACAGTGAGCAATACACAGAGCAGCTGGCAAGAGAAAAAGCTTTTTACAAGAAACCACTTTGCAAACAGGTCAATGTGACAACAGTTATTAGATCAGACGAGCACTGTTGCCCCATTGTGACACAAGAAACTCCAAAAGATGATACACAATCTGAAAGCCACAACTTATTCTGCCACTGTAAAAAGACAGTGCAGTAAAGATGCTCAAGGCTTTTTCACTGAAAAAGAAAAAGCCAGTGACAATAAGTGGCAGTGTAATGCAGGGAGGAAATGCCATAAAGTGAATGAGTCATCCAGTGAGCCGGCAGGATTCTCTCTCTTAGAGCTTCTCAAAGAGATAGGGTATGGCAGCCTGTCTGGCCACTTAATGGATCCACTGTACGAGAGCCTTAAGATATCAGACATTTTAGGCTTTTATCCAGACATGGTTGGTCAAGTGAGCAAATGAGATAATGCTCCAAATGATGCAATGTGCTTTCATCACGTGGGTCAAGAAGAAGTTTTGTTTTTGAAGTTTCACTTGTTATTACTGTGATGAGAAAAAACCCAAACCTGTCTCCTAGAAATTTTTTTATTTGCAGCAGCAAACATAATACTACCTGGATTAAAGGTTTCCAAAAACATAATAAGGAAATTGTGTATTAATAGAGCTGCACCAGTTCGTGACCAAAACTTGCCGATTTTTCAGCTTGACTGGCCATGAGCAGTGACCAGTTGGTCAGTATCAGTTATAGCCAATCCTGTGCTGATCAAATTAACATGCATGCACCACATGACAGTTCACATCTCAAACAGTAGCACAGACAGTATCTGTCTATTGTCAGAGCTGCTGCAGCCAATTCTGAAAAGTTGTAATTAATTCCCATGCTTGCTTCACAGAAACATGAAGTTCACACGGATCCAAACAACACTCCAGCAGAAAATCCCGGGCAAAAGTCCGTTTTTTTTGTGACCTATCCACCAACCCAACCTTTCTTCTCACAGTGCTTGGGACTGCTTCCTTGTTTACTGCTGTCAGCGCATTGATCACAGCCTTTCAAAATATGTGGGATATGTACAAATTTGGGTGCATTGCTTTTCGTAGGACAACATAAGAAAAAAATTGTGGGAACAGCCTGAGCACAGCAAAGTTAATGCTAACCGTTTCATGTAAGTGGATGGAGGACGCTAAAACACAGTTTTTTAGTTGGAAAGCATAACTCAGTAAAAACACGAATATTTGCAGTCCACCGAGTCTGCTAGTTTGTTGATTAATGAGCAGATTACTGGGGTAGTTGATGATAGCTCAAAAGTTTCACATCAAAAAAAGTTTATGCTAACCGTTAAATTTAGGTGAATGGAAAATGTTAACTAGGGTCATACTTCTGGAGGTATAGTTAAATAAAAACACAGAGTTGGGTGGTCTAATGTAATTTGCTAGTTAGTTTAGTTATCTGTCTTACCAAATAGTGTCCATTTGATAGATTTGGTGGTTTTTACGTGGCAGTAAAACATTTTTTACGCTAGTGATTGAAAGGAAAATAAAATAGTAGTGTTACTTGAGCTGAAAAGGAGCGGTCAATAAAGTATGATCTGATTACAAATGACATTTTTTTAATCATTATGATGATTGATTTTCACTCAGATTTGTGTGGGTGCTCAATGAGATAGTCATCTTCGATATGCTGTATATATTTTTACTGTAGCTTTAAAAAATTGCAATCGATGCATCTCTATTAATTAATGTATCTGGCAAGTTGTAAAATGTTGTTACAGATCTGAATGTTCACTGACAAAGTGTTTCACTTATCTTCTGTCAAAATATCTGATCTTCCAACACCTACAACATGGTTAAGGCACTGGCAGCACTTGGTTAGTGTTGGTTTGAGTGAGTGTTAATGCTATATATGTAGTCAGTTGACGCAATGAATTTCTCAGTGTGTGCTCTGTTGATTGAGAAGCTGAGTTCTCCTGCTTGAGGAGCTGTGCCTGCAGTATCTGTACCAGGATGCATTGTGTGCAAGCTTCTGATGCACAGTGAAGAAACATGACAGACACAGTGTTAGTCGACGAAAAAAGTCGACTCTCTATGGTCAGCTACCTTATCAGCCCTGCTGGTCTTGGTTGTCTTCTCCAGTTCGTCTCTAGGATCATGAAAAAGGTCTTCATCATACCTCTGTTGGAGTGAGGAAAAAAACTTTTATGCATGGTAACACACACAGACTCTTTGGGGGAAGAGAAAGTAATGGTTGATTTAGAGAGAAAAGTTCAGGGTTCAGTTTAACCAGGAGACCCAGCTCATGTTAGTACTGAATTGAATGGAACATCACACACTCAATTTTTTTTGACATAGCAGTCCTCATTAGGTGTATGGCTTGTGTATAATCACTTCTTTGTGAAACATGATATATACGGAAGCACTATGAGCCACTGAGTCTGTAATGTGTGAAAACAATGTGCCATATAGAAACAGATCATGCTCATTAATATGTAGATTAAATACTGCTCATTTAAATGCTCACTAATGATGAGAAATATAAATATGATGTATGGAATTCATTATCTTAATGCACAAGCTGGTGTTAAAGAAGATGAGTACGGGCTCATCCATCTCCACCCCTGTGATTTAAATTCTATGTTAATTTTTTGAAGGACTTTTATTAGATAAAGTGTTTTCCACCATTTATCAAAAACATTTGTACATAGACCAAATGAAGCAGAAGACACACCTGTGGACAGGTCATAGACAGTATATGTCACTTATTGTGCCCTGTGGCAACGCCCAACTCCTGCTTCGCTAACCGCTGTACCTGGCCGGGAAGTAGTGGTGGCTGGCACACTCTCTAATGTTATTGCCCACTTTCTACAACCAGGACTAAGAAATATCTCTATCTATCTATCACCCCTTCCAACACTGGAATGACTTCCCTGTCTCTCTGTCTTTACCGATGGCGACACAAAAAGTCACAAAGAGCACCACAGCAACCAACTCTCAGACAGAGCACACAGGCCTCATACCTCGCCAAGTTTAGCATTAATGTTATGTTAGCATAGTATGGCTACATTATTGCTACTATTGCCTACCACTATGTTTCAATGAGCACAAATTCAATCAGTCACATTATGAAACAACCTTTAATATATAACCTTTCACATAAAAAAAAACATCTTTTTAAAAAGCTGCTTCACAATCCTTTTACTATGTACAATACATCATAATTCCTCTCCAACAACTGTTTCATAGTGCTGTGAAAACATCAAGAAATTACTCCTTCAAACAGCTGTATTTATTCAAGTTTCTCACTAAAGACTACATTTTACAAGATTACCTTAAACACATCGTGAAGACCTTGTAGGCTAAGTGACCTTTGCCTAATAGTCATTTTTTACTGATCAGAGCTTGAACTCATTATATTTTAACTGCGAGTGCAACCTCTGTCAGCTGTTGGTTGCTAACAGCTAACTAACTAGCTCTCCTTCTGCTGATTTTAACATGGATTCATAGTTTACAATGCAGCATTATCAGGGAAACAATAGATGAGTTTACTGTGTCAATCTCTTGTAGTCATCTCGTCACACAAGATGACAGAGCCTGTTTGTCAGTCACTGTATTCTTCTTGTCCTTGCTCATTAATTTAGAATTCGTGACAGTTAGTCTGGAGCCCTGCTTATTAGCCTGGGCAAAACTGATGTGACAAAACAAAAAAACACCGGCCGCTTTCATCTTACTAACCATCTTGCAATGAGCTAGCTTAGCGTCGCTGTCTCCCAGTGTGTCTCACTGGAGTAGAATGTTCTGGTTTGGGGGTGGTAGGGACAGACAGCATGTTGCCTCTTCTATCCTGTGGTCTGCCTTGTTGAGAGAATTACCTATTAAACACAGTCTAAGCTGTATATTTATGTAATAGGATAGCTGAATGACCATATACATATATATATATACTGTATGTGTGTGTGTGTGTGTGTGTGTGTATATATATATATATATATATATATATATATGTATATATAGACAAAAGTACTGATGAAGTCTTAATGTTATTGTATGCAATGACTGTCTGTGAACACCCTGCCCGTAGTTTTTGACATTCTGATGATTATTTCAAGAGATACACAAGAGAAGGCACATTCTGTTCCTTTTGGGGAAGCCTAAGTTTTTACTATATTTGCTTTCGGGAAAGATCAATCAGTCAATTTCAATCAATCAATTTTATTTATAAAGCCCAATATCACAAATCACAATTTGCCTCAAAGGGCTTTACAGCATATGACATCCCTCTGTCCTTTGGACCCTCACAGCAGATACAGAAAAACTCTCCAAAAAAAAAAACCTTTAACAGGGGAAAAAAAAATGGCAGAAACCTCAGGAAGAGCAACTGAGGAGGGATCCCTCTTCCAGGACAGACAGACGTGCAATAGATGTCGTACAGATCCATACATCAACCAAAAAGTAATTATGAAGCAAAATATTTTTAAACAACCATCCATTTAAAAAACATGGTTGTGCCTTGTTTGACATTGGGTAGGGGTGTCTCAAAAACAGAAGCCATTTTTGGGGATTTGTCCCTCTACTAGTTGTTTAGTGTCAAGATTTAAGCGGCACAAGAGTGTGGATGAGTCTGTATGCTCTGATCTCTACAGCCTGATAACTCTAGGAACATCACTTCTTTGTATTCTCTATATATGTGCCCCAGTAAGACAGCATACTGAGCCAGTAGAAGGTGTGTCACAAGCACAGGACCATAATCTGGAAGGGGACGGACATACTGTATGTATTTATTATATTACATCATTGGATGTAGTTTTGGACATGTGTGTTCTTGAGTTGGTAAAATATGACTTTACTTTGTACTGAACATTATGTGTCAAGCAGCCTAGTTGTTGGACTTTGGCAGCCCAAACAGACCATCCTCAGACTGATCATCATTCAGTGAATGGACAAGACAAAGAGCCTCGGAGCTTGACCTGTGCCTGTCAGTTACAGTTGTACCAGAGCACAGAAGCGTCTTTGCTTTTGTCGTACATTTCAGACATCTAAGTGGCCCTCATCATACACCGAGTGAGCAGCAGGGCTGAGGCACTGTGCCAAAGGACACTCTGCAGCAGGCCACATGGCTGATGGATAAATGCACTCATGTAGATACAAAAGTCTCAACAGGACAGTATTATTGTCCCTACTCTGACAAAACCTAATGTTTTACCTCTTAAACCATGTTCAGTCATACTAAGCACGCTTGGAGGGATTTCTTAGAAACTGGAATTGGACTGAAACAAAACCCAGAAACTGTCATTACTGAGTAATCTGTTGATCATTTAAAACTTGACAAACCCATGGACTAGCCTAACCCCCTTTTGGGGTAATTCACCCAGGGACTTACCCTGCAATGCACTGCAAGTCAGACTCATTGATTTCAAGTCAAAATTCCCAACATCTAACTTGAATGTGTCTAATTGCATCTGCTCGGGAAACATGAACACCAGCAGCAAATTGGTATTGGTATGGCAAGTTTATGAGCTTCAAAAATATTGTCAAAGGGCCTACATTAATAACCATAGTGACATTAGTGAAGCAAAAGGGAGTATGAAATGAATCAACTGTTTTGCTCATCTTGGCTCATTAAAAGTAATGTACAGCATCTCAAACTGTGAAAACTGGTGCCTACCATAATAGTGTGAACCACCACAGCCAATTGCGTGAAGTTATTGTGTGTGTTGTGGATAGAGACGGAGATACGCACACTCACAAAGACTTTTATCAAGCCCAAATCAATTATGTGGGAAGAGAAATGGCAGCTACAATGTTATGACAAAGCTGTTCTCGCAATTCTTTCGAATGTTTTCCTATCCTTTCCTAAGGTAATGAACCCAAATTTGTACTCATCCCATGTATTTTGAAAGGCTGTGATCACGTGACTAATGCGCTGTTGGACAGTAAACAAGGAAGCAGCCCTGAGTGCTTGTAAGGAGGCAGGCAGGGGTGGTGGATGGGTCACAAATAACCAGACTTTCCAGGACTTTCCCCTGGAGTCATGTGTTCGGATTCATGTGAACTTTGAGTTAATTTAAGGTGTGTCCTCATCATGTTTCTTTTCCTAGACCAAACCACAGGTACTTTTATTGCCTAAACCTAACCTCCGGGACTTTACCCATATTATGTAACTGTTTACGAAGAATGTAACATCATTTGCGGGGCACAAACTCATAGAATATGATACAAACCGTTCTATGACAACATGTTGAGTTACAGCATGCTTCACTACACAAACACTACAGAAAAAATTGAATAAAGTAAAAATTTATGACAAGGTCATTCTGCCTGGGCTTACTGTGTGGGCTGCCATGTTGCCGTGACATCACATTTGTCTGTGTTGGCAAACTCAGGCTGGTTGGATCTTGACTGAAATTCCAATTTGTAATTCCAACAGAGGTCATTTTTTTTCCTCAGAGTTCCGAGTACAACTGATTGCAGTTTCAGTGCTTCAGTCTAAAGTCAGTTACATGTCCAGTCTGGAGACATCTTTTCTGTCATATCAGACTTATTTAACTCTCTTAAACAACTGTCTTTAACATGAACCTGTCTCAGTCTGGGTCTTGTTCGAGTCCAACTGACTTTTATTTTTCTTTTTTCTCAATTTTGATTTCCTGTCCAACATCACTGACTGCTCTCAGAACAGACTGGTGTCAATCAGCTGTCAGTTTCCCATAGAGAGGCAATTTTTTTTCATTTGCAGGTAAGGGGTTGTGCTTACTTTTGTAATTCAATTGGAGTTGGCTCCATGAGGTGGCATCAATAGGGGTGTGCCATATACCGTTATAATGCTTAACATGACATGAAAAATTCATATTGTGATACTATTTTGACTTGTTGACATATTGACATCATACTGTTACCCACGGCAGCAACAAGCATGGCTGAAAGAGAAATTATTACTAACTCCACAGTGGTTCCAAAAAGAGGCGCAGCTTTAGCAGTGTGGAATAAACTGTGGCATCCTGAATGTTTTATGAACAGCCCCCGGACTTCGCAGACTCTTTTAGGGACTTACTGCTCAGATGGAACTCATTCATTGACTCCTCTGGCAGCAGCACAGTGTCTCTTTCTCTCTTCTGTTGCCGTTTTCACACTGGAGGCGGTGTCGTCAAGTGATTTTGCCATAGACCTTTGGTAATGTAAACCTACCTGATGCTTACAGCTAGTAAATGAAGCCTTGTGAAGCATTTTCTCTATATTCTCTGGGTTTAGAAAATAAGAAATTGCTTCATGAGGCTTCATTGGCCATCACTACTCACGACTCAATAAAAAATATATGTGAATGTGCGATAGCGATGGTAGCATAACAGCCTGTCTCAGGTTACAGCGTGATGATTAAAGGAGAAATGGCAGAGCATAAAGGCCCAGGTGGAAAAAAAAAACAACTCAATCATTTAGGATTTTGCTAAAAGAGAAGAAATTGCCTGTTGATTTACATATATAGATCCCTGGGTACATTTTTTTTTTTGTATTTGGGAACTGTTTAAATGTGTAAAGGTGTATAACTGATGCTCCTAGAGTCGCTTTAATATGTCGCCGTATTTGCTTTGCAACAATTTGCAGTTTTCTGCCTCCTTGACAGTCTTTCTCTCATTACAATTCCACCTCTTCATCAGGTCCCAGCAAATAAATCTCTGGTCTTACTTTTCACCATCTCTGTAGTAGTTTCTGTAACTAAGCAACCAACTATAGACAATCTGCTCCCTGTTTACATCGGCACACGCGTGCCCAATGTATGTGAATGGTCATGTAATATATACATTTTCAGGTGTGTCAGTATGGACAGGGATTACTTCAGAAAAGGTTCTAAAATGCTCATGTGGATACAGATCATTTTTGTTTTAAAACATTTATAAAATGTGGTCCAAAATTTATCGTGACTGTCCTGAGCAGAAAGAGCATTCATTCCTTTCTCCGTAACTGCTTATCCTGTTGGGGGTTGCAGGGGGGCTGGAGCCTATCAGAGCAGACACTGGGCGAAAGGCGGGGTAAACCCTGGACAGGTCGCCAGACACATAGAGACAGACAACCATTCAGGCTCACATTCACACCTACGGCCAATTTAGAGTCACCAGTTTACCTAGCCTACATGTCTTCTGACTGTGGAAGTAACCCTGAGTACTCCCCATGTCAGTCCCCACTGACATGTGGAGAACATGCAGACTCTGCACAGAAGGGCTCTACCACCCTGGGTTCAAACCAGAAAACGTCTTGCTGCAGCAATGCTAACCACTGCAGCACTACCAGAATGAGAGCAGTGTTAGGTTAAAGACGTAGTCTCTGCCTTCATCTGCTCTCTAATTTAAAAACAGGCCCGAGATCCCCACTGAATATCCCATAAAGACAATGAATCATTCTTTTAATTGACTGTGGTCCCATTTTAAAAAGTGATACTTAATCTCAAAGTTCAATGTCAAGACAAATAAAATGTTTATATCCTGTTCATTTAACAACAAGGTACAAAAAAACATTCACATGAGATTTATACCCTGGGTGGCTGCTATCAGCTTGTTGCAGTGTCACACCACTCAAAACATTCAGGCAGCAGGGAGGTAGAAGGATATCTCTTTTATGATGTTATCTGTTCCAGATGTATTATATGTGGCTGCACGGCTCTGTGATGCCAGACTTCATTCATCTCCAATCTTATTATCAGTCCCCTGTCATGGAAGGACAAATGAAAGGTGAATGAGGTGTCGCAGCCGCTGTCACTGTCTGCTTCCCAAAATGCTCAACTGATGATAAATATGTCTGAATATCATGTCAACATTCTGGTTGCCACAAGGCTGACCGCTGTCTGTCGGCATGCGGTGTTGTTTAGCAGGAGAGGATCATCTTCATGGCTAAATTGTAAAATGTCAGTGTAGATTACGGTGAGTGTGGAAGAAATAGTGCTGAGGCTACATTCTAATAAAGATAGGCTTCACAGACCTCATTGCAGACTGGTTGCAGGTAAATGTGGTGTTTACTGTTAGCCATTTTATTTCAGTGTATAAATGTATGCTAACAGTCCCACACTGTTGTCATGATGCAGCCCAGTCGTCAGAGGAAAATCTTGGCATTGTACATTTCAGCAAACCACAGATACATTACATTTGTATGTTTCGTATGTATGATATCAACTTTTCTAAGGTGACGTAGTTTGTGAGCTGACTTTGACATTGGAAGGCGGAGGGGATGGTAGATGGTGTGACACCTACATGAGATGCCTGCCAAGCTGCAGAGCACTGTTTGACTGTTTGACCAACAAACAACAAACTTGGTCAAGATTTAATGAGTCATTGCTGCATTTCTAGCAGTTTTTAGCCACCAGACATGGGTGTGTGTTAGCCCCCCATTGCGGTTTTCCCTGTAGGCTCAAAAAGCAGTTGTTTTCGTGCCTCTCGGTCAGCGAATGCCATGGCTGGAGGCATTACATTTTTGGGTTGTCCGCCTGTCTGTATGTCCCATTCTTTTGAATTCAATATCTCAAGAATGCCTTGAGGAGTTTTTCTGAAAATTTGGCACAAACATCCACTTAGACTCACTGATAACTGAGTAAAGTTTGGTTGTCTAAGGTCAAGGTCACTGTGATCTTGTGTCCGTCTCATTCTTGTTAACCCGATAGCTCAAGAATGGCCAGAGGGAAACTCCTCAAATTTGGCACAAATGTCCTTTTGGACTCATGGATGAACTGATTAGATTTTGGTGGTCAAAGGTCTGTCTCATTCTCATGAATGCAATACCTCAAGAACACCTTGAGGAAACTAAGCCCTGCCCCTTTGTGATGGGCTCCCTGAAGAAAAGTTATTACATTTTTGAAAAAACTAAAAATGAGTTTCAGAGAGAAGCAGACAGAAGGGTCTACAATATGTGTTTAACGGATATATCCAGGATGTCAAACTGACTGAACAACAAAAACAGGTTAAAATATGAAGGCAGTTTGAAGCTAAAGCTTAGATATAGGCTACAGATGAGTGTAAAAATAAACTGCCACATCACTGGCGATCGAGACAGAAGACAATGAATACAAAGAGAAACATTTTTAAACTTTATTTAACCACCTGTGTGTCATTAGAGCATGTGGTGATGAACGATGTTTGCCTACTCCCATGCCATCACAAGTTTCCCGGTTTCCCTTCACTGGTTCCTGTAGTGCAGGGTAGGGCTTTATTCGGGTCCGGGCTGCTAAGCAGCCAAGGACCCTATTGTAATCGGAAGAATTCTTTCTCACTAAGCTACCGATGCCCCACATTTTCTTAATTTTTAAAGAAAATGCTTCATGAGGCTTCATTTGGCCATCACTACTAAAAATGAAGGAAATCTGAAAGTATTGCACGAGATTCTATTGAACATGTTGTTGCCGGACCCTTGACATAGCTGACTGATGCTATGCTATGATTGGCCAATATGCATTCGATGGGCAGGACTCAGGGTAGGGTCACTCTTCAAATTTGGCACAAACTTTCACCTTGACTCACTGATGAACATGCTTTTTGCCATAATTCAAAAAATAATATGCTAATTATGACAAAATTTCACACAAATGTCTAATAGGATAAATTGACGAAGTGATGATGTTTTATATCCATCATAATGTTCTGCTAAAATAGTTTGCAGACACATCACTGCTTTTCCTGCTGGGATTGGGCCCTCCAAGCCGGGTATTTTAAGCCAAAACCTGATCTTTTCCCAACCATAACCAAGTGGGGTTTTTTTGCCTAAACCTAACCTATATTAACCACAGTATTGTTGAAACATAAAGTTTCAACATGTGTTTCAACACCAACATTATTTCTGGTGATTGAGTTGTATGAAGTCCATGAGAATGGATAGTCTTAAATCTTATTTTACTGGGTAGGGAGTAGTGAATGAGTGAACATGTCCGTAATACTGGACACAGCCTTGGATTACTTCTGTAGGTTTGCTAAGCACATTCCAAAAAGTATAACAATTGCAATGAAATGCTCCACCAGTAAGTCAGCCCACTGTTTGTATTCAGATGAACACTTTCTGTAATTTCAGTATCAACTCTTAAACCAGTATTTATGTAGGTGTTCAGTAAAAGTGCATTTTGAACAACAACACAATAATAATCTGGTTGGTTTTCAGTAGGCAGGTGACTGAGTGAAACTTTTAATCATCCTTCAACCTGTTACGCTCAAACACATTTGTGCAGACATACTGTAGTGAACAACAGTGGTAAGGCACTGGTTTATATTTAAAATGTGTAACAGTGATGTGATTCTAACAGACAGTTTTACCTGTGTAGACATGCAAGTATTTAACTTGTGTATTAGAGATCTGTACATGGTGTGCAGAGTATACATAATGAACCATACACCGTGGCAGGTGCTCCTCTGCTGCTCATGGCTGTTGTGTTCACTGTTACTATAAACAAAGTACATTGTTGAGTCTGTCTAGCACTGAATAGCAAAGGAACAAATTATCTCTCTTCCAGGTTTTGGAGGCTTTTGTGCAAAATATTATATATATATAGTCCTTTTTGTGCCGGGGGTCTGATCCTAAAGCATCAAGACTCCCTGCCAGATCAGCAAACTTTTTGTTGTCACTGTCTACAGAGCTGCTCTTTAGCTAGTTTGCTTGGTTAGCACAACATAACATAGAAGCAGCGCTAACACCTGACACTGAGCCATTAAACGGTCCTAACACACTCACATGTAGGGCTGGGCGATAAATCAATTTTATCGATTAATTTGAATTTGTAGTTTAGGTCGATTTCTTTTAATGAAAATCGAGTTTCTCTTTAACATCCGCCACCGACACTCCCTGCTGGGCTCCCGTAGTTCAGAGTGGGCTCCCCCCTCCCCACCGTGTGCTTGATACACAAACAACACGGCAGCAAGCGTGTCTTCAGTTATTTGGAATTGGTTTGGTTTTGTGGCATTAGACACAGAACAAACAGCACCCCGCTGCAAAGTGTGTTTAAAGGCTGTTGCAACCAAAGGTAGCAGTGCTACCAATTTACTGCAGCACCTCCAACAGAGGCATGCTGCCGAGTGAGAGAGGTGGTGCTTTGTACGAAATGTGCAAGACCGCAGCAGCCGCAGCACCGCCGTCTTGGAAACATTTACAAACTGTATCCCGTATGATAAGAAAGGGGCCCGGTGGACAGCAATCACGGATGCAGTCGCAATGTATATTGCAAGAGATATGGTGCCCAATCAAAACAGGGTCACATACATTTTATGTTTTGCATTGTGTCACTGTCAGTTTGAAACTAGAAAAGCTTACTGAAAAGTTACATTTTCACTGTTGTTTACAATGGAAGGCTACTATTTGATGCTGTTGATTATGCAGTGAATGCAGATGTTTAAATTTGTTTACATGATTCAGGGAATCAAAAAGTGACCAAATTGTTTTTATATACCACAGGCACCTTTTTATTATGCAAAACATGTTAAGGTAACCAAAAGTTATGTTTGCACTTTACTTTATCAACCTCAATAGGGGAAATATACTGAATAGCAAAACTTGTGTAAATGTTTTGTCAAAAAATGGTCACATAATTTTATGTTTTACTTATTTTTTAAGTTAGTTTGAGGGTGCATTGTGTCACAGTCAGTTTGAAACTAGAGAAAGCTTACTGAAAAGTTACAGTTTCACTGCTTACAATTATTACTTCTTATTGGCTTTTTTCTGATTGCACTTTAACCCCAGAGGGGGAAATCAAAACAAAATAAAGCTAAAACTTGTTTTGAACAATTTCTTTGTCATCGGCAAACTGATTTTAAGTAGGGGGGGGGGTGATTTAAATCGTGAATCGGATTTGTTGTGAAAAAATCAGAGATTTTTTTTTAGGCCATATCGCCCAGCCCTATTCACATGATAGTGAAACGGCTTGACTCTACTGTTAAACTAGTAACAACCATAAGGTAAAGTTAGCTGTGTGTTGCTAACAGTTAGCCCTGTTACTATTTTACAAGGGCACTGTTGCTGCATCCTGGGCGTGGCACCGCCCAGAACAATTGTGTTTGGTTTGGAGAAACACAAAGTAGCCAGAGCATTTTTCACCCAGTGGCAGAATGACAGGGGATCTGAGACCTTTCTCAAGTGCTGACATGTACAGCGCTGTGGAGGTCTTGGTACGCAAGACCATCCTAAGTGGAACATGGATATCTGTATCAAATGTCATGGCAATCCATCCAATAGTTTCCAGAAGCATTTGTGTTCTTATAGATAACTGATGTATGACTTGTGATTTCGAGAACCACTTTGGTAGTAATTAGGTGGCTCTTAGCTCTACCATCAGCTCTGTTCAAGTCACCAACAACTGCTTTAATTCTCCCAGCAGCTACTCCTCTCTAATGTCACATTACTTAAGCAGGATTTATACTTTTACCTTACCTATGGCGTAGCCTGATGTGCATCTCCCCACAAATTTAACTACACAACGTGGTGACGCAGACCTCCTGTCTGTTTTTGTAAGCTGAAATCATTTCCCTCATTTGAAACAGTTTTTATTTGTGAAGACAATAAAGTCCCCACAAATAGCATTTTAAGTCTTGTGTGTGATTTATCCTGGCTTCATATGAGTAGAGGAAATCTCTGCGAGTGGCTAGGCTAATTTAAACAATGTAAAATGCCATAAGCTTGTGCTAATAAAGTTAGCATGTTGTATTTGTTTGGAAAACGTGTTTAGTATGAGACAGATCTTTTGTCGGTGAACCTTGTGAGCTGTAATGGAGTAGAATTTTGTAACATTACCTTTGTTAAATGTTGCTGTTGTTCCTGGCCTCATATGAGTTGAGGAAATCGTTGCTAGCTGCTAGGCTAATTTATACAATGAAATATGCCATAGACTCGTGTTAATAGCATTGGCATGTTGTATTTGTGGAGAAAATGTGTCCTGCAAAAGACATGTGCTTTGTCTGTGGATCCTGGGAGTTATAATGAAGTGATTTGTGTCGAATGTGTTTTGGGTATGTTTTGAATCTACTAAACTTCACGGCACTTAACAGAAACCCCACCCCCGACCAGTGTTTTGGGGGTGTAGCTGCAGAGTGACATATAAATGCCACCACTTAAGTATAAATGCTCTCAATGACATAGGTGACATGCGTAGGCTATGGCAAAGGCTCTGCGTATAGCTGACGCACAAATAAAAATCAGTTTTAATATGTGAAACACACTAGCACAGAGAGAATCCTGCTTCGCTCAGAGAAGACAAAGCTCAATGACATACCTGTATTTAGCAATTATAATAAACTCATTACTGGCATGAGACATGCCAAATGATCAAATATTGCAAAATGTCAATGTGACAAATGACTTCTGCTCTTTAAGTGTCAGGCGCTCATATTAGAACCTGTGAAAAGACCGTCCACTATAGATTATCAGGTTAGAAATCCAGTAATTGCACCACCATTTGCAAAATTAGCTCTTGGAAGCAGAGGATGATTAAATGTCTGGCAGGGTGTGTATCTGAGTATCACTAAGGAAAACAGAGGGAGCAGTCTTTAGGCATAATGCTGATATTAAAGCTTTTTTGTCATTTAAAGGAAGCCGTGGAATACAGATCAGATTACAAATGTAAGCATGCATTAACATTCTGCAGAACTGTCACATGGATTTTATGTTTCCACAAATCAAAAGTTACAAGCTTCCACTAATAGAATTCAAAGAGAAAAATGTGGAGAAAACAAAAGCAGCTGGTCATTATGCTGCAGATCAGCCAGAGTCCCCTGAGTTATTACAAAAAAGAAAAGAAAAAAGAACATGAAACAGTACACTGTAAATTGTAGGTTTATAAAACAACTTTCGCACAAATTAGAATTAGAATTAGAATAGGAGTACACGAAAACCAGATGTCTCCTCTGGACTGTGCTGGTATCAACTTTCTCCAGCCCGTTTGGGGGGATCTTTATTTCCAACACTGTGTTTGGTCTTGGATCTGTAAGGTTTATTTTAGTGTAGTTTTTTGAAGGCCATTCGATGCCTTCATTAGCATAGTAGAGAGATGACAGTAATTGAGGGCGAGAGGTGGGGATTGAGATGCAACAAAGGTTGGGGGACATTGCTAATATAATGTGCCGTCACAGATATTGTGGTTCATAGGGTTGGGCTGATGTACACATTTTCAAATTGGTTGTATATTAGGCTAAACACCGAACCTGACCAGTATACTGATTTTTACCACTAGGCATCAAACTTGATTTAGCAGCAACATGATAACATTGTGTCCTAACAGCAAATGAGGGGCCAGCTATCGCATGTGTGTCTCTGTTCTCACTGAACCCATTTAAATATGCACTTCTGTCAGCATCATGTAAACAAACCAGGTACCCATCAGCTGTGTGTTCGAGATCAGACTGGAGACATATCTGCTTAAATGATGGGCAAGTAGGCTACTTGCTATTGTCCTACAGTTGTACTTCTAAAACAGAAAATGCAAGTTTAATATTGTGAAATGTATATTGGACATGACATACAATATAGCCAACAGCAAGTAGATGGTCATTTACCAGAAACTTACAGCTCCCTGGTGTTGTCCCTCCAGTGAGCTGCCCCTTTGAATTTTTGTAGTGAACTAAGAATGTATTGTACAGATGCAGTCACTTCAAATTTCCCAGGCCATCCGAAAGCCAGCCGGAAGCCTGCCAGTTTCCAGCCAGTTTCCAGCCAAATACCATTGCCCCCCACCTTTCTGGGGGTGTGCCTGGATTCCACTGCAACACACCCATTTATTTAATTACAAGGTGTCACCATTAGATGGCGCTTCCCTCACAGAAACACAAAAACTAAAGATTAAGAGGTGTTAGTACTTTACCTAGTAGGTTATATTATTATAAGTTACAATAAGCCACCCAGCAGTATTTAAGTTATTAAAATGACCATCTTTATCTGCTGTAGCATTGCTCTTATAAACACATTAGTTATTAAGGAAAACCTAAAATTTTGTTACAGTTGGTCCTGGTCTCCCCTATCTGAAAATACTTAGGTAGTCACTCAGAATAATGAGAAATGTTCTTAAAATAATTACTTAAATCATTTCGAAAAAGTTGCTCAGTAAGAGACTCACTCAGTGTGATGACGTGTGTGACAGTGGGGGGGTGGAAAGCTGTTCAGATTGCACCTTCACACACTCAGTACGAAAAGGACGAAAAGGTTCATGGTAATGTAAATGATGTAGTGGAGGCTACCTCCACAAGACCACTTTATTTCACGTGCACTCCCTTTGAGGTAGTAAGTTGCGGGAAACTTTATCAACTTTGTGAAAGCTGCCTGTGACAAATTTATAATTAATATTAAGAATTCACAAATATGGTAAACATGACTGTCATCTGGAAGGAAATCCCTCGAGCACACCCCCTCAAGCCACGGACACGGAAATGAGAGGATGCATATTTTATACTTTGTATTCGAGCAGGATCAAAAATCGTGATTTGAATGGGTTTCAGTCTGAATATTTATGTTCATAGGGTCTTAAACGTGAGTATTTCTGTTAACGTTTACAAAAGGTTACAAATAAAAAAAAAAACATGAGAAAATTACAACACTCAGAACTGCACAACCTGTATCAATATACATATGAAGAACTGTAAAACGTCACTATTGTGAGGTAGTTCAGACATCGACAGTGACGATGTGTTGCTGAATGTTTGCAACAAAAGTGGGGGCTGGGAATGCTCTTCAGATGGCACACTGCCCATTCAGAGGGAACAAAAAGGTTCATTGTAATGCCAATGATGTGTTTGAGCGGAGGAGTCATTTTCACACTATGTAAAACAGCTGCATGGGCAACGCTCTACATGAACGGCATAGGAGATTGCTTAGAAATGGACATTGTTTACACAAGACATCTTGTTTAGTTTATCTTTGAGTGATAAGTGACTTTATTGAGTATTGAGAAACACCACGGTGCACACTGCATCAGCCTTCTGCTGAAGTCGCAGCAGCAGCCAGTGTATGTACAGTGTGAGCTGTTAACACTGTGAACCAAACAGAGTGAATCTGTCTCAGCTTGATATCATGACTTTGCAAGCACCAAATAACTTGCTTTACTGAATTCTGTTAGATCATAATATAAAGAGTTGTGAAATATCACTTCCATGAATCTGTTTAGACAGACAGCGGCAGATCGATGAGGTGAAGCCATGCTATGTAAACTAACAAGGCTCAATCAGCATGCACATTCTCCTCAGTGATGGTGCTGGGAACAGATCCCCAGTCAGGTTCAACATAAAAAATCAACACTTGCTCCCGCACTCACTTGAAGCTCTTTTTATTGGGTCAACATTTCGGTCTATTGACCTTCTTCAGGATTTTTTTTTCGATTGGTCCTGAAGAAAGTCAATAGACCGAAACGTTGACCCAATAAAAAGAGCTTCAAGTGAGTGCGGGGGCAAGTGTTGATTTTTTATGTTGAAGCCATGCTATTTACCATGTGCAGAGCGCTACAGTCCGAACGTCAAAATAATCATTAAAAAAGAAAAGATCTATGTAATCATTTCCAACATTCACAAGCTGTTTTTATCTGATGAAAGATTCTGTTTCAGTCCATATTTGTTGACATGTGGTCTTTGAAAAACACATTTTTTGTTGAAAAAAATCCTCGTCTTTCGCACATTCTGTACACAGAGTGGGGTGGTCTAACAGCAATCTAACAGCACTAGCACAGTAATATATATATATTACTATATGACATTATTATCATTACCACTGCACATAAACTCAGCTGCTAAGACTAATGATTCAAACGCAGTTTTGTTCTCGCTGTACTATCGCTCGGTTCCCAGCCATATCACTTTAATTTTCGTGCAGTTCTTTTGAATAACAAATCGCTGAAGCATATTATTTATGACCTGTGATATGGTAGCCTGATAATCATTACATATGCTCTGTGTGGGAAGTAAACCGCTTCAGCTTCCACACTCACTGCTCCTCCTGGTGGATAGATAGACCATTGCAACTGGTTTCTACAAATTAAACTTAAGGGCGTTACCAGCCGGCCCCGTATTCTCTACGTCATCGCGGGGGATCTACGAGCCCAGCCAGGTGACAGCAGGGACCTATCACAGATCGGTCACGGCTCTACCACAGGCCAGACGGAAATTTGAAGTGGCTGCATCTGTACAGCCACCTCCTTCGTTCAGCTTCATGAATCAGCTGTCCCTCGATTATTGTGGCACTTTCAAAGCCAGTGACCAGGGATAAATAGAAACAGGGCATCAGGCGGAAGTTCAGCCTTAAAAGGCACACAGCAACACTCGCAGCCAGTTAGGACACCTCCTTCATAAGCTTCCAATCCAAACTTTTGCCATATTGGCACCTTTTAAGTTCTCTTAAGAGACTAACTGGTACGTCATGTGTCATTACCCCAAAAGACACATACATTTTCTGGTAAACAAACACAGGGTCATTCTTCCCCCCTCCCAGATCTACCAGAATTCGATCTCCTTAATGTTGTCGACCTCGGCTTGGTGGTGCCATTGTTCCAGCGGCCCAAAATTTCGAAGATCCAAAATTGTCCCAGTGATATTTGAGTCAAGATGTTTTTGCTGACCCTCTGCAGTGCTTCTCAGTGGCGTTTGAGTCAATGAACCCAGCTGTTTTTCACGAACCCATTCCTGCTTTTCCAGCAGCTTTTGTGCTACCAAACACGGGTGTTTTCAGCCAAAAATATGATCTTTTTCTAACCATAAGAAAGTGGTTTTTGTGCCTGGACCGGGGGTTGTCTAACTGCAGGGAATGTGTTTTTTCAAAGAAAGGGAACTGCAGACCATGGGCAGTTGATTTGGGGATAACAGGCTGTTGAAGAAATTGGCTTTCAGTCCAGTTGGACATTTTTCAGACTAACAGTGCTTCAAAACTTTGGGCTGTAGAACCAATGGGTAGTCCCATTGTCATTCACGTTGTCATATTGCTGATTACAAATGCAATACAAGTTGGATTTAGCATTGTGAAGCCGATAGCACAGGTTGCTGATTTGGGCTACTTTTTAAGCTGCATAAAATAAAACAGGTTTCATCCAGTTTTCATAAGGTCAAACTAATTTAAGCTCATACACCGGACTTGGTCAGCATAAATTTCATTCTTTGTCGTTGCTATGATGTTCAGTTTCCACAGGTGAAGAAAGAAAGTTTTGGGAACTGACTCTCTATAACTTATAAACTTTTTTGTCAGTGTGTTGAATAGCCACAGATGTCTGCCCTGAACCCAAGGGTTCCTTCCCTGTGATTGTTTGGGTATTTCCGCATGCTATGATTTTCCCACGAGCAAGAACAAGTTAGATAATTAAGATGTGAGCTGTTATTTTTCTGTGATTCCATTTTAACTTCCATGTTGACTGCATAGTACATTGTGTTTTGAGAACAACAGCCTGCTCTCAGTGAACAAACAGCTGCTGCAGGCTCTCTGACTCTGTTGTAGAATACAGTGCATCATTTCCTCATGTGCTGGCCCTGCAGGAGACAGACAGAGGAGCATTTAAACCACAGAGAGTACTTAAACCCCCCATGACTGTTATCCAACAGGAGGCTAATTTGTTGCCTATAGCAACATCACGATGTTCAGCCTTTGCGACAGCTGCCTTGTGAAGTGCTCTCTGAGTCCATATACATCAGACCACTGGGAGACAGACAGTGATATGCAAACTGTTAGGAATGTCTGCTCCTTTAATGAAACAGTGTGGCCATGGCAATTGAGGCGATTCATTCTTTTTTGTATGGTGTAAATATGGGATGGACGATTTAATAAAAGACTGTAAAGCATGACAGCTACCAGCCATCTTTGATATGTTTCACATGGATCAAGTATGTAGGCAGCTAAACCAATATGAGAAACCATGTTGCTAGTTTCGATCTGAACTAAGGGCAGGGAAAAAATATCATTCAATCAATCAATTTTATTTATAAAGCCCAATATCACAAATCACAATTTGCCTCAAAGGGCTTTACAGCATACAACATCCCTCTGTCCTTTGGACCCTCACAGCGGATAAGGAAAAACTCCCCAAAAAAACCCTTTAACAGGGAAAAAAATGGTAGAAACCTCAGGAAGAGCAACTGAGGAGGGATCCCTCTTCCATGACGGACAGACGTGCAATAGATGTTGTACAGAACAGATCAACATAATAAATTAACAGTAATCCATATGACACAATGAGACATAAAGAGAGACAGATATTATATTAATAATATGATTATATATGTATGTGACAATAATGATATGTGTATAATAACAGTACAAGTATGACTAATAGTAACAGCAGCAGTGGGAAGCATCAGGCAGGACCACGGCAGCAGCACAACCACGACACACCATCCAGGCACAGCTGCAATACGAATTAACCTGCGAGACAGTGGAGCACAAAGGCTCCGGAGAACAAGCCCAGTTAGAAACATGCAGTAGAGCCAAGCTAGGGAGATGCAGTAACAAGACATGAATGTTAGCAAAGGAGAGAGAAAGAGAGAAGGAGAGAAGGGGCTCGGTGTATCATAGGAGGTCCCCCGGCAGACTAAGCCTATGTCAGCCTAACTAGGGGCTGGTCCAAGACAAGCCCGAGCCAGCCCTAACTATAAGCTTTATCAAAAAGGAAAGTCTTAAGTCTAGTCTTAAAAGTGGAGACGGTGTCTGCCTCGCGGACCGTAACAGGAAGGTGATTCCACAAAAGAGGAGCCTGATAGCTGAAGGCTCTGGCTCCTGTTCTACTTTTGGAGACTTTAGGGACCACAAGTAACCCTGCATTCTCAGAGCGCAGTGTTCTGGTGGGATAATAGGGCACTATGAGCTCTCTAAGATATGATGGAGCCTGATCATTTAGAGCTTTGTTAGTTAGGAGAAGGATTTTAAATGCAATTCTCTTTACAGGGAGCCAGTGCAGAGAAGCTAAAACAGGAGAAAGGTGATCTTGTTTCTTAGTTCCTGTCAGTACACATGCCGCTGCGTCCTGGATTAGCTGGAGAGTTTTTAGGCACTTATTAGAGCTACCTGATAATAGAGAATTACAGCCTAGAGGTAACAAACGCATGGACCAATTTTTCTGCATCTTTTTGTGATAGGATAGGCCTAATTTTCACAATATTACGCAGATGAAAAAACGCAGTCTTAGAGGTTTGTTTTAAATGGGAATTAAAGGACAAATCTTGATCAAATATTACTCCGAGGTTTCTTACGGTGGTGCTAGAGGCCAGAGCAATGCCATCCAGAGAAACTATATCATCAGATAAAGAGTTTCTAGAGTGTTTGGGGCCAAGAACAGTAACTCCAATTTTGTCAGAA
Organism: Cephalopholis sonnerati; assembly: GCA_019142605.1. NCBI lineage: Eukaryota > Metazoa > Chordata > Actinopteri > Perciformes > Serranidae > Cephalopholis > Cephalopholis sonnerati. The sequence continues at coordinate 7,515,941 of JAGQAX010000009.1, read as the reverse complement.
TTTAACATCAGGAAAGCTCATCCAGGTTTTTATATCTTTAAGGCATTTCTGAAGTTTAGTTAATTGATCCGTTTTTTCTGGCTTTATCAATAAATACAACTGTGTACCATCCGCATAACAATGGAAATTTATAGAGTGATTTCTAATGATACCTAAGAGAAGCATATATAGAGTGAATAGAATTGGTCCGAGCACTGAACCTTGAGGTACTTTATTGGCTTGACTTACTTGGGACTAGAAAAAAAAACAAAACAATAAAACTACAAGCCATGAGGTGGCTGAAACCGGCCTAACATATGATTGACGCGTTCACTGGGCCACTTGTCAGTTGAACAATGAGGTTCCACAGGTCCGTTGCAGTGATACTCCAAGTGTATTTATTTGCACCACACAAAACAGTCCAAAACAGCGAACTGGTGAGATTAGGGCCTTTTAACAGTTCACTGTTCAGTGAAGTTCCCTGGAATTCAGCTCCGCAGTCAAATACCACCCTTAAGTTGCCCTTCCTTGGGTGATGCACACCATGGTGGGGAACATACCACACTTGCCCAGCTCCACGATCCAGTTGTTGCTGAGGCACCACCTCAGCATATCCATTACTGATAATGTCAGTGAAAAAGCTGGAGTACTCCTTGTGAAACAAGTCATCTTTCTTGAACCTCCTCTGTAATCCAAGTAGTCGTTGCTTGACCACACAGAGGTTGTTGGGAAGAGCAACCTGGTCCTTTCTGAAAGGCATCCTCAAGCTATAGTGACCATTCACGAGCTGTGCTGATTCATCCATGATTTTCAGAAATCGAACATCCTCTTTTGACATTCCCTTTTCTTCCGAATTCCTTTCGTTAAAATCATGGTTGTATTGGTTGCACAGCATCTCCTTCAGTCTGCTCACAGAAATCCTGTTGACACTGGCCACTGGAAGTCCATTTTCAAAAACATTATCCGCTTGAAGGGGCCCATTGACTACCCAGCCCAATACTGTTCTTACAGCATACGGACCATTTCCACGGCTGTTGACCACCTCCCAAGGTTCCAATAACCTGGGTGCATTGGTACCAATCAATGAGTCAACATTTGCCTCTATGCTGGGAATTTGGACGTCAGACAGGTAAGGCCACTTCATCACATCTTCCTGGGTGACAATATTGTCACTGGTCACAGGCATTTTCCTTTGTGTAAGGACTTCTGGGAGGCTGTAGAAGGTGTCACCATTGAGACCAGACACCTCCAAACCTTTCAGTGAGGTACTTGGGACCACCTTCTCCTGTCCCATAGTGCGCAGAAGGAAGTTGGTCTGTCGTCCAGTCACATTCGAGGACTTGACTTGGACTGGCAAAATGGACAACTTACTATCACCACTGCCGGCCCCAGTAAGACCACAAGTTTGCGTTGAAGCTGTAGTGACAGCTGAAGTGACAGACTGCTTGACAGCTGGAGTGACAGCTGGAGTGACACTTGCAGACTCATTAGGCTGCTGGTCTGTGCTGGAGTTAGGGCTGTCAATATGAAGCATGGTTGGATGATTTTTTCCACAAACCTTGCAGGTTAGGCGCTTGTCGCAATCACCACTCATGTGACCGGAACACAAACATCCGAAACAAATCCCCTTTTGCTTTAGAAAGCGAATTTTATCCTGGTGCTTCTTACCTTTCAGCCGTGGGCACTCTGCCAGAGAGTGACTCCGAAAACAGCACACACAAGCATGTCCAGATTTCTCCACTTTGGAATCACGCACTTTTCGGACAGAGCCCGAGTCTGGTTCTTTGGAGTCCAGACTTGTCACAGTTGTAGCAAAGCTGTTGCCTTTAGCTCCGCTGTACTTGGACTGAGGCTGGGACTTACTCCTGTTGCTCAATCCATCCTTGTTAGTTGGTCGGTCTTGGATGTCACCGAAAAGTGGGTCAGCAAGGATCTTGACCTGGCGTTCCACGAACATGACAAGATCGTTGAAAACAGCTCTGCGATTTCGTCGCTCCAGTAGCTCATGAGCTGTTATCCTCCATTTTTCCCTAAATTTATAGGGCAGCTTGGTCATGACCATGCGCATGTTGGTAGGCATGTTGAGCTCTTGCATGTGTTGTAACTCTGTCATAACATTGCAACAGTTGCGCAGGAAGAGAGAATAGGCCTGTAGTGCTTTACGTCCTCAGACTTTATGGCGGGCCAGGCCAAAGCCTTCTCAATGTAAGATGAAGCAATCTTAAACTCATTCCCGAAATGTTCCTGCAGGAGATGCTTGGCCATGTCATAGCCTCTGTCAGGCATCATGTGCTGACAACTTCTCACCAGCTCTCGTGGTTGGTCTTTGGTGAATTGTTCCAGAAAATACAAACAATCTGCTTTGTTAGCCTTGGACTCAATGTTATGTTCAAACGCTCCGGTACTGAAGCGGGTCGCCATAAATTACAGGAATGTCTCTGGATGGTAGAGACATTAAGAGCTGTTGTTGTACAAGAGTGTCTGTGATCTCATTCTGCCGTTGCATGATTGTGCTCAGGTCTCCTGGTGGTGGCATTTGAGAGGGTTGATACAACATTGCAGGGGGCCCAGTCTGAGCTGACACAAAGTTAAGCTGTGGTTGTGCAACAGCACCACTTTGTGGTTGCTTCTGGTAGAGTTGATGCAATGGTGCAGCAGCTCCACCTGGTGGTTGCACTGGAGGATTTGGCTTCGTCCTTGGTCTAACAACGGGTTCTTGCACCGGCGGTGTGAATGGCTTTGCTACTGGATTTAGCACAGTTGAAATTGGTTGAGGGCCAGTGTGTTGTTCCACATGTGAGTTCTTTCCACTAGAGGTTCGTGACCGTCTCCCACTCTCTGATGCAGCGTCCAAAATAGCCAGTTTCGCAGCGGATGCAGCCAGTTCAGCATCCATTTCCAATTGCTGCTTTTTCCTCCTCAACTCTTCTTCCTGAGCCTCCAGAGCTTGTCTCTCCTTCAGAGATGCCGCTTTCACAAGCAGTGCAGCCCTCTCAGCCTCTGCTTTGATGCGTTCAGAGGTTGTACTTTTACCACTCTGCCTGCTGCTTGTACGTGAGTGTTTACTTTCCACATTTGATACGCTGTCATCCGGTCGCACATCATCATTCACATTGTAAGACAGCACGTTAGCTAGTTGCACCTCTGGGTGCCTGTCCTTTGTGTGCACCTCCTCTGATTGCACATTGATCACATTATCAATCTTAGATGACAACCATTGTTCAACCCGAAAATGAAAGCTCTCTTCCTTTGCTTTCTTTGACCAAAACCATGCATTTTGCTTATCAATTTCATCCTGGGGCATAGGCATCACAGACATGACATCATAATGTCATACCCCTTTCACATCATCGTTTTGCATAAATACCTCCATCATTATCCTCAATTTTTTAGCCTTGTTCAATTTCTCTGATCTTTCATTTTGAAACCTTTCCAATCTCTCACATAATACCTTACAGGTTGGTTTAGTTTCCCTTTTCCCCATTATGACAACACTGTCCGGGCTCCATGGTTTTGTCAACGTTACCGTCCTTTAAACTGTCCACGTTGACAATCCGAAATAAAGTTACACGCGTCAGCTGATTCGACCCACAGTCACGATAGACTAGAAGTTCCAGAACGCACAGTCATTTAGCTACCAATGCATTGGACTTACGCTCGCAAACGCAAAGTTGTGTGCACACAATTAAATGATCATTAAATGAGTAGCTACTTACTAACACGTTGGCAGCTGGCGTTGGGTACCGTAGTTTGAGCTCCAATGTGCTGGGTCTGACGGTCGGCGTTCCTTGTGTGTATCCGTATATCCAGACACAAAGCACAAACAAATCCCACGCCGTCCTCAATCGCGTAGATAAACGTGCAGATCAAACGGGAAACCATCCAGCGATGTCCTCAACGAGCAAAGTTTTTGACTTGTTTATTGGCTTGACTTACTTGGGACTAGAAAAAAAAAAACCAATAAAGCTACAAGCCATGAGGTGGCTGAAACCGGCCTAACATATGATTGACGCGTTCACGGGCCACTTGCCAGTTGAATAATGAGGTTCCACAGGTCCGTTGCAGTGATACTACAAGTGTATTTATTTGCACCACACAAAACAGTCCAAAATGCACTATTGCATGAAAGATCCTATGCAAACAGTACCTTGACAAGTGCGAAAAACCCCCCAAATTGACGGTCAAAAACTTGTATGCTCCCGCCGGCAGCAAACACACCTCAATGTCACCAGAGCCATACACGTTAAAAAGACAGACAAACCATTTCCGCTCCACAGGCAGGTGGAGCCGCCTACTGGGCAATATAGAAATTGCACGAACCCAAATTCATACAGAGGCATAATTCAGAAAAATAAGGATACATAATGCATAAGAAATGTAGAAAATAAACAAAATATGAAACATGGCACTAAACCATGCAAATTGGCTCTAACAGGTACTCCAAAACAAACTTTAGTACGTGAAGATCAGATAAATAAGATTTAAACCTGCTTAGTGCAGAACAATTAAGGCCAATTGAATGTTCCAGTCTCTGTAGCAGAATTTGATGGTCAATTGTGTCAAATGCGGCACTAAGATCTAGTAAAACAAGTACAGAGACGAGTCCTTGGTCTGAAGCAATCAGAAGGTCATTTGTAATTTTAACTAGTGCTGTCTCGGTGCTATGATGAACCCTAAATCCTGACTGAAATTCCTCAAATAAATTATTATCATGGAGAAAGTCACACAGCTGGTCTGCGAGTACTTTCTCAAGGATCTTTGAAAGAAAAGGAAGATTTGATATTGGTCTATAGTTGGCTAACACCTCTGGATCCAGGGTGGGCTTTTTTAACAGAGGTTTAATTACAGCTACCTTAAAAGACTGTGGTACATAGCCTGTTAATAAAGATATATTGATCATGTCTAGTATGTAAGTGTTAACTAAAGGTAAGACTTCCTTAAGTAGCCTAGTTGAGATGGGGTCCAAGAGACACATTGATGAGTTGGATGAAGAAATCATTGAGGTCAATTGTTGAAGAAAAATCGGGGAAAAGCAGTCTAAATATGTATCAGGTCTTCTAGCTGTGTTTGAAGGCAGATTAGTACTCTTAGAGGGCAGGAGGTCATGAATTTTGCCTCTAATAGTTAGAATTTGTAATTAAAAAGGCTCATAAAATCATTACTGCGAAGGGCTAAAGGAATACAAGGCTCAATAGAGCTGTGACTCTCTGTCACCCTGGCTACAGTGCTGAAAAGAAACCTGGGGTTGTTCTTATTTTCTTCTATTAATGATGAGTAATAGTTTTGTGACGGGTGTGTGTGGAACCCAAAAGCAGCACTCAAAATCTGGAACAGTTGTAAGTGTGACTTTTAATAGTTTGGCAGCAAAACAGGAACTTGGACAGATGAATAAACTCAATACACAGTTCTATCTTCTGGCCTAGAGCCCACAGGCAGTCTCTGGGTTTCCGGATTGACAACTGGATTTAGCCGAACCCCTGCCGCGGAACCGAAGAGGGGGATGGGAGCCCTCGGACCCGAATAATACAGTTCATGGATAGCCGGGAGTAAAGCGAATGAGCTTACGGTGGGTGAGAAAGTTGAAGCGTGGTGTCCAAAACCAGGAGAACCAGCCGAGGGTGCTGAGGTACAGATGGGGAGCGAGCAGCGGGGGAGCCGAAGCCAGGCGGAGGAGTCGAAGCCGGAAGAGCAGACAGAAACCAGGAACGCCGAGGCTGAACACGTGGTCGGGGACAGAAGGCAGGTGAGTTTACCGGGAGTCAGAAGAGGAGAGCAGATCGGGGGCAGGCAGGGTCGGCAACAGGAGGTCAGGCAGGGGAATAATGCTGGATAGTCTCACATGGAAGCTGTAGAGCGATCTGGCAACGAGTGAGTGTGCTGGAGAGGCTTATATACACCGGGCTGATTACAATGAGCTGCAGCTGTCCTGACAGGTGAGCAGAGTTGGGCTGATGAGGTGAGAGTGGCTGACAGGTGGAGTGGAGCAGAGGCAGGGAGAGTGGAAAAATACTGAGGGCAACAGGGAGAATGGAGCTGTGACAAGTTTGGTCTGGCATTGCGGAGGGCCCTCCTATACGTTTTGAGACTGTCTTCCCAGACTAAACGAGAATCTTCCAGTTTGGTTAATCGCAAATTCCTTTCAAATTTTCGCGATATTTTTTTAATTTTCGCGTTTGGGAGTTGCGCCAAGGAGCGAACTTTCTTCGCTTTGCAAACTTCTTTTTAAGAGGTGCTCCAGAGTCGAGTGTTGTTCGCAGCAAGCCTGCAGCGCTATCGACAAGATAATCAATTTGGGAGACTTTAAAGTCGGTGCGGGAAACCTCAGTTACAGAGGGACATGGTATGAAATTTAATGCCGATGGAATCATTTCCTTAAATTTTGCTACCGCACTACCAGATAAACACCTAGTATAGTAACTTTTACTGAGTGGCGCGTAATCGAGTAGACAGAAATCAAAAGTTATGAAGTAATGATCTGATAGAGAGGGATTCTGTGGAAAGACCATTAAGTTATCAATTTCAATTCCATACGCCAGAACTAGATCGAGGGTGTGGTTAAAACGGTGAGTGGGCTTATGTACACTTTGACTGAAGCCAATGGAGTCTAATAATGTGATAAAGGCAGTAGCGAGGGAGTCATTATCAACGTCCACGTGGATATTGAAATCGCCTACAATAATAACTTTATCTGATTTCAGGACCAAACTGGATAGAAACTCTGAGAATTCAGATAAAAATTCTGAATACGGGCCAGGAGCACGGTACACTATAACAAATAGAAGAGGCTGCGAGGTTTTCCAGGTTGGATGTAAAAGACTAAGGACAAGGCTTTCAAAGGATTTATAATCTAGTTTAGGTTTAGTGCTGATTAATAGACTAGAGTTAAAAATGGCTGCAACTCCCCCTCCTCGGCCGCTGCCTTGAGGAACGTGGGTATTATTATGACTGGGAGGAGTGGATTCATTTAGACTAACATATTCATCTTGACACAGCCAGGTTTCGGTGAGGCTGAGTAAATCAATATGATTATCTGATATTAATTCGTTTACTAACACTGCTTTGGAAGATAGAGATCTGACATTTAACAGTCCACATTTAATTCTCCTGTTATGTCTTTCTGTCATGGAAAAGGTTTCAATTTTTATCAGGTTGTTATGTACAACTCCTCTTTGTTTGACTTTAGATTTAAATAATTTAGGAGGTCGGGGGACAGACACCGTTTGTATAGCACTATGGGTGGGTGACTGCTCTAGAAGCTCAGAGAAGCGTTTAAGACTGTGACTCTGATTCCTGGTCTCAACTCTGTGTTGTCATGGTTTTAAATCACTAATAAACTTGTCCAGGTTTCTAGATACGAGAGCAGGCTCCATCCAAAGTGGGATGGATGCCATCTCTCCTAATCAGACCAGGTTTTCCCCAAAAGGTTTTCCAATTATTAACGAAGCCCACATCGTTTGCTGGACACCACCTGGACAGCCAGCGATTGAATGATGACATGCGGCTAAACATATCATCAGTGGTCAGATTTGGCAGGGGTCCAAAGAAAACTAGGGAGTCCGACATAGTTTTAGTGTATTGACACACCGAGGCAACATTCATTTTAGTGACCTCCGATTGGCGTAACCAGGGTGTCATTAACGCCAACGTGAATAACAATTTTACTAAATCTATGTTTAGCCTTAGCCAGTGTGATGGAAAATTCTGATATAGACTGATGTTTGACCTATAGTTTGGTTTACATGTTGTATAAACTTTGCTTTTACGAGTGTGAATGTGTATGGTATGCAATTTATGACTTTAACAGCAATATGACAGTGGTGTGATGGAGGACAGATACCTAATAGGTCAAAGGTCATGTGAAACTGAGGGAGTCATGTGAAACTGAGGGAGTCCTCGTAAACCATGCAAACTGTTATGTTTCGTTAGTGTCAACACCACCTGTGTGCCATATATTTTGTCCACTGGTGTTTGTTTAGAGAAAACTATAAGACTGGCTGAGTGAAGGACATCTTCACTCACTCACTGACTGACTGTCCTTGCAGTTGTATCTGTGTGTGATTCCATTCGAATGCTTATTAAACTCAAGAAAGACAGCTGACGTGTGAAGACTTTTCTTTAAGTTGTTAATTGATCTGACAAAAAACATTTTTGCCACCACACCAGCAGTTTCAAATTTGATTCAGTGTCGCCCGCTCTGGCCCCAGGGATACATTTCACTATGGTCGCTGGTGTCGCTAACTTCACGTTTCTCAAAATAGAGCTGCCAATTACCAGAGTTTTCTCCTCAGCGGGTGTGTCGCTGAGTGGGGAAAAACGGTTAGAAACGTGAACAGGCTGGTGGTGAGCCGTGGGCTTCGGCTTGGTACTACGCTTCTCTCGGACAGTCACCCAGCCTCCCGGCTGCATGGGGGTTACCGGAGGAACCACTAGCAGAGGCTATGCCAAGTGGCTCAGTGCCGGCTACAGGGGGCTGGCTAACTACCGCAGCTACAGTGTGACTCTCCATGGTGCGGAGCTGAGCTTCTAACTCACTAAGCCTCACCTCCAACGCAGCAAATGAACTACATTTAACACACATACCACTGTCGCTAAAGGAGGCAGAGGAATAGCTAAACATCTGGCACACCGAGCAAGAGAGAGCAGGAGAAGAAGCCATCGCTAAGTGTTAAGCTAACGTAGCTAACAAACAAGCAAAGTAAACAAGCAAAGATTAACAAGAAAGTCGTTTAAAGAAGTGGAGTAAGTGATTAACAGAACTAGTGTGGGTTAAGATGTCAAGTAGACGTTTTAACAGCTGAAGTGAGGAGAATAAGAAAAGTAGCTGGTGACAGTTCGCAACAGCAGCAGAGAGACGCTAACACAGACACACCGGAAATGACACAACACGCTTACCGCAGTACGTCAGCACGTCACCCACACATCAAAATAGTTGTGCCTGAACCAGAAAACTCTCGAACAGGTACTCATAAGCTGGCATCCAACTCTGACAGAACCACAAAGATAAAAGTCTTTTGCAAGTTTTGTTGCTAAAGATTTATGCTTACTCCATCATGGAAATCCAAGGCTTTCTTTTTCTCCTGCATACCTTGGAACCGAGGTACAACGTTCCATCCTGGTGATTCTCAGAAGATACAGCTATACCAATGCTTTACAGCAACACCAAAGCCTAGGTAATGGTCGCTGAGAAATGTGAGTTGAGTAGCAATAACCTGCAATTCATGGTTTCCATTGCGACAGACTTCTATGTAACTGTGATGGCACATTATATTTAGTTAATCACGTGTGCTCGAAACAAGAGCTGTGTATCAGAGCCACACAGGTGATAATTTGGCACCTGTGTCACTCTTTTGTTCTCTCAACTCAATTGTTACAAGATTTAAAGTAGGTGAAATATTGGTGACAGACAACTTCAGCCAACATGGTGGTTGCTGCTCAGGTGGGTAATGTCCTCCATGTCAGATCAAAAGGGCTTTATATTTGCTTGCAAGTCTGCTCGGGCAGTTCAGCACAAGACACCCTTTGCAAGAGCTGAGGAGGAAAAGGAAAAGTGCTGTAAAGCTCCATCCTTATCTCGCTCACTCTCTCTCTAAGGACCCTTGAAGCATGCTTGTGCATAAAGTGATGTTTTCTCTCCTGTCCAAGTTGGCCAAGAGGTATTTGTGCATCCCAGGCACCAGCGTTTCCACAGAGCGAGTATTCTCCACCACAGGAGATGTCATTACTGCACAGTAAAGCACATTGACTCCTCAGCATGTGGGCCAGTTTGTGTTTTTACACAAGAATTCGGAAATACCAGCACCCAGAGGCTGAACTTATTTGTCATTTTGCACTTCCAGGCATTGTCGCTGTTTCATTGTGGCTTTTTTTTTTTGCATCATTTGTTATTTTTCATGTTCTATTGCTTGAGCTTCTACAGATTTCTTACACAAAATGCTCTCATGTGTATGTATTTATTCAACAATGAGTTCTTTTAGTTATCTGTTTTTGAGTGTTCAAACTTTGATAGACTTTTTGAGACAGAGGAGGGATAGTGTGAGTGAAGCCCTGTTTACGCAGAGATCATGCCATAAGGCTGCTGTGAAGTCTCTTCTTTATACCGCCTTTGAATTTTTACACAGAGCCAAATAACAGTGGCGTTATTCCACTCCAGTGTTTGATTTTAGACAGCATGCCAGCATTGCAAAAGCGAAAGAGGAGTGACGGGCGTGATGTAACACAACAGTGTCGGCTTCTAGTGTGACATACAACGTATGCATGGGCAGGGCCTGAAAATTAAGAACAATTGCATTAACATGACAATAGTAATCATTTACCTGTCCCTGTTATATGATGGCAGATCCCCTCCCCTTCTCGGAGGGTAAGGAGCTCCTGGACCTCATTGTTTTCCCAATTTGCAGACATTTTCGACACTGTTCTTCTTTATGAGTTAGCTGCTAACTGCTATCAGCTGCTTTTTAAGAGATCTTTCTCAGCCTCTTCAGCTATTAATTGGTGCTGTCACAGATTTCTCCCCAAGGTTCCTCACCTGACTTGTTGATGTTGTCCAGTCAGATCGGAGGAATTAAATAAATTTGTACATTATAAACACCCTTTTTTTCATATCCCTCTGATATGAAATCTCCCATAGTGGGTCACGTGCATAACACATCATCAAACCCCTTGATACAGACATAATTTTGGCACTGTTAGTACCTCCGATGCAGGTTTAAAGTCAACAGTCTTATGAGTAGGATTTAAAAAATAATAATATTTTATTCATTTGGAAAGGGGCAGCTGTTCATGTTAAGTCATTTTGTTTGTGACAAAAAAGTTTACCTAATAGTTTATGGAGAAAAATAAAACGTAATGAATCTGGGCACTATGATGCATCAAGAATCATTTAATAATGGAATGCCGACCCTCTGAATTTAAATCAAATCAAATTGTGAGGTGACTGATGATTCCCACCCCTATGTAATGTATCCTTTTGCACTTAAATGATATAGATGTATATACTCAGATAATCAGTATGTTTTCTTGTCCAATTTGCTCGCAACTTGTGAGAAAAATAAACCAGACATCGAAACTATCCGGATTGTAAGCTGGCAAATCCAGTTTGGACAGCTGGCTAACATGGACAGTGAAAGGGGGTGGGCAGCGCTCCACTGAAATCTTATTTTACACACAGTAAGCTTTATCAAAGTGCTTTCAGAGGTGGTGAACTTTAAATGTTTTGTGATTGCCCAGCCTCTGGTCTCCACTGGTTAACGTTAGCCTTGGCCACTCTGCATTGCAAACCACCCGGGTTGGGTTTGCATGGTAGCCACCCTCTGGTCTCCTCCCCCCTGCTAGAAAAACCAGCGTAGACCAGCATAGACCAGCATGGAAATGATGCTGGTCTATGCTGGTTTTTCTAGCAGGGCCAGGTCTCCCCGTCGAGTAAGCAGCTTAATTTTATGCTGCAACACCCCTTTAGCATTGTTAACTAGCACCACTAGGCGTGCTGACACAGCTGACAGTGCTAACAGATCCAACAGTGATGCTAAGGTGGGTTTGCAGTTCAAAATAGAGCTGCCTAATCACTGCGGTGATCTGAGGTTTCGCTCAGTGTTTTCACAGCAATACTGTGTTACTAGCGATAATCATGGTATGAGCAGCACAGCTGCCTAACATTAGCTCGTACCGGGGCTAGCTAACTAGTGGAGACCAGAGAGAGAGCAGTTTCTGCATTTTAACATGGCTAACCGGCTATAGACCGACATGCATAACCAGTAGAATATTCTCAGCAGTTACCTTTTAATTTTTTAATTTTTTTTTTAGTTTGGAGGACTAATTGGGCTCTCAGCTGCTAGAAGTTTCACATTCTTCACCAGCTAGACTTGTATTTCACCTGTTGGTTGTTTGGTGCTGAGCAGGTAGTGTACAGTGTGTATCAGTGGTTGTTACCTGCTGCTGCTGCTGCTTCTGGAAACTACGTCAAAGAGAGCAGAGTTTGAGTGCAATCCAGAGTTGGTGATGGATTTGGCAGTAGGAGGAGTTCATGTGACATTGGATTTGCTCAGGGTGTGTCTCAGCTGTATTCATCCTTTTTTGTATGAAGTGGAAATAATTAAAAACTAATAATTGTCTTCACCTGGTCATTCTGTTTAAAGGAGAGAGCTGTTGCTTCCATTATTTTGTGCACTTGAGCTGATTAGCTGATGAGAAGCCAAGAAAGACTAAATGATGGAGTTGGGGAAATCGCTTCTCACCGTTTTATTTACAGATTAAATTGAATGAATTTGAATGTTCCATCAGATTGTAGATGAGAGTTTGTGAGTTTATTAGTATTCTAGTTTATCTGCATACGAATACTTACCTTGATCGACCTCCGGCTCTTTTTGGCAAATAGTATATAATTAAGATATCCCCAAAATCTGCTTTTAGTTTTCCATCCTTGTGAGAATGCACTTGCCGCTAAATTAGTTGTAATAATTCAGAGAGACACTGTTGTAACTGAATGGAGTAAATATTTACAGCAGCATACACTTGTGGAGCCTTGGCAGTGACAAATGGGGAACCACATGAGTGAAGAAAATCAACACAGATGAGGTAGTAAATCCAGGCTGTGTCCAGGTCTGTCTGAAGCCTCCGGCCTCCCTGTCCTGTTGATGCCTCCTAATTATTGGCTGAGTTATGGGTTAGGAGGCTGCCCATCGGGAATCCAATATGTGAGATTCATGTGTTTTGTTCAGAAAGCCATTTCACAAAGCTGTTTTGGCAGTGACAGACAAGTCTATTACCCAACATGCAGCTTACAGAGCCAGTTGGGGCACAACTTTTGTACTGCAGCACAAGTGAATGGCGAGCCCATAGACAGTCTATTTTCTAAGGGAATTGTACAAAATATGGAAACTCTGTGCCATCACTCATATCACAAATAAATATAACAAAATATCAAAGTTTCAGTTTGGATAGAAAAGTCAGCCCAGTCACCAGAAGAAAATGTTGGCATACGTTCCTGCTAACCACAGATATGTTACATTTGTGTATTTTATATGTGTCATATCAATATTTTGAAAAAGATGTAGTGAGCTGACTTTGTCATCTGGAGGTAGAGGGGATAGTGGATGGTGTGTCACCTGGGGTAGATGACTGCCAAGCTGCAGACCACTGTTCAAGACCAACAAACAACAAAAACAGTGTTTTTTTAGGAGTCTCTGATAGCTTTATAGCCAACAAACATGGGTGTTTTTAGCAACTTGTTGGCTATGTGGGATAGTACCACAAAAAGTGATGGTTTCTCAGAAGACATTCACTTCTTCAGGAGACATTGCTCCATTTCCACCATGACCAGGTGGTTTTTGTGCCTAAATCTAACCATACATTGTTGAACAGCGCTGTTGAAACATGCAGCCTGTTCTTATACAGTGTTTGTACATTTTCCCACAAAAAGTTGTGGACCAAAATTCGTACATACCCCAGGTTATCATGAGCCAGTAAATTGTGTATAACTAAAATATTTGGGAAGGCTGCAGTCACGTGACCAATGCACTGACATGAGGAAACAATAAGGAGGGAAGCGGTCAAAGTGAACTTTTAGTCATTTTAAGGTACGTCTTGCCATGTCTCTTTTCCTAAACTTAACTGAAATAACTTTAAATGTGTAACTTTACGTCAACCTTCTATGGCATGGTGTTGCCCTCAGGCAACAAACCACTATTTTGGCCCACACACCACCCCTTTAAATGTTTTGAAAGTAAAACGTCACATTAAAAGTCTAATGATAAGTCTGTGACCAATGAAATTTGAGGTGGGCGTGGGTTTGACCTTTCTGTCTGGGGGTGGAGCAGTCCTTTTTGGGACCAAAGCCGACTTGGACACGCTGCTAGCAGAAGGTAAGATAAATTTCACTTTTTAACATGTTTACATTTAATAACTGTCTTTAAAAAATATCTGATCTGATGTGCATGATGTGAAGAAGCATATTTGATTGAGTAAAGACACTTTTTGTCTTTATTTCTATACTAAAATGATAGTTTTTAGGGCAACACTGTGCAGTTAGACCACTTTTGTTTGAACAATCACATGTACATGGGTGGAAATGTGCAGGGATGCATAGTTATCACCATAGTCATTTTTTTGCTGTACTATCTACTCACAGGAAATGGATGCACGAATATTTCATGGATGTAAGGAACATGATCGAGCAGTTAGGCCCATTCCTTCCAACAGTGGGGACAGTGAGTTTGAGGAGAGTGACAGTGAGAAAGAGTTGACCCCAGAATCAGGTTTGAGGGAGAGTTAGGAGATCAGGGTTCATTCAATAGAGTAACATACTGTATGTAATGAATGTGTGTGTGTGTGTGTGTGTGTGTGTGTGTGTGTGTGTGTGTGTGTGTGTGTGTGTGTGTGTGTGCGCAGGCGCGCGTACATCAGTGGGTGAAGAGAGGTATATGACCTATTCTAATTTTATGCTTCCTGGTTTCTTTTGAAAACTTATGGCCTGTCTGACGACAATGAGTCTGTGGATGAAGAGGAAAATGAGATGATGATGTATCAGAGGAAGATGTTCCACGCTTACCCCGGTAGAGAACACCCCACAGTGCCAACATCACTGATTACCCAGAATGGTAGGCCAGCCTTCCAAAATCAGACGATATCATGTCCCCCTACGAATACTTCAAGATGTTCTTTTCTGAAGACAATCTGGAAGTAGTTGTAGAGCAGTCAAATGTATATGCCATTCAGTGTGACAGCAACAAGCCCCTTAACCTCACTGCTAAAGAGCTGGAGCAGTTCTTGGGTACAGCAGTGTACATGTCATTGTTTGGATTACCAGGCCTTTGTTTTGGAACAAAGCCAGTGTCCCAGGTAGCAGACACCATGGCACTAAACAGATGGGAGTCCATCAAAAAATCCCTGCACTTCAACAACAATGAAGAGAGACAAGGAGAAAATGGAAATCCACTCTACAAAATCCGACCACTGGTCACTCATCTTACCTCGAAGCTGAAGACAATCCGAATGGGTGAGAAGCTGGCTGTAGACAAGCAGATGGTCCCTTTCAAGGGAAGAAATAGACTCAAGCAATACCTGCCAGCAAAACCAAAGAAATGGGGCTACAAGATACGTGTCTTGGCTGGCTCTGATGGTGTCCTGCACAATTTTGAGATCTACACAGGGAGAGTTGTGCACCCCCCTGAGCTGCCAGATGTAGGAGCAAGTGGCAACTTTGTCCTCTGCCTGGCCCAGCCAGTACCCACACAGCAGAACTACAAGGTGTTCTTTGACAACTGGTTCACGAGTGTCCCTCTCATACTCACACATGCTCAGCAGGGAATTCACTGTACTGGTACTGTTCGTAGCAACAGACTACCAGGTGTCAACTTGATGTGTGAGGCTGAGTTGAAGAGAACTGGACGTGGATCTTTTGAACAGAAGATGGCCATGGTTGGAGAAACCACCTTGCATGCTGTGAAGTGGTATGATAACCGTTCAGTCAGTCTTCTCAGTAATTACACTGGCGCACAGTCACCGAAGTTGATAGGTGGGATGGCAAGCAAAGGAAAATCATCAAAGTCCCCTGTCCTGCTGTGGTGAGAGGGTACAATAAGAATATGGGTGGGGTGGATCTGCTGGACTCTCTCATTGCACTGTACCGCAACAAAATCAGGTCGAAGAAGTGGTACCACCGACTGATGTTCCACTTTCTCAACATGACCATCGTGACTGCCTGGCTGCTCTACAAGAGAGACTGCAGTAGCACTGGGATCAGAAAAGAGGAACAGGTGAAGCTTTATGCATTCAAGTCGTATATTGCAGAAAGCTTGTGCAAAAGTGGCAAGAATCTGGAGCGTAAGAGAGGTCGTCCCAGGACCCACTACACCCATTCCGGTCCCTGATGTGCATCTGGACGCCACAGCCCACTGGATGGTCATGGTTGAAAAGAAAGGGAGATTCAAATGCAAATGTAACATCTACCTCTGTTTCACATCCACCAGCAACTGCTTCCTGAGGTTCCATACAGAATAATACAGACTACACTTTGTAAAAAAAAAGTGAAATACATATTCAATCAGTACCCCCCAGGAACACACATTCAGAAACACAAACACACACTGCAGCTAATCTCTAACCCACTGATTGATAAACCATTTGTGGCTAATGTTTTATGAAATAAAACCTGTTGACGTTGTTGCTGAAATAATAATTCCTCTAATGTATTTACTGCGTGTTTGTTCCTCATTCCACTTATTATATAATATAGAAAACCTTGGTGTTTTAGTATACCTCATAGCATCCTAAATCTGATGGGGGCGGGGGGCACATTTTATGATTGATATATTATCAGGGACCCCCAAAAACTAGGGTGAAATATTTTTTCCTACTAAAATAAAAAATCATGCCATAGAGGGTTAAGTATGCAACATCATTAGTATGATATGATACAAACTATTGTGTGTGCAGTATAAATGTAACACACCCATTGTTTGCAGAAACTAAAAGTGCTAACATTTATGTTGGTGATTGAGGTGGAAAATTGGCCCTGTGGTCCTCAACATGGTCAGTGTACATGTGTCCACCTAAGCTTGTCATAAAATTGTTCCCAATCCCAAACCCTTGTAACCTTTTTTTCTTTTCTTTTTAAGACAATCAGATTAAGTTCTGTGCCTGGACCTTACCAAACCTTAATCAGGCAGAGCAGGAAATGATCATATGAATCATTTTGTGGCAGTGATTTGTAATGGCTTTTAAAAGGCAAGGTCATAGCAGGAGATGCACAAGTGTAATTCATTTTAAAATGATAGCTCGGTTCCATTTAGGTGTCCCAACAGTCATTCCAATTGGCCAGCATACACAATACCAAGGCTTCTGAAAGTGGCTCTCTTTATCAAAATGCCACCATTGTTAATGTCATGAATTGGACCTTCTTTGTTTTTTTCTTTCAGGCATGGATACCTGACCCAGTAATATACGTAGTCTAATCACAGTCGGGTGGGTCCTGGTTTACTGCACTGGGTCTCAGGTTTCCCTGTCAATATGTCTGATAACCTGGTGGATCTGAATAGAATAACTGAGTGTGTAGAGTGTGTGTGTAGTGTGTGGTCAAGTAAGACTAAGAGAGAGTAAGACAGAGAGAAAGAAGAACACTACATTTTGGCCCCAGTAGAAACCTCTAGTAATTACTAGGGATAAGCGAGTCCACCATTATCTGTATCTGTGTCTGTATATGTTTAACCAACTAAATTATCTGTATCTGTACTTGGAACTGGCAAAGTTTAGGCCATAGGGGGGTGGTGGTTAAACGTAAGGTCAGCTGGACAAAATCAGACGTTGTGATGATAAGCTAGAAATTGATATGGGTTGCAATATTAATTACCTGTTAGAGAACTATTTAGAGAACAATCTAAGAGTAAAGGTGCGTTCACAGCGGACCTTTTATTTTTGTCGCTGGCAACGCGTTTACATATTAAGTCAATGCAATCGGGCGACTGAGCGATTATTCACTCAGGCGAAAAATCGCTCGGGCTCCGAGCGACAGCAGCAGAGCGACAGAGCGAAAAATTGCTCGTCGCTCGAGTTGAGAAATCCCAAGTCAACGTTCTTTCTCTTGTTGTCAGTCGCTTGTCGTTCAACGCTGATTGGCTGCCGCAGGGCTCTGGGCTCTGTGTGCCTGTGTGTCTGAGTGTGTGGGCTCTGTGTACCGGTCAATAACGGAAGGAAGAAGGAAGAAAAGAGCGTCTCGCTTGAATGACGTCATCAAAGCAACAAGGCGAATTGTGCGAAACTGACGAGCGACTGCAGCTGAGCGACTGAGCGACAACAAAGGAGCGATATGAGCGACAGCGACAAAAATAAAAGGTCCGGTGTGAACGCAGCTTAAGAGACTGAATGCAGCTACCACATGAGGATTTTCCTTCATCACAAGTATGATATTGACACGCTGAACTCGATGGTACTCGTAAAAAGTACAGTATCTGTACCAGATGCTTGTTTCATTCAAGTATTCGTCTCAACCCCTGTAATTACTGCTGGCATGTTCACACTGGGAATAATGTGTCAAGGTAGCCTAAGCCTTCCACTTTATGTCAATGTGTGGCATTGAAAAATAATGGAAATATGAGGATGCAAGGATACAGTGGCATGTTAGCCTCTTTTTTAAACACCTGCCTCTGGATTTCAGTTCTCCTCATTAAATTCATCGGGGTCACGGTGTCACTGCTAGCCACAGGTGCTACAGGTGCTACAGTAGTTAATGCTACAGACTGCATTTTTTTGTGGGCCGCTGTAAAACTGATATAGGTCCAGGGCAGCGCTGAAAGTGTGGTAAGAAATCTGATTGAGAGAGTTCTTAAAGAAATCCAACAGTCAGATAAAAACTCTCAACAGGTATCAGTGTTGATCCTGCTCAAAAGGCTGATGTGTACATGACAAATGAGCAGATCTTTACAATATCTAGCCAGGCTTGTGATGTGGTCAAAGGAATGTTATGTTGCTTGGTTGATCCGATCAACCAATAACTGGATCGATCGTCAGAATGGCCATGTGGTTTAGAGTGAAACATTTCAACAGCTGTTGGATTGGTTGCTTTGAAATTTAGTACAAACATCCATGTGCGCTTTAGGATAAATTCTGATGACTTTGGTGATGTCTTTGTTTTGAATCTAGGGCTGTCTTATGGTGAACAGTTTTAATGTGTCCAATTCTTTTGTTTATGACCAAATAAGCTGTACTTTATGTTTTGGGATACTTAGCAAATGTTAGCATGCTAACACACTAAATTAAGTTTGTAACTATGGTAAACGTCCTGGTAAACATCAGCATGTAAACATCATCACTGTGAGAATATTAGCTTGCTGATGTTAGCATCAAAGCAGAGCTAAGTAAAGCCTCAAAGTAATGTTAGCATGGCTGTAGACCAGGGTTATTCCATGTTTTTTAAGCCAAGGACTCATTTCCTGAAAGAGAAAGAGAACAGGGACCCCAACTACATATATTGTATAAAATTGAGCTGCACTTGAGATAATTCTCTGAATATTTTCGGGTCTTCTTTCATTTGCACCTGCCTGTAGCTGCTAAGTCAGCAGCAGCCAGTGTTGCCAACTCCCTAGTAAGGAAAGTAGCTATTGGCTGTCCTGAAAGTCGCTAGAAGTCGCTAGATGACGTCATCGCCTAATTTGCATAATTGGCAATTTGCATGTGGCGGCTTTGCGCATGCGCGATTCATTTGCAGTCTGGACGCGGACTAGTGTGGGTCTCCTCTCTGCTCTGACTGCAGCTGGGAGTGCTGCGTGAGATTGACCGCCGGTGAGTGCTTTGGGACGGGGGAGGGGCTCACAGCAGCACCCGCTGCTCGATCGTTGAGGACAGTAACTGCAGAACGATACGCGCTTTCACATCAGAATCTCCAAAACACCAGAAAAAGTCGCTAGATTTGTCGCTAGTCGCTTTTGACAAAAAAAGTCACCAAGAGGGTTTGAAAAGTCGCCAGATTTAGCGAGAAAGTCGCCAAGTTGGCAACACTGGCAGCAGCTGTAGCATGGCTAGGTGCATTAGCCTCATCCTCTGTACTTTTGCTGGTGGTTTCTGAGGTGGACAGGGTGTCAGAGTCTTTAACTCAAAAAGTTACAAAATTATGCATTGTGGCTCACAAGAAACACACAGCAACTAATTGCCATATGCCTGTGTAAATATTAGCTGACTAGTTCGCCACACCTTTATCAATAAGTGCCGCACACTGATTTAGCATTAGCTAGCTGTGTCAGACATACTTGAATTTCTGAAAGAAAAATAAAACATTTTAATAATTTGGTGGCCTCTCTACAGTTACTCCAAGGACCCCCATGGGGTCACAGACCCCTTGTTGAAAACCCTCTTGCGTGGCTGTTTCCCAGTTCCATATTACATAGGTTACTAAATGTTTGCAGTATACTTATCTTTAAAGTATGGGCCCTACTGTTTTTGCAGTTAGTATACTGACTACAAGAACTCAACACACCTAATCGTGTTACGGGCCCCTGTGCACAAATGTTTGATAGGCCCCTAGCCAGCTTGTCATGGTGGTCAGACTTTTTTCTTTCTTTAGTAAATGAGTTATAACATACAGGGCATGTATGGAATATGCCTCGGAATTCTACTGCGACTTTGAGCTGCTGCGACAGCTAGCGTCAGGTTGTGTGTTGCTAACTGTAGCCTCCTCACCTCGTTAATGTTAACACAACGTTTTCATTGTGATTTTGTTTAATGACAAATGTGTTAACTGACAAGCCCACTTCTTAGTAGTGATGTCTCCCTCTCTTCTTCTTTTGCTTTTTGCTGTGATTTGCTGCACCCGCTTGTGCTTCTTGTTTAATTCATTTTCAAACTACTGTAGCTGCAGTCTGCCTGGCTGGCTTTGGGAGAGATGGTGTAAGGGAGAGCATGGCAGGGTCTAAAGTAACACAGACTACTACTGCTGTATTCGACAAACTATATCATACTGTTATTGTTTAAAAAAAATATGAGTGTGACTTTTATGGGTTATGTGTGGTATAATGACCTGAATGTAAAAAAAAATTCCTTTTTGTTTTGTTTTGTTTTGGTTTTGCTGTGCTCCTTTCATGGGCCCCCGGCCCTTACCCAGAATGCCCACTGGATAATCCTGCCCAGCCTTACGGCTCAAGACTAACAGGAAATTTAAAATATTTACACCCTTGGATGTCAGACCTGACCTGTAGAATGGCACCACCATAGACAGTAAAATATTCCTCCAAATTGCATACTGGCTGCTCTGAGAATAAATTATGCCCACTGTGAATAGCTTAGAGTTAGTGTAGTATGGAATTGGGATGCAGCATTAGCCATTTTTTAAATAAAATACCACATATATATTGGGTAAATGTAGACACAATAAAACAAAGATTTTGATTTTTTTTTTTAAAGTGCAACTAATTTGCAGTAAAGATGGCTGTAATGTTTTGCATAAAAGCAGTAAAAGACTGAAAAGTAAGGAATTGTTTCAGCAGAGATTCGATCTCAAGGAGTATGAGTAATACAGTATATGCATTTTATGTATTTATTTTGCATAACAGATGCAAAAATAAATAAGTTAGTATCTCTTCTGTGTGTAGGCCTGTGTTAGATAAAGAAGAATAATGATTGTTTGGACTGACTCAATGGTTTAATGGTTTGACATTGATGTGTGTGTTTATCATGAATTCTAATGGCTTACAATGAAACTCATTTAACACTGCCGATGAAGGAAATTAGTGATAGAATGAAAATGCAAGTGGTTCGATGTTCTCAAGGTGACAGCAATACTGATGGTCCTTTCTCAAACAAAGCAGGAACTCTCAAGAAAGTGCAGTGTTTTTCCCAGGGATGATTGCTTTGGCGTGGGGGGGTAAAAAAAAAACAGTTAAACACTCATCCTGCCATCTACCATTGCACCAAATTCCATTCTTATATTTAACACTCTAAAGTCACTATTAACATCATCATAAATTAGATACACCATTTAAAAAGAAAACATGCAGTCTGTTCTCACTCCCAACTTGTAAATACTACCGCTTTGTCAGTTTTGTCAGTGAGACACGGACACACGCAGGAGCTTTTTGTGGCGGTATGATATGCATCAGGCATGTCCATTTTTAACAACCCTAGCAACTACTGTAATACAAAGAGTAAGAATGTCTGCATAGTGAGGGTGGGCAGAGTGGCAGATTGGTCAAACAAACTTCGGACATTCACCCTGGAGCCTGCTGTTTGTTTCCCTTGTGAATTACTTTAAGCCTAACCACGTGCTTTTGTTGCCTAAAGAAAGTAAACCTAACGAAGTGTTTTAGCTCCGTTGCAAGTTATTTTTGAAAAAGACTGTATGCATGCAATGAGTATGAACTGTCCATTTCCTGTGAAAACTGAACTGTATTTTAAAAAGATGCATTGCATATTACAAGTGTGAATGCATAAGCTGTCTGTGAACATCCAAAACTAAGGTAACTAGTGTGTCATATTTAGATGTGTAGGTCCACAGTCAAAGTTGCTATATTTGACGAGTTGGGATGAGAACGTGAAATACGTCACTTTTAAAGCTTCTTCAGCTGTTACTCCCCTCATTTCCTTCTTCTAAAACAGCAGTGAATAACGCTATATGCAAATGTGAGGAGTTCAGTTTCATTTAAAAACAAAATTATGACTGGTGTGTTTACTGCATGCCAAATTAATCAGAGCACAAAAGGCCAAATTGCCTCCTAAGTTTCCACATGACCGGTCACTGATAAGCAATGTAGTATTTTTGTCAAACAGAGTTCAGTGCAGTGCTCACTCCACAATAAACTCTGTATCACATCACTTCCAGAAAACTTCACGAAGAACAATGAGGGCAAGACAGCATCAATGATCTGTTTTAACTTAATATTCTCTGATCTAGCCCAGCTAAAAACAGACCCTGTCAGCACATCAGTGTGTTATTCACTACAGAACCTGTCTGTAGTGAATGACACCAAGTTATCTTCCAGTCTAGTCTCATAGAAATACGTGAAATTACATGGTTGTAGATGATGTGTTTAAAATGTGTTTAAATTACATGATGGAAACACATATATAATGCCAATGCAAATTTTGTCATGTTGGACACACATTAAGTATAAAGAGAGACAAAGACAGTGCAGGGTGGGCAGGAGGGGTGGTGGATAGGTCAGACAAAATGGAGGTTCAATGAGGAAACTGCAGATTGTGTCCCATGTGAAAAGAAAAATCAATGTGACTTTACATAACTAGGCAAAGTATGTAGTTTTACTTCACTTACTTCCTGTACGTAAGTTATTTTAACCAAAACCATGCTAATCAGCTTAACCTAACCTTCTTTCCCTAAAGTTACGTTTTTTTTTTTTTTGTTCTTTAACCCTAACCAAGTACATTATTTCATTAAACCTAACCAAACTGTTTTCATTGTTTTCATGTTGCCAGCAAAAGTGTCAACACATTTTGTGTCCACCATTAAAAAATGCATTAAGAGATGTGTCCATTTCAGTTTTTTTCTGTGAGACTTTATTTTCTCCTCAATTAACCTTTTCAACTGAATTTAGCAGTTTAGATAACAGGTGCCATCAAAACACTTCAGAAGTATGGCTATACTACATACCATTCCATTGACATTATGGGAATCTCATAAAGTGCTCTACTGGCATTGCTATAACTTTAAGGGTAACCTACTGGTATTGGTATTGGTAAATTGGTATTTTAATTATTTAAACAATACCTAGCCTTACTGAGGTTGGCAAAATACAAAATACTCACCCTTTCTTATCAGAAACGAACAGTGTACAAAACATTCAAGTGCCAACTTTTTACTTTTACCCTCCCTTGTAACCAGTTACTTATGTACATGCAAACCAGGCTGTTCTCATAAACTGTTTGTACCCTTTACGAAAAGTAATGCACCCAAATTCGTACTTATCCCACACATTTTGAAAGGCTGCGTTGTCAAGAACAGTGTGCACTGGACAATAAAGCACAGCGTGCACTCCTGGCGTAACATGCAGCTACACAAACAACGCTTAGTCAGGTCAGTCTTTACACTTCAACACACATCACTAAGCATGTACAGTGGCAGCTTCCATAAGGCTCAAATTGAACCCATTTGTTTCTCTTCAGTCTACACATTCAATAAGTCATTAAATGTCCCATTCATGACGACTTTATGTTGGTTACGTAACTTTACGTTGAGGGTGTAACATCATTAATTGGTCACAAATCCGTAGGATATCATAGGAACTGTTATGTGTGCATTTTTGTAGGATATCATACGAACCGATACATTGATGCAAACACATTGAATGAGACCACTGTGCTGGCATCTTGACACACAGGGCTCCAGCTGAAACAGTTGAAACTGGCTCAGCTTTTGCTGATACACAATGCAATGTCATCAGGTCACCCACCTCAGCCAGGTAAATATATGCAAGTGCACACTCCTGGTAGATTATTTACCTACATTTTTGGAATGTGAATGGTACACTATGATTATGAAAATGGGAAACATCGGCACGCTAAAGGGGAACTATGGATTTGCCTTTGAAAACCTTATGCAGGGAAGTGTCGAAGAGGTATCCTCAAAGGCTAACTACCCTAATTTTACACATCAAAATCTGTTTACAGGTTACTGCTGTGTATATGAAAAAAAGTTTATGAAGCTTTGTGTCTCTAAAGGGAAATGCAAGAAATCTGATTTTTTTTTTAAAAAACAAAACACTTTAAGCAATGTCACTGCATTGATTTTGATCCTTTTGTCAAACTGTCAGTGGTGAGTGCATAAGGGGTGATCTCTCTCTGACATTGAATTTCAGTCACCCAAAGTCAATGAAATTCAACTAAATATCAGTGTATAACAACACTGGTTCCCAGCTGGGGTAGAACAACATGACAAACTCCTTGGAAAAGCACCTGCTCCATATGTAGATACAAACAGTGTATTCTAAGGTAACAAAAACACATCAGTTCTTCTTTTTAAGTTGTTATAAACTGATGAAAACATGTTTATGAATATTATATACCATGTCTGCAAATGGATGAGCCTAAATGCTGTTGATGGCCAGATAAAGCCTCACGAAGCATTTTCTTTATTTTCTGAGCCCACTAGATGGCGCTTTTTGTTCAACAAAAGGTTGAAAGCACACTGAATTGCTATTCTTTGAGCTTCTCTCTTTAAACCAAGAGCGCCATCTAGTGGGTTCAGAAAATTAGGAAAATGCTTCATGAGGCTTCATTTGTCTGTCACTACTAAATGCTACACACTGGACCTTTAAACCTTCATACTAATGTCCAGCAGGGAGCGACTTCCTGGTTGCTAAAAGAAGTCTGACTGAATGTTAAGTAAATAGAAAATGACCCTACTTTTCACTTGATTTATTACCTCAGTTAACATTTTCTTACTGATTTTATGGTCTTAAAAGCTAGTTAAAACAGATGATAACACAGGATGCTTTAGGGTGTGGCTACCTTGTGAAAAGAAAAAAAAGCCACGGCTGCTATGACGAACTCAAGGCTTCAAAACAGGAGTCTACAAACCAGTAGGTGAGGTCATGATGGCAAGTTTACAATCTTGCATGCTTACAAAGAAGACAATAGGTGCAGGTGTGTCTAGCCTTTAGTCTTGTTACCTGACTAATGACAGGGCCTGAGAATAGTGATGTCAGCTCATGTTTTGGTTGCTCAGTCCAACTAAAAAAAAACAACCAATGGTTGTGGTGATCATTCTATTTGCTTGCCATCACAGGGCAAAAAATTCAACTTGCATGCAAAAAAATGTAAAAGGCAGATTGACATAAAACACATTTATGCTCCACGGAGGAAAACACCCTTTCCAACGTGAGTGCTCATTAGTTTTCGTCCAGCACTACTCTCAGGTCAAGTTGTCAACTTTTTACACAAGATATCTAAAACTAATTTAGGCTTTCAGTTGTAAAATGGACATGTACCTAGACCATACACTAAAACTATTCCTGTGTCATGTCAAACAGCCAGGCCCTGTTGTCACTCTGTAACACCTTTCACATTCATCTCATGTCTGACTCCTCTTTGTTCCTACTTAATTTCGTTGGTTCCACTTCAGTGACTCACTGTAGATTAGATTCAGATGAGCCACAGGAACCATGTGCCACACTCTTGACTTTAAAGCAGACCTGCTTCATAGATAAAAGCTTCACACTGCATTAAGATGAATAATTGTTTTTTTCATACAAAACATGTGAATATATTTTCTAAATAGCAGCCAGGTGTTTTTATGCAGAATGTGTTTAGTGCATACATGCAGCACCCTCCTTATCTTTCCTAGACTGCCCCTGGCTGTCCTCAGGAATAAGCATACTACCTCTCCTCCGTTAATTGAAAAATTGATATGCAAGTGCAAATTAAGATAGATAATGTTGATATAGAAAAAGTGTGTTAAAATAAATTTCCTGGGGTCATAGTGGAACACAAACTCAGCTGGAAAGCTCAAATAAGTCACATTCAATCACAGCTGACAAGGAGCATTTATGCAGTTATGGGAAAATCAAGACCATATATCATCACCATATATCATCTGCTGCTCACTCATTTTACTGTATCTTAATTACTGTGTTTGTCCAGTTAACACCTATAAAAGCAATTTATATACTTCACGCATATTACAGTAAAAATCCATTAGGACTATACGTAACATTGGATATAGAGAGCACAAAGGCACACTGTTTTTAAAGTCCCATGCATTAAAATTCGGGGACTTGGTTAAACTTAAAGCAGTGTAAATAATGTACGAAGCGAGACATAATGTACTTTTAGGCAAATATTCAGAAAATGTTTTGTGACTGGGATGGGGGGTATAATTTAAGAGGAAATTAAATCTGAAAAAACAATGTGCGCACACAACTTTGAGAAGTATGTGGATTTCAGTGTGTGGGATGGATTTGTTGAATGGGTTAGATGGGGAGTTAAAAGGAAGCACTACAATAGAGCACTTAAAAAAAGTACAGACACAGCATGTTTAGGATGTATGCAGATGAAGAGGGGTTATGCTGATGGGTTTGTTTACTTATTTATCTTAGCTCTTGGGGTTAATTGGGATGTAAATTAAGTTGAGATGAGCGATGGGGTTTGCTAGTTCATAAGCCATTAATAAGAATAACTTTTGGGTTGCCATTATCAAGCTTAAAAGAACAGAACAGAACAATACAAATGAATTAAAAAGATTTTTAAGGATAATTTGTTCCCATGCTGATGTTTGACTGGAGACTATCTTACATCATTATGTTCTGTTTTAATAAAATTGTTTTGTATTAACATGGCAGTGTTTTTCTCTTCAGTATAAGGCGGTATGGTCACACATGAGTTAAATTAACACCGGCGAGTTCAACTTTGGTGATTTTTGACCCTTCATTTTTGATCACATTTGGCAATATTGAATAGCAAGTGATCTAACATTAGCTAGCAAGCTAGCTTTCTTTGTGTGCACACTGACCATGAAAATTGCCTCAGCAGTTGTTAGTCACTCACCTGCATTCGCTCATGTGTGGCTGTGCCCTAATGCAGTTGAAAATGTTTGGAAACCATTAATGCACATGTGTGTCTCACTTTCTAAAAAGCCATCAAGTCAGCAGTTTTTAATGCAAGTCATAAGTAAAGGGTCTTGAGTTTTTCCATTTCTAATAAGTCATCAACAAAAGTCAGTCAACTCCTATTATACGTGTTAATGAAGGATTGTCACAGCACTGCATTAAGTTTGCAGATGTAAATGTCAATAAGTCCAGATTTCATGCAGCTGTTCTTCACAAGGTATGTGCTTGGGCCTTTCCAAAACCAGACCCTACCCACTCATCGTGGAGTGTAACAGCATTTGTAGTCACCTTCACAGCTGAATGAAGCACCCTTCATGAAGGTGTAGGGGATAAACACAGCGTCAAGCTTTGGGACAAACTTCCCTCTGTGCAGCGGAAAGAGAAAAAAAAAAGCTTAATCCAATTTTATGTGATTCATAATGGAGAAATTTTTTTTCTCCTATAAATACACCTATAAATTTCTGTCTTAGTTTGAGCAGGTTATGTTTGTAAGGACAGTCATCTAACTTTATTTGTACATAGAGTCTTCCATAACGAACACAGTACAGCGTTGTACATGGTCAGTCAGTCGGCATCAGTGCAGGCTCACTCAGTTTTATAACTCACTTCCACTCCTCACTAATTTTTGGGGGGCAGCACTCAATGTGGCAGACCCTCCACATTCACATGGAAAGGGAGTGAAAGTAGGTAAGGAGACAGTGTAGAGGGTGGTTTGGGAAAGGGCCCTTGAGTAATACAAAAGTTTGAGAACAGGAAGTGGGTACCATACTGTTTCCTGTACTGTGAAAACAGAGACTAAAAAAAACAAGATCAACTGGTAAAACTAAGCAGTGTTGATCAAATATAAACCAAGATTCTGTTACTGCATTGCATTGCCTACTTCTCACCAAAAATGTTTCCAGAAACACATTTCGTGTACTGTTTAATGGTAATATGAGATTGTTTGTTACTAGCAAGCCATATAGTTTTTGGACGAGCCAACACTCGTTATGGTTCTGTCATTGTTACTGGTCTGTAGCAGCGCAGTGTATTGTGGTAGTTGCAGGTTTTCTACCTCTTAAGCAAAAGCGAATACCACAGTCCTGTTCTCTGTTTTCTCTGGTCATGTAGCACCAATTTTAAAAGCATTTACATCTTTCTACTGCATAGCACAGTTTCATGAAAAAAACATCTTTCCAGCAGTAGAAGTCACTGTCAATAAACCTCAACTTGCTCTGTGTCTGAAGCCTTTTTGCACTTTTATCTGTGTGTCCTGGCCACCATTTGAACATCAGTTTTTGAAACCTCCAGGGAGTAGCAGTGCATTACATAAGTGCTTTGTTTTCTGTGCCCACAGATTCCGGTGATGACAGGCGCCTTCATGGATTCATCTCTCAATGATGACTACAGCACAGACCACTCTCTGTTCAACTCGTCCGCCAGTGTCCACGCTGCCTCCATGGCAGCTCACAGCCAACCTGAGGAGTCCCAGTCCATGTCTGGGGACGCCATTTGGCTCTGGATTGCCATCACCGCCACCATCGGGAACATTGTAGTTGTGGGTGTCGTGTATGCATTCACATTCTGAAAGTAACTCTATCTGAGCCAGGATGTTTGAGAGAACACCAGATATAGTTTATAACTAGCTATGAACAGCGGTGGGTTGCAACTCTCTGTCGAGTGGATGACTCAAATGGAATTTCATTTAGTCACTAAAGGATACATCAACAAAATTACCCAGCAGTTATTAGTCGCAAAGCACCAGAGTCATAATGAACTTTTGCCAGCGAAGTGTGGAAGAGTGGGAAGAGTGGGAATAGTAGTAATAGCGGACATAATATACAAATGTCTTCTTTCGTCAATGTGTTTTTGTGCTTCAAAGTATTTTCTTTAATGGCATATATATACATATACAGCAAAAGCATTTGCTTACAGTTTATCGCTCTTTGCGGGTACAGGGGTGTATGTATCACAAAAGAGGGTCTAAACTGCAAGGGGGCTCTGTAGCCTTTTGGAGAAATTATGTCATACTGCATGACACTTCAGGGTAGAGTGTGTATGTTTGTGTGTGCTGGCTGTGTAATACTTTGGCAATTTGCCTAACAGAAGACTATCAAAGATATGTTGTGATAATATTCTCTTCAGTTATTTCATTAGAAAAATCTTTGTGAAACAGCAGATTTGAACTTTTCAAAGCCTCTTTTAGGTCGTTAATGACATTATGTTGTGTTTTTACTGTTAACCCTGTCTGCAAATACAGTTTCACAAACATAATAATATACTCGGATGAATGAGTGCAAGTTTTGCCACTGCAAACCGTAGACTTTGAGAGGGCATAACTGTCAATTTTTTTTTTTAATTTGGCCAATCAGAGGCTTTCAGTACAGTACATATGCAAATGAGGCCTGAAACGCTTACAAAATGCCTATAGCTTGCTAAAACATTAGATATCAGCATGTCAAAGGATTATTATAATACCTTATGTCTACCAGAGAGAA
This sequence comes from Cephalopholis sonnerati, assembly GCA_019142605.1. Lineage (NCBI taxonomy): Eukaryota > Metazoa > Chordata > Actinopteri > Perciformes > Serranidae > Cephalopholis > Cephalopholis sonnerati. The sequence goes on along the minus strand of JAGQAX010000009.1, from coordinate 7,486,450 downwards.
AAAGTTATATTGAAAAAGTCAGTATTGTTAGACTATTGTTGTTCCCTCTTCTTACATTACAAATCTTTGAGAAATTATTCCATTAAATGGCCGGTGGTGACATACTTTGATATTCAGTTATTTGATCAAATCAAATTCTCTAAATTCTCTCTAAATTCTCTATTTAATTCCAAGGCTTTTAGTTTTTTGGATTTGGCACTCAAAGCCAACCAGCTAGGAAGACTCCAGACCAGCCACTAGTGATGGCCAAATGAAGCCTCATGAAGCATTTTCTTTATTTTCTAAACCCACTAGGTGGTGCTTTTTTGTTCAACAAAAGGTTGATAGCACACTGAATTGCTATTCTTTGAGCCTCTCTCTTTAAACCAAGAGTGCCATCTAGTGGCAGTCAGTTTGACATGCTGGATTTGTCCTTCAGACGAATATTGTAGACCTCTCTGTCTGCTTCTCTCTGAAATCCCTTTTTTGTTTTTCCAAAAATGTGATAATATTTCTTCAGGGAATGCAGTTAGTTCCAGTGTAGGCTCCATGATCCATGTACTCCGACACCTTGACAGACCATCACAAAGGGGTAGGGCTTAACGAAGAATTACTTGTGTCTGCCAGCAAGCACAATCCTGCGATAATGAGGGCTCGCTAACAGTAGTGTGCTTGCTAGCACCGTCAGCCAGAAACAAACATCCATGAGTCATTGTCTGTTTAATAGTTTTAACAAAGACCACATTTTTTTGTGGTGACCTAAAATGACCAGTGGTGAAATACACTACATTCTGTTGTGATCCCAGACCAAATACTTGAGAAGGAGTCAGTGTTCATGCTAGCTAGTTGTAAAGCTGTCTATATCCACATCAAACAGGCAACTGGGAAGCCGAGGCTAACGTTACTTTTACACTAACAGTCTTAAAGATATTTCATGCTAGCCTGCTGCATCGACCAGTTGAATCAAGCATGACTTAGTAATGCTAGTGTCTGCAAAGCAATGGAAATCCCACAATTATTCTACTATGAAGTGATTCATGCTAAATTAAAAACGGATTAACAACTGGTTCAGGTAGCGTATTGGTAAAATTAGTTTTTGAGTGACAGGATTGGAAACCCCTAATTGGCCAAATAAAAAAAAAAAAAACGATTGACACTTACCACGCCCCTCTCAAAGTTTCCGGTCTGCAGCGACACCCTACTCAATGAGTGGCCAAAGACACTTCACAACTTTGCTAACAGTACTCCTCAGCCATGCCTTTTCTTTCTGTAGTACAGTATAAACCATTATTTTTGTATCATCTCCCCCATGCTGACATTACCTTGTTATTTCAGTAAATTAAATTCTATTGAATGCATTTCTTGAGTGGTAATGTGACTTCTCAGCCATTGTCAACCAAATCTATTCCGTTATATTAAGTATGAATGATATGGGGCCAATGCTGCTATATGTTTTGCAACTCTCTGTGAATGTGAGGCACCAATTTGCAATGTGCAAGCTGTGAGTTGCAACATGAGATATTTGCCTGTGCCGCTAATTTTTTTCAAATCAAACTATATTTTAAAGTCCAAACATTCATAATGTCCAAATTCTGATACTGACACTGAATTTGTTTAGTTGCTCAGACTGTGGTGGGTCCTGACTTGTGTTATTGCAAGTCAGAACTGCATTTAAGTGTAAACATAACCATTACGACCTGCCTTTTCAATAATCTCTGTCCTTGCTCTGCCCACTGGCAGCAGCCAAATTGCTTTCTGAGCTGAATAAGCTGTAATGAGCTTTGGGGTGAAAGTTGCCTGTTGCCATAGCGATGTATCTCCCCGTTCCCATCATCATGCTCCCACGGCGACACACCTGCTTTATGTCTCCCAGCCCACCTGGCTACATGCCACACATACACTCAGCTAATGACACCACAACACACACTCTGCTGCCCCACAGGCAACAGCAAGCCCAACTATTGTCAGACAAGTCAAAATTTTTAATATTGTTATAGAAAAAAAAATATGGTAATAGAGGCATTGAGGGAATCATTTAACATTTTAGGAAATATATATGTTTGGTTTCTTTCTGAAAGTGATATGAAAAGATGGATATTAAGGCCATGTTAAGTATGCAGCTGGAAGCAGGCTGTGTTGACTACTTCCAGGATGTTGCACACAGTCACTGCACACACCTCTTCACCAAAGAACGTTCAACATACAGCTTGTGAAAATCGGTTTTGTTTTTATGCTTCTTTTTTGGCATGTTTGCCTTTCTCTAATACAGTAGTTCCCAACTGGTCCAGCCTCAGGGTCCATATTTATCCTAGTCATTTGTTCAGTTCCACACAGTTTAATACATTTGGAATCATACTTACATTTAGCCATGTCTTTGAACTAGTTAGCTGTCTCTGTCAAGTCGCTGTCACTTACTCTACAGCAGGAAACAACACTCAACAGTAAAAGCTCTGTGCTAGAAATTCACTGTACTTAAAAAAAAAAGTGTGTTTTTTTTTTTTACAAACTTGACATTTTTGCGACTCACTTTCAGACCATTCAGAATGAGCCCACGAACCACTTTTGGGCCACGACCCACCAGTTTGGAACCAGTGCTTTAAGACCATCCAAATGACATGAGCTCAATATTCTGTTTCTCTCTCTGTATTTGTCTGGCTCTGCTGCGGCCCCAAACACTTTACAGAAATTACAATCCAATTGGGCCAATCAGGGATCCACACCATAGCTGACAACGGAAGCAGCCAATTAGGGACTGCATTGTAGATGATGACATAAAATGCAGAATGCCACTTGCAGAACAGTAATGGCAGCTCCCACAGCAGCAAGTGTCTACTCTAATGTTAGTAGAGTAAACACAGCAATAAGTGAAGTTATAGCAGAAATATAGTCAATAACAATAACAGCAGAGCTTCTTGGAGAAAGGCAAAATTTTTGGCTGTTCTGTCAATGGAGTCTTGTGACTGGATGGAGAACATATTTTAGCCACATTAAAGTATGACCACCTAACACAAATCAATATCAGTTTAAGTGTACGCTGTGTTTAGAATATTTTTACACCTTTATGTTTTTGTCAGACAGCCCACTACAATGGGAAACTGACGCTGCAACGTTATGCTCTCTTAAAAGCCACCAGGCTCCATTGATAGAAACAGTTGTTTTACACCACAGAACACACTGAGTCTCTGGTCGTCTGCTGTCCATCGATCAGGTATTTAATTTGTGTTATTTTGTGTTTTTCAGAACCAACCCAATCATGCCCATTGTCTTGTCTACCTGTCCAAACTGGGAGCGTAAGATAAATAACAAATAGTTCTTAATATAGGCTCACACATGAAGGATACTCAACAACGTCCTCCCCTAGGCCCAGCTGGTTCCTGTGCAGTGCAGCTTCACAAAAGAAGAGAGGGGGAGAGGAGCCGTAGAGTGGGTTATTCTGTGCAGCATGCATGGGAATGAAATCTATTCCAATACATTTCTTGCTTTTACCCCGATGGTGTGAATAGTTGTTAAATTTGTCGCTACACTGTTCCCCAGTACAGATCCAATGTTCACTGTTGTTTCGCCTCTGTTTGGTTTAAGGAGTTTGTCTGTGAAGGTGAGTACTCCCACCCACTTACAGTGTTTGGGGCGGCAACTGGTCCAGACTGATGAAAATGAAACAGAATGTTGAGCTTGTGTCATCAGGATGGTCTTACCAGGATAGCGTTATTGCACCTTAAGAGGCAGACTGAAAATGGGGGAGAGAAGGAGGGGTGTGAAATGCAACGGAGCATTTCATGTTTGCCTTATTTTTAAGGATAACAGTAGAAACTTACAGGAAACACACAGAGAGAGCAGGGTGGATGGCTTTTAATAAAGCGTCCAAGCCAGAACTGATGTAGGGTACTACTCTGGCTGTTCTACTGCACTGTTGTATGTTTACCTACAGAAAACAATGCAATAGAATTCACATACAAACTTCAGAATAATAACCCAGTAATTCATATATAACCCATGTAATCAGGAAGGCTGTGATCGTGTGACCAATGCACTGACGGGAGAAAAGAAGGAAGTAGTATAAGTGAAGGAGGCAGGTTGAAGTGGTAGATGGGTTGAACACAGGACATATCCCCAGGTGACTGGTGTTTGTGACCAAAGTAAACTTTGACTTCAACATGTTTCTTTTCCTAAACACGACCCACGTAACTAAGTTAAGTACATAACTTTATGCTTAGTAATATACATAATGTGGTGACACCCAAAGATGTTTATTTTTTAAAACCTATGTAATTTTACTTTCCTAACGCTAAGCTATGTAACTTTACTTGACTAAACCTAACCTGCATAAGTTAACATTAAGTAGGCTACATAACAGGACACCCAAACATGTCTTTTTTTCCAAACCTAACCTACATGACTTGGTTTTCCTAAACCAAACCTATGTAACTTTATTTTCCTAGCTCTAACTAAAGTAACGTTACTTGCCTAAACCTAACCTACTTAACCAAGTTAAATACATATCTTTACGCTAAGTAGGCTACGTAATGTGATGACGCCCAAACGTTTCATTTTCAAAACCTAACCTACAGAATTTTACTTTCCTAACCCTAGCCTACATAACTTTACATTTAGTACGTAACTTTACGTTAAGTAGGCTACATAACAGGACAACACCCAAACATGTCTTTTTTTCCAAACCTAACCTAGCTAACTTGACTTTTCCAACCCAAACTTATGTAACTTTACTTTCCTGGACCTAACCTATGTAACTTTACATTAAGTACATAACTTTACGTTATGTAGGTTATGAATTGGGATGACAACCAAACATGTTTGTTTTTCCACACCTAACCCAGGTGACTTTCCTAAACCAAACCTATGTAACTTTACTTGCCTGACCCTAACTCGAAATAGTAAAAGGCAGTGGGGGGATGATATCGGCTGATAAATCGCCCAACAAGTTTTTTCTGTTCCAAACTATCTTTATTTTTATCACCCTTTAAAAATCCAGTATTGGTCAAACTCTAATCATCACATTTAGAGATTTGCTTTACCATCAAAAATAAAACACCAGTTGTCTGTACTTTCAGACAAGTGTGAACTGCAAACGGCTATTGCGACATTACTTTTTATGGTGCAAATTTAAATTATAAAGAAATAAAAACAACATGATTGGAGCTGCAGTGCCAAAACTCTGAACAGGTTTATCCTAAATGGAAAACAAAAAATAAAAACAAGAGGAGCAACTTAAGACATTTATGTAGAGCATATTTTGGGTGCTGAATGACCTTCTTTGGCCATCATTACTTTTTCTTTAAACCAAGAGCACCATCTAGTGTGGCCAACTAATACCACTAGTGGTTCATGAAGCCTCATTTGGCCATCAGTACTTTTGAGACAGTTCCTCTACCCTTGCCATTTTTGCTACTCAGCCTAAACACCTACAAAGGACTGGTTAATCTCTTTACCACAGCTGAAGCAGTTTCATTGTCTTTATAGAGTTCCCAAAAGCTTAATTTTGTTTTGCAACAATGTGGCAGCCTTACATACTAGTCAGTGATTAAATAACAGCAATATTAAATAGTGGTTTATTAACTATGACAGGCATATGTTACAAAATATAAATTAAAAGCAAAGACAGAAATATTACGTTAAACATTTGTCTGTCCTTTCCTAATGCAATCGCTCAACTCATACTAATGTATTTTTTCAAATGATAAATCCCAGAAAACCTCTAATGTGTAAACCCTTACATACTCAACCAGGTTAAACAATTTGTAAATAAATGAATAAATATGTACATGTATGTTTTTATACAGTTGTGATGTCTGTACACAAGCAGAAATTTAAATATCGCCAAAAGCATCAGTTCTGGGGCTCAAGGCAGCATGACGCTAGGAACCAATCAATCAATCAATTTTTATTTATAAAGCCCAATATCACAAATCACAATTTGACTCAAAGGGCTTTACAGCATACAACATCCCTCTGTCCTTAGGACCCTCACAGCGGATAAGGAAAAACTCCCCCAAAAAAAACCTTTAACGGGGAGAAAAAAATGGTAGAAACCTCAGGAAGAGCAACTGAGAAGGGATCCCTCTTCCAGGACGGACAGACGAGCAATAGATGTTGTACAGAACAGATCAACATAATAAATTAACAGTAATCCATATGACACAATGAGACATAAGGAGAAACAGATATTATATTAATAATATGATTATATATGTATGTGACAATAATGATATGTGTATAATAGTACAGGTATGACTAATAGTAACAGCAGCAGTGGGAGGCATCAGGCAGGACCATGGCAGCAGCACAACCACGACACACCATCCAGGCACAGCTGCGGTACGAGTTAACCTGTGAGACAGTGGAGCACAAAGGCTCCGGACAACAAGCCGAGTTAGTGACATGCAGTAGACCCGGGTTAGAGAGATGCATTAACAGGACATGAATACTAGCAAGGGAGAGAGAGAGAGAGAGAAGGAGAGAAGGGGCTCGGTGTATTATAGGAGGTCCCCCGGCAGACTCGGCCTATGTCAGCCTAACTAGGGGCTGGTCCAAGACAAGCCTGAGCCAGCCCTAACTATAAGCTTTATCAAAAAGGAATGTCTTAAGTCTAGTCTTAAAAGTGGAGACAGTGTATGCCTCCCGGACAGAAACAGGAAGGTGATTCCATAAAAGAGGAGCCTGATAGCTGAAGGCTCTGGCTCCTGTTCTACTTTTGGAGACTTTAGGGACCACGAGTAACCCTGCATTCTCAGAGCGCAGTGTTCTGGTGGGATAATAGGGCACTATGAGCTCTCTGAGATATGATGGAGCCTGATTATTTAGAGCTTTGTAGGTTAGGAGAAGGATTTTAAATTCAATTCTGGATTTTACAGGGAGCCAGTGCAGAGAAGCTAAAACAGGAGAAATATGATCTTGTTTCTTAGTTCCTGTCAGTACACGTGCCGCTGCGTTCTGGATTAGCTGGAGAGTTTTCAGGCACTTATTAGAGCTACCTGATAATAGAGAATTACATTAATCCAGCCTCGAGGTAACAAAAGCATGGACCAATTTTTCAGCATCTTTTAGTGACAGGATAGGCCTAATTTTCGCAATATTACACAGATGAAAAAATGCAGTCCGAGACGTTTGTTTTAAATGGGAGTTAAAAGACAAATCTTGATCAAATATTACTCCGAGGTTTCTTACAGTGATGCTAGAGCCCAGAGCAATGCCATCCAGAAAAACTATATCATCAGATAAAGAGTTTCTGAACTGTTTGGGGCCAAGAACAATAACTTCAGTTTTGTCTGAATTTAACATCAGGAAATTGGTGCTCATCCAGGTTTTTATATCTTTAAGGCATTTCTGAAGTTTAGTTAATTGATCCGTTTCTTCTGGTTTTATCGATAAATACAACTGTGTATCATCCGCATAGCAATGGAAATTTATAGAGTGATTTCTAATGATGTTACCTAAGGGAAGCACATATAGCGTGAAAAGAATTGGTCCGAGCACTGAACCTTGAGGTACTCCAAAACAAACCTTAGTATGTGAAGATGATTCATTATGAACGTGAACAAACTGAAAACGATCGGATAAGTACGATTTAAACCAGCTTAGTGCAGAACCTTTAAGGCCAATTGAATGTTCCAGTCTCTGTAGCAGAATTTGATGGTCAATTGTGTCAAATGCGGCACTAAGATCTAGTAAAACAAGTACAGAGACGAGTCCTTGGTCTGAAGCAATCAGAAGGTCATTTGTAATTTTAACTAGTGCTGTCTCGGTGCTATGATGAACCCTAAATCCTGACTGAAATTCCTCAAATAAATTATTATCATGGAGAAAGTCACACAGCTGGTCTGCGGCTACTTTCTCAAGGATCTTTGAGAGAAAGGGAAGATTGGATATAGGTCTGTAATTGGCTAACACCTCTGGATCCAATGTGGGCTTTTTTAACAGAGGTTTAATTACAGCTACCTTAAAAGACTGTGGTACATAGCCTGTTAATAGAGATATATTGATCATGTCTAGTATGCAAGTGTTAAGTAAAGGTAAGACTTCCTTAAGTAGCCTAGTTGGGATGGGGTCCAATAGACACGTTGATGACTTGGTTGAAGAAATCATTGAGGTCAATTGTTGAATAGAAATCAGGGAGAAGCAATCTAGATATGTATCAGCACTTATAGCTGTGTTTGAAGGCAGATTAGTACTGTTAGAGGGCAGGAGGGCATGAATTTTGCCTCTAATAGTTACGATTTTGTCATTAAAAAAGCTCATAAAATCATTACTGCTAAGGGCTAAAGGAATGCAAGGCTCAATAGAGCTGTGACTCTCTGTCAGCCTGGCTACAGTGCTGAAAAGAAACCTGGGGTTGTTCTTATTTTCTTCTATTAATGATGAGTAATAGTTTGCTCTGGCATTGCGGAGGGCTCTCCTGTATGTTTTTAGACTATCTAACCAGTTATAAGACCTTTGACAGTTGATGACACCTGCATTAAAAGACATATGCTCATTCATTTACGTCCAAATCTCTGCTTGGCCACGCCCCTTTCCTAATTCATTGGTCAGTATCTTCAAAACACAATGAGATATTAACAAGGGTTTGATAACTATTGATAAGCCTGGGCCAAAAAATGATCCTCAGAAAATGCAGGAATCTGACCTAACCTTTGGGAGGAGATGTCAAAAATGTGTTTTTCAAAATATTTAAAACTGCCTGGTGGTGCCTCCTATAAGTGATTTCAAAATAATTTTACTCACTTGGTTCAACATTGTTATTAAATATAACCTGCAGGTTTTGTAATGATTGGACAAATAATTTCTGGTTTATAGTCTAATTTGTGTTATGTCAGGTACATAAATTCACATCTAGAAGTTTCATGATGATTGGCCTAACAGTTGTGAAGTAAGGTCTATTTATGTGCTGAGCCATGTCCCTTTTGAGGTTCATTCGTGATTATTTAGTAATGGCCAAATAAAGCCTCATGAAGCATTTTCTTTATTTTCTGAGCCCGCTCAGAGAATAGCAATTCAGTGTGCTTTCAACATTTTGTTGAACAAAAAGGGTCATCTAGTGGGCTCAGAAAAAAAAAAGCTTCATGAGGCTTCATTTGGCCATCACTAGTGATTATCTTCAAAACACAATGAGATATCAACAAGCTTTGGTAACCTTTGATTAACTTGGTCAAATAATGATATACAGAAAATCTGGGACAAATTAGATGTACAGTACCAGAGATGTCAAAAAAGTGTTTTTTGTTGTTTTGTTTTTTTTTATCAAAATGTTGGAAAATCTAGTCAGGTGGACCATAATGATTCTGTTTTTCTTTTTTTGTGTAGGACATTGAGCTAGACTTGCATGTCAAATTTCAGTTTTTTATGGTGTGAGGGGTGTGACCTTTCCAAAATTCAGTTTTGGAGTCTTTACTAAAGCACCATTATCATGCTGATTTGGGCTTTTATTTCTTGAGCAGCATATGCACACACTTTCCAATCACTGGTGAAAATTTCGTGTGCCTTTGATGAATCATTTCACAGAACTTTGCAAAAAAATTTCTGAAGAAAAAATAAATTCACACAAAACAGGGTTTCAACCCTTCAGGCTTAACACCCATAAAAAACTTTGGTTCAGTTGAGTTACTATTTCTTGATGAACAACCATGTATCCATCTACACATAACTCCTGTGCAGTGTCTCAGGCTATAAAGCATGAGTGCAGGCACTTTGGCACCAAACTGTAGATCCTGTTACAGTGATGAAGATTTCAGAAAACTGTTCATAAAAAAGCAGTGACAGCAAGGAGCTCCCACTAAAACAACAAATAGTTGTTTCTGAAGTTCTTATTATGTACATATTCAACAAATTAGACACAACATGTTGCTTAGTGAACTTTGCAAACAGTTTTATTGTTAAACTAGGCTAACCAATTGAACTCAAAGACATAATATTCATGATGATCTCCTCATTTCAGTTTCTGTGTTGTTGTTTTTTTAATAAAATGTTGAACTATTTTCGGAACAGAGGACTTACATAGGATTTTATGGCCTTCACTGACCTTTGTAAGAAAATGCAGATCAATCTACCCACATAAATTCACATTTTGCTCTTTATAGTACTTCTTATCTCTTCCCACCAATCACTTTGTAGAAATAGCTGTCTTTTTCCTGTGGTGGATATCACATTTTGGAGCCTCATGATTCATGTCAACAGTGTGACAGATGTTGATGAATACTCCCCCTGTAGAGTCTGACGATCCTCAGCACACAGCCCAGACAGTGTCCTCCTCCACATCAGGCCCGCAGCCAGGACACACAAAGTCACTCTCCAAATGGCAGCGGACAGCCAGCCTGCCCATTAGGTGTAATGCAGAGGCAGAGAGGCTAATGAAATGTCACTAAATCCCTGCTGCCTGTCACAACCACAGGAGGAGGATGAGTTCCTTCAGAGAAACACGTGACTCAGTTGGTCCAACTGCTTGTTATCATTAGTTTGTGTTATCAGATGGTTCAGCTGGGACTTTGATTAATGTGTTTTTACCTGGGAGATGGATGACTCATAGAAGTGGGGCTAATGATACACTGATTACAGGACTGGAGAATTAGAGTAGCCCTGAGTGTACTAAAATACAAAGGTGTGCAGGGAGTTTACTGAGACTTATCCGCCCATCTGCCCCCTATCAGAGGTAGAGCTCAGTCATATACTAAAGGCTGTGCCGGCAGGTCACTGTAGTTTGCTCAAACCAGGCAGTTCTCATGCATTGGTTCTCCGTTTTCCTACAAAACATAGTGCACCAAAATTAATACGTATCCCACATATGATGCTTAACCTACGTATTTCTGTAGGCTGCATTCATGTGACCAATGCGCTCACAGAGTAAAGCCAAAAGCAGTCCCAAGCAGTCCAGTAAGGAAGCAGGTTGGGTGATGGGTGGGTCACAAAACACAAAACTTAGCTCCGGGACTTTACCCTAGGAGACCGGTGTCCAAAACTGTGTGAACTTTGAGTCATTTTTAGGTACATCCTCACCATGTTTCTTTTTCTTGACCTAACAAGTGTACCTTTACTTGACTAAACCGAACCTCTTTAACAATTGTATGAGGATACATTGCTTAAACAGAAGGAAATATTATCTTTGTTTGGAATATTTTCAGAAGCAGATAAATACAAATTTGGTACTTTAGTGGGTATTTGGGGCAGCAGAATGGTTTATGATCCTGTTTACATCTGGTATTAATATGTGTCTTGGGTGACTGGATCACAAGTGGACAGCTCCAAGTACAGATGTGAATGCACCCAATGTGTAGTGATCGTCAAATGAGGCCTCGTGAAGCATTTTCATTATTTTCTGAGCCCACTAAATGGCACTTTCTGTTCAACAATGGGTTTAAAGCACAGTGAACTTCCATTCCTTGGGCCTTTTTCTTTAAACCAAGACTGACATATAGAGGGCTTCGAAAATCAAGGTAATTGTCCATAAAGCTTCATTTGGCCATTACAACCAATGTGTCATTATTGTGTCTTGAGAGCCAATAACTCAAAACAAATTCAGAGCTGGTCTGGGCTGCACATGGCCACAATTTTTCAGCAGTGTGTACACCACTGTCTTCTGGGCCACATTGAAGGACTGCCTACATAGCTGACATCCTCTGTGTAGGTGGAAGTACTTACTCATTTGAGTGGCAACAACGTTGTTTGCACGAAACAACATGAAGAAGCCACAAAAATAAGACAAAGAATAAGACAAAACAACAGGCAAAATGAATTCTCATGAATGGGGTACACGAGGGACATACTGTCTGATATTCATATGGGCCAAAGAGCTAGTACAACAGAAACTATGTGATTCATATCACGTTATCATGTTAGAAAGGCTGGAACTGTAATGCAACTGTGGAAATAGTAAGTTAAGAATCTGAGAAGTTGTGATATAAGTTTGATAAAAAATTGTTCAGTTCTCAGTAAAAACATTGTGTGGCTGTGCTGTTCTCCAATGAGTCACTGGAATGTCCAGTTCCTTCAGTTCTGTTGTCTCATTTACTTCCTCCCACCAGTCCTCCAATAACTCATCACCTTGTGACTTGCACAAGTTGTGTAAGAGAAAGCAGATGCTGACAACGGTGGGGACCCTCCAGATGCTGACATCCATCTTCTTCAGTAGACACTGCCATCTCCCTGTAAGCCGTCCAGAAGCACATTCCACAGTCATGTGTGCACAGCTCAGTCTGTAATCGAAATGCCTCTGTTGATGTCCACTGTCAGAATATCCCTTCATTGGCCAGCTCGAGAGGGGCTATGCAGGGTCTCATTAAGAGTATAATGGGCACCTGTCATGTCAATTTCTTCTGTGTCCTAAATTGAGAGATAATAATGTCATATTTACATTGCTATTGGGTCATAATCAAACCAGAGAGGGTGGTTACTTTTACCTAGTGTAAAGTCATATATATTCCTTATATTGGGTCTTAATCAGAAACCAGAAAAGAGTGTTCTGTAGGTAATGGAAAATGTACTCAGTACTGTTAAATCACTGTATGTAATATATAATAATAATATCACAGAAAACTCACATATTACAAAGGCACACATTTCAATCATAATTACTGTAGTTATGAATAAAACTAATGTATGTAAGCTGTATTACACTGACATTTTGGAAGTCTACAGCAACTGTCACAACTTAGCAGGAGGATCTCTCTCACTGTTTTTGGAACATCAGGGTCAAACCCCAACCAGCTCATGCAACTCATCTGTTCCCAGGGAAGCCACAGAGAAAGGAAAAAACAGCTCCCGCAAATTTGCTGTAATTCCAATCTCCGCAGTCTAGGACGACAACCCATCTGTTGGCCTTGTCCACCATCCAGTTATCACTCACCAAAATGAACTTCAGCCCTTAATCTGGTTCAGCACCTGCAGCCGGTCCATTTTTTCCCTGCAGCCGGGCTGTCCTCCCCAACCGCTGTGGGTGCATGCATGACAGACATCTGTGATGCTGAACAATGACATCACTCTGGCTTAGATGGTATCACATTCCCGCAGAGGACATTGGGAAGTGCAGTCACAAGGTTCCAATTTTCCTCCTGCTGCTGCCATTTCTCCCAACATGAAAAACCAAATCTTAGCAGGTAAAGACATCAAACAAATCTTGTGGTGCTCAGAGTGATAGGCATGTTGTGGATTGTGGAGATGTGTCTGTGATGCTAAAAGATAAAAAAATCCCAGACTTTCCTAAACTCTGGCTGCAGTTAATTTAATGTGGCTTTTGGTGTATTCAGAAATGTAATCTCTGAGGTGTATCTGTTCCGTAGAGTTGATCTGTATACTTTTCTAGCCATAATTTCTGAAACAGAATACTGTTATTTTATAATAAGTGTCTGTGTTTTAAATGAGCTACAACATTACAGAATGGCCAAGCATGGCAGGCTACATTGTTGACAAGTAGAAGTGCGCATTAGGTCATTAAGTTAAGTTGATGTTAATAATTCTATAGATTGTGTTTAAGAATCAGCTGCACTATGTTCAGGCAATTTTTCCATAGAGCACCACAACCACCTCTCTACATTTGGGGAAAATCACTTAATAAGACCCAAAGCTTCTTTTTAAAATGAGACAGCCATGTGCTTAGGTTTAGGTGACAAAAGCACGTGGTTAGGTTCTGGAAAAACATCACTGGTTTGGCTCTACATTCATACAAGAAGTGAACACCGGCCTCCCATGTGGAAGTCTGGGGTCTGTAGGACTCATCCACCACCAGTCCCGCCTGCCCTGTAAGGACTTTCCTACTCCTTACATTATGTCATTATTGGCATATATGTTATTATTGGAATTTCAACCTGACACTGTTCCGCTGGGACAGGTGCTGTCCGGCCATGTTATGAACTGACGCCACCTGTCCACGAATCATATTGCCACGTCAGGTGCCATCCAGTTGACCACCGGTGTATCAAAACATAACGAAACATTCCATTTGGCTACTTAACAAACTGACGCCACTCACCAACATATCATTCATATCACCGCAAAAGGTGGCTTTTGGTGTTGGTGTCTGATGCCAAGATCACTGACAAAGCAGTATTTGATGATATCAGAATGAGAACGGGCTGGACAAGCGCACAAGTATCGTCTAACTATTACCATCACAACACTGTCAAGGCTTTCATTGGTATTATACCCTATTGGTCCATCTCCTATGTCTTTAAAATGTCAGGTTGGAGGTTGTGGGGGCAGAAACTCTGATAAGGAGATCACAGTACAATCTTTCATCCTTACATCAAACGAGGTTACCAGTTAATGGCTGACAGAGGTTTCCTTGTAAGTGAAGAACTGGCAAAACATGGTGCCACTTTTGTTATGCCCTCATTCCTCCAAAGCAGGCAGCAACTCCCAGGACACGCAGCTGAGACGGCTCGTCAGTTGTCTGCCTTGTGCATACATGTTGACGGAGCAATAGAGCAAATCAAAATATTTGCCAATCTGAAAAACAACCTACCTCTCAGTCTCATCCAAGTAGGAAGTGATAGTTTTGACTCTCTGTGCTGCCCTCCCAAATTTGAGGCCAAAGCTTATTTATAGAATCTGGGGACTTTAATTATAATGCAATTGGCCCTACAAACTGAGCTAAAGTATATACTCCAAATTTTATGTTGTTTAGAACTGTAGATCATCAGTGGTATTATTTGTAAATAGTAAAAGTAAGAAAAACTAAGTATAAATTAGTATAGCACTAACAACTAACTACTAATATGGGCTATTAGTTTAAACAAGTTTTCAGGAGGAAATTCTGATATTTTGCATAATTTCTGGAGTCAGCATAGTATTGTCTGTATCTGTTACGGTGGTAGTCAGCACTGTCGCCTCACAGCAAGAGGGTTCCTGGTTCGATCCTGGGTGTGGGGACCCTTCTGTGTGTGGTACTCCAGCTTCCTCCCACAGTCCAAAGACATGCAGATTGATAGGTTGACTGGTGACTCTAAATTGCCTGTAGGTGTGAATGTGAGTGTGAATGGTTGTCTGTCTTTAAGTGTTAGCCCTGTGATAGTCTAACGACCTATCCAGGGTGTACCCCGCCTCTCTCCCAGTGTCAGCTGGTATAGGCTCCAGCCCCCCCGCGGCCCTCAAGAGGATAAGCGGTTAGAAAATGGATGGATGTTTAAGACAGAATGCAGATTAGTGTTATCATAAAAGTATATTCTAACATGTAAATCAAATTTAGTACATTTCTTTTGATTTCATTTATATGTATCACATGTTTATTAATTATTTTCACATCAAAGTTTTTTCATGCACGTTTACACTTCAGAGATGGGCTGCAATCGTCACCTATTTGCAAATAGCATTTTTTAAGAATATCATTTCTGGACATTGTACTGTACTTTTGTTTCAATGTATTCATGTACAGATGTAAATGACAATATGGCTATTTGTTTCTGAACATTTGAGTAATTATTTTACTTCTAGCAAAGTTGCAATTTAGTAAATACTCTAAGGTTCCAGGCTTGCTCCAGGATGTATTTCATCCTACCAAAATTGCATGCACAACAGTTCATATAATATCCGACTAATTTGCGCCCCACGACTGATGTTACATCCTTAACATACAGTTAAGTAATTAATGTAAAGTTACAGAGGGTAAGTTTAGGCAATAAAAATGATTGTGGTTACGCTCAGGAAAAGAAACATGGTGAGGACGTACCTTAAAATGACTCATGCACGCAACTTCAGGGAGAAGTCCTGGGTGAAAGGAGCCTTTAAAAATACATGGGATATGTATGAATTTGGGTGCATAACTTTTTGTAGGAAAACTTTCAAAACATTTGTGAGAACAGTCCGTCCAGGACTGAGTCCTAAAACACAGAAATTAGTTTGCATTTTAGCACTCCCGCTTCCCTCATCTCGAAGTCAATGGGTTTCTTACAATATGTTTTTGGTTAAATGCCTGAAATAAGGTCTATGGTTTACACAAGCTTAAGAGACTTTCACATTTTATTCTATGACATAAAATACTTTCAGTAATTCACCACAGGTGAATTTTGCGGCTTTTATGTGTCTTAAAAAAGGTGGTCGCTAACAACTGGCTAAATGAGACTACAGAATGTCATCACGCCGAACATGGCTTTACAGCCTTGTTGTGGCAGAGACATTAAGTCATGTGACCATAGTGTTGTTTGTTTATAACCTAATATTAGCTTTTTACTCCTGGTGATTACATTTGGGCTTCAGAAATTCTAAAAGTGGTGTTCATATGTGAAGATTATCTTGCTAAACAAAACGCTTGCTGAACATTGTTCGGAAGGCTCATAATTAAAATCCCAATTGTCCAAAAATGACCCATTGGACGGAAAGCCTAATTTTCTGAAGGACCAGTACCCTGAAACAAGTACACATTACTCTGAAGGATACAGACTTTCCCACGCAGAAGCATATGGCTGATATGCAGAAAGGGGACCTTTCTATAATGAGGGTATTACGTGCCCTCGCCATAATTAATATCAGAGTAAACCAGTCAGAGGCAGAGTATGGTGGGTCATGCAATCCTCATAATATGAAGGTCTGATGACATCATTCTGTATGAGAATTTTTTGTAGAAAAAAAGGAGCAATGCGTGTTAGTTTTAGGGATACCAAGCTGTCAGACAAATAGCCCTTCAGTCCAACAGGACATGTTTCAGACTACTGGGGCTTTGGGAGCCATGGGAACATGACATGGCACCCTACAAACACAGAACCCTAGCTTTGATGTGAATGTGTTAAGTCATAAAACCAGACACAAATTAAATGGAACATTAAGAAAAAAAGAGCTAAGTCAATTGTCAATAAATCTCGGAATTATGTACATTCATAAGATCCAGCATGTCAAGATACCAAAGTGATAAAAAGAAACTCCAACAGCCGTTATGGTGCTGGAACACAGCTGGACCTATCTGCTGAGCATTCACATCACACGTTCAGCGAAATCCAGGTCTATCACCGCTCCAATGCACAGCTCGCCCAGCTGAGCAACGCACAGCAAGTCGTGACCAGCCAACCTTCCTCTCATTGCCACCCCGTTGACACCAACATGACAAAAGCCTGATGTCAAAACCCTACAAGTGCCTCCTCTGGGCTCCACTGACAGACAGTTTTCTGACACACTGATGTAAATATAGCTCAGTTTGACTCACCAAAGCCTGTTTATTCAGAATTTACCAACTCCTTCAGGCATTTATTGTATAGTGTATATAGTTGGTTGGACATAAATCATCAAGTGAAGAGTACCCACGTTTGAGTTAAATTTCATGTCTAAAACAAATCTCTAAATGGCTTATTACATTTGTCTTACAATGTTTTTGTATACTATTTATTATCTTCAATTATTATACTTACAGTATTAACAATGTGGAACATCAAAAATATGTATTTAAGAATGCTGTGTTAGCTGTGTCACTACTTTTAATGTACGAGGAAGCTTTCATGGAGAAAAGGTATTTGTCATTCTCATCAACTTTAGAAAATAAAAACTCTAAAGGTAAAGTTATGTTTAACTTCCTTTCAACAAAGATAAATAGAAAGCAATCACAAACTGCAGACAATGTGTGAGAATTTGTACTCATCCTGGTACGGCCCACCTGGTCTGCTTACCTAAGGTTTTTCTCCAAACAATCTGCAAGGACTTGAGTGACAATTGCTGTATTGTTCACCGACTTTGTGGAGCATTCCCCCTATTGGTTTTCAACAGCCCTGAAAGCACTTATCAGTGGCCAAACAAACAGCAGTAATGCCAGCTGACCTTTGTTCTTTAATGTCAGAGAAGGATGTATGGAGTCCAATGTCCTGTGCTGTAGCTGATGGCTGTCTCCTTGTACTTCAACACTGTCTACATCTGGGAGGTCAGTGATGGTTTCTCCCTCAGGCAAAAGCACTTCCACAGGCTCCACAGCTACCCTGCATCCAATGTTGACATATGCTGGTGTTGAATTGTGAATGTCTATGTGGTCACGAAGACGACAGCTGCCTGTGCCCTTCTTCACCCGATTCTTTCTGGAGGTGCTTGGAGGCCCCACAAAAGTGTCTTGCACTGGGGTCATTATTCGAACCCCAACATGCTCTGATTGCTGAGAATAATAGCTCCAGGTGATCCTGACTCAATTCCTATGTCAGAAGGTATTTGCTTAATGTAACTGGTCTCTCCACAAGAACTCCATAGATGTTAAGCACACTTCTACCAAAAACAATGAAGATGGGAGCCTTCTTCTGAGGGGCATGCATGTAGACAAACGTGTTGCCCTTGTTTCTAGCCTTGAGCCAAAGGAAACACAACTTTGCTTGTTCTAAAATAGCCCTGGCATGACCTTTGGTGAAGGCTTCAGATGCTTTAAGTCCTTTCTCAAATCAGTGGGCTCTATTAAGGACATCAAAAGCCACATTAGTTGTTTGCAAGAACCACATTGTAGCTGTAGAAGTTCTTCAACATACTCACATCTGATCTGTTTCCCATCTTCAGTCTCCAACACTTCATCTGTAGAAAACACATTTTCATTAGTTTTAACATGTGACATGGATCCAAGAGCACATGCACCTTTTGTGTAATAAGGTGTCATGTTTGTGATGTCAATGGCAAAGTTTTGCAGTGGTCCATCACATGTCAGCGAGACAACCTGAATTCCAATAGCATGAAGGTGACAAAGGCTCTCATGGAATATGTTTGTCCTCTCTGGTCTTCTGCTAATAAGAAAGTATGCAATGGGGACACACTGATGGCTACAACCATGACAATTAATGCCTGCCTGTCTACTGCATTTTCTATTTTACCAGCACTGACACTGATATTGCCATGAATTAGAATTAGAATTCAAGTCTAGTCAGAATGTCTCTGAGAAGAATCCAGAAGAACAGGATCTGAACAAATCAAACAACTTCCTGTAGAAGTAGCATCAACACTTGGGTCCTTGATTCTTTACATGGCAAATGCTGCAGATTCAGGTACACATTCAAAGCCAGCCACAGTTCTTTGAAGTTCACCAGGTGGTAAAAAGCTTGATTTCGAGCCTGATTATTTTGTTTGTGACCCTGTGGGTGACATCACTTACTGTGAAAAGTAGGATGCCAAACGCTCTTGAGACGACAAGGTAAGAAGTTGCATCTGCCTAAACATGATCATTAGAACCTTTAGGTCCTGAACCTAGCCATGGTCAAATGTACAGGGGAGGATGTGAAAAAGATGGGATGATGTGGGTCTGGAGAGATTGAAGTCTGCTCGCAGGTCACTTTGGCCATCATAGTATACGGCCAAGACAGGAACTTGGTGGTTCAGTGCACAATACTAAGATTATTTGTCATGCTGTGAATGAAGATAAAAAAGAAAAGCTATAATAAGATATCAAAAGCTACTTGAAAATACAATCACTCTCTGTTGTAATTGTTACCATATGTGATGTGAAAACAACATTGTGCCATGCTGAAGTTTCCCTAGAAGGTGGTATAGTCTGATACTATATGAGGGTTAATTTTTCAAACTGAGAATTCAGAAATGATGTATGTATCTATTGTAAATGTAAAAGACAAGCATCGTCTTCTTCTTTCCCTTGCAAACTGACAGTGTGTTGCTAGTGTAGCAAGAGCAGCATGCCTCAGGCTTCTCTGTATGATAATTCCTAATTGAAAATATTTGAATGATCATGAGAACAAAGAAAGAAAGACTGATATTGTGTGGCATCTCCACAGAGTTCTAAATGCTGCTTCATAAAGAGTATTATGCAAAGTCTTTTCCATGGGAGCATATTTGTTCCTTATGATGACAGGCACAAGATAAATCCATGGGTTATGGCACTAAGATAATATTTTTAACACAACACAACACAAAGGACTTTTGCGTTTATCAATTAGGGAATATATGCACGGTATAATATCAAGTATTTGTAATATAAATGCATCAGTGTTATGGTTGGTCCACCAGCTGACGTTTATCTCTTTTATGTTTTAATTGTGTGACAACAACAGGTAATTAAAGGTGCAGAGAAAATAACCTGGCTAGTGTCCAAAAGTGTCTTTTCATTTTGCCTATGAGCTCACTAGTCCTCTACATAGAAATCCCTAGATGGTGAATAGGGATTAATAGATAAGTAAATGATTTCAGACGCAGCCACTGTGTTGACGTTCTGCACTCTGCTACTTTTAGCTACATGCTAACATCTTACTTCTGTGTCCCTTGACACTAAACTTCTCCGGGCTCTGAGTTTATTTCTCACAAATGTACCTGTAGAGACAAACAGTGTGTGTGTTTATGGTTTAACAAGTTTATGCATAAATACTGAGCTGACAATATGTGACAGACAGTGATATAAATAGCGTTGTTTACCCAAGCACAGCATCAAGAAAACCTGTAATCTTGAGTGCAGATGTTAGTAATTTCTCCCCCATTTTGGATCAGATTCCTGCTTGAACATGTGTGCTGAGAAGTTTTTGGTTAATTAGTTTTTACATTGGTTGGTATTCACAGTAGAAGTGCCACTAAACTCGCAGCTGAGACACACAGTGAGTCAGTGATGTCACATAATTGCAAATGTTGCCAAATCTTTTCCATTGAAAGTAGCTACCACTAGCTCCAAAAGTTGCTAAAAGTCACCAAATGACATGAGGTGCTTATTTGTATGTTGGTGATGTCATTGTGCCTTCATCAGGGATAATGGAAGCATATTACAACTTTGCTGATTTAGATTTAATAGAAAAATCCTCAACCAAACATTTGACTGCAATGAGACCTTTCTTGTGTTTCCAATCCAGAGTTTGAGAGCATCAATGTAACCATAGAAACAACAAAAACCAAACACCCACACTGTGACGAGTGACATGTCCTCTCTTCCTGCCTGCTTCACACCTACTGATTGCCTGTACAGTGCTGCTGCAGAGGAGAGAGGGGGAGAGAGTTGGCTGTTGGCAGAGGAGCCATGTGATAAGAATATTCTGAGCAGCATGCACAGGAATTAATTATAATCTAATATATTTGAATTTATTTATTTATTTTTCCCAGAATAAAAAATAAGGGCTGATTTTAAGTTGTACATAGGTTCTATGTAGAGTCTACGCCATAGCCTACACAAGTGGCCTACGCCCTTGTGAGTATTTATACTTGTGCAGTGGTGTGTCTGTGTTGCTCTACAGTTACACTTCCATCCCAAACCCCAATAAGTTGGCAATGGGAATTCTATGTCATGATTCAAAACACACCCAAAACAAACACAAAACACAGTTTAATAAAGACAATATTAAACACCAGTACATAATCTCCACTATAACTGTGAAGGCTCACAGACAAAACTTTTGCTGTACATGTTTTCCCCTCAAATACAACATTCTGATGTTATTAGCATAAGCCTATGGCATTTTACAGTGCATGAATTAGCCTAGAGGCTAGTGGAATTTTCTTCTGCTCATAAGTTAATAACTCAGCTTAGCGAGGGTTAAGAAAAAAAAAACATGGTGACAGTAACGCTTAAAATAATGTTGAGTTCACTAGGTTTCACACAGTTCCACAGTCGGTCTCCTCCCCAATCTGCTTCCTTACACAGACTTTTGGTTTTAATACTCTTTAGGTCCTGATTACACAGAAAGGAGGCAGCCTTTTGTAACTGTTTTAATGAGAAGTTTTTTGCTCTCTGTTTTTGCATTGCTAGCGCCATGTGTTTCTACACTCTAGATGCCTTGTATTTTTGCCGGAATGCTCTGAAGTGGAAAAGTGCCCCATGTCATCTCTGCTTTTTCCCATTGTCCAGCTGGATGATTTGAGAGGCGGGCCTTCTGTGGTGGTCACAACAACAAGTTGGTAAACAATGGAGGAGAAACTGCTGGTGCTCAGTCGCTCTGCAGGACCAATGGACTCCTTGTAGCTGGCTTGTAGCTAGACAGCAGGTTGTCAAACTGCCCCAGAGTCATTGTAAATTATACCTGAAAATGACCATCATTGAGGTGAAGCTCCTGGACCAACTGGTGGTACTCCCTGTAATCCAAGCTCTTTTTTAGGGTCTCATGTATTGTCTATTTTGTGGGGATTCATTGTCTTCACAATGTATTCATTGTTTTTTATATCTGTGAAAGTTAATAATAGCTCAATTTCCACTGAGTGAAATAGCTGTTAGCTTACAATAATAAAGAGCGGGTCTGCATCACCGCGACCAGTAGTTACAGTTCTGGGGAAGTGCACATCAGGCTATGGCATAAGGTACGCGTCTACACAGAGCCTACGCCTTGAGTACAGTGTCAGTTAAGCTCGGAAGTTTAAATCCAGCTTAAGTTACTAAAGTTTTCACTAGTTACTTCTTTTAAAATAATGTTACTAAGATTGTCTGAAAAGTTCGCTAAGTTGGCAACACTGCATAAATTCAGCGCAGATGTGGAAGACAGGAAATGCTGACCAATCAGAGCAGACAGGGCTTTTTAGGAGGGAGGATCTTAAAGAGATGGGTGCTAAAATTGAGCATTTCAGATAGTGGGTGAATATAGGTATATTCAGGCAGACACTTTAAAAAATTTTTTTTAAACATTACAGCATGTAAACATGCTCTAGTAGAAACCCAAAGTGCAAGTCTGAACCTGATGATGAGCAGAATATCTCACCTTTAATGACCCCAGACTTGACATCAATAGTTTAGTTGTTTGCAGTTTGCTGCAATTGTTGACACACCTGTGCAGTTCATCGCAGTGTCCACCGGGGGGCTGTGATGAATGCTTTCTTCTGGGTGGATGCTCATATTCACAGAATCCCGTCTCATCTCTGAATGGCAGTGATGGCCCTATGAAACCTCATTAAGTATTTTCTTTATTTTCTGAGCCCACTAGATGGCTCTCTTGTTTTAAAGAGAGAGAGGCTCAAAGAATAGCAATTCAGTGTGCTTTCAACTACTTTCATGCAACTAACAGCATCTCAGTTGCACACTCTCTCCTCTAAACCAACAGTCACTCAACCATCACAGAAGCCATTATAGTAACAGTGTTACACATCAAGTAGTTTCCTGCTTCTGTGCTGGTTGTACTGGAAATGACTTAAGTCATAGAAGTTCTCTGATTCCTGTCATAGGTGTGTGGGCAGGAGGAATTTGTGGTTTCCAGATGGAGTAATGTGTGATTATACAAACTGTGATGTGTCTGTTCTGTATCCCTGTGCAGCTCTGAATAAAGGAGGAGGCATTCTTCTCCATGAGGAGCGCCGACAGCAGGAAGTCCTCATAGGGTCTGGGAGAATGTGTCGGAGTAAACAGAGCCTGCAGCAGCATGATGCTGGGCCAAATACAGACAAGGAGTGGGCCAACAGCAATTTAAATAGACAAAGCTCATGCACTGCGTCTGCTGTCAGCGAGGCAATTTATCATAATAAGTGCCAGGATAATACAATCAGGGAAATGAGAGGCCAAAAGGAGACCTTACTCCTGTTGAGACTCCCTGCTGAGCTGATGACAACCACAGCTGCAGAGAACAAGCAGAAATGATGCTTTGTTATGTTTGATATAAAATATTGTGAAAGAGTTGAATCAAAGCCTCCTAATACACAGGTCTGCTCCAGTGGAGTCCCCAGAAATATTTCATGGGGGTGGCCAGATGGGGCCTCAGAAAATCCTGTATTTCAGGCATTCCACCACGCTATTAAAATATATAGGCTAGTTGAAAATATGTTATTAAGGAACTGCATACTGATATGCTTTGGTTTCTTATTTTACAGTTAATAAGATGTGCATAGCAGTTAACATTTTGAGTTCCACAAGAATCCTGTTTTAATGTGTTATGTATCTATACATGTCAGATGATTCATTGTTCTTCAGATGGGCTGGATGTCCTTTTCCTTCAGCTACAGCTCTGATTTGAAGGAGCACACTGATTGTAAGGAACAAAACGTACTGGGAACAAGCCTTTGTAAGTTTAGGGGAAACCTGTGTGTACCTATTTTCATTCAGATATCTCGACGTGAGAGTTCTTAAAAAATGGCCATGCCAGTTTTTCCCTTGCCAAAATTTAGCCTAACTTTGGAATGTTATTTAGCTCACTTACTGACAAGTTATGCCGGCCTCAGGTTGTGTAGTTTCACAAAATGCCTTTGCGCTAGTTTAAAAAATGGCCATGCCACGGCCTCTTAACCCTTCGAACTCTGCAATAGAAATGGTCTGCCAGTGTTAAATGCTTCATATCCCTAAAATCTGTGCAACATAAGTAAAAAGGTTATGTAAGTCAATAAATCATAATAGTTGATAATAAAAAATGATCCAAGAGGTTTTAAAATGTAGAAACAGAAAGAAAATGTTTCTTAATACTCCATAAGTGATTTGAACTACACTGAACAAAAATATAAATGCAACACTTTTGTTTTTGCTCCCATTTTTCATGAGCTGAACTCAAAGATCTAAAACATTTTTTTATATGCACAAAAGACGATTTCTCTCAAATATAGTTCACAAATCTGTCTAAATCTGTGTTAGTGAGCACTTCTCCTTTGCCGAGATAATCCATCCCACCTCACAGGTGTGGCATATCAAGATGCTGATTAGACAGCATGATTATTGCACAGGTGTGCTTTAGGCTGGCCACAATAAAAGGCCACTCTGAAATGTGCAGTTTTATCACACAGCACAATGCCACAGATGTTGCAAGTTTTGAGGGAGCGTGTAATTGGCATGCTGACTGCAGGAATGTCCACCAGAGCTGTTGCCCGTGAATTGAATGTTCATTTCTCTACCATAAGCCGTCTCCAAAGGCGTTTCAGACAATTTGGCAGTACATCCAACCGGCCTCACAACCACAGACCACGTGTAACCACACCAGCCCAGGACCTCCACATCCAGCATGTTCACCTCCAAGATCGTCTGAGACGAGCCACCCGGACAGCTGCTGCAACAATCGGTTTGCATAACCAAAGAATTTCTGCACAAAATGTCAGAAACCGTCTCAGGGAAGCTCATCTGCATGCTCGTCGTCCTCATCGGGGTCTCGACCTGACTGCAGTTCGTCGTCGTAACCGACTTGAGTGGGCAAATGCTCACATTCAATGGCGTCTGGCACATTGGAGAGGTGTTCTCTTCATGGATGAATCCCAGTTTTTACTGTTCAGGGCAGATGGCAGACAGCGTGTGTGGCATCGTGTGGGTGAGCGGTTTGCTGATGTCAACGTTGTGGATCAAGTGGCCCATGGTGGCGGTGGGGTTATGGTATGGGCAGGCGTATGTTATGGACAACGAACACAGGTGCATTTTATTGATGGCATTTTGAATGCACAGAGAAACCGTGACGAGATCCTGAGGCCCATTGTTGTGCCATTCATCCACGACCATCACCTCATGTTGCAGCATGATCATGCACGGCCCCATGTTGCAAGGATCTGTACACAATTCCTGGAAGCTGAAAACATCCCAGTTCTTGCATGGCCAGCATACTCACCGGACATGTCACCCATTGATGTGCATGTGTGGGATGCTCTGGATCGGCGTATACGACAGCGTGTTCCAGTTCCTGCCAATATCCAGCAACTTCACACAGCCATTGAAGAGGAGTGGACCAACATTCCACAGGCCACAATCAACAACCTGATCAACTCTGTGCGAAGGAGATGTGTTGCACTGCGTGAGGCAAATGGTGGTCACACCAGATACTGACTGGTTTTCTGACCCCCCCAATAAAGCAAAACTGCACATTTCAGAGTGGCCTTTTATTGTGGCCAGCCTAAGGCACACCTGTGCAATAATCATGCTGTCTAATCAGCATCTTGATATGCCACACCTGTGAGGTGGGATGGATTATCTCACTAACACAGATTTAGACAGATTTGTGAACAATATTTGAGAGAAATGGTCTTTTGTGTATATAAAAAAAATGTTTTAGATCTTTGAGTTCAGCTCATGAAAAATGGGAGCAAAAACAAAAGTGTTGCGTTTATATTTTTGTTCAGTGTATGTCCATTACTTAGTTTTTGAGATTGTGAAAAGGCATTCATTTATTCCTCTGGTGCCACTACACACTTTCACAGAGCTTTGCATCACATGTAATGTAGCCCAGTTATGCCATCATGAGTGTACAACATGATGGTAGGGGAGACAGAGACCTTAGCTTTCTGCTGCAAAAAGAAAAAATCTCTAGCTATTATGGTTTTTGTTTTGGATTGATATGTACATATATATATATATATATATATATATATATATATATATATATATATATATATATACACACACATTATATATATATATATATATATATATATATATATACATATTTATATCCATAAAACTTCAGTTAGTAGCACAGGCTATTATTTGCTTAAATCACTGAAATCAACATGCCTATATTTGGGACAGGCGTCCATATGGGACAGGCCTTTAATTCCTTTCATTACAAAAGTGTTGCTCAACAAAGACAGAAAAAACAATCACATTGTTTATACAAACCAGTTTGAACATTACTTGTATAAAAATTAGGCTTCAAATAACATATTAATAATGAATAGGTCATTTGATCTAGCCCTGACAGACAGTGGATCAGAGAGGGAGAGAGTTTTGACAATTGTTTCATGGCACCCAAAGGTTACCAACACAACACCACTTTATCACAAAACGATTCTCACTTAGATTAATTAATTTTTATGAATTTTTTAATTTTATGTGGACCCTTACTGGGTAATTAAGGAGCTGACACATACTCTGACTTCATGATGGCTTCAGAGGTAGGGTGTCACCTCTTTTTTTTTTTGGTCTCTCTTGTTTACCATGCTGGTATATCTGAATGAATTACAACCTTCTGTGGTGCTCACGGTTACATTTGTATGCACAATTGAAGCAGCTTACTAACATCAGCTCAAGTGGGTAGCCAGCAACCCAGTTTTACACATCCAAGAACTTCTATGAAAATGAACTGCTTGGCAACCAGACCAGGCGTTTAATGTATCTTTATATGTCAGAATGAGCATACACACTGGGCTGGTAAAAGGGACTGGGCGTTTAATTGTGGCTAGGCTTTTAATCAAAGTTTTACGGTATATACTGGATTATGCACACAACGACCTCCCGCTGCCATTACGGGGAAATTCCTGGCATAATTATGGTATAATACCATGTTTGCACCAGGGGCGATTGCTCTGAGACAACAAGGGAGGCTGAACTTCCCCTAAAATTTCATAGAAGAAATGGTCAAAAATGCACTATTGAATTTACATTAAAATAAGAATTAACATTGCATTAAACGTGCGCCAGGATGCATTTAACATCATGACTATGATGTTCAAACATCAGCTGTTTATCACCAGTTTTTAAACGCGACCTCCTTGTCATACATTCATCAGCATGGTGGATGCAGGGCCTCCAAGCATTCCTATGAGACAGCTGCTGAGCAGGTTTTTTTTCATGCAGCAAAGTGAGACAGTCATTGGATAAATGCAACAAAATCGTCACTTCCAGGGAGGCTCAGCTTCCGTGGGACCTAATGGAGCGGTAGGCGGGAGAGGACGCTCTGTGTATGCATGACGATTGGAGGAATTGTCTAAAAGGCTGAACCCCTTTGTGATTGACAGCGCTTTTGAAATAAACACCGGCATCGTCGCATTTCGAGCTCAGTCTCATGTGTGAGTGGAGTCTTCTGACAGAGTGCCGTTCAGGTGTTTAAACTCATCTTAAAATCTTTGAGGTGTGTTTTGCTGTGGTTCTATGGCATGAGTGTGGTTGAAAAAATGACTTCAACAAAATGTTCCTTTTATAAGTTACTGCCTCACTACAATATCACAAATTTTATGATGTAAACTTAAAGTGAGCTTCCCCTGTTTGAAAGACCAGCAGCCGCCACTGGTTTGCACCACACATAAGGTAAGGTAACCTAAGGTCATGACATGATAACGGGGTAGACAGAAGCCTTAGCTCTCTGCTGCCAAAAAAGAATGAATGTTCAAGCTGTTATTGTTCTTATTTTGATCTTATTTGAGATCTATTTAAACAGGATCATGCAAACAATGATCTCTCGCAGACGTCTACAGGACAACTAGAGTTGCTCATGTTAATGTAAATGGTAAATGGACCTGCATTTGTATTGCGCCTTCCTAGTCATCTGACCACTCAAAGCGCTTTTTACACTACGAGTCACATTCACCCATTCATACACTAGTGGCCGAGGCTACCATACAAGGTGCCACCTGCTACTCAGTTTTTAACACACTCACACACCAATGGAAGCACCATCGGGAGCAATTTGGGGTTCAGTATCTTGCTCAAGGATACTTCAACATGCGGACTAGAGGAGCCGGGGATTGACCCGCTGATCTTCTGATTGGTGGACGACCTGCACTACCTCTGAGCCACAGCCGCCCAAAGTAAGTATGATTCGATATGATCAAAGTAAGATTCTGAAATATTTTAACCTGGTGTATGTCTTAAATGCTGTATATGGCTGTAGGGTTCTATGGGTCATGACTGGCCAGCTCTGTTGTAAAGATTTAAGGACAGAAGGGCACACTTGCACTGAACAAAGTAGCCTAGATAGGGGCGAGCTGCTGCCTCAGCTTTCCATATAAAGATGATTTCAACATATATCACTTCAAATGTTTGTTACAGTATACAGTAAGTAAAACTGGTCAAAGACAACCTACATTCATTTAAAATATGGCTGACTGCATAGGGATCCACATCTGGTACAACTTGCCAGATGACCCTGCATATTCATCCACAAATGTTGTTTTATTTACATGTGTTAGGCTTATTTTTACTGCCATTATATTCAAAAAGCTAAGTGCAACATGGGATCAACCTGTGGACTCTGATGACGATGATCATGCAAAAAGAGATAAAACAAATGGAAAGAAAAAGGATGGACATAGAGGCAGAAAGATGACACTTATCTGGAAACTGGTGGTGTTCCCACATTTTAGCGTTCTTCTATGCAGACTGAGGAGGCACATTTTGCTGCAAAGAGTGGGACCTGTTGATGTCAGACTTGAGAATCTAGACTGATCCCAACAATAAAACTTTATCCATCTATCTTGACATTTACAGTAAAGTGTGCACCTTGATGGATAAAAGTTGTTATGAAGCTTATACAGGAAGACTCTTTAGACTAATTTCATTCACAATTTTCTCTGTTCTTCTCTGGCTTCTACTCAGCTGACTATGGACGTCATGCTAAATCAATCCAACCAGACTTTGCCATCTCCCTGAGCAGATCATGCCAGTCAAACTTTTATAAAATGTCCACCTTACTACTGCTGTCATGTGTGTATAGCTCGAACAGATGCAACCCCCCCACCCCAGTTTTGACCGATTTAAAAACCGTTATACATAAAATTTTTCTTTGTGATTCAAACCCACCACAGTTATATTTACTCAAACAAATCATTATACATGGATTTGTTCATTGTGTGCGAGGTTTCCTCTCAGCTAAGAGAGTATGTCCTTGCTGTGCATCATCATACCTGCCAGCTCAGCTCAGATGGTCTAATGAGACTCGGTTACTGGTATCATCTGGGGAGTAGAGAGAAACATTCCTCCGGTGATTATCACAGAGGCCATTAGCCAGAGATGGTGCTGTAAGTCTGCTTCTACTTATCTTCTAAAATCTGCTGTCATCAGTGAGTAAGAGGAGAAAGACCTGATCTGAATGACTAACAGTGACTTCTGTTGGAGCTGATGAATGTAACATGAAGCAGAAATCCTTGATCTGTGCATAGATGTTCAATTACGACCTGGTAATAATATGATGAGAAGAATCCAGGCTTAAAGGTCCACTTACTAATTATTCTGAGCTTTTAACCTTCATATATAACCACTCATCAGTGCCAAAAGTTGACATTTAGGATATGCGAGACCACCTGGCAAATGTTAAGTTTAGTATTAATACTATATAGGGACACCTCTTTTGTTCTCCACTAACTCCTGAAGGAAATATCTGTCTCTTTAGCTGCAAAATGCTAAATCCCAATACACACCTACCTCCTACCATACCATGTTTTACATGTTTACATCTAGGGGTAGGGTGTCCTGATTCTTAGTGGGATAGAGGGGTAGGGTGAAGTGTTAGGGCTACATGGACCTCCAAATGAATGTTGTTTTTTTTTTGTGCAATATGTATTTTCTTTGTTAGTTAAGATTTAAAAACTCTGATAACCCTTGATTTATCTTAGTTTAAAGTTTAAATGTATTATGATCCTTTTCTTTATAACAAGCGTAACTAAAGAAATGGCCAGCGTGCTGATGTCTCTGTAGCTAACTAGCTAGCCAGCCATCTAACATTACATTGTTATTGCTTAGTTGTGCATGACAGTCTCTCATTTTGACATATTTCCATGTCACACCCCCTCTTTGTTGGCATACGATCCACGCAATTTAATTCAAATCCAGAAGTGAAGTTGCAGATTCAGGTTTGTCTCTTTTACATTATACGCATTCATCAAAAAAATTAATTAGTGCAGCTTTACTTTAAAGGTCCAGTGTGTAGGATTTGGGGGGGGTGGCAGAAATGGAACATAATGTAATAAATATGTTTTCTTTGTGTATGATCACCTGAAAATAAAAAAATGTTTTTTGTTTTTTTTTAGCCACAGAATAAGCTGTTTATATCTACATTGGGAGCAGGTCCGCTATGTTGCACTGCTATGTTTCTACAGGAGCCCAGACCAGACAAAACAAAAATTGGCTCTGGATAGGGTCATTTGCTTTTTCACATCGGCCATAATCGTTAGAAGCCCCTCTGCAATGAGCAGGGTCAAGAAAGCACACATTTTTTTTAAAAAGTGAAACTGCTTTATTCAGTGTTTTTAGGGCTTTAAATCATCGGGTCCATTTGTTTTGGAGAGGAAGAGACCTCTGTAAATAATTCAGCTCCTGGTAAAACCTCCTGATCATCTTGATTTTAAGTTATCAGAGAAAAAAGGTCAGCATTAGCAGATGCTGAGCTAACAGCCCATCCAGGATGAGCTGAACAGCGTTGGAGAAACACTGATTTATTTAAAAAAAAAAAAAAAAAAAAAACTGCTTTAGTTAGTGTTTTCACTGGTATCAATCTCTTGGTGCATTTAATGCGGAGAGGAAGAGACCTCTGTGGATAATTTGTTTCCCGGTAAAAGCCTCCTGAACAATAAACATTGAAGAAATTCTAACTGAGAGAAGTTTCAGCTGATTGCAATTTGCAACCCTCACCATTAGATGCTGCTAAATCCCCCTAAATCTTACACACTGGACCTTTAAAGGTTTTACAAATTTCTGTGCAAATACACTAATGACCTGAGATGATGTAGACATTTTTTGGGGTGTGGTGGAATTTCTATGCTTATGATGACAGTGTGTGAAACAGGGTTTATTTATACCAGAGATCTGATCTTCAGGTCACAGTCAGTTAAAGGAAAGTCAAGCAGAGTTCAGTTTCACTCTGATTTCTTTGTTTACCTTATCTGTCCAGGATTGCAGTTCATATTTTATGACTCCTCTGGGACTAGTTGTGTAACACTGTTGCTGGCAGGAAATGACTGTGGGGATAGAGATCATTAACTGTTGGCGTGTCATCATGCTAATAATCCCTCCCTGCTCATGTGTGAGTTGGTGATGCGCACAGACCGATCTGTTTATTGTCATCTTCATATTGTTCTCCTGGTGCTGAAAATAACCTTCATGTCAGAAGAGAGTCAGAGGTGACAAAAGTCCAAGTTCTACTAAAAACCTCGCCAGTTCAGCGGAAAATAAAACAAAGACATTTTATTGTTGATTTTCCAGAGTCCAAAGAGACAAGTGGCAGAACAGAATGTCTTCAATTTTCCCTTGCTCCCTCCAAAAGAAGAAAAAATAAAGTGTTAGCTTGACTGTTACATAAATGTTGTGACACAAGATAAAGTACTGGTGGTGTGTAGTCTACTGTCTGGTTTATATTGAGAGCAATAATAGAGGGATGTAAAGTTAAAGGCCACAATTATTAATAAATGTTCCCATGAATGCATCATCCTGCCTTTTTTTAGCTTAATTTACTCAGTGGCAATAACACTGTCATCCTGACACCCCACCAAAAAAAAAAAAAAAGACTCAAAACATGCAGGGTATAGAAACTTGATGTGTGTCTCTTATGGTGTCATAAATCTGTGCAGATATATTCCATTTTTATGCCTATGCGCTGGAGACTTTATGTTTTTCGTTGTCTGTTGTTACTCCCATTCTTGTGAATGCAACATCTCAAGAACACCTTGAGGGAATTTCTTCAAATTTGGCACAAACATCCATGTTGACTCAGCACTGAACTGATTAGAATGTTTTGGTTTAGTTTAGTTTAGTTTAGTTTAGTTTAGTGAAGAAGGGACAATGCAAATTAATAAATACACATGGTACAAAATGCCAGAATTAACGAAAAGGCTAATTTCATCTGTAGTCCCAAGATGTTGCACAAGACCACCTAAAATACAACAAAGCACAATTCACAATTTCACATAAATGTCTAATAGTATATAATGATGAAGTGATGGCATTTTATATTCAACTTCACATCATAATGCTCTGCAAAAATGCTTTTCTGGACATTATTCAACACCATAGAAACAGAAGGGGAGACATTTGGGGAGATACTAAATTGGTACTAATCTGTGCTGACCACCACCATATATGGAGGTGATAATTTCATGACTGTAGGGTATTGAAATTAATAAGCCAGATAAAAGAAGTAATATATGTGCTACTGTGTGTAACTATTTTTTATTATTATGAGAAGGGGGGGCCTTTTTTTGCTTGAGCACCTGGCCCAGAAAATGTCTGTGCATGGTGCTGTTAAAGGTCTTAAAAACTCCTCTGAGAAGGGGGTTAAGGAGTGTAGCTACAGGGGGCATGACTGGCAGTGGGGGAGGTGGTGGCTAGTTTGCTGGTAGATTAAGTGCTAAACAAAGAACTGGGGACTATAAAATGTTTGTGGAAGTAGTCAACCATCTCGGATTTATTTGACGCAAGGATGGAGCCAACCACAATATTAGGGGGCAGCTCCCAAGTGCAAGAGTCAGCAGACAGAAATATTATGGTTTGCAAAAATCTCCAAGGGTCATTTAGACGGTCTGTGGTCTATTATAGATAATCACTGATTTAGGGTTTTTAGTGGAAGCAGTGCAGTTCACAGAAATAATGGCTGTCAGCCTCAGAGCCAGACTTCCTGGCCTTGGCACAAAGCTGGTTTTTCTTATGTAACAAGCCTGCCAACTGAGAAGTGAACCAGGTGCTATCACGGCCCTTCACCACCCTGAACCAGCAGATAGGACCATGTTTATTCATAAAATAACACAGTGTTATGGTTGCTATGCAACCCTAATATTTCTGGGAAATGTATTACAATAGTACCGTCACTATGCAGAACTTCATGTATTTCTGTTTTTCTGCGTGCACTCATTAAGCAGATGTCTGTTTGTCACACACACACATATCCATTTCCATAGTTCCCATTGACTTTGTTTACACCTCTGAATGTCATTTTGCAATTAAAAAAATAAATAAATAAAGTGCTCTGGACATTAGGGGTTTGTGTGCAACTAAGGTACTTGGAGAATGGTAATCCAAAAAAGTTCATACCATTGTATTTGCTTCCATCCTTCACAAGGACAAGTATTATTTAGACATCTTTTAACTAAGAATTTTCAAAAATTTGTACATTTTAGACTTATGAAGGAATAAATAAGAATTTGCACTTGAAGATTCATTCTTGACCTTGGAAACAGCAGTTTTATGAAAAAACTTTCATACAGTTCATTTTCTCTCTTTTTCCAGAGCCTTCAGTAACATTTAATAACCAGATAGCACAAGCAGCTATGATCAGGGACCAAGCAGACTTTCAAGGATTTGGATGCTTGTTTCTTTTTTGACTGACAAAAAGCAAAACTCTTGATTTTCTTTAAAATAAGTCATCGTGGTCATCACTGTATACTGAGGCTTTGTTGAGGTATGTGAATCTACTTTCAGAAACATTTGATGTAGCTTATAATCTTCTGTGAAAAAGTGTTTTACATGTATACATTTGTCGTGGATTTTTATTTCATCCAAGACCTGGAATGCATTCCATGTCCATGTCTTTCCTGTAAGTATTTCCTGCACTTTAATCCAGCCTTACTGTTACCTTAAATGTGAATTTCTACCAAGAATTTGTATGGGGGGAAAAAATACATAGATGTCAGGGGTAATGGTTCACAGCATTCTGCTTAGTAAGCCCTCCAAAACTAAAATAAATTTAACTTCCTGTGACCCTGGGTCCTCATCTGTAGACAATACAGTTATTGTTTGCTGCATTTTATACTAATACTGCTTAACTCAGAGCTGTTGTCCTCCTTTGTGGACACTTTTTTTGTGCCATTTAGAGATAGCAAAAGCACAATACATTTACCCATGTGAAAACAAAAGATGGCAGCCATCTCTGACAAGTCAGTCTACAGCTGATCCTAACAAAAAAGTGGACAAGGTACAAATACTGATTGGATTTAATGTTTGAAACCTGTTATTAATGCTTAATAACATTTGTAGTTTGATATGACCAACTTTAGCAATAGTAACAAGCTAAGATGCTTTAATCAGGAAGTACTCGTTTGAGGACACTGGGACTTAATGGGACAGTATAACTTGAACAGTGACCCCTTACCCATAGAGTTATAAAATATTGAACAAATGTTGCATTGTTTGTCATTTTGTTTTTGCACAATGAAAATTCAGTCATTGAAATAAACAGATTTATACTTTATTTTCCATTGTAACTACTAAAAATAAACCCATCATCCCCATATGGGGAAACCACTAAACCACTACAACCACTAAAAAAAAAAAAGCATAGTTTTTTTCTATACTTATCAGGTATTACTTATCACAAATTGTTGGAACTATTTTAAAAGGAAAGCGTACCAAACAAAAGCTTGGGTCTTGGAAGGAAAAAATAGTCATAATGGGTTATGAAAATTTTGATTTTGGTGGTGACCCAAAGATCTAAAACCAGGCTTGGTAATGTTTGATTCAGAGGCCATGAGAAAATAAAATAAATGCAAGAAAATGAAAGTCATTCTTTTTCTGCATCAGCACATGTGTGTCCATATGTGTTCTTATGTGTCACTAAACCCAAACAGACTGTTTGTCACCAGTCACTGAGTCAGGGATTAAATAAAAGCATAATGCTGCTGGATAGTAAATACCATTTTGGTGAGGCAGAACACAGCAGAGTAGCTGTGGGGGGAAACAGATGGAAGTTGAGAGTGATGACGCAGTGATTATCTCTGGGTGTGCATGTATAAAAGTGACCACTCTTCCAGTGCTCACTCCAGTGGAGGCCTGATCATCACAGTGATTATCTGCTGGAAATGAACCTGAGGTGCATCTGGATGGAAAACGCAGAGCCAGAGCCACAGAGATAAGGTGAGCGTTTCAAAAGCTTTTTACAAAACAGAAAGACAGGAAAGTGTATTTCTTGGCAGTTTCTCTGAGCTTTTTATTTTTAGGGCATGGATAGGGACAAGTTTGTATTTCATTGATTTATAACAGCATGCAATGACAGTGTGGTGTGATGAGGCCATTTCTGGTGTTGAGTATTTACTATACACTTTGATCCAGTCTTACTTCCAGCAATACTACACTTGCCTTAAATGGACATTTGAGCGTGTCTTTGAAAAAAATATTACAAAGTCGAAGCCAAGGACGTCTCAACCAAAAATGTAAACACTGGAAGAAAAAAAAAAAAAAACAGGCAGAATTTCACACCATTTATGACACAATACGTCACGCTTTTCCTCTGAGTAAAGGAAAATACGGCTGAGCTACTCTGCGATGGTATCTGTTTCTCATAAGTGATGGAGCATTGCTCACCTCCAAAAGAGGGAGGCAGAGGTATTCATCAAAATATGACACAGTATCTCTCTGCAGGAATTACAAATTTATGCAATAACAGTTGTTTAAGATCCATGTGCTCTGCATTTTCCGACTAAGAAACAGCAAAAAAATCAGAACCCTTACAATGTGGCAGGGTGTCATCTCTTCGTATGAATTAATTAATTAATTAATTAATTGATCAATTTTTATTATTGTGTTATGCAAGCAGAATGCTCAGCCCACACGGGCTTCCAAGACACCATAATTCAGCGCACGTCAGGATCAGAGTCCAGCAGACATAAATTCAGACAGCATTGAAAGGAAAGAAAATGGAACAAAGCAGCAAAAGCATCATACAAAATTAGATCATCATTTTGGAAGACCAAGTTTGTGGATCACACACGGGGGCATTTATTGTATAAAACTGAAAAAAGAAATCAAAATAAATACTAAATAAACAAACTTTCTTACCTTCTCTTCAAGGCTATAGCACCAAAGTTGGCAAACTTAAACACATCAAAATTAAACAACCATTCTAGCCTTTGGTCATCTGAGCACCTGAAAATGTCAGGATTTAAACAAGCTATTTCATAGAACATTGTCTCTCTTGAGTCATCATAGTTTGTATAATATGAAATAAAATGTGACTCACTTTCCACTTCACCCAAATCACACATCTTGCACTGTCTGTTTTCTTCCTGAATATCATTGAATTGCCTGATCTCAGTGGCCAGAGGAGGACTACAAGCCCTCAACCACTAAAAATCTCTGACTTCTAGGTAAATGGGATGTTACATATTGTTGAGGGCCAAACTTCTGTTTTATATGCACATATATCCATAATTTAGGCATTGCCAAAATGTTTTCGAACCACTTTTCTTCTTAGTATGTAAAACTTTGACTACTGTAACACCTTGTTCACCCGCCTCAGCAAATCATCTCTAGGTCAACTCCAACAGAATCTGAACTGTGTAGCAAAGTTTTTAACAAAGTCGAAATGCTGGTTTATACAAAGCTTATACAGGTTTATACATTTTATCCTTATTTTATGCATTGTGTTCTCTGTTTCTGTACTGTACATAACGTTGGCTTGCTTGTGATGACACAGCTTTGACTACAAATGTGCTTTGACCACTGCTGTCATGCACAGGTTCCAATGGTTGTGAATGCATCAGACTGGTTGGTCCCAACTGTGGACCCAGAGTTGGACCCCTGTGGTAACTACACTGAAGCCTGGCTGTGGCTGTCCTCCCTGCAGCCAGCCTACCTGGGTTTGATCAGCATTGTGGGTTTGGTGGGGAACGGCCTGGTTCTCTGCGTGTTCTGCCTGCAGAGGAAGCCCTGCACTGTGGCAGATGTCTACCTGGGGAACCTGGCAGCTGCTGACCTGGTCATGATGTCCTGCCTTCCCTTCTGGGCTGTCACCATCGCCCGAGACTACCAGTGGGACTTTGGAGAGGTCCTCTGTAAGCTAGTCAATGTGGCCATCTGTATGAACTACATCTGCAGCGTTCTGTTCCTCATGCTGGTCAGCGTGGACCGCTATCTGGCTCTGGTGAGGCCCATGAGCACCAGCCGTCTGAGGAGAGCCACCTGGGCCAAGCGTGTCTGCCTGGGGATCTGGAGCCTGGGCTTCTTCTTCACTCTACCCATCCTGTTGTTCCGCACAGTGACGTACGTAGAGGATCCTGGTGTGGACGCCTGCATTCTGGCCTACCCCCACCCAGCATGGAGCTTGCACCACAATATTACCAGTAACGTGTTGGGCTTCCTGATCCCTGTCCTGGTGATGGCTTACTGCACTCGTCACACTGTGGCCGTGCTGAGGGACCGGGGAGCAGGAGGACTCCCCGGGGTGAGGGCAGAGAGGAAGGCCACCTACTTGGTCCTGGCCTGTGCTGGCTGTCTTCCTCTTCTGCTGGACACCGCACCAGGTGATGCGGTTTCTTGACACTCTGGATTACTTCCAAGTCACACCTGGATGCCTCTGGGGTCATGTCCTGGACATTGGCATACAGCTGTCTACATATCTGGCATACAGCAACAGTGCTGTTAACCCCTTCCTGTTTGCCATCGTGGGGAAGCATTTCAGGAGAAGGGCGAAAGAGGTGTTTGGAAAAACTTTGAACCCCTGGTCAAAAGACATGTCCTACCTGACTGTGAGCTTCACCTCAGTGAATAGACTCAATGAAACACAGCGTATAAGTATTGAAAAGTTTAAAAAATCTGGACTAAAACAAACTGTATCATGACCAGTGGCCTGGTCAGGCAGTGGACTACTCAGTGATCAACTTTAAAGCTGCACTTAGTGATTTTTTGCCACTTGGGGGCAGCAGAACACCTTAAACACAACACTGACATATCAATTTATAAAGTCGATATGACATTTTTGTTTGTCAACAGTTGCTTGTTTATACATCCAGCAGACAAGGAGCAACATTAACATTCATTCCTCTTCTTTGTGTTATTGTGTAATTTTGTTGATGCAGTCTCCACCCATGGAGCAGTGCAGCAGACCTCTTTGCTTGATGCAGTTGGACAGTCCTCTTGGTTCTGTGTCTGTGCCCTCCTTCCCTTTGAGTTGTCTTATTGTCTTTGTCATTATTTTGCTGACATGCTGAGAAACATTATCATCTTTAACAGATTCATTCCCAGTGTAAAATCTTGAAGATTTATGATGTAATAGATGCTAAATGACTGCTGTTAAGTGCTAGAGATGAATCCCAGTGTGATTTATAAAGAGTTTTACTGTCTCTGAGCTTCTGCTGTCTATGACCAAGTGCATCATTCAAGTCCTGCACTGGGAAGGAAACTTATTGCAACGTGATTAAACTGAAGGACGGTCACAGCGTTCTTAAAATAAAATAAAAAATAAATAAATAATAGAAGTAGTTTGATAAAGATCCAATCATCATCTTAGTCATTGTGTAGTCAAGGCACGTTTTTTCTTGGATAGGCACACAAGGTGGAATTAAAGTGACTTATCAAATGTTTTGGCAGTTTTAAATGCTAAACTCAACACACTATTTCAACAGCGAATGTAATTATCTGACTATTAAGGCTGTTTAACTTTGCTATGAAACATAAAGGGTGAGCGTGATGATATTCCATTACCTTTATTGTCAACAAATCATGTGCACACCAATGAATTGATACTGAGAAGCACTGTATGTGTTTCCAAGAGAAAACTCTTGTTTCAATTTAGAGTTGTAATTATTTTAGCATGAATACAGTAGTTATTGCCAGTTGGTATTAGTGAGGTGTATAGATGTGTTATTGTAATTTTCTAATTGATGAAGTTTATCAAGGGTGTAGGGGTTCATTTCTGTTTTAAAGGGGTCTTATTTGTATTGTTGGGATTTTGATTCAAATCATCAAGACCAAATGTCGTTTGTATACCACACCTGAGCCATCATTCAACACATATTATTTTCCTTTCATGATGTATAACATACAGTATGGAGTCAGTTGTTTTAAATGATATAGATACCAGTGAGAGGTGAATTGTTCTGAAATGTATGTATCATATTTATTTATTTATGTATTTCATAATGCTTTGTCGTACCCACCTTGTATCTCACTACACATTGAATGAGCATTTTAGAAATAAAACTGCAGGTGGGTCATAAGTAATGTTTGAGTGGGAATACTTTCGTGTAGTTTCTATATATATTTTTTTGTTTGTTTGTTTTTTAAGGGAAGTCCTGCATTGTATACCTTTAAAGGTCCAATGTGTATTTAGGTGGATACCTTTGCAGTAATGGAATACAATAAGTATGTTTCCTTTAGTGTGTAATGACTTGAAAATAAGAATTATTGTGTTTGCGTTATCTTAGAATGAGCCATTTATATCTACATAGAGAGTGAATCGTTGTCCATGTTGCACTGTCATGTTTCTACAGGGGCCCAGAACAGACAAACTAAACACAGGCTCCAGACGTGGACATTCACATTTTAGTGTTTTGTAGTGATGGCCAAATGAAGCCTCATGACACATTTTTGTGATTTTCTGAGCCCACTAGATGGCGCTTCTTGTTCACAGGCAGACCCCCATACCCGTAAAGTTCAGTACCAGAACCAACCCATTACCAGTCATTACGTCTAAGTCTAAGATGCACCAACCTGCACCCTGTGATTAAACAAACACAGGCTACAGTAACTCACATCAAGATAGGTTCTCTACTCTTGAATTGCAAAGCCAGTAGAGGAAAAGTGTCTTTCACTGACTGTGCTCGATGCTGGGATAACGAAAACATTCTGTGCAGTCACTGCCAGGTTAGAAAACATTTTAGCATGCTCCATCCACCATCATAAAATCTGCCCCGCACTGGAAGCACCGCCAATAGCTCCGCCCCTGCTTGAACTCGTTTCAAAACTGGAGTCCTCCATGTCGGTGACGAATGTGACAACAGGGTCAAGGTTCAACTTGTGTCATTAACTTTCAAAATAAAATATATTTCGGCTTGATAATAGTGATTTAGATGCCAAAATATTACGCATATACTGCACATCTTTTTCATTTGTTTTATTCTGAAAAATAAAAAATAGATTCTTGTTCTCACCCTCTGTCAACCCACATGTAGTTCGTTTTTACCTGTGCTGGTACCTGTGAATTCATAAATATACTTTTTTTTTTTTTTTTCCACCCGTCACACAGCTTTTTGCGGGTTACCTGCAGGGTACAACCCAGTGCTAGACTCTGCCACCAGTTTCCACTAAATCCCCTGAAATTTGACACACAGTTACTTTAAATAAACACACACACAAGACTAAGTCATTAAAAACAGTGGTCTGAAAGCTGGGCTCAGTTCAGCTGACCCTCATGATCACGCTCATTGGTGTTTAGCATGGTAAACAATGACATGATGTCCTTATACTATTAAAAAGAAAAGCTGCTTCACTGACCTGTCTGTGGTTTAATGGTTTGATTTTTTTCATAAACAAGTGCTGCCTCTCAGTCCTCAGGTATGTGACCCCTTCACTCATAAACACACAGCTGTAGACTTTCAAGATGCTACTGAGCAAAACAGTAGCACCATCTAGTGGATACACTGGCACAGTGCAACTCTAAGTGTCACAATCAGTATGACAGGTTAGCAAAAACTGTCAAATAAACAAGCTTATGAGTCTCTGTGACTTTGTGTCCAAGCTTACCTGGCAAAAATACAAAATAAACAAGCTGTTATCAAACATGACTCTGACTCACACTTCTCCTGATAAACACTGTGGTTATTACATAATGTGTGAATTGCACACAAATACACACACACACAGCCACATACATCACGACAAAGGCACGAGTGGACAAAATTAATTTCATATCTCAGTGACATAGCAAGCTACATTTAACCAAGACAGAATGACAGCACAAACCACAACAATTAACAATAACCAGTTAACATCAAATGCATTGTGCTGAGGTGATGGCAGATGTTTCAGAGACAAAATTTGTGCTTGTAAAATTAATTATCTGCATGTTTCAATACTGCTAGGGATCAGTGTACTTTATTATGGAGCGGATATGTTGAAACTTTTTGCTTCTCCAATGCTGTGGTTAACATGGTGGTTACGTTTAGGCACAACACCTCTTGGTTATGGTTAATGTACATGATGTTTCGGCTTAAAATACCAGGTGTTGGTGGCACAATCGCCGCAACAAATGCCACGATGCATCATTAACAACCACCCTGTTATTTGTTGGCCTCAAAGTGTGGTCAGCAGCTTGGCAGGCATCTCGCCTGGGTGTCATGCCATCCATCATCCCCTCCACCTCCTGATGACACAGTCAGATTATATATATCACGTTACTGTAGAAACATTGATTCAATATGTATGAAACGTGCAAATGTAACATATCCTGGGACAACCTCCTGATCTGATCCAAGATGGTGGTCAAAAATTTGTGAGCGTCCTGAACACACAGACACAGAAAAAGACGGGTTGGATGCAGAGAAGAAATGATAAGGAGGAGGTTCAACAAAAACCATCAAACCAGTTGTCTTACTTTCTGGTGGTGATCCTGGAACTCAAGTTCCTGACTGGATCAAGTGCTGTTAGCACTGTTATTTCACTTTGTTTGTCAGTTTGTTTGTGGATGCTAGTGATGGCCAAATGAAGCCTCATGAAGCATTTTCCTTATTTTCTGAGGCCACTAGATGGCGCTCTTGGTTTAAAGAGAGAGGCTAAAAGAATAGCAATTCAGTGTGCTTTCAACCTTTTGTTGAACAAAAAGCGCCATCTAGTGGGCTCAGAAAATAAAGAAAATGCTTCATGAAGCTTCATTTGGCCATCACTAGTGCATGCTGAACCTGATGATGACTAACTCACAGAGGAAAACAGACACACACAAGGTCATTAACCATGATTCAGAAGTAGCTCTGAAAACTCTGACTGTGACGCATAAGGACTCACACTGTTATCTTGCTTTAATTTGTACATTTAAATACCACAAAATGGAAAATAAAGCCACCATAAAACACCTTTACAGTTAGTTACTGTAATTTAGCAGTACGAGTATAGTGCAGATGCTATAGTAACTTACAATATACACTACAGAAGACAAGTTTTCAGTCATGTTTTCATCACTGGTTAAAAAAAAATGTGTTGTGCGAGATGAAGAATTTCTTACTGCGAGACTGTGAGTTAGTGCTGTTCTGGTGCTGTTGTTTTGTTCTGAATCAATAAAATAACCGCACCCCATTCATTTGAATATAAGGGATGGAAATAGAAAAAAGCTGGGAAACAGATGTGTCAGGAAAGAAAAGTCCCCTGAATTAAATAAATGTGGAAATACAAAATAAAAGTCAACTTTAATAAAAAACAATAAGTGTGGAATTACGAAATAAAATTCCCCTGAAATAACTAAATGTAAAATTAAGTTCCCTGAAATAAGTAAGTGTGGGATTATGAAATAAAAGTCCCCTGAATTCAATAAATGTGGAATTCTGAAATAAAAGTTGCCTAAAATACATAAATATCTAATTAAGTCCCCTGAAATATATAAATGTAAAATAATGAAATAATAGTCCACTGAAATACATAAATGTGGGGTTATGAAGTAAAAATACTTGTGAATAAAAGAACGTAGAATTACGAGATAAATGTTATCTGAAATAAATAAATGTGGGGATGTTTAAAATAAAGGTCCTCTGAAATAAAGAAAGAAATAAATGTGGAATTTCAAAATAAAGGTCCTCTGAAATAAAAAGAAATATGTGGGAATTTCAAATTTAAGTCCACTTGAATGAAAAAATATGAAATTATGAAATAAAGGTAGGCCTAACCTCAAATAAATAAATGTGGAATTACGAAATAGAAGTACCCAAAATAAAGAAATGTCTTAAAATATATCGAAATATCACATAATTTTTATATTATATTATTGCCTTGTTTATTTACTTCAAGATTTATTTCATAACCGTATTTTATTTCATTTAATTTCATTTAATTTCATTTCGCAGTGACCTAACTGACCCTCCGCAGCCCTGTGTGTTAGTGTGTGTCTGCAGTGGCTCGTGGCTGAGCTCTGCGCTGCGGAGGCGGAGTCTGTTGAGTCACTTCCGCTCAGAGGACGTTCAGCTCCGGACGTGCGGGCTTAATTTATAGGAAGGATACCGTTATAGGACGGAGAATGTTTTTCACACCGACAACATTCAGATAGGCTTTTTTGATCGTTTATAGCATGATGTAATGAATACTAGAGTACTCGTGTCTTCTGACTTTGGCCTGGTTTCTTCTTTTGTCCTCTGATCAGACTGCCGTTTTCACCTGCTGTTTATAAAATAAAGCCAAGAATAACCCAGAATGTGGTACAGGAGTGATTTAGAAGACGGATACGAGTCTAATAAAACAGGTGAGTCGGTGATAACAGTGAGAAGGTAACGGTGTGGGGTGATAAGATGATGCTTGAGATGTGAGCTAGCTGGATGTGGTCGTGGTTTAAAGGCCAGCAGCTGCTGCAGTACAGCAGCTAGCTCACAGAGCAACTACTGGGATATTACACCACTGTGATACTGCTGTGGTACCAGGCTATATTAACACGCCATCAACTATCTGAGCACATAGAGAAGAAGAAGTAGAAGAAGTGTGTTTTGGTGCGTTTTCTTTGCTCTTAGGAGTCACACAGCTGCTGCAAGTAAACTGAAGAGAGATAAGAAAGCAGCTGAGATTTCAGAAGGTACGGAACTAACTCGGCCTAAACGAGTTTATGATCAGTCAGGACTGTGATGTGT
Organism: Cephalopholis sonnerati; assembly: GCA_019142605.1. Classification (NCBI taxonomy): domain Eukaryota; kingdom Metazoa; phylum Chordata; class Actinopteri; order Perciformes; family Serranidae; genus Cephalopholis; species Cephalopholis sonnerati. The sequence goes on along the minus strand of JAGQAX010000009.1, from coordinate 7,442,488 downwards.
CAGCTTAAAATCAATTGATTATAATAAGTATCAATAAGTACCTAAATATTACACATGGATTAGAGTAGTATACCACAATAGCTGTCAGCAAATGTCAAATCAGAAAATATTCTGTTGCTCTATAATGTATGCAGTGGTGTAGTGGTAGATGATGAGGTGTATGTTCTGTAGAGTAGATGGGTAAGTAACAGAGGAAGTGGGTATACTGTGCTTTATATTTTAGTGGCTTTTTAGCTGATCAGTGGGTATACTGTAAACAGCCAGAAAAAGAGGTGGGCATACCCCATATACCTATATACCCTCCCCTACACTACTGAATGCAGTTTCAGTGTAGTGTATTTAAGAAGGGACAGTGCAAATGAATAAAGACATATGGTAAAAATATCCCAGAATTAGCCAAGGGGCTGTCTTTCATCTGTAGTCCCTTGGCCAAGACGTTACACAAGGCTATCTAAAATACAACAAAGCACAAAAACAAAACAAACAACAAAAAAACTCAAACAAGCCAAAAAGGAAAAAAAAAAAAACAACAGGATATACAGTTTGAGTACTAGAGCAAGGGTCCACAACCTTAACCATCAAAAGAGCCATTTTTGGCCTAAGTTAAAAGAAAATTCTGGAGCTGCAATGTATATTTGTGCTTTATAATAAAGGTAACACAGCCTGTTAGGTCTAAATAAGCCCATCAGCATTACTAATACTTCTAAATGAGCATTTATCAATATGTTTTTGCTCAAGTTGGCTACTCTGCAGTGGGCTATTTATGATTATTTTGTACTTAAACAGTGCAGCGTTGGTGGTGAAAGCAAGGAAATCTGTCCACTCACAGTTGAGTTCTCTGTTTGTCTCTGAGACCTTTTCTTCTTTGGATTTGGCGAGGGAGACTCCACCACTAACTAGCCACAGCTATTTAGGTTTACCAAAATTTAGGAGAAGGCACCAGGTCATAGATGTTTGATGCAAACTGTAGTTGACAGAGTGTTAAAACATTTGTTTTTTTTTTGTTTTTTTGAGTGCATGGGCCACACATTTTTACAACGTATGAATCACTTTAGGCCTACATTGATGAAAAATAAATGTTAAAACATTTTTAAAAAATAACTGTTATTCATTTCAATGTCATTTTTTGTAAAAGCCACATAGAGCCACTGAAGAGGAGCTAAAGAGCCACATGTGGCTCCAGAGCAGCAGGTTGCCCACCCCTGCACTAGAGGCAGTAGAACATTGCAAAACAAGCAGGGCATATTATTAGCAGCAGCAGAAAAGAGTTTAGTGCTTACAGGTGTATGTATTAATCATCCATTGTTTTAATTGGTTACTGACAGATCTATAAGTGTTTAATTCTCTCATATGAATTGGAATTACATTCTCTCTCGTGAACCTCTGACAGACCAGGCTGACTGGCTAAATGCACTTTTCCTCAATGGAATAGTACAGTCTCCTCTTATGGAGCCCCCAGTGACATGATTCATGTTTGTGCTTCTGCTGATATAAGCTACAAGTGATGGTGGGGCTAAGTCACAGGGGACTTTGAATATGAAACACAAGTTTTCATATTTTACAAAGTCATCTCAACTTAAAATCAGATATTTTTTAGAACTGGGCAGTGATGGAAATGCTTTGGTTTTTGTCTAGTGTTTTGAGTGGTTGCTGAATGTAAGGGTATTCCAGTGTTTTATTGTGGGCCTATGTCATACAAATCTCTCGTCATGTGTAAAACAAAAGCTTCAGTAGCTCATTTTGTAAGTTTTTACTTAATACTGTGTTGAATCATTATTTGGAGAACAGATATTTGTAAAATGATCAGTGTGGCAGTAATGTAATGCAGTGTTACAGATTACTGTATACTGTATTTTTCCCAGTAACATAGAAGCATAACATGTTACTGTTTGATTTTCAGGTTTATATTAGGGGTGGGGGAAAAAACGATAAAGCATGTATTGCTATATTTTTGTGTGGCATTATCGTATCATCACACAGTGCTAAGTATCTTTTTTTTTTTAATTATAATGATTATTAATATGATCGATACAAATTAAACTTAAGTTACAAAATATTGTGATTTTGATATGTCAACATAATTAGTACTATGAAACTGTGGAATGAAGTGAAAGTGAAGTGAAGTGAAATCTATAAAGGAAAATAACTTTCATTCTGTAGCATCCCTACGAAGTCACATGATGGCATCCACCACTCTAGTCTTTGTGGAGGTGGTCAGGCGGGGTCCACCTGGTAATGCTTTCCAGCAGGCTACATTTGATCCTGACAACAGGGGAATATTAATATAAAAGGAAAAACTACCTGCAGATACTAAAGAGAGAGATTGAGACAACAGTCTTACTTATAGGTCAGGATTCATTTATTGGTCAGTTGACAAAATTATATGGCAACTGTTTTGATAATTGATAAGGCTCATCATTTAAGTCTTATTTGCCATACTTTAATATGAAACATTATATTTTTGGTTTTGGATTTGTGGTTGGACTAAATAAGACATTTGAATGTGTCAGCTACATTTCCATGTCTGGGCCTGTTTTACCTCGAGACTTGCACTCAATCCTTCAAACACACACATACACACACAGATGTGTACATGCACACAGCATTATGGCAGTCTCCCACTGGCTGATGATTATCATGAGTGCTGATGAAGTGCTGTTGGTGAGCAATGCACCTTCATTCAGTCAGAACCCCCTCAGATCAAACATGCTAGATTATCTGCAGGACATTTTAGATCCTGACACTGAGGACAAAGGCTTTACAGCATTCAGCAGTACGTGGAATCCAAAGTGTAACACTTACCTGAGTGTTTGTGAGAGTATCCAACAACTATTGGATGGATTGCCATGAATGTGGTACACTTATGTCTCTGTCAGGATGAATTATGATAGCTTTGGTGATCCATTTTCTTTTAAAATTTAAGTCTGTCCAGTACTTTGGTCTATGGCCAATTACCTAAAAAACCTATGATGGATATTCTTTTCAAACTGTTGTTTTAGGCTCCAGTGGTGGTGGATCTCCAGGATGGGTCCCTGGCCATGAATCAGCCTGGCATAGTAACCCTCCTGGTCCTGGGAACAGTATCTGTGGTGGGCGCAGACACAGCACGGTGTCTGATAGTGGGGACACTGGCATTGGCACATACTGCTCTGACAGCGTGGAAGGTAGGACATCCTGTCTGTTTGTTCTGCACTGTTTGTCTCTTTCAGTAATTTTGTAATAACTGAAATCAAATGTGAGTGTGGGTGAATGAACTATCAGCAGTACTACAGTGTTGACAGTCGTTTTAGGAGATGCCTCTTACAGTCAAACATTCAGCATTCCTGAACAACACAACACATCAAGCAAACTTAAGAAACCAAATGGAAAGCTTGTTTGTGCTGAACACTGATGAAGGAGCTGCAATACCAGTGCACTAGAGATATGAGGCCTATGCATAACATAACACCAAAAAACTTGCAACAGTCTCATGCATAGCACAATAAGCTTAGCATTCCACTTTTTGCATTTTAGATGCAGAGAGGTTGATGGATATGTGGATTTAATGATGCTCATAAGCTGTTTAGCGTTCACCCACAGCTGGAACAGAAAACCATGAGTATGTATTTAACAAAATGCAGTATGACTGCCAACACACAATAATTCATGACAAACAACTCCCATATTATGTAACTCCAGAAAACTCCCAACAAGGGAGCTGCTGCTCTGCCTCCTCCAGAGGCTCAGTGTATTTTGCTTCTAGGCCTGCTAAAATTTGTACAAACCTTTTTTTTTTCTTGTCACTGGGAATAAGCTGCGTGAAAGTTTTAAGGTGATACACTTTGCCAGATGTACAGTATGTTTTTCTTCTGTTAGTCCTGCACTGTTCTGACAGATAACTTACATGTCAGCAGTGCTTTCTAAACAGTAACAATGGTTTTAACATGGCATGATGGTCATTTACCATCCTCTGTTTAGGTAAGGAGGGTAAGGAGCTCCTGGACCTCATTGTTTTCCCACTTAGTGGATATTTTCAGCTGCTGCTCTTCTCCTTTGAGTTAGCTGCTAACTGCTATCAGCAGCTTTTTTCCTGGTGGGGGGTCACCCACGTAATACGTCATCAAAATGTAATAACTGTGGTGTTATGACAGTGTTGGTCAGTCTGTCTGTTTTGCATCACATTTTGCTGGAATAAAAATGATTAAAGTCAGATAAACAGACTGAAAAGTTTCACTTATGGGAAGTAATTTGCAGTCGGAAAAAAAGGTAATAAATAGCAATATATCGCACTATGTTTTATCACAATACTCAGCATATTGCAATATCACAGTGATATCGTATCTTGACTTAAGTATAGTGATGATATTGTATCGTAGGTCCTCTGGCAATTCCCACCCTAGTCCTGTCCATGGTCCCATCCTGCTGACTGTCCCTTTTACACAGGGGTCGTTTCGGCGCTGTTACTACCTCTGCTGCTGTCTTAAAGGCGAGATCACTCAATCCAACCATTACGCGATTGTACCTTTAATGCAGAACAGGGAGGCAACATAATAGTGTGAAATTCCTGCCTTGAAGAGGCAGTGTGAAAGGAGCTATGGACTGTTGATCACATATCAAAGGTAATGAGTGCTGAGTGTTAGAGATATCGGCTGTACAGATCTCTGAATTCTCTCCAATATAATGGAACTAAATGGCACTCAGCTTGTGGTGCTCAAAGTGACAAAAAAATACCTTTGAAAAATTCAACAGGAATGTCTCTTTTGTACAAATTACGACCTGAGTACTCAAGATAATCCACTGACCTGTTGTGAGCAGTTTCATGTAGGAACTTTTTTTTATCTACCAAACTACACCTGCCAACTGTATCACTGCACAGAAGGAAGAGTGCATCTACTCATGGACAAAAGGCTTGTGCTTGTGACAGTGTGAGCCAGCAGTATTACACTAAGATGCACACTTCCTTCTGCAATGGGGACTGATAAATAGCACTAAAGGTAAGAAGAATATGTGTTTTTAATTCGGTGGGAACTGTCCCTTACAAGCACACATATACCCCAAATTTCCAGGTTCAATTTAAGTTGAAGTTTAATAAAAAAAAAAAAAACAACAACATTTTCTCTGTGTGATGAAACACTGCCTAATGGTCTCTTTGGCTTGTATGTCTTCCAGACGACTCCAGTTCCAGTACCACGCCTCTGTCCTTCCAGCCGCTGTCCCAGCATCACTTGGGCCAGGATGATAGTGCCGTCCCTTTTGTCCACGTCATGCTGTCCCCGTCCTCCTCACCCTACACCAGTTTCAGAGTTCCAGCCTCACCCAGCAGCTCAGGTCGCTGGAGCAGGTCTTGCCAGCTGCTTACACCAGCCATATCTCCCCTGGGTGCACCAAGCTGTCTAGACATGAAGGACCACCAGCCCATCCGGAGGTGGTCCTCCCTCACCAAGTTGTCATCTGGGGCTGATAAAAGCTCCACTAGGACATCATGTGATCAGTACAACGCAGATTCACATGGCTCCTTGGACAGAAATCTGCTCTATGGGTACAGGAAGGAGCCCGCTCGGTCAAACGTGGACCTTTATCTGCCTTTATCCTCCTCCATGCTCTGCCACAGCCTGCTGCAGCGCTCACCAGGAGCTGGCCCTTGCTACCGGTACAACCACAGCAATAGATCAAGCGGTTTGGACACAGACCTGTCCCTTTCCTCACCTCTGTCGCCATCGGTCAAGCACAGCAGTTTGGACATGAACTACAGTGCTTTACCAGAAGCTAAACTGTCTCGGGGAGGTACACAGGTTTATGGCCTCAGCTTACCGAAACAAACAGACTCTCCACTGGGTCATCAGACTGACAGAGGCTCCCCGATTCAGCCCTCAGTCCGCACCCAGATGTGGTTGACTGAGCAGATGGAGTACAGACCCAAAGGAGAGGGTGGAGGAGGTCAGATCAGTGCTGCTGGGACAGAGGGCTGCGGCGGAGATGGACCGTTGTCATTTCAACAGGGACATCAGCAGGAACCAGGGCTTAGTCAGGTGAGAGGAGGGTTATAGTAATGAAGTAGAGGGAGAAAGAAGGTATACACTAGTGATGGCCAAATGAAGCCTCATGAAGCATCATCTTTATTTTCTGAGCCCACTAGATGGTGCTCTTGGTTCAAAGAGAGGGGTTCAAAGAATGTCAAGTCACTGTACTTTGAACCTTTTGTTGAACAAAGAGCACCATCTAGTGGGCTCATAAAATACAGAAAATGCTCATGAGGCTTCACTTGGCCATCACTAGTATACACAGTGGAATGCAAAGGTTTGGGCACCCCTGGTCAAAATTTCATTTACTGTGATAAGTTGTAGAAGATGAACTGATTTCCAAAAGACATGAAGTTAATGATGAGACAGATCCTCAATATTTTAATCAACATTACTTTTTGATTACAATCTTTTACAGTTTCAAAATAACAAGTAAAGGAAAAGGGCCTGAAGCAAAAGTTTGGGCACCCTGCATGGTCTGAGGTTCAAAGATTTTTAATGTAAATCTTTAAAAACTAAGACTCAACTCGAAATAATGTTTAGATCTCCCAAGCTGCAGTTCTGATCATTCATTTAAATAAATCTGAAATGTAGTTTGGTGCTGTACATGCCTTGTGCTGCAGGCACCTGTTCTCTGGGATTCTTTAAGAATATTTGAAGATTATTAAAGGATCATTTTAAGCACTAGTTGGTGACTATTTAATGAAATCACAGTGTTTTTCTCGTATACACAAACTTTATTGTTTACAAATTCTTGGCCGTTGGATTGAATTAAAAAGAAACACAATTTTAATTAGATTTCTGAACCAAGAGGAAATAAAGCATTTAGCTTGATCACAGGTTAAATTAAAGGGCTCTGATGGGTAAGTAAAAACAAGAGAAAATATCAAATGAGCCTTGCATTCAGCGTCTGAAGCAAAGACCCAGGTTTGTAAGAAGCTAAATTTCATGTAAATGAACCAGGACTCTGTTAACTTCATATTGAAGAATGTTGAGGTAAAAAAATGTCCTCAGTGTGTCAGAGTAGCTTCTACTCTGCACATCCAGAACCATTTAAGCCTCACTGCAGAAAGAGAATAAAAATTTGAAAGCAGTACAGAATGGCTGAGACTCTTCCTGCATTATATTCTATTATATTTTATTTTGATTTGTCACCTGCCTCCTGTATTTTGTTTTCCTTTACATAAATAAATGAATTTCTGCCATAAATTGATGCAAAAAAAAATCACAATGCTGGAAATGAAATGTTTGAGGCTCAGAATTTCCTGAGGGAGAATCAGAATCAGAATCAGAAATACTTTATTGATCCCCATGCGGAAATTTTTCCCCAGACACCCAAACTTAATATGTGTCCCCTACAATATTTACACAAAACTCTTGTTTGCATCACTTTATGGGTAGTAAAAAATTACGTAAGTAAGCAAAACATGTTACTGTATGTAACTTTATTTTTTAAATTAATATTTATAAGATAGAAGTACCCCCTTTTTTTCTTGAGCACCTGTCCTCAAAAATGTCAGTGCACCGGACTGCTGCAGACTACTAAACAAATAGTATATTAAATACGTCTTTAAACTATAGCTTTTAACAACGTATTTTAACTGGTAAACCCTCTTAGTCCAAAAAACAAAACAAAAAAAAAAGCCAACAGAAAATAAAGTGCAACCACAACTTGAGGCCAACTTAGTAAATGCTACTGTAATGTCAATATTGAAACATAACCTCTTAAGTTTTCACTGCGCAGAAAAAACTTTAATCTAACAAAAAAAAAGTAGCCAAACAGTCCCAAACTCCCTCACCTCAGCCCAGTGTCACTGCCTGTTTCAACATAACCAGACACACAACCACACAACCTTGCTGTTTTCAACTTGTGCTGAACCTTCCCTTTGGACTTTCGGGGGAGGGGCCAAATAAATTCAAGTGGAAGGAGTGCGCTTGATTTACAAAATAAAAGACAAGACAGGAGCAACAGATCAATACCAGATCATGAACATTACTGTTGTCAATTAAGTCTTCATGTACTTGTGCACTGTGTGTGTTACAGCATGTGTGTTGTGTGTTTGCAGATGCTGATGGGGAGCTCCCTTCCTGTAAACACTCTGGTGAAGGTTAAAGAGGGGCTGCTGAGACAGAGAGAGCTGGAGATAGAGAGGTACTGCAAGACACACTCACACACACTCAGATCTGACCTGACACTTTCTCCTACATGATCACACCACAGTGCCTCCTGTTAATCGCACTTTCACTCAGTATGTTTACATGCACAATTAAGTCAAGCTACAGTTATGGCTCAACTAGGCTATTTAATTGGATTACTGTCCTTGTCCCAGTGTACAAGCACGGGAGGGGAATAGATTTGTTGACCAAAGTACGTCAGACTCTGCTACGATAGGTGGCGATATGTCCCCTCTCAACTTGTTAGTATTGGACCCTTTTCTGGTTGACGTATTACATCACAGACCAAACAATCGACAAACAAGTTAGCTACGGTTAGCTAGCAGCAAGCTGGTACCATGATGGACAACTTCACAGCTCTGTACATTTCCTGCATCCAAAAATACAAGACTCTGGGTGTAGATTTTGCCATGTTGTTACCGGCTTCTTCTTTTGTTACGCATTTAATGCTAATTGACTTGCGGGTCTGAAACTTCTGGTGAGAATTCCTTTATTGTTATCCACAGAGGCCTCTTCCTCTCCAAAACAAACAGATCAGGTGATTTAAAGCAGTGAAAAAATTGAATAAAACAGCGTCACATTAAAAATCAGTGTTTTTCCTAGGCTGATTGGTATGTGACAGATGGCTGGCTTGCCCAGCACCTGTTAATGTGCGCTAACCTATTTTCTGATCCAGACATTCAGAAGGTTTTTACTGGGAGCCAAATTATCCACAGAGGTCTCCTCCTCTCCAAAACAAATAGACCAGATGATTTACACTGGTAAAACACATGAATAAAGTAGTTTCATGTTTAAGAAATCAGTGTTTTTCTGATGCTCTCGTTGTGGACAGGCTGCTAACTACAGTGGCCAACATTAAAACGCAAATGTCCATGTCTAGAGCCACTGTTTGGTTTGTCTGTTCTGGGCTACTGCAGAAACATGACAGTAAACATGGCAAGCTCCGTGGATGAGCACCTGCTCCCTATGTAGATATAAGTGGCTCACTCTCAGGTAATGAAAATACGATTTTTATTTTTTAGGTAGTGATTAGTGATGACCAACTGAAGCCCCATGAAGCCTCATGAAGCATTCTCTTTATTTTCTCAGCCCACTAGATGGTGGTCTTGGTTTAAAGAGAGAGGCCCAAAGAATAACAATTCATTGTGCTTTCAACCTTTTGTTGAACAAATAGGACCATCTAGTGGGCTCAGAAAATAAAGAAAATGTTTCATGAGGCTTCATGAGACTTCATTTGGCCGTCACTAGTAATTATACACTAAAGAAAAGATACTTGTTATTTTATGCATATTCCATTTCTGCCAATATATCCCCCTGAATCCCACAAACTGGACCTTTATTATAAAGCTGCTGTGTGATGCTCTCGAAAGGCCAGATGACAGTGTTATTAAGCAGGAGGATGTTGTGTGTTTCAGACAGAAGCAGCAGATCTTGCAGCTCCACGCTCGAATCAGAGAGAATGAGCTCAGAGCTCAGCAAGTCCTGCAAAGCCAGAGAGGATGGTTTGATGACCCACACATCCCAAGTGCTAAGGTACCAATACTTTGTGATGAATGAGTATCCAAATTCATACTGTGATAATCGCATCTTTTTATAAGACAAGTCACAGCACAAGTTGTAGTTTTTCCAACAGGAATCAGTGATGAGAACGCCGTTCAAACAGCCGTCTGACAGGCTGTGCTGTGATGAAGATCTTGGTAGGAAGCTGGCAGTGGCTGAACTGGAAGTTCTTCATTTGAATGAGTTCTTCAAACAAGCCACACAGAAATACACAGAGGACATCAGGAAACTGGAGGAGAAGGTATAACAAGAACCGAACATAACTTATGAGAACAAATTCATTAATGTGTGTTTGTCAAAATGTGTTTATTAGTGATTGCCAAATGAAGCCTCATGAAGCATTTTCTTTATTTTCTGAGCCCACTAGATGGCGCTTTTTGTTCAGCAAAAGGTTGAAAGCACACTGTATTGCTATTCTTTGAGCCTCTCCCTTTAAACAAAGACCACCATCTAGTGGGCTCAGAAAATAAGGAAGCTTCATGAGGCTTCATTTGGCCATCACTTGTGTTTATGCTTTTTTGTATTATGTTGAAACTAGTTGAAGTCCCTCTCCACTCAGATATGTGTTTTTCTTATGTTTATGCCTGACCTTGACTTTACTGACTTGTATCTGTGTACGACTGGTCACTAGGGGGAAGTTTCACATTCCTCTCCTGTGTACAAATCTGAGATTCACACGTATGCCGAGCGAGCTAGATTAGGTACGTTGCTTATATGAAAGCCAGTCACTGTCTAATACAGAAAACCCATATCAACAAGGGAATAGACGACGACACAACACAAGCAAAGAGACCTGAAACCCTGTAGCACAGAGCAGACTTGTAACATTTTGAGGTTAAGATGTTGTTACTCAAAAATCTCATGAACTTTTTGGACAGAATTTGAATGTAAGTAACTTTTACAATATCTGTGCACTACTTGTTAACATACACATCTTCTGTATTTACAAGCAGTGTTAGAGTCACAGTATTGATTGAAACACTAGAAGTCAAGTGCTACATCTGCCCCCACATGCAGAGGAGATTGTAACAACACATGTAACAATCATATATAATTCATCATAACAGCTATGAGAGGTCAGGAAAGTGTGAGGAAAATACTATAAATGAAATATCTCAAAATGAGACAGTTCGGCATTTGTCAGGCAGATCACAGACCATGTGCATAAGGAGTTTCATGGCTCTGTCTCATTTCTGATTGGTGCAGTTTGAGATTTTACAATCGCCCGTTTTTACAATTGTCCCCAGTCACCCCTACAGAGAGCAGAACTGGCATTAGCAAAGTGAAAATTTAGACATAAAAAATGGCAGAGTGGCGGTTTCTGGATGGAAACCATCCCTAGAGGGTCCATCCACACACTACCAAAAACCCCATAGCAGATGTTATTGTATGTTTCACTAACGCTAACTCTGTGTCAGCCACTGCCAGTTAGCCTGCAAGCTAACAAGCTAACAAATGAAAGATGCTAACTACACTTAAAATTCTGAAACTTTGAAAAAATTTCATCACTTTGTCGGGGGACTTTAATTACGTTCTCGATTATAATATGAAACCAGTGGCCCCCTCTACACCTGGCATCAACATGCGTTTTTAGAATCGGATTGCAATGGGATAGCGCTTGACCACATACATTTATACCTGGTATTAACATGCGTCTCCGGTGTCCACATCCGTTGGCTATCCGATCATGCTCCGTCCCGCTGACGTCAAATCCTCCTCTTCTTCTTCTGCTAACATTTCCAGCAGCAGACTGCAACATCATATCCTGCGCGCCACAATAACAACAACAACAACAACAAGATGTTAGCCGCCCGTGAAGTTGCGTTATTGTATGGACACTTTTGTCAGACCAAATGGAGAGCAGACACTTCGTCTCACCGTGACTCCATCCTCGCCTAGCATACGTGTTTTCTTTTTCTAGGCAGTTACTACCCAGTGAATGTTGTTGTTGCTGTTGTCTTCTTCCTTCTTCCCTGACCACCTTCAGAAGTGGTTTGGCAGGTCGGATAACAATCCGTCCTCAATGCGTTTCGAGTGTATTTACACCTCTACATTCATGTGGTCAAGAGCAATCTGATTGCAATCTGATTGCAAAAAACGCAGGTGTAAAGGGGGTAAGTGTATAGTGATATGAGGTGTTTCTATTGACAGATAAAGACGAGGGATCGCTACATCAGCAGTCTGAAGAAGAAGTGTCAGAGAGAGAGCCAACAAAACCAAGAAAAACAGCAACGCATAGAGACACTGGAGAAATACCTCTCTGACCTGCCAACACTGGACGAGGTGCAGGCCCAGGCACAGCAGGTATACGCACACACACACACACACACACACACACACACACACACACACACACACGTACAGTAGGTCTTGACCTACATAGTGTCTACCAATGCAGCCTGATAGTTGTTTCATACAGAAGGCTTGTATCACAGTGCAGAAGGAAGTGTGCATTTACTGCTGTAGCTGTAACATTAGCTAACACCGTGGTGTTAGGTGAGCTAGCAGTAGATGCACGCCTCCTTCTGTGCGGTGATAAGGTTGGCAGGTGTTGTTCAGCAGAAATAAAGTAGTTCTGACATGGGATTATCCTGAGTAACCGGGCCATGATTTCAGGAAAGAGACATTGCTGCTGAGTTGGTTTTTTTTGGCACTTAAAGCATCAAAAGCTGAGTGCCATCTAGTTCCATTATATTGGAGAAGGCAGACATCTCTGCGGCAGATATCTCACTGGGTAACTCACACCAAAATAATCTAGATTCATAGACAGCACTACAGGTAGGAAGAAAAAAAGGATTTTTGATTTTGGGTAAACTGTCCCTTAAAGTGAATGTATGTATCATACTACTGCTGCCATGAAGCAGACTCCACACACATATACAGTACAGTGTCAGCATCAGTACTGCATCAGTCAATTGTTTGTAATGCTCAACTGACTGATGAATAGCCTCTCACATTGATTTGTAGTACAGTTGTGTTCATTGACCATACTCTGTGTGTGTTTGTGTGTATGTGTGTGTGTGTGTGTGTGTGTGTGTATGTGTATGTGTGTGCTCAGCAGGAGGAGGTGCAACAGAAAGCCAAAGATCTGGAAAAAACAGCATCTCGGCTACAGCAGAGCCTGGAAGAAGGGTGTGCTCTGATGAAGGAGAAAGACATCAGCATTGAGAAGCAGGCCATGAGGGAGAAGGAGCTGATGGCATCTGTACAAAGGTACATAATCAATCAATCAATCAATCAGAAAATTACACAGTTTGGTATTTGATACAGACAAACACAGGAGATAATCCCATTGAGCACAGATCTGTTCTCCCCAACTTGCTGGTATACTGCTCAATTCCCCTTTGTATGCACTGTCCATTTTGCCCCATTTTACCACGTTGTTCTGCAGCTTTCGTGTTTGGCAATCCTCCCAGAAAGATGCCGGAGATTCTTAAAGCCTGTTTTTAACCAGGTACCATCCCCTCCCAGTAACACACATAGGTAGTAAAGAAGAGTCTTCTCTGATGAGCTAGCCGTCATCCATTTTTCCTGTAGAACCAGGCTGCATTAAATCTGATTGTTTTTACCAGAGGTTTGGTTTATAACATTATCCTGCAGCGGGTGGGCCCCAAGAAATACTAACTTCTGCCTGTACAAACAGTACAGCAGTGGGAAATTAATTTACCCAATAACGATGATCACTTCTCGTCAAAATGGTCTCAACTACAACCAGTAAAGGGTTAACTAATGTTGGAAGGATCCAACTGGGGGTAGGTAAATAGCAGATGCTGTGTTCCATTTACCCGAGAAATCTGAAGCCAGAGCTGGGAATGACATCACACCTTATGTTCCTGTACAACAAGTCAGAAATCTGCATCCTTAACTGCCTGGAAAATGCAAGGTCAGGTACTGCAATAACAAACACCTTATCATAGCCTATTTACCTGAAATCCTGAGTGCAGACTTCATCATCTTCCAGGTGCTGTCTGCGTGTAGGCCTGTTGTTCGTAGGACAGGTGTAAAGCTCTGGCAGCTCTGCACTAAAATAATCAACTTCCTCTCCATATTTATCACAAACTGATATTTAGGGATGAATGAAAAATGTCTGTTGGTCATGATTGATTGTCCCTCGTCACATGACATGAACGCTGCCACGTTCCAAAAGCTGAACTCAGTTTCTCAGGGTGCAGCTGTCACGCCCTGAAAAATAGGCGCTTGGCGTCGCTCTGGTGTTTGAACACGCATGCATTGCGACTACACTGAAATAAATTAATTTTAGGGCACGAGAGACGCTGCGTGTGTGTGTGTGTGTGTGTGGGGGGGGGTTTTCAATGAAATTGACACATTTTAAACTCACATGGTCACATCCACACCTTAATTTGCATGGCCCAGAGTGGATGTGTGTCAGCTGGTATCTATAACTTTATATGCACTTGTGCTGCTTCTAAAATTCCTTTGCACAGTCTACATTTGATGAGAGAACTGCTGTGAACATGCTCTTATCTCTTGCTCTGTGTAAGTACATGTCTGTCTCTTGGTGCAGCCTGCAGCAGAAGGTGCAGCACTGTTTGGACGATGGGGTGAGGTTGCCCATGCAGGACCTGAAGAGGCTTGAGGTGGAAAACACTCAACTCTTGGAGCAGCAAAACCACAGCAGCAGGGTAGCATCTCAGACACACACATGCACAAAAGCATTCACACATGCACAAATGAACTCCACTGACATGTTTTCTGTGTTCCCCACCAGCTGATCGAGCATCAGAAAGAGCGGATAGAGAGGCTGACCTTGCAGCTGACGGTGAGGAATAAAAAAATCCCACACTCAGACAGTTTCTCAACCTTGAGGTCATTGTCTTTAAACAGAATAAGGACGTGTGCCTAAATGTAAAACAAAAATATAAGATGTAGTTTGGCTTTAAACGCCTCCTGGCTGTAGACCTTTTTGCAAAGATTTCTTTCGGGGCATTTTGCCTTTAATTGATAGGACAGCCAAGCGTGAAAGGGGGAGAAAGAGAGTAACAAATCTTGCCATGAGTTGGCCAGCAGACATGACAGAATACGCGTTAGTCCAATCATCACTGGTCGTCTTATACGACATGTGTAATGTCATCAGATTATTCATGTCCTATTATTATTATTGTTGTTATTATTATTATTTCAGTCACTATGGCTTCATGTACCAGCCGGATTGTTATTGTAGGAACGTAGATAGTGCCACCAGATGGCAGGAGCTACATTTGAAGTACTGCATACAAACGATGCATGACACTGAATCCTCCACAACAATAAAAGTAAAAGTAGACAAATACAGAGGGAATGAGAAATAAAGGCCTGTTTCTAATGTAGTCTGTTTTAAATGCAGCTGGTACCCTCTGCATTTGTGGTAAGTAAAAGCTCTGCCACTATTTATGAATTTCATTCCTTAATAATCTTCTCCATTATGAAGAGATGACACTCTTTGCTAGCCTGATGCTAATGGCAGTACTGGGTTACTAAAGTGTCTCTGTTGTTTCACACCATCATTTTTCCCTTTTTTACTCTGTGTGGTAACATCCCTAGAGGAAATATCAAAGAGGTTGGGGTGCTGTTGCCATACAGTTGTCCATGGTAGCATATTGCTCTGTGTTTCTATTGGTCAAAGTGACAGCTATGACAAGAGAAGTCATGGAAAACAAAAAGAAAGTCAAACATGCTAGACTTTCTGCCGAGACGGCGTAGGGCATCCCAGACATGACGCTGGCTGTCGTCAACTATGACACGCCACACACCAAGCAACCTGAGTGAATAATAGAAGGTGGAGTTAAAACACTGCAGAATACTGATTGGTCAAAGAGAATCACGAGGAGTAACACCGGACATCCTGCACAAACTTTAAATAAGCAAGCTACTATCATTAGCAACAGCATTTTTTTTATTCACTCAACCCAGATATTAAAGAAGGGTAGCCCTGCACAACTACACTGTACATTAGTCCGTACAAATAAAGTGCAGATGTTTCTCTGGTTGGTTGCCTATTTAATGATTCAGTGTGTGTTGCATTGAAGATAATGTCACAGCAGTTTCATGTGGCATCGCTGAGGACCCCGCCTACACTAAGGGGGTACTATCTGCAGTGGAATATAAAATAGAGAGAAGGACCTGGTACCAAAAGTAAGTTGAGTTGGTTTTAGCTGAACCATGGAGTAGATATGAGTGTTTCTCAGTAGAAAATCTCTCAACCTGTTAAGTCCTTATGATGGAGAAAAGCTGTTGTTTCGACTTCACACACGCTGTATATTCTTCCTCTACAGAATAAATCAGGCTAACCTGTCACATCCTTTGCTTTGTTAGGCCACCAGTACAAGACTGCAAAAAAAGAAAGGTCTCTCTCATCGACAGCAGTCTTCTCCACTAGAAAAGGAGGACAACCTGACCCCCCCATCCAGAACATTACCACAGGTAGCAGTGTTGTCTCTCTGTCTTTCTGTCTGTCATGCTGCACAACATACTGTGAGCTAAGGATGTATTTAGTCAATAATCAGGATTGGTGACATTGGTTAGGTTGTTTAGAATTTCAGCACAATCCATCGACTGTATATTTACAGATGAAAGACGTGTCTCCACTTCCTCCCACTGTACAAAATTGAAGCCAAAGTATCACAGATACAGGCACTGCCATCCTGCGCTGGTGATGTCATTTGGACTCAGTGTCTGCACATTAGTGATTGGCTGTGGTATCAAGGTCTGACCCACACACCTGCCAAACTCAGTCATGAGTCAATCACAGCTGTCAATCATAACGTAGAACTCCCTTTTTATAGCCGTAGATAACTAATTAAAACCATACTTAACAGAAAAGCACACACTTATACATCAGTCCTACAAGTGCTACCTAAAATGACAGAAACCAGATCGGGAAAAATGTATTTGGTGTGTGTTTTTGAGTTTTTACTTTGGCCCATGTCCCATATGCTAGTGATGGCCAAATGAAGCCTCATGAAGCCTCATGAAGCATATACTTTATTTTATGAGCCCACTAGATGGCGCTTTCTGTTTAACAAAAGGTCGAAAGCACACTGAATTGCTATTCCTTGAGCCTCTCTCTTTAAACCAAGAGCGCCATCTAGTGGGCTCAGAAAATAAAGACAATGCTTCATGAGGCTTCATTTGGCCATCACTGCAATATGCTAACATGTAGGGGGCGGAGTGTATGACTTACACTGCAGCCAGCCACCAGGGGGAAATCGAGATGTTTTGGCTTCACCTTTTGGGAGCGGCCATACTGTCCACTTTTATATACAGTCTATACTGCAAACCAGTATGGCCAAATGAGGCTTTGTAAAGTGTTTTCTTTATTTTCTGAGCCCTCTAGATGGCACTTTTTGCTCATCAAAAGGTTGAAAGCACTCTCAATTGCTATTCCTTGAGCCTCTCTCTTTAAACAAAGAGTGCCATCCAGTGGGCTCAGAAAATAAAGAAAATGCTTCATGAGGTTTCATTTGGCCATCACTAGTTGAAGGCACACTGAGTTGCTGTTCCTTGAGCCTTTTTCTATAGACCAAGAGTGCCATCTAGTGGTGCCAGAAAATAAAGACAAAGCTTCATGAGGCTTCATATGGCCATCACAGCTGCAAACCAAATTGATCTAAACTGAACTTTTTGTCTATATTAATTCACACAAACTCATGAAGACATACTATGTGTCACAAATAAAACTGTCCACTCAAGAGTTCCTATAGGCAGTCAAATCTTTTGCTTTTTACATGCTGTGAAGTAGACCCATCCCATCAGTTCTAAACAGAGCTAGAGAGATATGGAGATATTTATATAAGTTAGTGCATACATATAAGATCAGGGAAGTGTATTAGCCTAAACAGTATCTGAGGAAAAAAAAGTTGGATTAGTGTATCCCTGAGGGTCAGATTTGTTGTTGCTTGACAAAAATGGCTACCAGAAACGAAAATAAATATCCCTTTGTTTCCCAATAAGACGCAGCGGCAGGTGGATGAAGGGCTGCCGATGCCTCCCCTGTCCCATGTGGAGATGCCTGAAGTGGGCCGGCTGCTCAAAGAGATGTCGCTGTGTCTGCTGGACCTCCAGGCTCTCTGCAGCATCCTGGCTCAGAGAGCACAGGGCAAAGAGCCCAACCTTTCTCTGCTTCTGGGCATGAAATGTATGTGGGCAACACACACTAACACACACACACACACAGGCAAACATAAAACACAAAGATACATTATTATTAGTGATAGTTGCAAGAGCATCAGTTTCTTAAATGTCCATTGTGAAAGATTTAGGGGGATATGTTGGCAGAAATTAAATATAATATGATAAGTATGTTTTTTTTGTGTATAATCACCTGAAAATATGGATTGTTATGTTGTCTGTACCGTATGCCGGATCAGCCACGTGCGCTATTCGGCTGCATTGCAGACCCGCTCCATGCTGTGCCGGGCGTCAATGTCCACTGGAAGCACATCTATAGTGGCGCACACGCGAGCGGCTGGAATTGGCGGATCGCAAGATCATAATGTCATGCAATAATCTGCGGAAACCCTTGAAGTATAAAGACATCAACAAACAAAATAGATTTCTCTGCCTGCTCGACATTGACCACTGTAGGCCATCCGGAGTGTTCATGGGTGTTTTATGTTGAAAATTGACCAGATACCCTCGTCTTTTCTGTGCCTGACTTCCTGTTTGACTCATTTGGTCTGTTCAAATTGACGCGCCGTCACGTGGCATCCGTCAAAAATAGAACTGGTGCGTATTTTTAGCAGAGTGGAGCGCACACGTGACAGATCCAGTGGACATGCCAGGTTAGAATGAGCCATTTATATCTACACAGGGAGCGGGTCTCCGTTTATGGAGATCGCCATGTTGCACCACCATGTTTCTACAGTAGCCCAGAACGGACAAACCAAACAAACGTTTTCGTGTCAGCAACTGTAGTAAAAAGCCCAACTGCAATGTGCAGCGCCAAAGTTACTCTGATATGTAACACAAAACTGCTCTAAACTATGTCTCTAGCGGTTTAAATCACCAGGACCATTTGTTTAAAGAAGAGAACTCTGAACATCTGGATCTTACGTTATTGGAGAAAAAAAGGTGGCAACAGATTAGCATGTGTTGCACCAGCCGACTGCAGCAACATTCCAAAGTTTGTCGGAAATGCATGAAACTGCGTCATTCGGTGTTTTACCAGTTTAAGTTGCAGGGTCTGTTTGTTCAGGAAATGAAGAGACCTCTGCAGGTAATTCGGCTCAAAGTAAAAATCTCCTGAATATCTGGATCAGGAAAGGTAAGCACCCTGCATGTTGTGGGTGAGCACTGAGATGCCAAATAGTAGTGATGGCCAAATGAAGCCTCATGAAGCATTTTCTTAATTATAGAAGTCCACTAGGTGGTGCTTTGGGTTGGGAGAGAGGCTCAAAGAATAGCAATTCAGTGTGCTTTCAACTTTGCTTCATGAGGCTTCATTTGGCCATCACTACGGAAGAGTATCAGAGAAGTGCTGATTTATAATGTGAAACTGATTTATTCTGTGTTTTTAGCTATTCTAATTGCCTGGTCCATTTGTTTGGGAGAAGAAGAGACCTTTGTGGACAAAAACTTTCTGAACAATGAACACTGAAGGAATTCTGGCAAACAGAAGTTTTTAGCTGGTTGCAATCTGCAATTCAATACTAGACTCCACCAATTCCCCCTAAATCTTACACACTTTACCTTTAACTAAATGTCAGTTGGGTTACTTAGGTAACAATGTGGCACAATCTGATAACTGTTTGCTGTCTGTGTCCAGCACTGAGTGTTTCGGCGGAGGAGAGTGACAGCAGAGAGGTGGTGGAAGAAGAGCTGAGGTTCAAGCTGCTGGAGGTGGGCCAGCTCAGGAGAGACATCGATGAGCTGAGGAAAAGCATCTCAGACCGCTACGCTCAGTATATGGGTGACAGCTGTGTCTCTCAGTGACACCCAGTACCCTCCAGCTCTGATGGCTCAGTGTGTGTTTTAACTCTTTTACTTCCATGTACTTCAGAAATAACCACATCAAGATTAACAACAACAACAACAATAATAATAAAAATAATAATATATTTACTATAACAACACTGATACAATCCATAACAATGCAGGCTTTCCACTGACAAGTCATGTGTTTCATCTTCATGGCGTAGTTTGTACATGATAAAAGATGTTGTTAATGTTTCATGTAGGCCAGTCATGTTGTTCAGCCTACCCCCAATACGGTTGTTGGCCTTTACATTTGTTGTGTTGTGCACCAGGGCTCACCCAAAGTGAACCACAGACCTCAGTTTGGTGTTGAACTCAGGACCAGTTTTCAGTATGACACCAGTTCACAACTTCAATATATCAAACATACCAAACTCTCCTGGGTAACAGCCTTGGATTCAGAAAGAACTTTAAAATTTACTTTAAAAAAGCAAAGTGTGACGACACCTTCCAACAGTGAACTTCCAGAAACTATACTGACTGAAAGAAAGCCTGTGGGGAGAGATGAGGCATTAAGTCAGACTGGTTTTCTAAGATGATTTGCTATCCTTAAGAAGAGAGAGCTGAATTTATCACAAGTCCTCCATCCCATACAACCACAAAGGTCCAATGTTCCTACCTCTGAATATGACCCACAGGAGTGTTTCCTAAATTCTCTCTATGTGCTACATTATGATGATAAAATAATTAAATATTGACTTTTAGTTTTACGTGGGACACAAACACCCATCTCCTGGATGAAAGTCTGGTGCAGCAGACTTTGTCGCTCCTAATACTAAGCCACCTGACTCCCTCCTTTGCTCCTGTAGTAATTACTATGGCCACTAGAGGTCACCTCCTAACAAGAAACACAATTATGATGTATTTGAAGCTTGTTATGCTGCCCCCAAGTGGCCCAAAAAATGTGTTCATTTTTATAAATACTACAAGCTTGCATTGCTTGTTAATAAGCTTAAATAAGCAGAGAAACCCTTCAAAAAGGGCCCCTTCAAGCATATTTGGAATGATTTTAGCATGATTAATATGAACAACTTTTAGTCAAACTCTATATGTTTAAGTTCATACTGAATGTTCACATTCACCTTTTTAAATTATGTAACGCAGAAGGGCTCTAAACATCTGTTTTGACATTTGTATTAATAAGTTAAATTTGTTTGTCTTGACGGGTAAAAATGTAACATCTTAACACGTCAAATGCTCCTTGAGAGGACAGGAAATGCTTTGTTAACAAGTACATTTCTGACGTGCAGTCATTCAAGCTTCCATGCCATTGGTTGGCGTTAACATACCCACCCCTTTTTGATGTAGCGGCTGTGTTGGACTCTATGTATCTATCACCTGTCTTCTGCGTGACTGCAATTTAGTATTTGGGACAAGTCCATTTTGTGTGGAGGGGTAAATTTTGTCATAAACTCCTGGTGACTGAAGAGAGCAAATGGCCTGTGGAAGCTTTTTAAGCCACTGTGGCTGTTATATACCATAGCCTACATGTGTTTTTATCCAGTATAACGTACATAAAACATTTGTCTCAAACACAAAGATGGTGATTTACTCGGGAAAGATGAATTTGTATCCACCTTATTGCTAGCCCCCATGATACCTTGAGTAAATTATGGGCACAGCTTCCATTGCTGAAGCGGGACCTGCGTTTTCCTATTGTTACTCAACAGAACGGTACACACAAGCGGTATGCTAATCCTCTTTTCTGGAGCGATTAGGAAATGAAACGTAGAATTCATCACCTGTTACACCTCAGATGGTATAATGTGATCATACCTCTGTAATCTCTGAAAGCCACCTCAAATCATTGGCTGTTTTCCCTTTTAACCAAGCATGTTTTAGTGATTAGCTTGTCTTGTTCCATTAGCATATTGTTAAATTTAACAGAGTGCGAGCTAGCTTATGGTAAACATCTACTCCTAAAAGATGATTCATGATTTCTTAGGACTCATGAACAGACAGTAACACATGAGGCAAACAATTTACATATTTCTGTATTCATTTTAGCTTCATGTTAAGTGAATAAACGTGATGTTTACTGGCTAATTGTGATGGCCAAGTGAAGCCTCATGAAGCATTTTCTTTATTTTATGAGCCCACTAGGCACTCTTCAACAAAAGGTTCAAAGTACAATGACTTGACATTCTTTGAGCCCCTCTCTTTGAACCAAGAGGACCATCTAGTGGGCTCAGAAAATAAAGATGATGCTTCATGAGGCTTCATTTGGCCATCACTACCGGCTAAGGCTCCACTCGTCTGCCTTGATGTCACAGTTTACACTTATTAAATCAGAGTTCTACCGATTGAAACATGACACCAAATTCAGCAGCACACGTCAGTATTATAAAGTCGTAGTAAAACAAATAATTGTGGGCATTCATTTTATCAGATATGAAAGACAGAAGGCAAATCCGTAACACACTCAGAATAGATGACTCAACGCTATGCCCAGTGTACTCTAATTTAATTCTGCCATCTAATGAACACTTATGAGAATACAGTGTATACTGATACTGATTAATACTAGTGATGGCCAAATGAAGCCTCATGAAGCATTTTCTTTATTTTCTGAGCCCACCAGATGGCGCTCTTGGTTTAAAGAGAGACGCTCAAAGAATAGCAACACAGTATGCTTTCAACCTTTTGTTGAACGAAAATCACTATCTAGTGGGCTCAGAATATAAAGAAAATGCTTTATTAGGCTTCATTTGGCCATCACTAATTAATACACAATATTAAACATGTTAAGAAATGTACTTGTAAACAGGGCATTTTCTGTCATCTTATTTTTACCTGTTAAGATGAACAAATTTAACTTGCTAATATGAATGTCAAAACAGACGTTAAGAGCCCCTCCACATTCCATTATAAAATCCCACCTCAGCTATGTGGATCTCATGCACCTCTCCTGGTGTTGGTGCATATCAGACTTGCAGATGTTGCATAACTGTTAGAAACTCTTATCTTTATGAATTTTAATGTCTTAAAAAGCAATATAAAGTGTGCAGATGCACTGTTAACCACCTGATTAAAGCTAACCATAGGACTCTTTGGTAACCAATGGACAGTTAATATTTCACCAATGACTCATCAGGTGATACGCAGCTGTTTTATTAGGGGTTATTTGTACAGTCATCATGTCATATCATTTGTCATCTGTCACTTGTTAAATGCTTATTGTTTCCATTACCGTTGAATCTTGAGCCAAAGATGCTGAAAGAGCAAACTGAAACAGCACAATGCACTTTGTGGTAGATTTTGTCTTCTGTGCAACCACGCAGGTTACTAAGCTTAATCTGTCACACAAACAAACTGACATATATTTTGTCTGTGTGATTTAATAATATTGGAGTAGACTAACCAACCGTGAAAACCAAACCAAAGATCTGTTTGGTTGTTTAGATGACGCCACCTGTGGATGTTTGAACAAGCCACTGGATGGCTTGTTACTCTGTATAAGATATTAGTCTTTGTTTGATATTCTTTCAGTTTCAATGAATGCCAAAGGTATGTCTTTTTTTTCTTTTTGGCAATATGGAGATTTGATCTTATTTGTTCAGATGGCAAATAAAATTATTTTTCTAAAGAATTTGTATGATTTCTTACAAACATATGTCAGAATACCTGCAGGATATTGTGTGCAACATACGAAATGAAGCTCAGCATAAGTTCAATCAGGAAGTATTTCAGCTGTCTCCATCCCACTGCTTCCTCCAATTTGCTGACTGTAGGTGTTCACTCTACTATAATGTTCTCTATTTAATGTTCAAACTGATAAACTCTATAGTTTCTTGTAAATCATAGACTTATTTTAAACTTTGTGTCTGCGACATGTTCCAAAAAAGTTGTATGGAACATTCCACAGGTAAACATGTTAACTGATAACAGATTAAAGTATCATCAATAGGTATGGAAGTAGTGATGGCCAAATGAAGCCTCATGAAGCATTTCCTTCATTTTGTGAGCTCACTAGATGGTGCTCTTGGTATAAAGAGAGAGGCTCAATTTTGTGTGCTTTCAAGCTTTTGTTGAACAAAAAAGCCATCTAGTGGGCTCAGAAAATAAAGAAAATGCTTCATGAGGCTTCATTTGGCCATCACTACATGAAAGGGGCCTCAAAAGGTTCAGTTGTTGACATGCAAGAATGGTCAATTTGTGAAAAACTGCATGAACAAACAGTCCAACAGTTTAAGAACAAAGTCTCTCAATGCAGACTTGCAAAATATTCATGGGTTTCATCATCTGCAACCTATAATATTGATAAAAGATTCAGAGAATCTGGAGAAATCTCTGCATGTAAGGGTTAAGGCTGAAAACCAACACTGCGTGGCCCTGACCTTTGATCCCTCAGACTGCACTGTATTAAAAACTGACTTGACTTTATGTATTACTACACCGCTCAGTTTATTTATTTATTGAGGGATCACAGTTAAAGAAAAGAGCGTTTCTCTTAAGTTAGAGTGAGGTGAGGTTGACAGGAAAGAAAAACCTGTTTGGCAGATAGAATAAAAGGGGCAGAATATGATTTGAATACATGGATTAAAAGAGGCAGAGAGGTTTCTAATTAATACTCATGCAGTTATAGATGTCCCTGCTAGAAGTATTTTCCCCTGTATTTCCTTGCTCCTATCTTTATCATTAAAGGTTCAGTTCGGCTCTCTCTCTCTCTCTTTAAAGCTTATTTCAGGCACTGTTTTCTGACCCACTGCTCTTCTTTTTACCTCCAGCCTTCTCAGCTGTGTAACTGGAGATATTTTGTATGTAGGGAAATAGCTCCTCTTTCATGAGCAGATGAAAAGCCAGGAAGTCATGACATTTCCCAGGTTAAAGCCAGGGACTCTTTCTGTCCACCATACTGACAAAATTTGGAAACTTCAGTATGATTGAGTGCATTGGTCCGGGTGTCTTTGCTTCCCAGTAAACACTAGAATTTCCAAATGTAGCATGAAAATCCTTTGAGCATCCTTGACTGGGAGATGACTGTAACCATTGACTGGATGTTATCATGCTTCGATGAGACACAGATGTGTCAGGGCATTCATTGATGGAATACACTTATTAAAACCACGTATGCTTGGCAAAACATTTGCATTGCATTGTTTCATAATACTCCCAGGGATTATAAGACAATGCAGTGCAAATATTATGCAAATGGCCCCACCACCTCTCCTACACTGAAGCAAGACACACAGACTTTGTGCTGACTTTGTCTCCATGTAGTTGTTTGCGTCTCTCTGTAGGTCCTTTACATTTCTGTGAAGTCATTTTGTGTTTTTTTGTAGTCATTTTGTGTCTCTTTGTAGTTCCTTTACATTTCTGTGTGGTCATTTTGTGTATCTATTTTTCAGTTCAAAAGAATGGTTTGATCTGGTGATTTGTCCATCAGGTCTTTTTTTCTCTTTTCTGAGGCTAACTGAAATTTAGCTCATTTGATCTCAGGAAGAACTATCACAGTAAAGAAATATACTTCAAAAACTGTGAAATGTTTTTGCTGCCAAAGCCAGACAGCAAAATTGGAAATAGTCTAACTGTGTGTAAGAAAAGTCGAAAACAGAAAAAAAAAAAGAAAAAGCAATGACAATCTCAAGCTGCACTGATGAATTTGCAAATACACCCTGCCCCCAATATTTGTAACTGACTAGACAAGCCGTCTGATCCCTCTTAAAGCAGGGAGAAAGATCACTTTTTACACCCAATATTCAGTTTATTCTCTTGGTGGTGGGAATTTCTGATGTTAAAACTACAGTATTGTCAGCATGGATTACTTTAGGAGTTTGGCCTCAAAGGTTTAACATTCTTTGACTACCATCATGAGAATGCTTAAGATTGTATTTTATCCAGATTAGATTGGAAAAACAAAATGATGCAGGTTAAGGGTAGAATAACTAGTCATGACATACTTTCTAATCACACCAAATTTCATGAGCACATGAGTATATTTTCACGTTTTGTCTTGAAATCCGAATGGTATCTCTTTGCTTTGAACTCCTGCCATGCAGTTACCTGATGCTGCCATCGGGCAGTCTCTTAATGGTATTACACAAACACCACCACCAGAGGGCAGCATAATTTCATAGACTTTTTCTAAAACAATAGATGTTTTCCCTCAATGGCTGTCAACACCTCTCTATATTCATCTGCTACTCTATTATCTGACCCTTTTCTCTTTCTACCTGATCACCTCTGTCACAGACTATACACACTACATTTTACTCTTCACTAGTGATGACCAAAACATCCCTGATTCTATCTGTTATAACAAACATTGGATAAACTGCCTGTTTAGGCACCTTTCAATGATGCTGATAGTTTTCAGTCCTGCATGGGGGTGCTTGGACCAAAGGTGGGACCAAGTCATTGTTTTGCAAATCACAAGTAACTCTCAAGGCTTTGCACTCAAGTCCCAAGAAGTTCCAAATCAAGTCCCAAATACAGTCCCAGGTCAAGACTAACAGGTCAAAAATCAAGTCCCGAGTCAAGACTGACAAGTCCCGAGTCAAGTCCCAAGTGGAGATTGACAAATCCCAAATCAAGTCCTAATCAATACTGACAAGTACCAAATCAAGTCCCAAGTCAAGACTGACAGGTCCCCAATCAAGTCCCTAGTCAAGTTCCACGTCAAGACTGAAAAGTCCCCAAACAAGTCCCAAGTCAAGACTGACAAGTCCCAAATCAAGTCCCAAGTATAGATGGACAAGTCCCACATCAAGTCCCAAGTATAGATGGACAAGTCCCCAATCAAGTCCCAAGTCAAGACTGACAAGTCCCAAATCAAGTCCCAAGTCAAGAACCAACACAGAACACAAAACAACACAGAACCAAGTCCTAGACTTTGAGTTTCGAGTTCTAAACAAGTCTTAACACACTCCAAAAAAATAACGCGAATATTGAATTAATAAAAATACAAATGCTTTTTATAATCGCATTAACAGTTAAAATAAGTTTGTTAAAAAGTAGTGATAGCCAATGAAGCCTAATGAAGCATTTTATTTATTTTCTGAGCCCACTATATGGCGCTCTTGGTTTAAAGAGAGACGCTCAAAGAATAGCAAATTAGTGGGCTTTCAACCTTTTGTTGAACAAAAAGTGCCATCTAGTGGGCTCAGAAAATCAAGAAAATTTTTCACAGAGCTTCATGAAGTTTCAATTGGCCATCACTACTTAAAAGTTATTTTGTATTTGCTAAGCATTAGCTTGCTTACTATGTTCATTTTACCGTTGTCCAACTTAAAATGTCAAGGTAAGAAGTTGTTGGTTCTTTGTCTGTACTTTTAGTCCTGCACAATTTACATTTAGCGATTCATTTTTTGTTGACCACTGCACAGTATTTGTATATGAACAAAATTATTTTTCATATTATTTTTTCGGACTGGTGCTCAGTAACGTAATGTTAATTCTTCATGTTTCTCTTCTGCAACTTGACTGGATGCTGTCTGATTGGTTCAGACAAAGTCCATCATCTGGGAAATAAAGTGTCAACTTGCAGGGAATGAATAACGTTAGTATGCAGGGATTCTGAAAATGAAGGGAAATTATTTGATTTGAGGCACACTTTTAAATATTTTTTATATCTTCGGGCTTGAGGGAGGCTACAAAGTATTGTCAAGTCATAAGGCTTAAGTCCAAGAAGCCATGAGTCACTGGTGTAAAAGTCCAGCTCGGGTTGCAAGTCTTTTTTGATTTTGTCAAGTAGATTCTTAAGTCATTAAATTTGTGATCGAGTCTAACTTGAGTTTACATCATGTGACTCGAGCCCACACCTCTGGTTCAGATCCCATCACACCTGCTTGCCAGTCTGGTTAGAATTCATTTTCATTTCATAAACTCTGAGGTGAGTTTTAAGGCACTGAAGACATTTTCAAAAATACAGTAACAACAATAAATACTCCAAATGTATTACAAATAAACCAAATTGGAACCAAACTTTATTTAAAGTCTAAATAAATTGCATGACTTGAATACATTACCTATAATAAAGATGCACATCATATGTGTGAAGACTTTAGAGACACAAACCAAGCACCAAGGAAACAGAATAACAAAACGCAAGTAAGGAAAGTGACACGAATTCTGGAAGGGCACAAAGTCATGGCATAGTAAGGGTTCCACTCACTCATGTTCCTTTGGGCTGGATCACTGGCAGCTAGCAGTGGTGACTACAGATACAAGAGCTGGGCACAATAATGTATCAACTGAATGTCTTTGCATCAAACAGTACAGTGGTGAGGCCTGCGTCTTAATCCAGTTTAGAGGAGTTTGTGGTTTGTTGTATTTTACTGCATTATACTGTAGGTTTGACAAAATACAATGTGCTACAGGAGAGTGTAATGTGACACAATAAAAAAAAAACAACAAAATACAGTGTACAGCGATACACAGTTAAGAAAGACCCCGTTATTAAGACTGATTGCATTCAATTACATGATATCAGACAAGTGTTATTGTGCCCACCCCTCTATATTCAACATACAGTGACATGCCAAAACATGTTAGTGATGGAACAAGGTTAAAAAGCTACCCCACAGTCACCACCTTATAAATAGGATACAATACCAGGGCAGGATTTTGAGGTCATACAAGAGTATGACAAATACAGTCACTGTTATAATTACATTGTCTTCAAGGACTTGGGAGGGTACTTGCAATGTCAGTGTTGACACTTTTATTTTTTAAGTATTTATGTTTTTAAAAATATCTAAAGATGGAAGAAAACTTGCTCCCCTAAGCCTAAAATGGACATACGGCATAGTTTATTTGTTTGATTGTTTTGCTAAATGGTGGCTCTGAAAAGAATTGGCAAGGACCCCCTGGACAATGAACATACCATTAATAACTGGGAATTGGGATACTCCTGGGGTGTTAAAGGACACCAGCTGTGCCCTAAAAGTTAGAGAAAAAGAAGGTAGCAGTTCTGGCTGGAATTTAGAGGCGCCTTTGAAATGGTACTTAAAGATTATTATGACACACGCTGCCTCCAAAGACAGAAAACCCAGGATGGGACAGGATGGGATGTCACTGGCACTGTTGTCGAATGGCAAGAGTACTCACCTGAAAGCCATCCATTACATAATTATGGAAGAGGATTAGGGTCACATGTGATAGATGTGTTTAAATTCTGAGTTTAACCAGATAATTCTGAGCAGTACATCAGAATTTTGACTTCAAATTCAGAAATTTGATTTTAATCTCAGAATTCTGACTTTAATTCTCAGAATTTCTGAATTTAATCTCAAAATTCTGACTTGAATCTCAGAAATATGTTTTTTAACTCAGAATTCTGACTTTAATTGTTGGAACTCTGAACGTAACCCCTGAATTCTCACTTTAATATGAGAATTCTGACTAATCTTTTTTATAATTCTGCTTTAATCTGAGAATTCAAATTTTCAATCTCAGAATTCTTTTTAAAATTCTCATAATTCTGATTTAAATTTAAGAATTCTCACATTAATCTGAGCTTTTAGACATCGGTCTAACAATTCTCACTTTCATCAGAGAAGTCTTATTTTAATCTCAGAATACTGACTTTAATTCCTATAATTCTAAATTTAATCTCAGATTTCTGACTTTATTCTCAGAATTCCTCACTTTGTCAATATTCTGACTTCAATCTCAGAGTAATACTAATTTTGATGACAGAATTTTGACTTAAATCTCAAAACTCAATTTTTCTTTTCTTTTTTACGTGACCCTAATCTACTTTCATACACATTTCTATGTTAAATAAGAAAGAGAGAGAGAGAGAGAGAAAAGAAAAGAATATGATTGCTGGTTGAGTGTCAAAATGTTCATTGTATGAATAACTATAAAGGTTCAGCATTTTAAACTTTAGAGCCAGAAGTAGCTCTTAAAGTACTTTTACACAGTTCAACATGGACATCTTTAAAGAAAATTTGTCATTCCTCTTAGCTTTCAGTTATTACTATGTTTAATCATGTGGCTGTTAAAATATTCAGACCCCGCATACACTATCCAACAGAATATCTACCTAGCTTGGGTTTTAAAAAGTTTGAAAAAGTGTGTTGGTAACAACAAGCAAGATTTTATAGCATTTTTCCATTTAATATTTATTTCACAGGGTAGAGCATAAATGGCCTTGCCCTTGCTAAGTACAATGATCAATTTGTCTGAGAAGGTTGGCAACCGATTTTTTTCTCTTTTTGTAAAACAACACGGAAAATTTATTTTTCTTAAATTAATTTCCTTTCTGAGATATTTCCCTGGCCTTTACTGGGGTCCCTGCAGGACAATATAGTCTTGTCAAAGTATTGTCAAGACCAGTAAATAACTATGCAAACAGAAGCAAAAAACTCTACAGCGTTTCTCCAAAAGCGGCACCTGAAAAACATTTTTTAACAATGAGTTACCTCTTACTCTCTGATGTCAGCTTGATGACATCTACTTCCTTCAGTTTTCTCACATACAGTGACTGTCAATTTCCATCAGTAACTTAATCTCTATAAACAGATATCTGCATATGTGTGCAGAATCTGTAGGCAACGGCACAAGATTTTGGCATTCTGGTTTCAGTTTATAGTCCATTTGTAGTCCGAGTATTATTGACTAACCCTGTTTGAACGGCAGGTAAACAGTCTGTGTGGAGAAGCAGAACGCATTGGCCGAGTTGCAATCCTGGAACCCCATTGGCTAATGTGTGAGGACACTTTAGCTTTGTATTATCTTTTTTGAAAATGTATCTGCATTCATGTGGAATTATCGGTTTACAGAATTCAGCTGAAATTACCGGCACACATTAAGAGGAAGTCTCGCAACCCTGGAACCCCCAAAATATTGGCCGTTGCCCCCAGAAGCTTATAGTTGTCAGACCAATAGCCCATGGGTTTTGAGATTGTAATTATCTTAATAAAATATCCAGAAAAAGTCAGACACTGTTCAGTATCACTCTCTGCTCTACACATGTTACACCTATGCTTCTTTAAACGTGTACTTTTACCCCAAATCATTGCCACATGCCCAGGCTAGACCCCCGAATTCCATTACCCCAGAACATCGAGAGGAAGAAGGGAAAACAGACGGGTTCTGTTCATTTTCCCTTGTCCCTTGGCTTGTCATAGAATTCTTTGATTCAGTTTTTTGAGAGGGATTTAACACCAATCCTCTTGTTATATCTTCAAATACCAATGGCTTATCTAAGCCTCTAGGAGGAGCAGTCAGTCTCAGGAGGCTTTGAAGGAGTTTCCTCTGATGGTGTCTCACTGGAGAGCCCAGTATCCCCATTCTCTGCTCCATTGCTCAGTGTCATCTTTTCCAGAGCTACAGGGTGGACACAGATTCAGACATATATTAAGTAATATGTTGTTCTACATCATCCAGAAAGCATCTTTCTAACCACAGTACAGTTAAGTGGTGTCTAGGCTTGTTTTAATAAGCAGCTTATAGTGGAGAGAGGGTGTAGTCAGTGGTGTAGAGGGTATACACAGTAGTGATGGCCGAATGACGCCTCATGAAGCATTTTCTTTATTTTCTGAGCCCACTAGATGGCGCTCTTGGTTTAAAGAGAGAGGCTCAAAGAATAGCAACTAAGTGTGCACTCAACATTTTTATGAACAAAGAGCACCATCTAGTGGGCTCGGAAAATAAAGAAAATGCTTCATGAGGTTTCATGAGGCTTCATTTAGCCATCACTAATATGCAGGTATACGGGGTATACCTACTTCTTTTTCTGGCTTTTTACAGTATACTCACCTATCTGCCAAAAAGCCATTGGAATATATAGCAGAGTATACCCACTTCCTCCTCTGTAACCTGCCTATCAACTTAGTGGAGCACTCACCTCATCAACTACCACTACATTACTGGGTGTGGTTCCCTCCTACTGTATCAAGAAGTGCTTTGAGACTGCAAGGACTTCTCCATAGTATTTTATTGTAGAGAACTGACATATTGAAACTGTCAAGAATTTAGTTTTGTTAGTTTTTCTTGTAAACAATAAACAAAAAAATATCATTTGTATTTGTTTGTGTCTGTCTAATGCAGCCACACCTTTTGAAACACAAAAAAGATTTTTCCACAAATATTTAATGATAATATTTGAGATTGTGTAATCTCAAATATCCCCTGCATTGCAACTGTAGTTGCAATGCAGGGGATTTATGGATTTCACCATCTACAAACTTTGGTATCATCACAAAATTCAGAGAATCCACAGAAATCTCTGCACACTGGGGGCAAGGCTTAAAAAAAACATTACTGAATGCTTGTATCCTTCAACCCCTTGGGCTGCTCTGTATTAAAAACCAACATGACTTTGTAAAGGATTTTACTACATGGACTTAGGAACATTTTAGTAAACCATTGTCAGTAAACACAGTTTGTTGCTGCCTCTACAAATGCAGGTTAAGACTTTACCATGCAAAGTGAAAGCCCTATATCAACAACATCCAGAAATGCTGTTGACTTCTCTGAGCCCCAGCATGTATGAGATGAACTGACAGAAAGTGGAAAACTGAACTTTGGTTGGACAAGTCCACATTTCTATTTGTTTTTTGTTTTTGTTGATTGTGAAATCATGGACGTTGTGTCCTGTGGGCTAAAGAGGAAAAGGACCATCCAGATTGTTACATGCTCAAAGTTCAAAGCCAGCATCTGTGATGGTATCAGGAGGTGTGTTGGTGCCCATGGCATCATGGGTAACTTCACATCTGTGAACACACAGTGAATGCTCAAAGGAACATGGTTTTGGAGCAACATATGCTGCCATTTAGACAACGTCTTTTTCAGGGACGTCCCTTTTTAATGAAGCCACGCTGTTGGAACACATGCAGCATGTGTCGCTGCATGTGTTCCAACAGCGTGGCTTTGTAGTAAAAGAGTGCAGGTACTAGACTGGCCTGCCTGCAGTCCAGACCTGACTTGAACACGTGTGACATATTACGTAGCACAAAATATGATAACTAAGACCCTGGATTGTTGAGTCATATATAACTAGTCATATATAAAGCAATAATGGGAGAGAGTTTCACTTTCAAAACTTCAACAATTAGGGTCCTCAATTCCCAAACACTGAGTGTTAGTAGAAGAAAAGGTGATGTCACTCAGTGGTAAATATGCCTCTGTCCCAACTTTATTGGAACATGTTGCAGGTATCAAATTCATCATTAACAGTAAATTAACAATGAACATTAAATATCTTGTCTTTGTACTGTATTCAATTGATTATAAGTCGAAAAAGATTTGTATACTATTGACTGATTATGTATACATTTGATTCTGTTTTTACCTAAGTTTAACACAGTGTTTCAACAATTTTGGAATTGGGGTTGTCCTTAACAAGCAATCGATTTGCAGTTTAATAATGCTCATAACAATTTATTTCTTAGTGAGCTCTTTGCAGGACTCAAATGCACGTGTGGCTGGACCATCTACCACAGCAAGCACAGACGCTCAAATAACAACGCACACAGAGGTAGTGCAAAACAGTGGTTTGCTGCTAAATTAATTTTCTGAATACTGCATACGGAACCTGATCCAAGAACCAAGATGTGAGAATCTTATTAGTGGTCAAAACAAGTCTTGAAATCTTACCCTGCAGCGATGCAGAGTTGTTGCTCGGTGGCGCCGTGCTGCTGTCCTCCAGTTCATCGAGGTAAAGTCGGTAGCGATGGCCGCTGTCGTCTTCATACTCCACATTCTCATCATCACTGTCCACCTCCGGAGCCACGTACACCACCTCAAACTCTATCTGTCCCCGCTGACACAGACACACTGAATGAGCATTTTGAAGGCATGGGTGTGGTGCAGTGTGCGTACATTTGTTAATGCCTGTGTTACCTGCTGGGACAGAATGGTGACAGCCTCCTTGTGTTTGGCATCTCGCAGATTAATGCTGTTGACTGCGAGGATGGCGTCTCCAACATGCAGGCCTCCACATCGGTCTGCAGGCTGACTGGGATGGATCTCTGAAATCAGAATAGGAACACCATGCTCCTTCCCGCCCTGAGGAGGAAAACAGAAAAGAGTTAACTCAACTCATTTGGCCGAGCAGTCTCTTTAGGCCTTTTATGGTGATGTTAGGCATGTTGTATTCAAGGGAAACTTTGGTGTATTTCATTTCCATGGACCACTTTTTTCCCATGTTTTGTGTCTAGGTGACATATGGACAACAATTTTGGAAAATGGTTCAGCACTGAGAGACAAAACAGGCTACAATGAGGATACTCTGGGCAACTGACACCATCAATGTATGTCCACTACAAGTTCTTGTTTTTGCCACTGACAGGCTTAGATTGTTATTGTAAGTGTCTGACAACATTATGGAAAATATCCCTATGAAGATAGACCTTTTTATTAAAGAGTAAGATCCTTTTTATTTAACCAGAAACAGCCCCAGAATCACTATCAACAAGCCCACCAGACTCAACTTCAAATAAACAGTAATTTCCGCATCATAAAACAAACTTCAAAGCCCACAAAAACAAAATAAAACTCACAAAAACTGTCTTAGTTCATCACAATCATCAACTCTGGTTTGGCTGAAATAAACTTTCGGTTCACCCAGTTAGATTTTGAAGATCCCCTGGCTTAATACACACAAATTACTGTTTGGGGGTAGTGATTTGGGGGTTGTTTCTAGTTAAACAAAAAGGATATCCTGATTTAACAAAAAGTCTTCTCATGTAGCGATCCTTTCCTTAATGTTATCAGACACTTATAATAACAATCTGAGCCTGTCAGTGGCAAAAACAAGCACTTTTAGTGGACATAAATTGATGATGCACAATCACCCTGAGTGGTTACACTGCAGACTGTATCATGGCCCCGGTCACAGCTGTCTCTCTCAGTACTGGACCAACTTCAAAACTTGTTGTTTCTATTATTCACCTAGGAACAAAAGCACGGAAAAATAGGGTCCAGGTTGAAAAATACCAAACTTATCCTTTGAACTTTATTCCTAACTGTCCTTTAAGACAGTAAGCAGTTGCTGCTGCTTCTATCTTCTGTATTTTAAAGATGCAGCAGCGGGGCAAACCCCCTGGTACTACCAACTACTTCCAATCCCTCTAACCGCCAGTACCATTGCAGGCTGCAGCTGTCCACCTACTGTTATCTCATCATGCAGCTAAATAGAGCAGGCTGTGGCTTAAAATAGAGGAAATGGTTGGCAATATGACACAAGTCAAGACAAGTCTTCCTCATTTATAACATAATGTTATTTAGACCAGATAATCAGATGTGGAAGGTGATGTTGCTTCACGATTATTTCTATTTATTTATTATTGTCCACTGTTGGTGCAGAGGTGTATAATTTGGTGAATAACAGGAAAATTAGCTCCCGCATTGTTTCCCTCCGTGTGGGTTTTGTGGTTGCCATGGCAACGTGGTGAGACACAATGGCACGCTGAAAAAACAGACTCAAAACTCACCTGTTCAAATTAGCATACTCTCTATGATTGCACTGCACATTTTATTTCTTGTGTTTTTTTCTTATTTCTTGTGTTGTTTCTTCTGTGTTGGTGTGTCTCCTTGTTGTTTTTATTACTTCCGTTTACTATTGTACAGTGACCTTGAGTGTTTTGAAAGGCGCTTTTCAAATAAAATGTATTATTATTATTTTTATTTTCTATTATTAATAAAAAACTGAACCATAATCAACTCAATTCAAGCATTTTTACAGCCTTTTTCTGTATTGTAATACCCTTAGCACCCACCTAAATTGGCGCATGTGCGGGTTAATTAAACACAGGAAAACCCACTAAAAATAGGCAATTGACTGCTTAGGTGCTTACCCACTACCAGTAGACGAGAGCTGTGTACACAGCTCAGCAGACGAGTTTGTCTATCTATTAACAGGTTAGTTAACAGTATAAAGCAGCATGGAGGTCAATGAAAATGTTATGGTTCCTTTTTTTAATATCTTGTCTTATTCGGTCTCTCAAACTCGGTCCATACTACATTTTGAACAACGTTTGAGTGCTGCTTGGAAGAAGACGGACAATATTTTGTGGCGGCCTGTCACTGCATCATGCCAGCAAAGGGGCAAAAATTAGTGTGTCCACCCGGTGTTGTATTTCCATTACAAAAGCCAGATGTTAGTGGATTTTTTGTCCAGTGGGTAAGCCACTTTAGAGTCAGTTCTCCTTATCTTTTTAGGTCATTAGTTAGCTGCTTAGAGGATGGTTTTGTCCTGGATTTTTAAGTACATAAGGTTAGAAAAGTCAATAAGGTTTGCTGGAACTGTGCATAGAGACCTGCACAATTGGGCCTGCACAACTGCCAACTGTCTCTGAGCTATAGTGCGTTATTATAGATCAGTTTGACTGCTATGTAGTGTACTGAGATCTCCACCAGGTGGCACTGGATATCGGCTGATAGGCAGCCGTACCTTCTAGGCATCCTTAGCATGGAATAATTACTAAACTTGTTAGAAGGACACCAAACCAGAGGCATACTGTGAGACTTCTCTGCTGCCTGAACATCTCTTGAAGTAACCTGGTTTGCATTCAAAGGTATGGAATTATTGGCTGCTTAAACAGATCTTGGATGCTACTTCAATGGACTGTCATAACCACATTCAGTAAGAAAAAGCTGGGACTTCTTACTGTAATGGAGATTCCAAGCCCCTCATGATCATCTTTGACTAGCACCACCTTTCTGATAGGGCCTACTCCCTGGGTCTTCTTCAGCATGTCTGGGTCCTGTAATGACATCGACACATTCAGCTCTGTTAGCACAAATAAATAAAGGTATCAACAGTTTCAACTGCTTTGTGGTTTTATACTTACGTGTCCAACAGGAGAGGGGAGAGGTTTCTTAGGATCGTTGCGACCCCTGCATGCGCGGATGACGGTCTTATGGCGGTGAAGGTGAATCTCTGCCTCCAGCTGGTTCCACAGCTTGTCATGTGCTGGCCCTTTCATGTCACGGCCCAGTAACTGGATCTGCTGCACCCTGGAGGACAAATCCAAAGATCCTGCTGTCAATTCTAACGACAGAGAAGTCCATCCATGTTTTGCTCATCTTTAACCGGAAAGGTGCTGTCCTTACCTGCCAGCCAGTTCCTTGTCCAAGTATTTGGCGGCCAGTCTGGCTCCGTACACTTCGGCCTGCAGTACTGCCATGTGTCTGCGCAGAGCTTCATTTTCTTTCTTAAACAGTCTCACCTCTGCCTCCAGCCTGGCCTCTGCTAATTTCTCCTTCTTGCTGACCTCCAGCTCCTGTTCCTACAACAAGACATCACACGTGAACACAAACACAACACAACAAGCACTGGGAGCAAGATGACTGGATGAGTGAAAACCCTTTTAATCTGGGGCAGCTGAATACAGCACCACTTAGCAGAGGTGGTTGTCACCTCAACTTTACTTCATTTTATTGATAAATACAAGTGCATGGAGAGTTGAATCTTAGTAATATCTATGTTGAGAAATTTTAATTGATGTATAATAAATTCCAGGCATACAAATAATAATCAAATAAGATTACTAATTCATATTCAGATTAGGATTAAATGTCTTCCTGAAATTGAAAGAGGAATAAATCCCTGAGATAACTGGGGAGGAAACAGCTGCAGCTGAAAACTTGGACTAGTTATATCACTGTAAAAATGGCATTAGAGGGTCAGTATTTGTCTCTACAGTTGATAAAGGAAATAGATTCGGGGAAAATTTACAGTAAATACCAGAATCGCAATTGACCAATCCTAAATCCCACCCCTATAGTTACTGTTGCTAAGTCAGACAAGCTTGACCAAAAAACAAAACAAACAAACAAACAAAAAAAAAACATGCTAATATCCGCTCCTCTTAGCCAGGTGCTACAGTGTGTATTCGATAGTTTCTGGGTGTCAGGCAACATAGCTTAAAGAAGCCGACAGCCAGGAATACAGTATTTGACGGAGGGATATTCTAATGACATTAGCTGTTATGAAGAAGGCAAAACAATACAAGGCTTAATGTCTCAATTGAGATTGCAGCAATGTGCTGGTTTTAAGGTGTACTGTGATATTAAGGTGACGGTTGTCATATAAGGTACATTTGCTTATCTATGATATTGAAAAGAAACTGCAACTGGACAGAGAATCTCCCCTTTATTTTAGTTATTTTCAAAGGGGAGACTTTTTACATATACCTCCACACAATGGTTTCAAGTTTCAATTATAGTTATAAAACATTTGTTCAACCAAAACTTACCCTTCTGTTTTTATTCCTTTAAGGGCCATTCTGACTGATAATTGACTGATTCTAACTAATAATATAAATTCTGTAATACCATGATACTGTGAAAACACAATATTTTCTGAGATGGTTATTGTACCGTGACAATCTCATACCTAGTCTCAATGAAAAAGATAACGTAGAGACTGTGGATGATGAGACTATCAGCCAACATTGCTCCTGCACTGCTGGGTATGCATCCCCTTGTCCCCCTTCTGAGGATCTTTAATGTAACATAGTCTATTTATTCATTAATGAATCCTTCGAGGAGAAAGTTATAATAGTTACTTTGGTGTGGGACAGAGCATTAACATTAAAAAGATCATACAAACAAAGGAATGTTAGCGATAATTCATGTCACTTTAATAATATATCAGTGACCAACCTATCTAGTGGGCTCAGAAAATAAAGAAAATGCTTCATGAGGCTTCATGGGACTTAATTTGGCCATCACTACTCTTAACCATCTTCAAAATGTGGTTTAGCCA
Source organism: Cephalopholis sonnerati (assembly GCA_019142605.1). Lineage (NCBI taxonomy): Eukaryota > Metazoa > Chordata > Actinopteri > Perciformes > Serranidae > Cephalopholis > Cephalopholis sonnerati. The sequence goes on along the minus strand of JAGQAX010000009.1, from coordinate 7,404,121 downwards.
TCCACAAAATTCAGTTTTCTTGTCAACATAGATGAGCCTTGCATATGTCAGTAGCTATATGAGGAAAGGGAAAAGCTGACTGAGGGGTTTTGCTGGGTTCAGAGCTTGCACAACTGTTACTGGAACACAGAGCAAAAAGGGGCGCTTTTTGTTCAACAAAAGGTTTAAAGCACACTAAATTGCTATTCTTTGAGCCTCTCTCTTTAAACCAAGAGCACCATCTAGTGGGCTCCGAAATAAAAGAAAATGCTTCATGAGGTTTCATTTGGCCATCACTATGTACAGCCCCTTGGTCCTCAGGCTTCCTCAAACAATGCTTATACAGTATCTATAAAATAAAATCACATCCATACACAACATTATCCCTCTGTAATTATGTTTCACGAGTATTACACCTTGCCTTTTTTGCTTTAATCATTAGGCTATTTGTTTCTTAATTAATAAAACTGAATTTAAGAAATCATTTGGTCATTTTTTCATCCTCTAAATTTTTTATCAATTTTCTGCTTCTTCTGGCCATGATGTCATCCTTTCAGTTTATACCCAGAGCTACTGACCAGAATTCTGCATGGGACATAACAGTCTGGTAAACTGAAAGCTTCAGACTCTGATCCCCATTCACCTCAGCTGACACTGCAGCAACCTGCCTGTTAATCTTGAGATCACACCCTGAGGTGCTCCATCACTGGGGGCAGCAACTTGTTCCCAAACTGAAGAGGACAATGCATGGGATTCTTGGCAAAGTGCCATCACCTCAGGTACTGGCCCTTATCTCAACTGCTTAGCAACTCCAGTCTACAAATAAGGTATTGGCCCCAATATAAACTGTATTCTTTCCATGAAATTACATTTTAAAAAAGTGGAGGTTATATCATATCCAAGAAGTAGTTCATTCACATTCACATTGAAAGCCACATTCACTTCACAGCTTCAGTGCAGTCAAAAGTGACAGATAAGATGGAGAGATGCAGGAATTTCTTGAAAAAAAGAGGGTCAAGAGAATGGCAAGTTAATTAAGGTTTGAGAGGAATTTTATAATCATCAGTAAGGCAGAACTGTCAAGCAACCATCAAGCAGCCAAGAAATACAGTGTGACAGGTTGTCATGTTAGATAATGGTGGGCTTTCAATAACAGTCTTAGAAATGCTAACAGTCAGAGAAAAGCAAGAAGCTTTGGAAACTCCCACGTAGCTGAACAAACTTACAACCTAGTTCAAAGCTATCTTTGGCTGGTTTAAGAGAATGATGCACCAAAATGGACTGTCCCCTCAGTGCAGAACAGGTCTGGTGCAGTGTCAAAAGTAAAGATTTATACCCAGCCACCAAACTGGAAATGCTGATCAGAATTGTGTTTTTTTGACTTGGCAGCATCTGTGTCTGTTTGTTAGGCAAACCGAAAATGAGAAAAGTCTAATCTCCGTCATGCTAGTATGCCCAGTCGACGAAGCCATGCTCCCTCAATATATGTTTATTCTGAAATACAAGACTGTGCTTAATGGCGCAGTCAGGTGCAAATTCACCTCCACTTCTGTGTGGAGCGGAGTGAGGCTCATTTGCTTCCTGTTACAAATTTACCCACCTCCTTCACATCACAAAGAATTTCACCTCTTTGAACTTTAACAAGAGATATTGCAAAACTCTTCAGTGTCCATCCAGTATGAGAAAAAATATGGGTCGGACATCTCATTTAAGAAATAATGCTTTCTCTTGTGTTAAACCTGAATGGTAGAATAAGAGAAGCAGCAGAGGAGGAGTTGATGACAACAATAATAATGACAACGATAGAGGTTAATGACAAACGCCCAGTTCAGACCAAATGATTCGTGATGAGACGAAACCGCTTTAGAACGTTGCAGGGCGAAGTTGCAGCGGTGTAAACTGAAGTCTGAGCTTTGGCTGATGGTGTCACCTGCAACTCAGCTGATCAAATCGCTAGTGGCTGGTTTTAGAACGTAAAGCACGTCACCTTTTTCTGCAGCCGGTCAGCTTATTGTGAAGTCCGTTGGCCAAGTCAAAATTAACAACTGCACCATCGTACTGGCCAGCCAGGATATTTCTGTGTATAGTTTGAATGTTCTTCCTGTGCCTGTGTGGGTTTTCTCCAGGTGCTCTGACTTCCCCACACAGTCCAGAGACATGCAGGGTAGGTTAATAAGTGACTCCGAAACTGCCTGTACAGGTAAATGTGAGCTGGAATTTTGTACTTTTTTTGTTGTTGTTTAATTTTCATTTAATGGTAACAGTGATTGTTCCTTCCTATATTTTCCATGGAAAGCTGAAAGCTGACTGTGTTAGTAGGAAGGAAGACAGTTATAACTCATGTCCCAGTCCTTTCTACTCCTGCCTTTAAATATTACTGAATCACTAGTTGCATCAAGTGTAGTTACACAATCTATCCAAAAAATGTACACACAAACACAAACTCACCATATCATCCAATGCTGGCGCAGGCTTTGGGAGAAAAGAGGCAGAGGAGGAACAGAAAGATGTCACAGATTAGAGAAAATTTGATTTCAGGCAACAGATTGTAAGTAAGTTAACCGTTAAACTTCAAGAGGCAGATACATTTTAAAGCACATCAGCTGGAGGAGAGTAATTGAAAGCAGTGGAAGCAAAGGGAAAGAAGTAGGAAGCACTAAAGCAACAGGAAAATGCACTGTCCCCCGAATGGACACTTTTGGCATTACAAGTGAAAGTTTTGGGCTTTAAGTCCATTTTCCTCAGACTTACATGTGTTACCACATCACGCTACTAATGCTCTGCTTTTGTTTGCCAGCGGGTGTGGACAGTGTAAAGTGTTTCTTAACATGATCAGCTGTCTGGAAGATTAAATTTTAGAATGAATGTTGAGGGCCTTCTGAACTCTAACAAAGATAATCTCATTATGAGAAGGAAATATATTAGTATATGTCTGATCATCATGAGCAAAGATAAATTTACATTATTTTATTACTCCATAAATGAAATTTTTGTAATCCCCCACTAAATGCATTAATACTTACTGCATGACATAGTCTTGTCTAAGAAAACTGCCACTGTGCCAGACACACGTGAAAGAAAAAGTGCGTGAGCAGAGGACATGTGGAACCCAGAATTAAATTTAATCATATTCCTTCCAACAAATAACAGACATTTATGGACTTGTGGGCTGGGCAATAAACGATAATGATAATTATCTCGATATGAGTTTTACTATAATAAACCACGCATACACTAGAAGAGGGAGGTGCTAATGCACCTTACACTCCAGTTGCCACCAATAACTAAACAGAAAAAGACCAGCCATTAAGGCTTACTGTGAGCATTAGCTTATAACAACATTCAACGTGCTGTTAAGGTTATTTTTAGGATGACTGTTTTGACCACCACGGTGGCACATAGGTGCAGTGGCTAGTATTTATTGATATTTATGTTGATAATTATCCCAAGATCTGTGGCCACATCGCCCAGCCCTAATGGACACCAGCAATTAAAAGCGCTGTGCTGGGGAACAAAACTGAAGAAGAGACCACTGCTGTGTTTCAACTTAGAACTCAGAGTTCACAAGGCTCTGCATTGATCATTTCAGAAATAATGATTCTAAGTTAGTTGTGGACACTCTGAGAGATTGTATTTGGATTTGTTTAAAGAATGTGTATTATAATGTGTTGGGAAACATAAGCTGCACTTGTTCATCTAATACTGCAGGACTGTGTGTGATAAACCTAAACTTGCACAGGGACAAGATGTGCAGACATGTCAGTAGCTGCTCGTTATATTTATCGTTTATAACCTTTATTTATTATGTTTTTTCCATGTCCTCAGCAGCATACTGTAGGGGGATTATTAACCAGATCAATAAATCCAGATGTCTCTGATGTTGAGCTGAGGTCTCATGCAGATACACACCTCACAACACAGGACATAGAGTAAGAAACTACACACAAAGAGGTCAACAGGTTTACATGTAAAGTTAAATTAAGCTTCCAACTATCCTTCATTCATATATTATTCAAGAGGTTATTTTCAGTGTGCAGGTGTTCTTCCTTCTCTACATGAGATTAACTGTCTCCTTTTTAAGACAACCATGTAAAATAAGACAGAAACAGGAACATCTGTGCTGTTCACAAACACAACAGTGAAATGCATGGGGAGTGGCCTCTGTTGCTCGGCCAGACTGGACCTTGAATAAAATATCCTGACTTTGGAGACCTCTATGTGACACTTCTCGTTCCCTGTTTTTTTCTTTCTGTATCTATACTGTCTCTATCTGATGTATCTAATGCAAAATGTCAAGAAAAAAAAAAGTAAAAAATACTTTGCACTATTGTAAAATGTAATTTATTTGCACACTATCTCACTTGCATAAAAAATTAATTCATTGCAACATTTATGTAACCAGACCTCCATCAGGGAAACAGTTTTGTGACAAAGAGAGGCCCTCTACATAGGGAGTGGCTGAGTGTGCAATCCTTCCCACATACAGTGGGAAGGCATAAATATGAAATGTCAAGTTACAATGTGACATTCCACATTATTACACAGCGAGAGAGACAGAAAAGTCAAAAAGTCAAAACACACTCATAAACATAAAAAAAGTGACTTTCTTAGACATGAGGGTTATGAAAAACAACAGCTCCAACTCTTTTCATTGAGAGGGATTTGTCATTCCACAGAGGGCCTTCCTGGAGAAAGTCATGGATATAAAAACTATATTTGCACAGCAGGGATACCCATCACATTGGACTGAGCAGGCATATGAGCTGGCTCTTATAAAAATACACTCTGACTTAAGTGGGATTTATACTAATGTGTTGAATTGGCACAGTAGCCTATGCTGTAGCCTGACGTGCACCTCTCTAGAAATGTTACATGTCTCGCAGTGACGCAGACCTCCTGTCTTTTTTTGTAAGCTGAAACCTTTTCTTTATTTTTATTTCACATATAAGACACAATAAATTGTGAAGACAATACAGCCTCCACAAAATAGCATTTCAAGTCTTGTGTGTGATTTATCCTGGCTTCATATGAGTAAAGGAAAGCTCCGCTAGTCATGTATGTACAATGTAAAATGCCATAGGCTTGTGCTAATAACATAAGCATGTTCTATTTGTGGGGAAAATGTGTCCAGAAAAAGACAAGTGTTTTGTCTGCGAATCCTGTTAGTTATAATTAAGTCCATTTGTGTCCTTGGGTTTGAAAAGTAGCTACTAAGCCATGTTTAATGTGTTTTTTAGGTGTGTTTTGAATCAACTAAATTTTACAGCACTTCACAGAAACCCCACCGATATTCTGCCCCTAACTATGGTCATGAGCTTTGGGTGGCGACCCAAAGAGGGAGATTGCAGATAACTGTGTAGTAATGATGCTGTTTAATCAGCATCTTGATTTGCCACGGCTGTCAGGTGGGTGGATTATCTTGGAAAAGAAGAAGTGCTAACTAACACGTATTTTATGTGACTAAATTTAGAGAGAAATACATCTGCTGAGTGCATAAAAAAAGTCTTTAATCTTTAGCTTAAATCTGTGAAAAATGGGACCAAAAACAGAAGTGCTGGGTTTAAAGTTCTGTTCCATGTAGATGTATTTTCTTAAAATGTATCATTGTTGCTGACTTTTCTAGATACTATGTTAGGTTCATCCACAAATGACACCTACATCGTGTGACTGCAATCACCTTTTGGGGTCTGTGGGATCTTTTTATAAGGGCCTACTTCGTTTACAGAATGTAGTCTTAATAAGGCAGTTGCTAATTTGATTATTTTTAAGTATACGTTGATGTAATTTTTGCCTGTTGGCGATCTGGAGACCTTGTTGTTTTTATTATGAAAGTTCCTATTTATATATTGATGCTGTTTTATCACTTGCCAAGCAAACATTTAATCTGCAAGATTTGGAAGGGTATCTCTTTGAAAATACAGTTTAACCTTTAGGGTTTTAAGCATTTATTTACAAGAGCCTACCTACTTAATGTTAACACTTTAGGGTATGTTTATGATTGTCACTTTACAATGTGTTTTTACTTTTTGACTTCTCTATCTCTCTGTATAATATTGTGGATTGTCAAATAGTAAATTGACATTTGGTATTTATGCCTTCCCACTGCATGTGGGGAATGAGGTTGATTGCACACTCACAGCCACTCCCTGCTTAGAGGGCCTCTCTTTGTCACAAAACTACACTGAAAAAAAATATAAACGCAACACTTTTGCTCCCATTTTTCATGAGCTGAACTCAAAGATCTAAAACATTTTTTTTATATACACAAAAGACCATTTCTCTCAAATATTGTTCACAAATCTGTCTAAATCTGTGTTAGTGGGCACTTCTCCGTTGCCGAAATAATCCATCCCACCTCACAGGTGTGGCATATCAAGATGCTGATTAGACAGCATGATTATTGCACAGGTGTGCCTTAGGCTGGCCACAATAAAAGGCCACTCTGAAATGTGCAGTTTTGCTTTATTGGAGGGGTCAGAAAACCAGTCAGTATCTGGTGTGACCACCATTTACCTCACGCAGTGCAACACATCTCCTTCGCACAGAGTTGATCAGGTTGTTGATTGTGGCCTGTGGAATGTTGGTCCACTCCTCTTCAATGGCTGTGCGAAGGTGCTGGATATTGGCAGGAACTGGAACATGCTGTCGTATACGCCGATCCACAGCATCCCAAACATGCTCAATGGGTGACATGTCCGGTGAGTATGCTGGCCATGCAAGAACTGGGATGTTTTCAGCTTCCAGGAATTGTGTACAGATCCTTGCAACATGGGGCCGTGCATTATCATGCTGCAACATGAGGTGATGGTCGTGGATGAATGGCACAACAATGGGCCTCAGGATCTCGTCACGGTATCTCTGTGCATTCATAATGCCATCAATAAAATGCACCTGTGTTCGTTGTCCATAACATACGCCTGCCCATACCATAACCCCACCGTCACCATGGGCCACTCGATCCACAACGTTGACATCAGCAAACTGCTCACACACACGACGCCACACACGCTGTCTGCCATCTTCCCCTAACAGTGAAAACCAGGATTCATCCGTGAAGAGAACGCCTCTCCAACGTGCCAGATGCCATCAAATGTGAGCATTTGCCCACTCAAGTTGGTTACGACGATGAACTGCAGTCAGGTCGAGACCCCGATGAGGATGACGAGCATGCAGATAAGGTACCCTGAGACGGTTTCTGACAGTTTGTACAGAAATTCTTTGGTTATGCAAACCGATTGTTGCAGCAGCTGTCCGGGTGGCTGGTCTCAGATGATCTTGGAGGTGAACATGCTGGATGTGGAGGTCCTGGGCTGGTGTGGTTACACGTGGTCTGCGGTTGTGAGGCCAGTTGGATGTACTGCCAAATTGTCTGAAACGCCTTTGGAGACAGCTTATGGTAGAGAAATGAAAATTCAATTCACGGGCAACAGCTCTGGTGGACATTCCTGCAGTCAGCATGCCAACTGCACGCTCCCTCAAAACTTGCGACATCTGTGGCATTGTGCTGTGTGATAAAACTGCACATTTCAGAGTGGCCTTTTATTGTGGCCAGCCTAAGGCACACCTGTGCAATATTCATGCTGTCTAATCAGCATCTTGATATGCCACACCTATGAGGTGGGATGGATTATCTCGGCAAAGGAGAAGTGCTCACTAACACAGATTTAGACAGATTTGTGAACTATATTTGAGAGAAATGGTCTTTTGTGCATACAAAAAAATGTTTTAGATCTTTGAGTTCAGCTCATGAAAAATGGGAGCAAAAACAAAAGTGTTGCATTTATATTTTTGTTCAGTGTATTTGCCTGATGAAGGTCTAGTTACCTAAACATTGCAATAAATTTATATTTTTGCAAGTTAGTCAGTGTAAGGAGTGTCTGTAAACTGTGTCCTAATCGTCCCACTCCTGGGCACCTGTTTGGAAATATATGTGTGAAGTATTCTTTTGTATAATATATTCTCATTCAAGGCTGGGGACAGCATCTCTTCTTCCTACCTACCAGTCTGTCTTTGATGGAGTCAGAGTCTTCAGCCTGGCCTTGCTTGGCATGAAGCTGCAGCTGGAGAGCATGAAGCTGGAGGAGCTGGTCATGGACCTCCCTCTCTATCACTTTCCGCTCAGCTTTAGCCTCCGTCAGCTCAGAGCGCAGGTCCACCAGCTGAGCCTGAAGCAGAGGGCAGGAAGAATGGAGGCAAAGAAGTGAGTGGTATAAGGAGGGGGGCATTGGAGACAGATATGTCAGGTTTGAGTCAACACTGCGATGGCTTCCAAGAATACAGAACAGTCCCAGCAGATCCTCCCACTAGGACCTAGGAGTGTGCACTGATGGGGTGAGCAAAGGTCAATTTTGACCATTAGTTATGCCATGATTCGAAGGAGTCGACCTCTAAAGGAAGACTGAGCTAACATGACTGGACTCTAAGAACACCAAGTCACAAGTTGTCAGCACTTACCACAAACCATTCAACACTTTATTATCACTGTCATTACACTGAGAGGACAGCTATGTCCTTAGGGTCTGCAAGTGGGTCTACTGGTCTACAAATAGAGTCTCCATTATAAAGCTTCTCCACCAAAGAGAACTGAAGTTGTAATGCTGCATTCCAGACCACTTGGAACACAGAAATTTCTGATTTCCTGCTAGAAAACATATGATGGAATGCCACTAAAATCTGAGTTCTTCCTTGTAAACTCCATGGATGTATACAGAGAACTGGATACAGTGTTGGAGGCAGCGCCCTATTCATTTCATTTCATGGAGATAAAATGGTTTATTTTGCAGGGTTGTGATGCTCAAAAAGATGTATCCACTGATCTACAGATGTCTCTCTTCTAATGCAGTCTATGTGAAAAAGTCTTCTTGGGCCCCCTGACATTAGGGGACAGCCCTGGAAGTTGTAGTTACACAGTTAAGCTTCAGAGTCTGGCACACTTCCTGGGGGCTTTGTAAACTCAAGGCAAATCCATCCACCCTGACTTCATCATGAAGCAGTTGTCTAACATCACACAACAATCGCAGCACCCATGGACACGCACATTGTAAATGTTTAACCATCAACTAACAGGTAATGTAAAGTTTATTCACCTGTATTTAATTCTGATAATACATACTTTCATACAGTAAAATCTTTTCTGCATGTAAATTGATATGAAAACATGTTGTCAATGTTATTAGGTTGCTGATTATGGTAAATAATGTCTTTAAGTTATCTTCTCTGCACAAAGGTGTTCAGGAAAACATTAAATACGCCCCCACAATGGATTAGGATCTATATAACATTTACAACACTTTTGCAAATCAAAGTGCCGCAGAATAAAATGTATAATGGCGTCTGTTGCCTCCTGTGTCGTTTTTCCTCCTCTGTTTTGTGTATAAGGAGGCTGCTCTGCTGAGAGTCCAGCTGTGTATTTAATTGCAACAGCAACATCAGTTTGTGATGTTTAGCCATGTTTTTTGTTTACATTGGCAGTGTCGGAAGTTGGAAATTTCAACTGGGAAATTCCAAATTCTGACTTTGCCTGGAAAGGCAGCATGACAAGGACTAAAATAAAGTTCATAGCTATGTCTTTGACAGGCACTTTTCAGATTGCTGTGTTGAATGCAAAAATATAACTAAATAATTAAATTCAAATTTGGCAAACAACCTAAACAATGGGCCATTACCATGTGTAAACCATGCATATTTTTTCCTAACGGCACATTATCTCACACAGAACTGCCAACTGCTGTCTCACGTTCTCCAAACTAGAGCAGTACACCAAAGTCACACCAGAGCAAACATTGCAGACCTCCTGCAAAATACAGCACAATTATAGGGGCTTACTTTTATCATATGGGGTAAAACTGATGTTGACACAATATTCCTTTGGGGAAATAATTTGTAGTTGGAAAAAAAGATAATAAATCACAATATATTGCAATATATTTTACCACAAAAATATCATATCGTGACTTATGTGTCATGATAATATCGTATCGTGGGTCCTCTGGAGATTACCACCCCCTAATTTCTGCTGTAATAAATGTCAGTTTTGTGTGTAAATGGAGTATGTATAGTTTTTGTGGGTACACAAATTATAAAACTCTTAAGTTTTTTTTCACTTCACATTCATATGAAATTTGGATGATAGTCATCAAAAATAATTGCTAGAATGCTTCTATTATTGTCTTTTAAAAAGGTATAAACACAAATTTGACTAAGTGAAAATAACACACACAGCAAATACACATAAGAAATACTGCAGCTCCTAAAGGAAGAAAAAAAAAAAAACTGGGGTGACCAGGATCGAAACTGCACAAAAACATTACACCAAACAAAACGTCAGTTGAAACATTTCTATTACAATCAGCTCATTCAAACACATGGCTGCAGTACTATTCAATTCCTTGCTTGCTTTCACATTTAGTGCTTCACAAGTACTCAGGAATTAAAAATGCTCTAGCAAGACGTAATGCACTATTTATTGTTCCATATTTGATTCTTACTTCAAGTGTGTTGATTGATTCATATATGCTGCTTGGTTGTTAAGGGAGATTTTGGATGTCCGGATTAAAATCTAGTGACTGAGAAAGCCATGACATTTGATTCACATGATTTTCATACTCATTAAAACCATTCAGTGAGCCCTCATGCCCAGTGGAGGACAGCACTATCATCCTGTCATCTCAGTCATCTGTTGTGGTTTTTCCTTTAACTTGTCCCCCATCTGTATCTTCTTGTTCTTTTGGAACAACACACGCAAAATATGAACACACTGTTTTATATGAAAACATAAAACATTAAAAAGAAACATCAAAATACACAAACACAACTGTTAATAAATTCAAAAATGTTGGTTTATGTTGTAAACATTGAGCATAGAGATGCTGTCTGTCACTTGTGCTGACTATCCCTGTTTGAATTAGGTGGCAGAGGCACAAATTAAGAGGCAGGTTTTTGTAGTGACAGATTTTCTTTTCATCTAGATATCTGGAAGAGTTTAAGGGTGTTTTAGAAATCCCCCCAGAACAGCAGTAAATGTTGTTTAACAGCCTTCTTTTTAAAAGGTTGGAAATGTGTTTTTGAGAAGAGTTGGATGCTTTGCCCTGTAATGCAACTCTGTAACTCAAATATAGTGTTGTCAAAATTATCGATGTATTGACACATATTCATTCTGAATATCTGAAACAGTTTCAATACTCATTTTATTCCTAGTATCAATACACCATTACCTGCTGTGCCTTCTTGCTCTCTCTTATTGTTAATGTTTACTACAGTCATTTTGCTGTTCTCTGCTACTAACCTGATACTAACATATATTTATCTTTTAATAAAAATTGAACTTGTATACTCTTAATGTCTAATTATTCTCTGTGGTATTGAAAGTGGTATCGAATATAGATATTTTTCAAGGTATTGTACTGAAGTCAGACATCCCAGTATCGCCACAGCACTATTTGAATGTAGTGGTTTTACATGAAAGGCTCAAACTGGGACTAAGGTAGTTTAACAGTATCTAACTCTGCCAGCTTATCTATCAGACAAATCAATTGCAGCTGTCTATAGTGTGATGTTATCTTCACATATAATGCTTTAGTGCCAGTTTTACTGGTTAGAACAGGGGTGGTAACCTGCGGCTCCAGAGCCATATGTTGCTCTTTAGTCCCTCTCCAGTAGCTTCCTGTGTTTATGAGAAAAAATGAATAACTGTCATTTTTTCACTAATCACTGTTGTAGGCCTAAAAAAATTCTTACATTATCTCGTTATAAAAAGTGCGAAACCTATTAACGGATTCAAAGAAACAAAAACAAAACCTTTAACATTTCAACAACTAAAATGCGCATCAACAGCCTGGCATGTTTTCCTCTGAATTTTGCAAAACCTCAATAGTGGTGGCTAGTCTTGAGTCTTCCTATTACTTCCAAGTTTCAAAGGAATATACAGAATTTAATAGTGAGCGGACAGATTTGCTTTCAGCACCAGTTCTGCAAAGTTAAATTATGAAGTAACCATAAATAACTGCAGAGTGGCCACCTTGTGATAACATAGGTATTGCATGAGGCTCATTTAGACCATTAGTCATGTTATTAGGCCTGCAGGATGTGTTAACTACTTTGAAAGGCTCAAATATGTTTTGCAGCTCCTGACAGATTTTTTTGGTCAAAACTGGCTCTTTTGATAGTAAAGGTTGCTGACCCACGGGCTAGAAGAAGCACCTGTCAGTGAAACATAAGTGGCATGGCATTTTTATGTGACACACAGTGCATATGCCGGTTAAGTATGATCATGTGCCGGTGTATTGTGATAGTATAACAGTATCATGATATTATGCATGACAATACTGCCTTAATACATGAATAACAAGTACCAATATGTTCATTATATAAATTATTGATATTGTAAATGCAACTTCATCTTTTGGTTGCTCCAACAATAATAATATCAATTCATTTTAACATCACTAGATACATTTTGCAGCAATAAAACTGAATGAAGTTAGATAAACACAGATAACTTTAATTTTAAATTTTTCCTTAGGGGACACAGTGTGCAGTTGACAATAAGGTAATAATTTGCAAAATATGTTATTGCAATACTCGGGATATTGAAAAATGTTTCATCTTGCAAATATACTGTATCGTGACTAAAGTATCGAGTGATATTATATCGTGCGATCTCTGGTGATTCCCACCCCCGGTAATTACGTGAAAATAAAACAATGTTTTCATGTACCATGTACCGGGGAAACAGCAGCGACACATCGCTGTCAGAGTAGCATAGCACTCAGGATGGGTATGTGACATATATGGCATACCAAAAGACAGGAAAGACACATCAACCTGTTTTCGGTGTCAGGAGGGGAGTCTGAATGATGACAAGCGTTACACTTACTTACAAGTAGCTCTGACGTGTAACGTTAACCATCCATCACACAAAAGTTACTAACCTCTAGTTTATGGTTCAGTTGGAAAACCGTCTGGGTTTTGTGACAGAGCTGAGCGAAACAGGAGCTGAGGCTGGTCATCTTCTGTCGACCCTCGTACGTTATATCCACTTGATCCGGGTCTATTTCTCCAAGCAGCAGATCCACGTCCACGAAGGCCTTGTCAAACTCTTTCTCCAGCACTTCTAACCAGCGAAACATGGACATACCGGGGCCGAGGCCCGAGCTCTGACCCACCGGGGAGCATCCAGCCGAGGCGGACATGGCTAGAGCACAACAGAGCCCTTACGTTAGCGTTAGCTTACTAGCTAACTTTGATGGGGAGTGACGTTAACGTCAGTGGATCCCCTCTCTGCTGACCACTGCGGAAAACACAGGCGAAATAACGGTGAAGCTCGATGACTAGGTTGCGTATTGGCCCGGTGGAGTGAAGACTGGCAAACTGCGTTTACTGATTCTTGAGAAAAGCACTGCCTGACCAGGAAGTCCCACATCAAACTGATGATTGTATCTGTAAAGCAACTACTACTGTCTGCTTCAATGCAGGCAAAAGTAGTCGATAGCAGAGCAAGAGCTCGAGGAAACCTCGCGATGCCATCTGCTGGTACTAAAGGCGAACTAGTATGAAGGTAGATTTGTGTCTTTATTGTTCAATCAAAAAAAAGTTGCTTTAATCCCAAAAAATATTTTCAATCAAAAAAAACTTCACTTCAATGGAAAAAAAAAATTCAATCAAAGAAAAACAGTGTTTGAATGCAAAAAAAAAAATTGAGACCCAAAAAATTGCATTTGAACACTTTTTTTCTTTAATTGAAATAGCCATTTTTGATTGAAGTGAGTTATTATTTGATTAAAAATAATGTTTTTGATTGAAGTCATATTTTTTGTTTTTGGGCCATATTATGGGTAGGATATTTGTGTCTTTATTATTCAATCCCAAAAAATACCATTTCAATAAAAAAATATATTTTCAATTAAAAAAAACTTTGCTTCAATAAAAAAAAAAAAAAAAAATCAAAGAAAAAAGTGTTTGAATGCAAAAAAAATATTTGAGACCCAAAAAGTTGCATTTGAACACTTTTTTCTTTTGATTGAAGTGCAAAAAGTTTTGAAGTGGTTTTTTTTTTTGATTGAATCATTTTGACACAAACATTCCGCTGTGGGCGGATGCTTCCCCATTGGTCAGACATGTTTGAGTGACAAGTGTCTACACCAATGACGTTTGACATAGGGATCTCTTTGTAGAACAAGCAAGTCGCCATTTGCAATGTACAGCTATGCGGTGAAAATCCCTTCTATCCATCCTATCGATGCGCACAAACTTTTCAAACGACAGCATTTCTTCTCCACAGACAACATTAGATGCCTTTTGAAATGTACACCGAGGGGTTTGTTTACTTCAACGATGTGGACATGTTTGTAAAAGGAGTAATAAAAGTCAGCTGCAGCAAGGACTAGCTCGAATCGTGGCAGCGGCAGCAAGCAGTGGGTCTTCCCGTGGCAGCATGGACCTGTCGTGGCTAATGCCGCTGTTTGAGGCCGTTGTCACGGATCTGCCGGTCCGGGGCAGCTGTCACAGACTTGCTGCGGCCAATGCCGGTGTCTGAGGTAACAGCCTCGGTCGGGAGTGTTTTTTCCCCTATACATTTAGTGATGCGATGTGCTGCCACAGACACGCACACACACGTATGTGACTGCGGTCAAGCCGGCTGTCTCTCGTTTATATGAAGTCAAGCTAGCCGCTCCAACATTTCAAGTGCTCCTGTATTGCACACTCTATGGCAAATAGACGGAGGCGGTTGACAAAGACAGCGCTAGGATGCTACAGCGAGGACCAGCTCCCGGTTTTCAAAATAAAATGTGGGCTATTAAAGGCAATAAAAAGACGTGACAGTGTGAATCTGCACTGGTTTTGAGGCTACTGACAAAAATGATGATATTTGTTATCATATATATATATATACATATATATATATATATATATATATATATATATATATATATATATATATATATGAACAAGGATTAAACAATTGTGATCTGTAACATACAAGACAATATTTGACCACACGAGTCCTGCCCAAACCGGAGAGAGAAGGGTATGTGTGCAATTACCAGAGCTGGTTGGCTGTGTCCATTGTGCGCACTTCAAACTCTTTTTGATTATTTCGTAGCGGGACAGAGGAGGAGGGTGGGAGGAGGAGATGAGGATTAGGTGGGAGCTGGAAGGTAATGATTAATTATAAAATACAACACAATTTCAAGGTGCTTCAGTGTAAAACATAACCAGTTACATATCTGCATGGCATTTGCGGTTCATTTCTTGTATTGATTTTTGCAGATGTTCATGTAAAATAAACTACATCAGAAGCTGCTTTGGATGCGTCCTGCGGTCTCCATATAGGCTATTGCGCGCTCCTGCGCTTTCAATTTAAAAGAAAAACTTCTGCACAATAACTTTTGCGAGATCTCGCAAAAGTTCGTCCTCATTTTTTTTTTCATCCATCAATTTTTTTTCTCCCCCATGTCCCTTAAGGGGCTCCGTAGACCAGTCCCCAGTAAGGAAAAGAAGAGAAGAGGGAAAACAGCGCAGAGAAGGAGAGGGGTAAAAAAAAAAAAAAAAAAAAAACACAAGAAGCTGGACGACAAGGAAATTGACAAAACTGAAAAAGACAGCCGATGAAGTAAATACTAAACGAAAGACGGTATGGCCCGTGACTGTGAAGTGTTGAATTAATGCTAAGTAGGCTCATCTTCTCTACAGAGGAGCCGTTGCTATGGACGCAGCTCTAACCGTAGAAACGAACGGACTATTTTTTCAAGCGGAAACAATGAAATCTTTTCTGAATCAATAAAATCATATTTGAATCAACATTTTATGTCAAGCTTGTGATTTCTTTAGTAAGAAGCTGTGTAATAAGTGGGACAATGTATAGTGAGCTGGTCACTATATCTTTATTATCCAATTTTAAAAAGTTGCTTTAACCCCTGTAGGAAGATTCTTCTGGTTGTCTATCATGAGCAATATAGAGTGGAAAAAAGTTTGTAGTGTTTAAAATAAATTTTTCATTAATAATAAAGTGAAAGAACTATCCTACAAAGTGTTACACCAAGTTTATCCCGCTAAGGAGGTCTTAGAAAGATTTAAGCTAAACATTGACTATTGTAGGCCTATTTTCTGCAGTGTTGACAAAGAGACATTGTTTAAGTTGTTTTATCATTGTCATCATTCAAAGCAGTTTTGGAATGATATGCAAGACTTTGCAAATGAAAAAAAATGGTACTACTGTACATGTACAGTAAAATGTACTACTGTACATTTTACTGTGTTTGATGTGATGCTATATTTTATTTTTAGTAGGATGGACAACACTGCCCACATAATACAACTTCTAATTATTCTTGGAAAATTTCATTACACAAATGTAAATGGTCTGACTCTAAACCCTGCTTTCGTCGTTTCATTGTTGAACTCCAGCAGTATGGCACCACACTTGAAGGTGTAGACAACAACAAAGCTGCAAAGACACTCAACCTGTTAAAAACTGTACTTTTTTTTTTAAGATTATTTTTTGGGGCTTTTTGGCCTTTATTTTTAGAGGACAGCTGAAGATATGACAGGAAAGGGGGGAGAGAGAGAGAGGGAATGACACGCAGCAAATGGGCCACAGGCGGGATTCGAGCTGTAGTCAGTCACCTTCAGCACAAAGCTGTCTAGGCAACTGCTGACTTACATAACTAACATACTGTAGACTACAGCTAACAGCAATACTGTCAAAAGTCAGTCACTAGATGGGGCTAAAGCCAAAAAGAAAATGTCATAAAGCTATACTAACACATGATTAGTAAATTATTATTGTCTACAAAAGACAACTTTAACAAAACTAGCTCCATATACAAACCCAGAAATATAGGCTTTCTTTGCATGGGCCTGGATAGTAGGTAATGGGGCAAAAACGTACACTAAGAGTAAATTGAGGTGAAAAAAGTTTCAATCTGATACTACACAAAAACTAATATTGAAAAATATTTAAATATATAATATTGCTAAATATTTATCTGATACATTATCAAAGCCGTCATTTTTACTTTTTTGCCCACAGCCTATTTTTGACCTTTAAAAATGTTCAAATCAAATTTCAGTAACGTTTATATAATGCACTCTTCACCAAAAATCATTCCGTTTCATGCGACAGTGAAAGTTATGGCCAAATAATGAGTTAAAAATGCTCCCTAGTGGATGAAAATGTCCCCAAGGGTTTAAACATTCATTTGAAAAACGAGTAATTTTTAGTTGCTTTAGAAGAAGGTTGATACACGGAACAATAGTGTATCACCAGTGTTTGCCTCCCTGGATCACAGTGCATGATGGAAACACCATTCCGCTCCGTGTATCAAAGCCAGCCACTGGACATACAGACACAAAAATGATATTGATCATGTCTTGCTATGAAAATGATAGAGAAAGGGCATAACTCCCAAATCGTCGAGTATTCCTTTTGTGAAATAACAGACATAACATCCTTCTCTGGGAAACGAGCGGAAATGCATCCCTCTTTAAATTCTGAACTGCCTTAAATACTTTGTAAAACTGAGTACCATGTATGGATAAAATAACAGACCACCGAGCAGATAACAGGAGACATTAATTGCATTGCATTAATGGTGATCACTAGTACTCTAAGAAATACACATCAGGTTTAGTAAAAAAAAAACTTAAACTCTGTCGAACCTTGACCCATAGCGAATCGCAATTTCAAGATTGGACTTGAATGCATCACCATCTGTCAGATGTGCTGTGGGAAATGTTATAGTTGTGCTGCATGCGCTCACAACAGGGTAGCACACTGTGTGGTTTGGCATGCGTTCACAACACGTATGATCAAAAAGGACTTCTATTTTGAAATTCTCCCTTTCTGAGACCAGCAGGTGTCTGGTGTGCGTGTCTGTGGCAGCACATCGCATCACTAAATGTATAGGGGAAAAACACTCGCGACCAAGGCTGTTACCTCAGACACCGGCATTGGCCGCAGCAAGTCTGTGACAGCTGCCCCGGACCGGCAGATTCGTGACAACGGCCTCAAACAGCGGCATTAGCCGCGACAGGTCCATGCTGCCACGGGAAGACCCACTGCTTGCTGCCGCTGCCACGATTCGAGCTAGTCCTTGCTGCAGCTGACTTTTATTACTCCTTTTACAAACATGTCCACATCGTTGAAGTAAACAAACCCCTCGGTGTACATTTCAAAAGGCATCTAATGTTGTCTGTGGAGAAGAAATGCTGTCGTTTGAAAAGTTTGTGCGTATCGATAGGATGGATAGAAGGGATTTTCACCGCATAGCTGTACATTGCAAATGGCAACTTGCTTGTTCTACAAAGAGATCCCTATGTCAAACGTCATTGGTGTAGACAGTTGTCACTCAAACATGTCTGACCAATCGGGAAGCATCCGCCCACAGCGGAATGTTTGTGTCAAAATGATTCAATCAAAAAAAAAAAAAAAAATGACTTCAAAACTTTTTGCACTTCAATCAAAAGAAAAAAGTGTTCAAATGCAATTTTTTGGGTCTCAAATATTATTTTGCATTCAAACACTTTTTTCTTTGATTGATTTTTTTTTTTTTTATTGAAGCAAAGATTTTTTCAATTGAAAATATATTTTTTTATTGAAATGGTATTTTTTGGGATTGAATAATAAAGACACAAATATCCTACCCATAATATGGCCCAAAAACAAAAAATATGACTTCAATCAAAAACATTATTTTTAATCAAATAATAACTCACTTCAATCAAAAATGGCTATTTCAATTAAAGAAAAAAAGTGTTCAAATGCAATTTTTTGGATCTCAATTTTTTTTTGCATTCAAACACTGTTTTTCTTTGATTGAATTTTTTTTTTCCATTGAAGTGAAGTTTTTTTTGATTGAAAATATTTTTTGGGATTAAAGCAACTTTTTTTTTAATTGAAAATATTTTTTGGGATTAAAGCAACTTTTTTTTGGATTGAATAATAAAGACACAAATCTACCTTCATAAACTAGGCTCTTATTATTATATTATAGACATGTTATTTCCACAGCTGAGGAAAGTTATGTCATATTTAACATGATCTACTCTCTCTCAAAACCAGACACCAGTAAGGGACTGTTCATTACTTATGAGGGGGTAGGGGTGGTGCAAAAAAGAGGGGGCATGTCAAATCATTTTTTTAAGCACAGGGGAGGGACTAATGCGAGCATACAAGTTTAAATAGTTGTATTTTGTAGGCTTTTTATTTTACCGCAGATTTTTTTTTTTTTAAAGGCACAATTTCTTTAAAAACTGCCAAAATTACACCATTTAGCAAAGCCACAAACTGTAAAAACATAAATTATTCTTGGCCATGTGCAACACACACCTCTTTCAGGAAAAAAAAAATCACCAAATCTGAGTTTAAAATAGTGAAATTTCATCACAATCTCTTTATTCTATATCTCATTTAAAATTTGACCAAAACGGAAACCTTTGCACGACAAGAGTGGAAAAACCGAGGCTTCTGTCAACTCCAGGATTCCATTCTCTACTTTGAACTTTTAAACATTAAAGGGTACATTTTAAAAAGACTTTAATGCCCAATAAATAATTTAATATATCCAAAACTTACCTTTACTGATTTATGACCTAAACTTAACACTTATCAATATCCTAAACTTATTCATTTCTTAACCTTAACATTACTTATTTCTAACCTAAATGTATCACTTATTTATATCCTGTATTTCACAATACTTAAAAATATATTAACCTTGTCATTATCTATTCACAACCTAAACTTAACATTCATCTATTACATAAATTAATCAAACTTATCAATATGTTAACCTTACCATTACTTATTCCTTAAGGTATCACTTATCTATATCCTATATTTGTCAATATTTATAAATATATTAAACTTATAACTTATTTCCAACCTAAACTTAACACATGTCTACATCACAAACCTATCAATATTCATCAGTCTGAAACTTACCATTACTTAATTCTGACCTAAACTTAACACTTATAAGTATCCTAAACTTATCAATACTTATCATTACCTTAAACCTACCATTACTCATTTACAAATTAAACTTATCACTTAGCTATATCCTTTAAACAATCAATATGTATCAGTGTCTTAAACTTAATATCAATTATCTATAACCTACCCTTGTTTGTTTTGTTTTTTTTTAATCGAAGGAGGAAAAGAAACAGCTGTAAAGATTTAGAAAAGTGTGTGTGTGTGTGTGTGTGTGTGTGTGTGTGTGTGTGTGTGTGTGTGTGTTCATGGTAATGTATTAACCTGTCACCCAGTGAAACTGTGTGACTCACTGTAGTGTTTTTAAAAGTTGCTGAACAACAATGGAAGTCACAGAGAAAGAGATATACGGTAAAAGGTTTTGGACACACAGATAATACTTGTTGGTACGATCAATATATTGTTGGTTTGGGTCTTTTCATGGAATTTGTTGATATTAATGATGTATAACATCACCAGACTCATCCTTTAATAAAGTTTTGTAAAGGAAAACTTTCCATTACTAATGTGCAGTGTATCTCTGGGATTTTGTAAAGTTTTAATGATTTTAAATGAACTTTTATTAGTCAAAAGGTAACACGAGGAAAATGTTTTCAGAGGGTCTAACCCACCCTAACCCAAACCCTTTGATAATGTTCCATCTCAATATATGCTTCCTGCTATTAACACACAAGTTAAACACACTAACAGCAGTGTATAGATTCTTGAACATTTCTTTTATCTGCTCATTAATTCATATACTAGGTTGTAACAAATTAAGTAGACATCAGTAATTAGGGCATTGGAAGCATAACATTAATATTAATCAAAAGGATTTAAATGGAACATTATCAAAAGACCCTCATGAAGCCATTTCCTTTGTCTACAGTCTTTGTTTTTCAGGTTTTAAAATGAGGTTTTCTTCAGAAATTTTAGAGGGAATAAATTAGTTGAAAGGCTTACCATATGTACATCCTAAGGTCTTCTCTCTGTAGTTTTTCTATAGGATTTGTTTTATATTGCTTAATGAACTGTGTCAAACATAAAAACAAAAATGAAAGTAACAGAGGCAAAGGGCTTTAGGAGGGTCTCACCCACCCTAACCCTAACCCTTTGGAAATGTCCCATCCAACATGCTTATCATTGTTCAAACAATAATTTGTGAGCAAACACTAGTTTAGAGTTTCTAGGAATTACTTTCTCATATGTTCTCATTAGTTCATATAAATGATGCAGTGATAAAAATTGGTAATAAATGACTAAAGAAGAATTAAAGCTGCAAGCAGCGTTTTGCGGGACCTCGCACCCACGCCCGTTGCCCGTTTCGGCCTGTAGCTGGACGGTTAGCAATCCTGTGAAGTTTGAGGAAGATTGGAGCATGTATGCTGGAGAGATATACCACTTCCTGTTTTGTGGCGGTACACTTAGTGTGACGCTTGACATGTGAAAGTCTGATAAAGAATGCACCAGTGATGACGAGGAGGATGTAAGACACGTCTCGCGGTGGCTCCGCTGGAATGTGACTAATTTATATTTCTTACATTACACTTTCTCACTATTTCTGTCGGCATTAAGCCCTAAACATAACAGCCTTTCACCGCATGTAAAGAAATCGTGTTTGCGGCCACTCAATGATGGCAGGCCGAGGGAGAAGTGACGCTACTAAAGCAGGCCGCGGCAAGCCCCGACTATCACCTGAGCCACAGTCCCCAGGTCAACCAGATGCTGATGCTAATGCTAACGCCACCCTGCTGCAGAACATGAAGGAGATGATGGACGAAATGCGCTCAGATATCCTCAATAAGTTTGAGACCACCATCTCAGTAGCAGTTAAAAGAGAGATCTTGGCGGCTTTGGAACCCTTTGAGAACAGACTTGCTTCCTATGGCGAATCAATTGCGGACCTCGAGCGCTCGGCTAATGCTCACGACACAGAGCTATCCGACCTGCGGGCTAATGTTAGCAAGCTAACCGCCACTGTTGTCTCCCTGGCAAAGAAATGCGAGGACCTGGAGGGCCGTTCACGGTGGAATAATATTCGCCTAGTGGGCCTCCCTGAGGGCACAGAGGGTCCTCGTCCCACCGAGCTCATTGCCCAGCTCCTACAAGAGACACTCGGCCTTGATGACAAACCTATGCTGGACCGGGCCCATCGCACCCTGCGCACCAAGCCCAAAGACGGCGAGCCCCCTCGTCCACTCGTCATTCGGGTAAACCTGTTTCAAGTCCGGAACCAGATCCTACGCCGAGCCGGAGATGCCTCCCCGCTTTTCTACAAGGGCAAGAGGATCTCGATCTACCCCGACTTCACCCCGGCGGTGGCCAAGAAGCGGGCAGCTTTTGCTACAGTAAAGAAGGAGCTCCATTCCTGTCCGAACATTAAGTTTGGCCTTCTCTACCCCGCGACGCTACGCATCACTCTGCCCGGCGGGCAGACCCACAGGTTTGAGGATCCAGTCTTAGCTTCGGATTTCATTGAGAAAAATATTAAAAAGGGAGTTACCCCTGACTCTATTTAGCAAGCATGTTAATTTGCTATTTAGCTGCTATTGTTGCTAACCCTGAGGACTATAGTTATTCGCACCAGATGCCCTGTTTTCAGTGAACTGTTTCTAATGTGGCTCTGATTTCACTTTTTTGTTTGTCTCTTTTTTTCTTTTTATTTACCCCTTTCATTCTTGATTTTCCATAACATGGCTCATGGTGATAATTTGAGTGTAGAATACCTCAGGCAAAAACGCCTTGTCTCTGTTATTGTTCAAGAAGATTGCCTCATGTATGGATATTTCAGCTAACCTTAGCTGCCGACTTAGTTATTAGTGCATTTATTACAGTGTAATTGCTTTGTCTTAATTCCATGTCACTGTTCCTACACCCAAGTTGTTGTTGTTCGCTAGTAGTTTAGTATAGGCTCTCCGTAGAGCTAGTAGAGGTGTGACAGTTTGTTTTCGTAGGGGGGTATATCGCGCGCATTCCGTTTGGGGGCATGCTTCTGCTTAAGTTCACGTGGGTGGGTTTGTGGGTGGGAGGGTTAAGGTTTATGTGCCTTTTCATGCATTTCTTTCTGTTTTTCTTTCTTTTTGTTTCACATCAGTCACGTCTTTATTTCCAGTTTTGCTTCAGATCATCACTTTTATATAATGCTTTTGGTACCTAGCTATGACCCCATCTAATGCAACATCACCTAGTGGAGGTGACATTAGATTTACAAGTTTCAACTGTAAAGGGCTCAATAATCCGATAAAACGAAGTAAGATACTGCACCATCTTTATCATCTTGGTGCCCATGTAATTTTTTTGCAAGAGACCCACCTCAAAGTCTCAGACCACTCTAAATTGAAGAGGGGATGGGTAGGTCAGATTTATCATTCCTCATTTCAAGGCAAGTCTCGGGGCGCTGCCATCTTGTTACATAAATCTGTCCCTTTTGTGCATTCAAGTACTATCTCTGACCCTAATGGTAGATTTATCATAGTTACTGGTCAGATTCATAACACCCGGGTGGTTTTGGCTAATATTTATGCTCCCAATTTTGATGATGATGCTTTCTTTAAACGCCTTTTTCTAACTCTCCCTGATTTGTCATCACACCTCTTAATATTAGGTGGAGATTTCAATTGTTGGCTCGACCCTAAGCTGGACCGTTCCTCCCCCAGAGCTTGTGCTCCGTCCAAGTCGGCTAAGGTAGTTCAGTCCTTTATGGAGGAATTTGCTGTCACTGATGTCTGGCGTTTTTTGAACCCGTCTAAGAGGGAATATTCATTCTTTTCCCATGTCCATCACACTTTCACTCGCATTGATTATTTTTTGGTAGATAACAGACTGCTCTCATCAGTATCCACTTGTAAATACGATGCTATTGTTATCTCTGACCACGCACCTATTTCTATGAACATATGCTTTAAGACCTTTAACTCTATGCGTGCGCCATGGCGTCTTAACACACGTCTTCTTTCAAATGATAATTTTGTTAACTTTGTCTCTCAACAAATTGATTTTTTTGTGAGCTTAAATAAAACGCCTGATGTGTCTGCCTCAGTACTGTGGGAGGCCTTAAAGGCCTTCATCAGGGGGGAGATAATCTCCTATACAGCATATGAGAAGAAACTTAGAAAAGAGAAATTAACTAAGCTGACACAACGCATATCTGAACTTGACAGGTTATATGCTCTTCACAAAACTTCAGAGCTATATAAAGAGCGCCTCTGTTTACAGGCAGAATTTGATGTCCTAACGACACAATATACTACTGAACTTCTCCTACAAACAAGGTCCCAGTTTTATGAACACGGAGACAAGGCCAGCAAACTGTTGGCACACCAATTACGCCAGGAATCGTCATCTCACCTTATCCCACAAATTCATACTAATTCACGTAACACTACTGAGCCCACGGAAATTAACAATGTGTTTAAGGAATTTTACACGTCTCTCTATTCATCTGAACAAGACACCACTCCTGATTTTGATAATTTCTTTGAAAACTTGGACATCCCTTCGCTTGATCAATCAGCTGTGGAAGAATTAGAGAGACCAATCACTACTGCTGAACTTAATACAGCTGCATCATCTCTGCAAAATGGGAAAAGCCCTGGGCCAGACGGCTTTCCCTCTGAATTCTTTAAAAAGTTTTGGCACAAGCTTGCCCCTTTGTTACTGAATATGTTCAATGAGTCATTTGAATTGGGCCGCTTACCTGACACACTCAATCAAGCTTCTATTTCGCTTCTCCTGAAGAAAGGCAAAGACCCGCTAGCCTGCACCTCTTACCGTCCAATAAGTCTATTGAATGTTGATTTTAAATTGTTATCTAAACTATTAGCATTACGTCTGGAATCCTTTCTTCCTTCCATCATTTCCCAGGACCAAACAGGGTTCATTCGAAATAGGCACTCTTTCTCTAACCTTAGGCGTCTGTTCAATGTACTTTATAATGTCCCGTCTTCCAACACAGACGAAGCCGTAATATCACTAGATGCCGAAAAGGCTTTTGATAGAGTAGAGTGGGGTTACCTCTTTTATGCCTTAGAGAAATTTGGTTTTAAGAACAATTTTATTTCATGGATTAAGTTACTTTACTCTGCCCCACAAGCTTCAGTCAGGACAAATAATGTTCAATCAGAATATTTTCGCCTATATCGCTCCACTAGGCAGGGCTGCCCTTTGAGCCCTCTATTATTCGCTATCGCCATCGAACCTCTCTCAATAGCCCTTCGTTCTAACCCTCACATTGTAGGCATATTTAGAAATGACACTCAGCTGAAAGTTTCCCTTTACGCTGATGACCTCCTTTTATATGTCTCAAACCTATCTGTTTCAGTCCCCGCCGCTCTTGCCACCCTTCAATCTTTCGGTCAAATATCTGGGTACAAATTGAATTTAAACAAAAGTGAGATATTTCCTATTAACCCTGCTGCTAAGATGTACCCTCTGAAAAATTTCCCCTTTAAAGTTGCCAACTATAGTTTTGTATATCTTGGAATCTGTGTCACTCACAAATTTGAAGATCTCTATAAGGCTAATTTTGCCCCCCTATTGACCAAAATACAGAAAGATTTTGAACGATGGTCACTGCTTAATTTGTCTTTGATTGCACGTGTCAATTCGGTCAAAATGAATGTACTCCCAAGACTCTCCTACTTGTTCCAGTGCATGCCCCTCTTTCTCCCTCAGTCTTTTTTTCGTAAACTAGATGGCCTGGTTTCAGATTTCATTTGGAATAAGAAGTCTCCTAGGCTGCGTAAACTATATTTGCAAAGACCAAAGTCATTAGGGGGGCTTGCCTTGCCAAATTTTAGGTTCTACTATTGGGCTACCAATATCAGGATTCTTAAATACTGGCTTCAATATGAGACTTTTGATCCTCCCCCTAAATGGTTAACTATGG
The DNA here is from genome assembly GCA_019142605.1 of Cephalopholis sonnerati. Classification (NCBI taxonomy): domain Eukaryota; kingdom Metazoa; phylum Chordata; class Actinopteri; order Perciformes; family Serranidae; genus Cephalopholis; species Cephalopholis sonnerati. The sequence goes on along the minus strand of JAGQAX010000009.1, from coordinate 7,378,286 downwards.
AGGCAAGGTCAGCGAATCCTGTTTCCTTGAAAGCCCTAGTGCACTCTCCTATTCACGCGTCCACTTTTCCCTACACCAAAAATGTGATTGTTAAGACCTCACTCAGAATCTGGGTCCAGTTTAAGCGTTACTTTGGCCTACAGACATACTCCATTTATGCACCGCTAGCAGCTAACCATGCTTTCCCTCCTTCCCTCTTAGATGGTGTTTTTTTACGGTGGACAAATTTTGGTATTCATAACTTTAAAGACCTGTATATTAATAATGTCTTTGCTACTTTTCAACAACTTTCAGATAAATTCTGCCTTCCTAAGCAACATTTCTTTAGATATTTACAGATCCGCAGCTTTGTTCATGATACATTTCCCAGTTTTCCTGATTTACCCCCTGATTCTGCTTTGGACAGTTTCTTGACACCAGTCCCTACTCTTAAAGGCTCCATCTCATATATCTATAATCAAATTAATAGTTTACGTTCAGAGCCCCTGGAATTAATTAAGTCACACTGGGAGGAGGACCTGGGGGTGACAGTATCTGAGGAAGTCTGGTCAGAGATTTTGAGACGGGTACATAAGTCTTCCATTTGTGCGAGACACAGCCTCATTCAATGCAAAGTTGTACACCGTACCTATTACACTAAGGCTCGACTGGCTAGGATCTATGATGGTGTGAATCCCACTTGTGATAGGTGTAAGCAATTTCCTGCGAACTTAATTCATACGCTCTGGAGTTGTCCGTCTCTATATAATTATTGGACTGAGATTTTCAACACTCTGTCAGAGGTAGTTGGGGAGAAAATAGAGCCAAATGCTCTGAGTGCACTATTTGGGGTTGCTCCCCCTTCCCTTATTAAGTCCAAAAAGGATGTGCTGGCTTTTGCCACCTTGATAGCCAGGCGACTGATTGTAATTAATTGGAAATCAGCAACACCGCCTTGTCATGCCCGCTGGATTAGAGACATCCTTTACTTTCTCAAACTGGAGAAAATCAGACTATCTTTATCAAACCGCTCCAATAAATTTGGGAAATTATGGGGCCCATTCCTACAGTTTGTTAAGAGGACAGAACTTCCACTCACCCCTGACTGACATGTTGGAAGCAACTTAGAGGGGTAGATATTATCATTATACTATTTCTGTTGTGTTGAGGGTCACATGCTGCTACTTTGACTTAGGATGTCTGTTGCTATTGTAATTGCCTATTATTACCTGACTGATGTGTCTGTGTCTCTTTCTTTTTATTTTGTTTAATTTCATTTGTTTATTTTTCTTTTTTCTGGCTTATTTTCTTTTATTGTATATTTCTGTTTTAGTCCTACACCATTTATTTACTTATTTATTTATTTATTTTCTCTTATGGCTGTTCTAGTTTAGTGAGCTGTTCGGGTATGCAGCAATATTTCAATGACCACTTTCATTTTCTGTTGTCTGTTTTTCTTTATAAGAAAAATTAACCACTTTACTTTTTGTAAATGTGTTTATTCAATTGTACTCATCTGCAAAACCCAATAAAAAAAAGTTGGAAAAAAAAAAAAGAATGCACCAGTGATTGGTCGTGAGATTGTTCATGAAATGTAGGCCACAGCATGTCAATTTAAGGTAAAAAAAAAAAAAAAGTGTGCGAAAAGATGTACTTCCTGTTGCCCGTAGGTGGCGCTGTGTGTAATCCCCAGAAATATCTACACATGGGTGTGTTCAGGGTGGGACTGTGATCAATCCTGTGAAGTTTGGGGGAGATTGGAACATGTATGCTGGAGTTCTGTACATGTATTGCGTCAGGCGCATGAAACAAGGAAGGGATTGACGGTTTAATGGCGGCCGCCCGCCCCCCCCCGCTCCCCCCCTACGTCGGCGCGTACGGGGATCCGCTACTGTGCGTGTCGACAGTGTTCAAGAAGGTTCCATTCAAAAGAACTGAGGGTCGGCCGAAGTCAATCACTCAGCGCGATGATCGTGATTGGACCTCCCGGTGGCATGATGTGACATCATCATCCGAGCACATAAAAGCCCCCTGCTGCAGGGCCTCGCCCCCCTCTTCACACCGACTCTGAGGTAAGAGACGTCTTTTTTACGTTAGCTCTCTGCTAGCTTGTTAGCCTTTTGTTTGATGACTTTGTGCTGCTATCTGTAGCTAACTTTAATGGGATACACTAATGACTAATGTATAAGTGTTTGATTACAACAACTACTGTGAAGTGTTAATGGCAGTGCTGCTAATGTGAGGTGGATTTTAAAGATTTATGGGTGGTTTTTGTTTATGCTAATGTGTGTTAGCTGTGTAATGTGCATGGTAATCCGCTAGGCCTCTGTGTGTACAGCTAACTACAGCTAACTTTTGTTGAATAAACTCAATGCCTAATATATAAGTGGTTGATTTAAAGTAATAAGGTGAAATGTAAAAAGCTGTGCTTTGGATTTGTGATGGATTTTTAATATTTATTGATTGATCAGTCAAGTGGCGCGATTTATGCTAATGAGGTCCGCTAGCTGCGTGTCTTTAGCGTTAGCCTTTTGTGTGTTAGCATTTCGGCTAACTATAGCTAACTTGCGTTGGATACACTCGACGTCTAGTGTACAAGTGGTTGATTTATAGGCACACTGTGAAATGTAAAGGGCAGTACACATGATGTGAGATGGATTGTAAAGTTTGATTTATGGATTTTGATCAAATAGCATGATCTATGCTAATGGCCGCTAGCCGTGTGTATTTAGCGTTAGCCTTTTGTGTGTTAGCATTTCAGCTGCGTACAGCTAACTTTAATGTGATAAACATGATGCCTAATGTACAAGTGGTTGATTAAAACAAATGCTGCGTAATGTTAAGCAGTGCAGTGGATGTGAGGTGGCTTTTTAAAATTTATTGATGGATTTTGATCGAATAGTAGGATTTTTGTTGCTACGCATGGTATGCAGTGTTATTGAACACAGCTATATTTAAGCTACATTTACCCACTGTTGATTAGCTGTTGTCTGACTGTACGGTGATGTGTTTATTGTATAGTTATACTGTTCAGTCCTGCTGAGACTGATATTACAGAGCGTAGGTGTCTGTCTGTGTTTGTGTTTGTGTCTCTGTCCGTGTTATCTAATCTAGTTGGGGTGTAGATTTATTTGTATAATGTATATAAATGTATTTAATGTGTGTGCTCTTGTGTAAAATCTGTTGTTCAAAGGAAAGATCCCTTAAATTGGAAGACTGTGTTAGTTAATCATGTTAAGAGAAAAGGCGCTGTGTGTGTGCCTGCCTGTAAAATGTCATGTAGTTTTGGTTGAGATTGAGTTGTGGCATTCATGTTGGTTTATGCGAGCTAAATGCTAATGTTGAGGGGAGAGAATTAGATGCTGTGCATGTGTGTGTCTGTGATATGTCATTTAGTTTTGGTTGAGACTGAGTTTTTTAATTTATGTTAGCTTTATGCTAGACTTTTGCTAATGTTGAGAGGAGAGAATTAGATGCTGTGCGTGTGTGTGCGTGTAATGTATGTAATGGTATTTAATGCAGATGCTCTTGTGTTAAACATACTGTTTAAAGGAAAGATACCTGCCTGTGTGTGTGTTTGTTTGTGTGATGGCCAGTTTTGCTTGAGACTGAGTGGATTTATTTAGAGACCTGTAGTGTCGGCCATTTTGGTTTTAGTAAGAACATGTATGTAATATGGATGCTGTTGTGTTAGCTGACTGTTTAAAAGACAGATGTTTTAAAATGGATGACTGTTAATCATGTTGAGAGGAGAGATTAGATGCTGTGCATGTGTGTGTGTGTCTGAAATGTCATCTAGTTTTGGTTGACATTGAGTTGTGGCATTCATGTTACCTTTATGCTAGCTAAATGCTAATGCTGAGAGACAGATTTGATGCCATGCCTGTGTGTGTTTGCGTGACACGTCATGTAGTTTTGGTTGAGACTGAGTTGTGGCATTCATGTTAGCTTTATGCTAGGCTAAATGCTAATGATGAGAGGAGAGCTTCCATGCTGTGCATATGTGTTTGCATGTGTGTCTGTGAAATGTCATCCAGTTTTGGTTGAGATTGAGTTGTGGCATTCATGTTAGCTTTATGCTAGGCTAATGCTAATGTTAAGAGAAGAGCTTCGATGCTATGCATGTGTGTTTGCCTGTGTGTCTGTGAAATGTCATGTAGTTTTTGTTGAGATTGAGTTGTGGCATTCATGTTAGCTTTATGCTAGGCTAATGCTAATGTTGAAAGGAGAGCTTCGATGATGTGCATGTGTGTTTACCTGTGTGTCTGTGAAATATGTAGTTTTTCTTGAGCTTGGGTTGTGGCATTCATGTTAGCTTTATGCTAGGCTAATGCTAATGTAGGGAGGAGAGTTTCGATGACGTGCATGTGTGGGCCTGTGTGTCTGATATGTCATGTAGTTTTTGTTGAGATTGAGTTGTGGCATTCATATTAGCTCAATGCTAGGCTAATGCTAATGTTGAGAGGAGAGTTTAGATGCTGTGTGTGTGTGTGTGTGTCTGTCAGCTAGTTTTGGTTGGGGTTGAGTTTTTTTAATTGATGTTAACTTTATGCTATGCTAATTGCTAATGTTAAAAGGTAGAGCTTCAGTGCTGTGCATGTGTGTGCGTGCGTGTGTGTGCCAGTGATACGTCAGGTTTTTTGGTTGAGATTGAGTTGTGGCATTCATGTTAGCTTTATGCTAGCTAAATGCTAATGCTGAGACGAAAGACTTGATGCTGTGCGTGTGTGTGCTCGGGATATGTCAGGTAGTTTTGCTTGAGGTTGAGTTTTTTAAGTTGATGTTAGCTTTATGCTAGGCTAAATGCTAATGTTGAGAGGAGAGCTTCGATGCCTTGCATGTGTGATTGCGTGTGTGTGTGTCTGATATGTCATCTAGTTTTGGTTGAGATTGAGTTGTGGCATTCATGTTAGCGTTATGCTAGGCTAAATGCTAATGATGAGAGGAACGACTTGATGCTGTGCGTGTGTGTGTTTGGGAAATGTTTGCTAATATGGTTGAGGTTGATTTTTTTTTTTTAATTGATGTTAGCTTTATGCTAGGCTAAATGCTAATGTTGAAAGGAGAGCTTCGATGGTGTGCATGTGTGTTTGCCTGTGTGTCTGTGAAATGTCATCTAGTTTTTGTTGAGATTGAGTTGTGGCATTCCTGTTAGCTTTATGCTAGGCTAATGCTAATGTTGAAAGGAGAGCTCCGATGCTGTGCATGTGTGTTTACCTGTGTGTCTGTGAAATGTCATCTAGTTTTTGTTGAGATTGAGTTGTGGCATTCATGTTAGCTTTATGCTAGGCTAATGCTAATTGTAGCAGCTAAAATATATTTCTTGCCATTTTGCTTTAGGTATTACGTCATTTCCATTGATTACGTCATTTGCGTTGGGCACAGCGGGGAGTGTGGTTATTTTCTTATTGTGTGTGGTGGCGGGAGTTCAAACAAAGAAAGAAAGAAAGAAGGAAAGAAAGACAGAGGGGGAAAGAGCCTCATATTTTTTGTTGACCGTACTTAAGTTTGTTTATCCACGTTCGGTCGTTATCTATTTCAGTTTACCATCATTACTATTTTTCCATTTTTTGCTTGGACTGCTTGTTTGCCTTTTTGAGTTTTTGTTACAATAAACTTTCAAAAATGGAATCTTTGGATGGAACGGGTCACAAAGGGCTCTCGTCTCTCAGCAGCTGAATTGTTTTAAAGACAGCAGCAACATTTAGTCAACAAAAAATATGAGGCTCTTTCCCCCTCTGTCTTTCTTTCCTTCTTTCTTTCTTTCTTTGGGATCACCTGAATCAGAACTTGATGATCGACCCCTCGACTTGCTCCTGGGACGGTGGGCTCCTCCTCGCCTCCTGTCGCTCTCCGAGCCGCTCCTGGAACCTGAACGGTCCCTGCGTTGAGGCCGACTCCGGTCAGGAGAGCCATCGCTGGAGTTCCTGCTGCCTGAGCGTCCCCGACCACGGGCGGTTCTCTTCGTGTCCGCAGACCGACTGCGTCCTCTCCTGACCTCCGGAGACCGAGACCTGCTCACTCTGGATCTGTTTCGCCGATCACGGCTCCGACTTCTGGACTTGGAGCGGGACCGACGTCGTGATTTCGATCCCATCACCACGAACTTTCTGTCAATGCGGGGATACCCCAATGGATTTCCACAGTGAGCTCAATATATGACCCCCTTGGAATATTGTCACCTGTCGTCTTGACTGCCAAGAAAATCCTGCAAGATCTGTGCAGAAAAAAGGTTGGTTGGGATGACGCTTTAACCGATTCCACTGTGCAGGAATGGATGCGATGGATACAGGAGCTTCATAAGTTAGAAAACTTCAATGTTGATAGATGTTTGAAACCCACAGACTTTGGAACTGTTGCATCTGCTCAGTTACATCACTTTTCAGATGCATGCGAAGTTGGTTATGGAACTGTCAGCTATCTGTTACTAAATAACACTCATGGCCAAGCACACTGTGGATTTGTGATGGGAAAAGCAAGAGTGGCTCCATTAAAGCCAGCCACTATCCCTCGAATGGAGTTGACCGCAGCTACAATGGCAAGCAGGATGGACACAGTGTGGAGAAAAGAACTACAGATGGAATTAGCAGATTCCATATTCTGGACTGATAGCACCTCCGTGCTCAAATACATCAACAACAAAACCACCAGATTCCGTACTTTTGTGGCCAGCAGAGTCACTGAAATTCACAAAGTCTCACATGCACAACAGTGGAGATTTGTTAACACAGCTACCAACCCAGCAGACATGGCATCTCGAGGTTTGAGAGTTGAAACCTTTCTTCAGAAAGAAATATGGCTGTCTGGACCTGAATTTCTTCTTCAGTCTCAGGAAAAGTGGCCTCAAAACCCGGATGGTTTGGAAAAAATCTCATCAAAAGACTCTGAAGTCAAAGGCATAACTGTAAATGCTACACAGGTAACAACTGAAAACATGGATCCAGTGACACACTTCATCCATAATTTCTCTGCCTGGACTCACCTGAAAAGAGCAGTAGCATGGATGCTCAGATTTAGAAAACTGCTTTTGTATCTCAGCAGAAAAAGAAAACAAGCAACTCATGTTGATATTCACTCAGACAACGTTCATCACAGAAACCTACCACAAAACAACACAAGAAATCTTCAGACTATGAAAAATTTTCATCTCACCGTGGAGGAACTGGCTGCTGCTGAATTGGAGATAGTCTGCTTCTGTCAGAAGAGGAGGTTTGCAGATGAAATCGCAAGTCTAAGGAAAGGAATGAACGTCAAGCGGACCAGCCACATTCATAAACTCAATCCTATGTTGGACAAAGACGTGTTACGTGTTGGAGGCCGCTTAAGCAGAGCAGCAATGCCAGAAGAGGTGAAACATCCAATGATATTGGCTAAAGATTTCAACATTTCTGATCTGATTCTGCGACATATTCATGAAAAGGTGGGTCATGGTGGTCGCAACCATATGTTATCCATCCTGCGTCAAAAATACTGGATTCCTGGTGCCACTGTGTTGATCAGAAAGATACTGTCAAGATGTGTTACCTGTCGGCGTGTAAACGCTACCCCTGGTCAACAGCAGATGGCAGACTTGCCATTGGACAGAGTCACTCCAGATGAACCCCCATTCACCTACGTTGGAGTGGACTACTTTGGACCCTTCGGAGTGAAGCAAGGAAGGAAAGTTGCGAAGCGCTATGGTGTTATTTTCACATGTTTGGCTATAAGAGCAGTTCACATTGAAGTGGCATCGTCACTTGACACAGACTCTTTTATCAATGCCCTTCGGCGCTTTATTGCCAGACGTGGTCAGATTAAAGAACTTCGATCTGATAATGGCACCAATTTTGTAGGAGCTCAGCGGGAGTTGAAAGAAGCAATCGAAAGCTGGAATCAGAGTCAGATTCACGACGCTCTGCTTAACAAGGGAATCAACTGGATCTTCAATCCCCCTGCTGGTTCACATCATGGCGGCGTTTGGGAAAGATTGATTAAATCAGTGCGAAAGGTTCTGAACTCAACTTTAAATGTACAAAACCTTGATGAAGAGGGTCTTCACACAGTTTTATGTGAAGCTGAGGCAATCCTCAACAGCCGTCCAGTCACCAAGGCTTCGACAGATCCAAATGACCTTGAAGCACTTACCCCAAACCACCTTCTTCTCCTCAAAACCATGCCTTCATTACCACCAGGACAGTTTAAACAGGACGACATATATACTAGACGCAGATGGAGACAAATCCAGTACATGTCAGACCTGTTCTGGAAAAGATGGATTAAAGAATATCTTCCACAACTTCAAGAAAGACAGAAATGGTCTAAAATCAAACGCAACTTCACAACAGGAGACATTGTAATCATCATGGATGATTCAGCACCTCGAAACACCTGGCTGACTGGAAAAATCACAGAGACTATTCCGGATAAAAGAGGTCTCGTTCGTCATGTCCGGATCAAGACGAAGACTGGATTTCTGAACAGACCAATCAACAAAATCTGCCTTCTATTGGAGTCAGAAGAACTTTGAAACCCAGACTGACTTTGCTTTTGTTTTGAACTTTGACCTTTGCCCCTTGCGCACTACAGTACATACACACATACACTATGGACTATGGACTGATCCAGAGTGGCAATAAGGATCACTCTTTCTCATGCACGTCTAGCATTCTTATGAAGGAAGAAGATTTTCATAATGAACTTTATGTTGAAATGTACTTGTATGTGTGGTTATCATTTATTGTGTAATTATTATTGTTTGAATTATAATAATTAGGGGCCGGTATTGTAGCAGCTAAAATATATTTCTTGCCATTTTGCTTTAGGTATTACGTCATTTCCATTGATTACGTCATTTGCGTTGGGCACAGCGGGGAGTGTGGTTATTTTCTTATTGTGTGTGGTGGCGGGAGTTCAAACAAAGAAAGAAAGAAAGAAGGAAAGAAAGACAGAGGGGGAAAGAGCCTCATATTTTTTGTTGACCGTACTTAAGTTTGTTTATCCACGTTCGGTCGTTATCTATTTCAGTTTACCATCATTACTATTTTTCCATTTTTTGCTTGGACTGCTTGTTTGCCTTTTTGACTTTTTGTTACAATAAACTTTCAAAAACACATCGGACCTGTGGAATCTTTGGATGGAACGGGTCACAAAGGGCTCTCATCTCTCAGCAGCTGAATTGTTTTAAAGACAGCAGCAACACTAATGTTGAAAGGAGAGCTTCAGTGCTGTGCATGTGTGTGCATGCGTGTGTGTGCCAGTGATATGTCAGCTAGTTTTGGTTGAGATTGAGTTGTGGCATTCATGTTAGCTTTATGCTAGGCTAATGCTAATGTTGAGAGGAGAGCTTCGATGCTGTGCATGTGTGTTTGCGTGTGTATGTCTGTGATATGCCATCTAGTTTTGGTTCAGATTGAGTTGTGGCATTCATGTTAGCTCTATACTAGCTAAATGCTAATGCTGAGAGGAAAGACTTGATGCTGTGCGTGTGTGTTTTTGGGATATATAAGCTAGTTTTGGTTGAGATTTAATTTTTTTTAATTGATGTTAGCTTCATGCTAGGCTAATGCTAATGTTGAGCGGAGAGCTTCGATGATGTGCATGTGTGTTTGCCTGTGTGTCTGTGAAATATCATCTAGTTTTTGTTGAGATTGAGTTGTGGCATTCATGTTAGCTTTATGCTAGGCTAATGCTAATGTTGAGAGGAGAGCTTCAATGCTGTGCATGTGTGTTTGCCTGTGTGTCTGTGAAATGTCATGTAGTTTTTGTTGAGATTGAGTTGTGGCATTCATGTTAGCTTTATGCTAGGCTAATGCTAATGTTGAGAGGAGAGCTTCGATGATGTGCATGTGTGGGCCTGTGTGTCTGAAATGTCATCTAGTTTTTGTTGAGATTGAATTGTGGCACTCATGTTAGCTTTATGCTAGCTAAATGCTTATGCTGACAGGAAAGACTTGATCCTGTGCGTGTGTGTGTTTGGGAAATGTCAGCTAGTTTTTGTTGAGATTGACTTGTGGCATTCATGTTAGCTTTATGCTAGGCTAATGCTAATGTTGAGAGGAGAGCTTCGATGGTGTGCATGTGTGTTTGCCTGTGTGTCTGTGAAATGTCATCTAGTTTTTGTTGAGATTGAGTTGTGGCATTCCTGTTAGCTTTATGCTAGGCTAATGCTAACGATGAGAGGAGAGCTTCGATGCTGTGTATGTGTGTCAGCTAGTTTTGGTTGAGGTTGAGATTTTTTAATTGATGTTAGCTTTATGGTAGGCTAAATGCTAATGTTGAGAGGAGAGCTTCAATGCAGTGTTTGTGTGTGTGTCTGTGAAATGTCATCTAGTTTTTTTTGAGATTGAGTTGTGGCATTCATGCTAGCTTTATGCTAGGCTAATGCTAATGTAGAGAGGAGAGCTTCGATGCTGTGTGTGTTTGTGTGTGTCGGCTAGTTTTGGTTGGGGTTGAGTTGTATTAATCGATGTTAGCTTTATGCTACGCTAAAAGGTAATGTTGAGAGGAGAGCTTTGATGCGGTGCATGTGTTTGTGTGCGTGTCTGTGACATGTCATCTAGTTTTTGTTGAGATTGAGTTATGGTATTCATGTTAGTTTTTTGCCAGGCTAATGCTTATGAGAGGAGAGCCTAGATGCTGTGTGTGTGTGTGTGTGTGTGTGTGTGTGTGTGTGTGTGTGTGTGTGTGTGTGTCAGCTAGTTTATAGTTGATTTTAGTTCTATGCTATGCTAAATGGTAATGTTGAGAGGACAGCTTCAATGCTGTGCAAGTGTGTGTGCGTGGTTGAGATTGAGTTGTGGCATACATGTTAGTTTATGCTAGCTAAATGCTAATGTTTAGAAGAGATAGTTGATGCTGTGCATGTGTGTGTGCATTTAATGTATGTAATGGTATTTAATACGGATGTTCTTGTGTTAAACATACTGTTTAAAGGAAAGATCCCTGCCTGTGTGTATGTGTGTGTGTGATGGTCAGTTTTGCTTGAGAATTAGTTGATTTATTTAGAGAGTTGTAGTGTCGGCCATTTTGCTGTCAGTAAGAACATGTATTTAATTTGAATGCTGTTGTGTTAGCTGACCATATTTTTTGAAGGACAGACCCTCTAAAATTGATGACTGTGTGTTAGTTTATCGTGTTGACAGGAAAGATTAGATGCTGTACATTCGTGTGTCATCCTGATATGTAGGTTAGTTTTGTTTGACATTGAGTCGTGTAATGTAGAGACATACAGTGTCAGCCATTTTACTTTCAAGAACAACATATATTTAAGATGGAAGCTGTTAGTTGAGCGTATTGTTTAAATGAAAGAACCTGTTTTAATGTTAGAGATTTTTTTTTTGACATACCTGTGGATGAGTTTATCCAGGATGTGTAGAGAGAAACGCTTTTAAATTAAAATCTCAGTTATCTCAATGTGTCTAGCAGGCATTTAATTGCACAGTTTTTTATGTCAAGCTCATTGTTAAATAATGTTTTTTTTTTCCATCTACAGATATTCTTCTCACTTGGCTGTGTGATCTGGTGCTCTCCTGTGATTGACCTGCGACTATCTGCTCATCCAGGACCTCTACACACATTCATTCATACATTCATTCCATCAACTTTCAACACACAACTAATAGCACATTTTTGATTGTTTCCATACAGACACAGACAGACACACACACACACACACAAACCCACACATACATACATACACACACACGCACACATGCACACTTGAGGTGTCGATCTACTGCTGGCAAGGTAAGACGAGCATTTTATATATTTGAAGGCTGAGGTCAGAGTCTGCGTGGTAAAGTATGGCTTTTATGTGTGATTAGCTGACAGTCATAGTGATTTGTACATATTCTGTATGAATGTTGAAGTAATTTTTTTTGGTTGTTTTTGTGTTTGTTTAGATGCCCCGTGCGAAGTCCCACCGGCGTGCCCAGGCCCTGAGGAGGAGGATGGCGACGGCGCAGACCTGGACCCCCCTGCCGCCTGTCTCCGAGTTCGTTGCTCGTATGTATCAAATAGTTTTTTTTGGTTGTTGTTGTTGTTGGGTTTTTTTTTTACATGTTTCAACGATACAGATAAAATGTTATTGAAAGATGTGTTAATCTTGTGCTGACACTGTTCAATTTTGATCTGTCTGACCAGGCCGCGGTACCGGGTACCGCCACCGTGTGCGGAGATGGCCAACTTCGGAGCTGACCCAGCGCAGCTTCAAGTTGGTCACTCCAGCCCAGCGTCCGGACCAGAAGGTATTATTTGTCTTATTCGTAAGACAGTGATGGTTGCATGGTGTCACGGTTGGTGTCTCTGTTCTAAAGTGATGTCTCTTTTGTTGCAGCTGGTGTTCGTCGTTGGAGATTCCCATCTGCGCTCCATGGTGGACGGGTTCGCGGCCATCCCCGAGGGATCCCTGTCTTTTGCTTTTCTGTCTGTTCCAGGTGCAGAGGCCAGGGAGCTGAGGACGGAGGTGCTGCACGCAGATGTCCCGTGGGCCCCGGACGCTGTGTGTGTGCTCGCTCCGAGCAACAACCTCACTGCCAGCAGGACCATCGGTGAGGCGGCGTTGGACTTCGGTGCGCTCCTGACCACGGTCTGCAGCCGCTGGCCCAAGGTTTGTTTTATTTACTTTAGTCCTTTTTGTTTTTTTTCGTAATTGCAGTTACTGTTGTCAGTATTTATTTGGTAGTTGTGAGCAGAGTGTTGAGTCATGTTGTTATTTAAGGGCATTAACAAAGAAATGTTGTTTCAAAGGTCTTTGTTCTGGACTTCCCTCCCCGTCTGAGCATGGACCTGGGCCTCCAAGAGCAGCTGCGTCAGGAATACCACCGTGTCGCAGCACGCATGGGTAAGTTCCAGTTGTGGTCATCAGCACAGTTGTAGTCGATGTAATGTGCAATGCAAGATCATTTCTACAAGTGTAAATATTAGAAGGACTGATGATGTTTCTTTCATGTGTGTAAGGTCTCCCCTACGTGTCTGTGGCAGCGCACTTCCCAGTCCATCGGTTGGAGCTGTGGTGCCATGATGGCGTAAGTACAGCATACTTTGTTTGCGTGACATAACACATGGAAGAGTTTGATGTTTTTGTCATGGCAGTTTGACATGTGGACTGACATGTTGGTTGTGTTTTACTCTCTCTAAGGTGCACCTCAGCGACTCCGATGGCATGCCCATCCTGGTGCAGCTGCTGTGGAACTCCGCGTTCCTTCAGCTGGCACCACCGGCGCCCACGCCCCCGGTGTCTCCCCGGAGATCGCCGCGGGGCAGGGTGTCCCCCACTCTGGTCGTGATGGGGCATGCTCGCGTGCCTCGTCACAGTGACCCCTGCGAGTGGGCGGTGGTTGGACGGCGGGGCAAGGTAAAGTGTTTTTTTAAGGCAATGTTTGGCTTTATGTTGTGCAAAATTTTTGTGTGTCCAAAAATTAATTCTAAGCAACTCCGTTTTTGTTTTTAAGGCTGGAACACCTCCGGTGGGACAGTCTGTCATCCCGTCCAACCCCGTGTGGTTCAGCAGTGGCATGTTGGATGCCATGGAGAAGGTTGCCCCTTCTTCTGGCTCTGACTGCCCTGCTGATCCGCCAGCCGGCCAGGTAAGCTGTTTACACATTGTGTCAATACTGTTGAGGTGAAACGGGAAGACAGTTCTTACAAAGGTTTGTTTTCCTTCCTACAGACCTTCCGTGTGAAGCGTCAGCCGAGAGGTGTTGCCACATCACGCAGAGGACGAAAGCGGCAGGTTAGTGTGATTTTTTTGGGGGGATGTTAATGATGTGGAATTTTTTCATACATTCCTAAAACATGCTGCAACAAAGTGAATGATGTGTTTTAATTGTTTTTTTATTCTGTCTCATTAGGCTCCGGCAACACCTGCGCCTGCCCCTGTGACCGAGTCTGCCTCCAAGCCCGGCCCAGCAGTCGAGGAGGTTTGTTTAATGTTTCTTGTTATGTCACTTATTGATGATTTTAGGAAGCAATAACGTCTTTTTTGGCTGCGTTATTTAGTAAAAGCGTGTGTTTTGTTTTTTGTGCCAGGTGGCGGTCACAGTCCAGGAGTCCACGGGGGAGGAGGTTGCTGCAGCGTGCCTTGCCGTGCCGATGGAGTCCGCCGTCCAGGAGATGCCACAGAAGATCGGCAAAGATAAGGCTGTTTTTGTTCCTTTTGTTAGTGTTCCTGATGTTAGTACAGTTGTGTTAGAGTCAGACAGTGATGTTGTGGCAGCAGAGGGTCGTAGAGGGTTTAGGCTGGATAAAGCTGTGAGGGGATCGTTCCACCAGGGAGATGAGCGGTTTGTGTATGGAGGTCAGCAGTGTATGGCTATAGCTTTGGCCAGCTTAGCCAAACACACATTGTCGAGTGTGTTCTCGTGGGCTAGGTGTGATGTGGATCGCGCGTTGGTGGTAGGTGACGAGTTGTACACTAGTTTGCGTGACCTGAACATTTTTACGCATGCGTCACATCTGCTGTCTGTTGCAGATTTGCCGCAGCAGTTAGTGTTAGAGAAGCAGATGTTTAGGTTGGGGTTGAGTTGTATTAATCGATGTTAGCTTTATGCTACGCTAAAAGGTAATGTTGAGAGGAGAGCTTTGATGCGGTGCATGTGTTTGTGTGCGTGTCTGTGACATGTCATCTAGTTTTTGTTGAGATTGAGTTATGGTATTCATGTTAGTTTTTTGCCAGGCTAATGCTAATGATGAGAGGAGAGCCTAGATGCTGTGTGTGTGTGTGTGTGTGTGTGTGTGTGTGTGTGTGTGTGTGTGTGTGTGTGTCAGCTAGTTTATAGTTGATTTTAGTTCTATGCTATGCTAAATGGTAATGTTGAGAGGACAGCTTCAATGCTGTGCAAGTGTGTGTGCGTGGTTGAGATTGAGTTGTGGCATACATGTTAGTTTATGCTAGCTAAATGCTAATGTTTAGAAGAGATAGTTGATGCTGTGCATGTGTGTGTGCATTTAATGTATGTAATGGTATTTAATGCGGATGTTCTTGTGTTAAACATACTGTTTAAAGGAAAGATCCCTGCCTGTGTGTATGTGTGTGTGTGATGGTCAGTTTTGCTTGAGAATTAGTTGATTTATTTAGAGAGTTGTAGTGTCGGCCATTTTGCTGTCAGTAAGAACATGTATTTAATTTGAATGCTGTTGTGTTAGCTGACCATATTTTTTGAAGGACAGACCCTCTAAAATTGATGACTGTGTGTTAGTTTATCATGTTGACAGGAAAGATTAGATGCTGTACATTCGTGTGTCATCCTGATATGTAGGTTAGTTTTGTTTGACATTGAGTCGTGTAATGTAGAGACATACAGTGTCGGCCATTTTACTTTCAAGAACAACATATATTTAAGATGGAAGCTGTTAGTTGAGCGTATTGTTTAAATGAAAGAACCTGTTTTAATGTTAGAGATTTTTTTTTGACATAACTGTGGATGAGTTTATCCAGGATGTGTAGAGAGAAACGCTTTTAAATTAAAATCTCAGTTATCTCAATGTGTCTAGCAGGCATTTAATTGCACAGTTTTTTTATGTCAAGCTCATTGTTAAATAAAGTAATGTTTTTTTTTCCATCTACAGATATTCTTCTCACTTGGCTGTGTGATCTGGTGCTCTCCTGTGATTGACCTGCGACTATCTGCTCATCCAGGACCTCTACACACATTCATTCATACATTCATTCCATCAACTTTCAACACACAACTAATAGCACATTTTTGATTGTTTCCATACAGACACAGACACAGACAGACACACAGACACACACACACACACACACAAACCCACACATACATACATATACACACACACACACACGCACACTTGAGGTGTCGATCTACTGCTGGCAAGGTAAGACGAGCATTTTATATATTTGAAGGCTGAGGTCAGAGTCTGCGTGGTAAAGTATGGCTTTTATGTGTGATTAGCTGACAGTCATAGTGATTTGTACATATTCTGTATGAATGTTGAAGTAATTTTTTTTGGTTGTTTTTGTGTTTGTTTAGATGCCCCGTGCGAAGTCCCACCGGCGCGCCCAGGCCCTGAGGAGGAGGATGGCGACAGCGCAGACCTGGACCCCCCTGCCGCCTGTCTCCGAGTTCGTTGCTCGTATATATCAAATAGTTTTTTTTGGTTGTTGTTGTTGTTGGATTTTTTCTTTACATGTTTCAACGATACAGATAAAATGTTATTGAAAGATGTGTTAATCTTGTGCTGACACTGTTCAATTTTGATCTGTCTGACCAGGCCGCGGTACCGGGTACCGCCACCGTGTGCGGAGATGGCCAACTTCGGAGCTGACCCAGCGCAGCTTCAAGTTGGTCACTCCAGCCCAGCGTCCGGACCAGAAGGTATTATTTGTCTTATTCGTAAGACAGTGATGGTTGCATGGTGTCACGGTTGGTGTCTCTGTTCTAAAGTGATGTCTCTTTTGTTGCAGCTGGTGTTTGTCGTTGGAGATTCCCATCTGCGCTCCATGGTGGACGGGTTCGCGGCCATCCCCGAGGGATCCCTGTCTTTTGCTTTTCTGTCTGTTCCAGGTGCAGAGGCCAGGGAGCTGAGGACGGAGGTGCTGCACGCAGATGTCCCGTGGGCCCCGGACGCTGTGTGTGTGCTCGCTCCGAGCAACAACCTCACTGCCAGCAGGACCATCGGTGAGGCGGCGTTGGACTTCGGTGCGCTCCTGACCACGGTCTGCAGCCGCTGGCCCAAGGTTTGTTTTATTTACTTTAGTCCTTTTTGGTTTTTTTTCGTAATTGCAGTTACTGTTGTCAGTATTTATTTGGTAGTTGTGAACAGAGTGTTGAGTCATGTTGTTATTTAAGGGCATTAACAAAGAAATGTTGTTTCAAAGGTCTTTGTTCTGGACTTCCCTCCCCGTCTGAGCATGGACCTGGGCCTCCAAGAGCAGCTGCGTCAGGAATACCACCGTGTCGCAGCACGCATGGGTAAGTTCCAGTTGTGGTCATCAGCACAGTTGTAGTCGGTGTAATGTGCAATGCAAGATCATTTCTACAAGTGTAAATATTAGAAGGACTGATGATGTTTCTTTCATGTGTGTAAGGTCTCCCCTACGTGTCTGTGGCAGCGCACTTCCCAGTCCATCGGTTGGAGCTGTGGTGCCATGATGGCGTAAGTACAGCATACTTTGTTTGCGTGACATAACACATGGAAGAGTTTGATGTTTTTGTCATGGCAGTTTGACATGTGGACTGACATGTTGGTTGTGTTTTACTCTCTCTAAGGTGCACCTCAGCGACTCCGATGGCATGCCCATCCTGGTGCAGCTGCTGTGGAACTCCGCGTTCCTTCAGCTGGCACCACCGGCACCCACGCCCCCGGTGTCTCCCCGGAGATCGCCGCGGGGCAGGGTGTCCCCCACTCTGGTCGTGACGGGGCATGCTCGCGTGCCTCGTCACAGTGACCCCTGCGAGTGGGCGGTGGTTGGACGGCGGGGCAAGGTAAAGTGTTTTTTTAAGGCAATGTTTGGCTTTATGTTGTGCAAAATTTTTGTGTGTCCAAAAATTAATTCTAAGCAACTCTGTTTTTGTTTTTAAGGCTGGAACACCTCCGGTGGGACAGTCTGTCATCCCGTCCAACCCCGTGTGGTTCAGCAGTGGCATGTTGGATGCCATGGAGAAGGTTGCCCCTTCTTCTGGCTCTGACTGCCCTGCTGATCCGCCAGCCGGCCAGGTAAGCTGTTTACACATTGTGTCAATACTGTTGAGGTGAAACGGGAAGACAGTTCTTACAAAGGTTTGTTTTCCTTCCTACAGACCTTCCGTGTGAAGCGTCAGCCGAGAGGTGTTGCCACATCACGCAGAGGACGAAAGCGGCAGGTTAGTGTGATTTTTTTGGGGGGATGTTAATGATGTGGAATTTTTTCATACATTCCTAAAACATGCTGCAACAAAGTGAATGATGTGTTTTAATTGTTTTTTTATTCTGTCTCATTAGGCTCCGGCAACACCTGCGCCTGCCCCTGTGACCGAGTCTGCCTCCAAGCCTGGCCCAGCAGTCGAGGAGGTTTGTTTAATGTTTCTTGTTATGTCACTTATTGATGATTTTAGGAAGCAATAACGTCTTTTTTGGCTGCGTTATTTAGTAAAAGCGTGTGTTTTGTTTTTTGTGCCAGGTGGCGGTCACAGTCCAGGAGTCCATGGGGGAGGAGGTTGCTGCAGCGTGCCTTGCCGTGCCGATGGAGTCCGCCGTCCAGGAGATGCCACAGAAGATCGGCAAAGATAAGGCTGTTTTTGTTCCTTTTGTTAGTGTTCCTGATGTTAGTACAGTTGTGTTAGAGTCAGACAGTGATGTTGTGGCAGCAGAGGGTCGTAGAGGGTTTAGGCTGGATAAAGTTGTGAGGGGATCGTTCCACCAGGGAGATGAGCGGTTTGTGTATGGAGGTCAGCAGTGTATGGCTATAGCTTTGGCCAGCTTAGCCAAACACACATTGTCGAGTGTGTTCTCGTGGGCTAGGTGTGATGTGGATCACGCGTTGGTGGTAGGTGACGAGTTGTACACTAGTTTGCGTGACCTGAACATTTTTACGCATGCGTCACATCTGCTGTCTGTTGCAGATTTGCCGCAGCAGTTAGTGTTAGAGGAGCAGATGTTTAGCTTTAGCTACGGTGACACGGTATTAGGTGAAGTAGGCGTGAGTGAGGGTGAACACATCGACAGCGGTGTGTTCATCAGTCTGAGAAATGGACTGGAGAGGATCTTCAGTCAGTATAGTACATGTCTTCTGACACTGTGTGGGAATAGCTCTGCCATCATTTGTGAGGGTGGACGGTTTGCTGTGGTAGACAGTCACTCGCGTAGTGACATTGGCTTGTTGCAGAGCAATGCTACAAGTGTGGCATTGCAGTTTGCTTTTCTGGATGACCTGTATGAGTACATCTGTTGTTTGGCAGACAGTCTCAGCTCTAGGGAGAAGCTCTTTGAGCTGAGCGGTGTTAGGGTCAGTGGGTGTGCAAGCCCAGTGCTGTCTTGCGTTTTTGTCGAGAGCTGTGTCACTGGGATGAGTACTGCTCCAGTGGCAGAGTGTAGTAAGGTTTCTGAGGCCAAGGTAGAACACATTTCTTCAGGAAAGTGTGTTTCTGAGTGTGGTGTTGGTGTAGCTGTAAGTCCAGCACTGTCTGGCATTTCTGTTGTGTCTTTAGTCAGTCAGGTCAGCAGTGGTTCCACGGCAGAGTCTACAGTTAGTGATGGTAAAAGGCGTAAAATTTCTTCTGGCACTAGTGTGTTGAAGAAATTAAAGACATTTGATGTTGGTGAAGTTAATGCAGATGTCGAATTTGTTAGTGCTGTGGCAAATGAAGAGCTGCTCTTCCGTCCCCTTAGTGTAGACGTCTGTAAGGCTTTGTGTAGTAAATTAAATGTAGACTTTGTGAAGGTCAGTGGTTCGGTGTCAACAGAGGTGGGATTGTTAGGAGTTCCATGTTTGAATGAGAGGATTGTGGGTGATGGTAACTGCTTCTTCAGAGCCATCTCTCAGGCTGTGAGTGGCTCACAGAAGCACCATCGCAAGATTAGGCTAGCTGTATGTAAAGAGTTAGAAAGTAATGCAGCTAAGTATGGCAGTCTGCTTAGAACTGAGTATTCGTCTGTTTCAGAGTATCTTCAGCAGTCCAGGATGAGAAATGTGAACAGTTGGGCTACAGAGGTAGAAATTCAGGTCACAGCAGATTGGTTAGGAGTTAGTGTTTGTACTTTTTATGATGGACGTTGGTTGAAGTACAAATGTAACAGTAAGTGTTTGTCAGAAGAGTGTATTTATGTAGAGAATGTCATGGGACAGCATTTTGAGAACACGGTTTGTGTGTTTAAGCCTGGACTGCAGGTTTGTTATTGTTATTGTAAAGTTAGTGAAATGTCAGGTTATAGCATTAGGTCTAGAGTGACAGATGTTGTGGATAGTGACAAGTTAGCAGTTGGGCGTGGTGAATGTGTAGGGTCTGAAGGTGTAGGTATTAAGTCAGTGAAATCAAAGTATTTGAGGCAGAAAAAAGGGACACAGGAGAAATCGAGTACATTGTTTAGGGAGAGACGTCGAGTGAAGTTTAGGAAGATGTATCAGGAAAATGTCTTGTATAGAGATAGTGTTAAAGCGAGGAGGGTTAGTGAATATCAAGAGAACATTGAGTACAAAAACAGGGTTAAAGCTATCAGTAAAGCTAAGAGTATGGCAAAGTATAGAGGAAGTATCGAGTACAGGGAGAAGATTAAAGGGACGAGTGTTAGGAAATACAGAGACAGTGTTGAGCACCGAGAGAGGAAGAAAAGGATGACTTTTAGGAAATATAGGGACAGTGTTGAGCACCGAGAGAGGAAGAAAAGGATGAGTTTTAGGAAATATAGAGACAGTGTTGAGCACCAAGAGAGGAAGAAAAGGATGAGTTTTAGGAAATATAGAGACAGTGTTGAGTACCGAGAGAGGAAGAAAAGGATGAGTGTTAGTAAATATAGAGACAGTGTTGAGCATAGAGAGAGGGTTATGGACAGCATCAGGTTGAGTAGGAAGCAGAGGATGGAGAAGTCAGAAGACTTTGCTTTTGTTATGGAGAAGTTTTTGGAACAGTTCACAGATGGTCCAGATTTTGTGTGTTGTGTGTGTCATAGGTTGTTGTTTAAAAATCAGGTGCAGAGCTGTGTAAGGGAAGTTTATGGTAGAAGTTTAGCTACAGCTGGCATTGCAAACAGTTGTATTAGTGAGAAGTATTTGCACAGGTGTAATGATGAGTGTGTTGTGCCCTGTCAGTTGGTGTTGTGTAGAGGTCAGCTGTGGATTTGTCATACGTGTCATCGGAAGATTAGTGCAGGGGAGATGCCAGCTGAGTGTTGGGGTAACAACTTGCAAGTAGATCCCGTTCCACCAGAACTGGGATGTTTGAATAGTATAGAGCAGCATTTGATAGCCTTGCACATTCCTTTCATGAAAATGTTGGCATTGCCTAAAGGGGGGCAAAATGGAGTACACGGTCCAGTGACCTGTGTTCCAGCCAACATTACACAGACTAGTAATCTGTTGCCACGGTCGAGTATGGAAGGGTCTTTGGTGCAGGTGAAGTTAAAGTGAAAGTTGACGTACAAAGGACATTATGAGTACAAGTTTGTGGATACGTTGCATGTAAGACGGGCGCTGGAGTATTTGAAGAGGACCAATGTTCATTACAGAGACATTGAGTTCAATGAGGAGTGGGTTAATGAGTTTTGTAGGCAGGAAGATGGGGACAAGGAAGAAGCTGGGTCAGGTAGTGAGGATGAAGCTGGTAGAGGAAGTGAGGTCACTGGTCAGGTTAGAGAAGAGGCTGAGGTTGATGGAGAAGAATCAGCAGACATAGTACAAGATGAAATGTTACATGACAGACAGCAGCACTGCATGTTTCAGGACACTTGTCTTATGCCTGTTGATATTGGTCAGGAAGCATTAGATCAGTATTTTGAGGATATTGTGAATATAGTGCCTGCAGAGGGTAATAGTCCAGTTAGGATGCTTTCTGACCAGAGTAATGAAGCAAAGTGTTTCCCTGTGTTGTTTCCTTTGGGTAATAAGACCTTTCATGACAGTCGGTGTTATAAGTTGAGTCTGTCGCGTTATTTTAATAATAGGATTATGCTAGCCAATGGTCGTTTTGCGCGTAACGTAGAATACATTTTTTTTGCTCAGTACATGTCTGAGATAGATCAGGTTATGTCGAGTGTTTCTGTGGCGTTGCGCAAAGGTAAGGCGGGTCAGAGGTCTCAAAGGGTTACTCAGAATATGTTGAAGGACGAGGAGTCTCTGAAGCAGTTGTTGGAGTTTGATGATGGGTTTAGGTTTCTCAAAGCGATACGGGGTACGCCTGCTTTCTGGCAGTCAGTGCAGAAGGATGTCTTGGCCTGTGTGCGTCAGTTAGGGATTCCGACGTGGTTTTGCTCATTTTCATCTGCAGATCTGCGCTGGCAGAATCTCCTGACCAGCATCCTGAAGCAGGAAGGCAGAATGCAGACGGTAGAGGATTTGGAGTGGGCAGACAGGTGTGAGTTGTTGCGTCGCAACCCGGTTACAGCAGCGAGGATGTTTGATTACAGATGGCATTGTTTTCTGAGAGAGGTTCTCATGTCTCCTTCTCAACCAATTGGCAAAATCACAGATAGCTTTTACAGAGTGGAGTTTCAGCAGCGTGGTTCTCCTCATGTTCACTGTTTGTTTTGGATTGAGGGTGCTCCTAAAATTGATAAGAATACAGACCAGGAAGTTGTAGAGTTTATTGATAAGTACATATCGTGTGAGTTACCCTCAGATGATGACGCATTATTGGACATTGTGTCATCAGTGCAAACACATTCCAAACGACATTCTAAGTCATGCAGAAAAAATAAGACTGTATGTCATTTTAATTTCCCAAAACCTGTGTCTTTGCGCACATTCATTTGTAAAGTAGAAGTAAAAAAATGCAAATGTGACAAGAAGAAGGCAGAGGAGACGGGGCAGGCTTCTCGGTCAGAAAACAAACCAGTCTGTAAGTGTTTTGACAAAAGCGATAAGATGCGAGTAGATGTTGCGCAGTCTATCTTGGAGTCAGTGAAGATAGCAGTACAAAGTGAGTCGTATGGTAGTGTAGAGGAGCTGTTTATGAGTCTGGGCATTGATCAGTATGTCTTTGAAGAGGCTTATAGGAGACTGCAGAACAAGACAAAGGTAGTTTATAAGAGAGGGGTAAATGAAGTTTGGGTTAATCAGTATAGCAAGAAGTTGTTGAAGTGTTGGAACGCCAATATTGACCTGAGCTTTGTAACTGATGCGTATGCGGTTGTTGTGTATATAATATCGTATATAACAAAAGCAGAGAGAGAAATTGGCCTGTTATTGAGTAATGCCCAAAAAGAAGCTAAAAAACAAGGAAATGTCTCTGCTAAAGATGCATTCAAACAGTTAGGCAGTGTGTATTTGCACAATAGGGACGTTAGTGCTCAGGAGGCGGTGTATAGGTTAACTAACTTGCATTTGAAGGAGTGCTCTAGGAAGGCTGTGTTTGTGCCGACAGGGAGTAATACAGTGAAGATGAGTTTACCCCTCAATGTTTTGAAGGAGAGAGCGTCTTCACATGATCTTAGGACAGAAGATATGTGGATGACAAGCTTAGTGGATAGATATAGGAACAGGCCCGACGATGACGTCTTTGAAAATATGTGTATGGCCACATTTGCGTCGGAGTATCGTGTTCTTACCAGAAACGAAATGTCTGAAGACAGGATTGAATTGAAAAATGGTTTGGGCTTCATTTTGAGGAGAACACGTGCTCAGTTTGCTGTTGTTCGGTACATGCGTTTTAGTTTAGAGAAATATCCCGAGGAACATTATCAGAGTTTGCTGCAGTTGTTCCTTCCTTATAGAACTGACTCAGACCTCAAACCTCCAGGCTTTGAGCTGTTTGAACAGTTCCATGAGGATGGAAACGTGACGTTTAGTGACGGGTCGGTACATGCGGTTAAGGACGTGGTGAAGGAGAATAGGGCAGTGTTTGAAGTAGATTGTCCAGATTTAGAGCGTGCGCAGGAGATTGCAGAGCAGCAAGGCGTGGATGAGGAGGATGCTTGGGGGGAGCTGTGCCCTGAACAGGAAGTTGAACGGCTTGAATGTGTAGAGGAGAGAAGGCAGCAGCAGGGATCTGAGCTAGCACACGAGCAGTTGCAGGAATGTCTGGATAATGTCCCAGATTTGGCTGTTGGTAGTAGACAGGTAGCGCAGTTAGAGAGGAGGAGGAATGTGATGTCTAGAAGTGAGGGTTTAGCTTTAGTTAGGTCTCTGAATGAGACACAGATGGCTGTCTTTTATAGGGTCAGACAGTGGTGTTTGCAGAAGGTGATGGGTAAAAACCCAGAACCTCTGCATGTGTTTGTGACAGGTGGTGCAGGGACGGGGAAAAGTCATTTAATTAGGGCTATTCAATATGAGGTAGGGAGATTGCTGTCCACACTTTGTAATCAACCAGACGATATTTGTGTTTTGTTAACCGCACCTACAGGCATAGCTGCATACAATTTAAATGCAGCAACACTTCATCACACATTCAGTATTGGCACACGTGCTAGTTTACCCTACATCCCTTTGGGTGAGGATAAACTAAACTCTTTGAGAGCCAAATTGAGTCACGTCCAAATTGTAATCATAGATGAAATCAGTATGGTTGATCACAATCTGTTGGCATATGTTCATGGCAGGTTAAGGCAGGTGAAGCAGACAGGCGACTTTTCCCCATTTGGTAATGTCAGCGTGATAGCTGTTGGAGACTTCTATCAGTTGCCTCCTGTTAAAGGGAAGCCTCTGTATAGTTGTCCTGTTGGTGTGGACCTGTGGTGTACTTTCAGTGTAGTGGAGTTGAAAACCGTAGTTAGGCAGAAGGATAGTGTTTTTGCAGAGTTGCTGAACAGGTTGAGAGTGCGTTCAAAGGGCACCCCCATGTTAGCTAGTGATGTTGAAATATTAAAGGCTCATGAGACAGGGGAAGAGAGCTCTGCTTTGCATATTTTTCCCACAAATGTGCAAGTAAGTGAGCATAATTTGAATCAGTTGGCTGCAACGTGTCCGGATTATGTCGTGATAGAGGCAAAAGATTTCGCACATAGCAGGAAAACAGGCAAATTGGAACGTATGGGAGGGCATCATAGTAATGCGGCGGAGACATGTTTACCGGAGAGTTTGTGTTTGGCAAGGAACGCGCGTCATGTTGTGTAAGAATGTGGATGTTGAAGACGGTCTGGTCAATGGCGCATGTGGCACGGTAACTCAGATAGATTTTGGTAATGATAAAAAATTTCCTCAAACAGTTTATGTCAGATTTGACGATGAGAAAATTGGCTCACAGAGGAGGAAAACACGTGTACATGCAGCAGTAGAATGCAGGTATTCTACTGCTATTGATCCCGAGGAGGACAGGGCAACGAATCGAGGTGGTCTGCGATTTCAGTTTCCTCTTAGGCTAGCGTGGGCATGTACAGTGCATAAAGTGCAGGGGTTAACGGTAGATGAGGCTGTCGTTTCTTTGAAGAAAGTTTTTGCACCTGGGCAGGCGTATGTAGCTTTGAGTCGTGTTAGGTCTTTGTCTGGACTGATCATCAGGGATTTTAAAGAGAAGGCCATTTACTGCAAGGGCGCCATAAAGGAGGCCTTAGACAGCATGTCTCCATTTTTAATTGAGCAGCCTCAACCTTCATGAAGTGCACACAGTTTCTGTGTGTATTTAATGAACGTTCAAAGTTTAAGTCGCCACCTGGCAGATTTGGTGTCTTGCACGCAGCATTTACAGCCTAACTGTATTGCTGTCACAGAAACGTGGCTCACTGCACAGTCCTCATTAGACAGTGTCCAAATTGATGGATATACTTTCCACAGTCGTCCTCGAGGTTTGTGTTACAGCAGCAGTAACCCCAAATTGTTGGAGCTCCAGAATCTAGAACATGGTGGGGTTGGTTTGTACAGTGTAGGCAGTTTGGACTGTAGCATCCTGCAGGCACCTGATTTGAATCTGGAGTGTTTGGTGTGCCTGTGTAGCAAATTTAACATTTTGATGGCAGTAGTTTATTGTCCACCGTGTTATCCAAATTCTCTACTTAAACAAAACCTGGGGAAATTACTTGATTGGTTAAATCCGATTAGTGAGACGATTGTAATATTGGGAGATTTTAATGACAACATTTTGAAAACATCATCAATTTGTAAATTCATGGGGCAAAAAGGATTTCAGCAGCATGTAACACGAGACAACAGAGAAGGGGACATTGATTGATCACGTTTATGTTAAAACAGCACAGTATGATGTGGAATGTGCAGTGATACCCACGTACTTCAGTGATCATGAAGGCATTCTGTGTAGTTTTAGTGTGAGAGATGATCAGGGTGAGCTAGAGGACATAGACTGGTTGTTTGAGGACTTTGAGAATGTAGAGGTGGATGTGTAGTTTGATTCTGGATTAGAATAGGTTGGTTTGTGTTGTGCTTCGCGATGTAGCTTCATTTTACAAAGTCCCAGTGCAAATGTAGGTAGTGTTGTTGTAGTTGTTGTTGTGTTTATCTGTGGAGTTTTAAGAGGAAACTGACTTGTAGTTTGTTGTGTTGACAGTGTGTAGGTTTGGTATCGCGTGAATGTTGTAGTATTAGTGTAGAGTCTGTCCCACTCCATTGTGTGAAGATTGAGAGAATTTTCATAGTTAATCATGTGGATGTATTTATTTTATATTGTGTATTTATTGTAGGGACATTTGAGGTTATTGTGTATGTATTGTGTGGAAATGTTGTTTTTAGTATGTGGATATGATTATTGTGTAGGGATTTTAGAGTAAACTAATTATGTGGTACAGGTGGAATGTGTGGAAGGTTAGCTTTTGTGAACAGTGTGTATTGTGTAGACAGTTTATTTAATCATGGTTTTCACAGCTGTTAGTGATTGTAGATGTGTTAGTCTCTGTCTGCCACATGTCTCTGTCTCTGACAACCGTAAATGTTTGTATTTATGCATGTTTAACTGTGTGGTTATTTTACTCCTGGTGTGTTCATGTGCAACTGTTTCAGTCTTCAGTCATGAAAATATGAAAAGGTTAATTTGAATCCAACTAATACATTTTAAAAGAAATTGGACATGCTTCATGCCGCATGTTTTCTGTATCCCCCTAGTGTTGAAAATTCTGATCAATAGAAAATATGCAACAGTTAAATGATGATGTTACGTATGAACACAGCAGGAAATAAATTGTATTTAATAACAGAACTGCTAATATAATTGTTTGCGTTACTGTTATGTATGAATTATTCGTTTTAATACGTGAAGTGCAGTCAGTAGTTAAGATGAGAAATGTTCATGTTTGTGTGCATGAACTAACAGCAAATCTGTTCTGGTACCACAAGGCACAGACTCTTCATTCTGCATGCCTGAGCTGCCAAACAGGACACTCGTAAACAAAAAATGTTGTTATAGCTGTTTTTGTTGTTTCCATGATTTCTCCTCCCTTTTGTATCCCCCACTCAGTTAAATGAATTGTTAGTCATTGGTGTTTCCTTTTTAACTGATGTTTGTTCTCTCTGAGGTGGTTGAAAATGCTGCGGTGATGGAGGGTCCCAACCTCTCCAGTCCCCAAGTGATGTTGATGTGCCAGTGGGATTTTGGGACAGAAGCTATACATGGTTTTTTTTCGTTGTTTTCTGCCCAAGATGTACTGTATCTCAGTTTGACAGCATGGACAGGGAAAAGAATGTTAATTGGTAATTTTATCTACAAGAACTATATAGTGAAACGAAACGTCATGTAAATGAATGTCCTGACTTTTTTTTTTTTTTTTGCCACATTTTCAACCAATGTATTAATAAAATGTAACTGTCATTTATGGAAACAAAATTTGATCTATAAAATATCCATATTCAAATGAAATGCACTGTAATGATAAATAAATTGTATAATGTTAACTACAATATTGTGTCTGTCATACTGTGAAGAATTGAAGTGTTTCCCATGTACTATAAAAAACAAAGGTCTGTGGTGACAGTACTCCTAGTTTACTGTGACATGATGTAAGTACATGAATATAGAAATACCTAACATAGATTTTAAAAGGATAAAAAAAAACAGCATGGATAAAATATGAAATATAAAGGACAGTAAATGAAACATTATTTACAAAGAATAAAGTGGTATTCAGCTGCTACCTTAAAGGAGCTTGTAATTTTAGAGTGTAACATTTCCTCAAAGATGTGTATACTTTCCTGTTGTTTGTAACACTCAAAAGAATTACTGGTAAGTGTCAAAGCATTGGATTTGTTCCTGTTATGGACTTGTACTTGAAATGGGTGAATTTGTTCAACTCTCCAGGTCATTCAGCTGGGTTCAGGGAAACAATGAATACATGGAAATACTTTGAAGGTCATTTTTAAAGTGATTTAAAATTTAAAAGCTCTTGACCTGTTAAAGAGCTTGGGTGTACAACGAATGACTGCGGCCATTTTCAGAGTTTTTTTGTTTTTTTTTTTCTTTTAAAGTAAAGGGTTCTTCTGAAGGTGGTGAGAGGTTATATTTTGAAAGTTGTAGACATAACCCATGTGACCTGGTGAAACTTTCACTTGTTATGATCAAACGAGACGTAGTGAAAGCTAATAATAAATGGAGCAAAAACAATAGTGTCTCCTCAAATTCTCGCACTGCACTGAAGACAATGGGGTTCTCGCCTTCGGCCAGGACTCCTCTTGTAGAGGAGTCCTCTGCCTACCGGCTCGTTCCCTAGTAATCCAAGTACAAGTGTCTGATAAGAATGGCTTTCTTTTGCCAGTAGGTGGTGCTATGACTATCGTGGTATGTTGTGATATCATTGTGTACAGGGCGGGACTAATATGAGTCATGTGAAGTTTGAAGGAAATCGGACCATTTATGCCAAAGTTAAACCAATTTCGTGTTTCATGGCGAGCATCACAATTCAACCCCTGCAGCTGGCATGCCTTTCAACATGAGGTAGATCTGTGAATGAGTCATCACCACGGTCTTAAGGTCTTTATGACCACATTTGAGTTGGAGATGGTCAACCTGCCAGGAGAAACATGTCTAAAAAATGTTATTTCCTGTCGCCACTAGGTGGTGCTATGACTATCATGGTATGTTGTGATATCATTGTGTTCAGGGCGGGACTAATATGAGTCATGTGAAGTTTGAAGGAAATCAGACCATTTACGCCAAAGTTAAAGCAATTTCGTGTTTCATGGCGAGGTGTCAAAATTCAACCCCCCGCAGCGGGCGTGCCTTTCAACATGAGGTAGATCTGTGAATATAACATTACCACGGTCTTAAGGCCTTTATGACGACATTTGAGTTGGATATGGTCAACCTGCCAGGAGAAACATGTCTAAAAAATGCAATTTCCTGTCGCCACTAGGGGGCGCAATGACTATCAGGAAATATGGTCATATAAATGTGTTCAGGGCAGGACTGTGATCAATCGTGTGAAGTTTGGGGAAGATACGACCATGTATACTGGAGTTTTAAACTACTTCCTGTTTCAGGGCGGGACTAATATGAGAGAAGCCCTGGTGTAGCCAATAGACATTAGACTGTATCCAATCACAGTGTGATGCTTGATGAGCAGCTGTCAATCAAAGGCAGTGGTCGTCATAGCAACACAGAACAGAGGAGAGGCACACAGGTGCAGCTGAAAGTAGGTCAGTGACACAGCATTTTCTTCAGTCTGTGGCCAAAAAGCGACACGTCGAACAAAAGGCTCTGCTGACCACACCGTTTCAGCTACGAATGAAAGTAAGATATGGTGACGACCAGAAGAATGTGGGGATCGTTGTGGTGTGCTTATTTTCCACGTAGACGCAGAAATATGGATATTATAGCGAGTTAAACATGAAGGCAGTTAAGCTTTTCTCCTGAGATCAGCAGTCAGAAAATGCATTGGAGCGGATGGAAGACATGGAGGGTGCTCATTGTCTTTGGAGGCGCACAGTTCAAATTCTGTTCCCATCAGTGTGAAACGGAGACACTTTTATGAATCAGGACAAAAATCTCTACTACTTTTGAAAAAATCGTGTGTCTAGCTTAAAGTATGTGCCCGTAGGAGCAGTTTCAAAAAGTTTTTTGGACAGTTTTCAGAGTAGCTCCGCACTCTAGCAGCAAACATTCCGTCTCATAAGGTGCGTTTACATGGACACTTTTCCTCTTTCCGATTAAATTCATTCCGAATGAGTCTTTCGGGTTAACTGTTTACATGTAACATGATCTAATCCGATCGGGTGTTTACATGAGCCACAGAATAAACCGAATAAACTCGCTGTGACGTTTGCAGTCAACTTTTGGCGGTCAAATTTGTTAAAAACAGTAGAAGAAGAAGCTTTTACTTCCGTAAACAACTGTCAAAATTATCCTTCACTCGCCCGTCTCCCAGTTCGTCTTCCCTCTCCTGCGTATCTGTGTCAGAATGGACCCGTATCGTGTGCTTCTGTCTTTAGTTGTTTTTCTTGTTTTCTCTCTGCTTAAACTACAAACGCAGCAGTTTCTCCTCCTCCTGCGATCTATACGGGGGGATCGGCTACAGCAGGACCCTCTCATACGAACCGCAACGGTTACCTATATTCCCCTTCCACCACCAAGAACCAGGAGCCAGTGGATGCACTGCACACACACACCCCCGGGTCCCACGCCAGTCCCCGCCCCCTCTCCAAAATAACACATTGTCATGGGAACCACAATGACTGACAGGCTTCTCAGCCTCCAACTGTATGCCACATTCATGAACGTAGGAAAACACAGAACAACATAAAAGATCCCTATCATATCCCGTCACACAAGCACTGAACTTCCCAACAGCTGATCCGCGCTACCTCTACACAGGGACAGAGAGAGGGAGACAGAGAGAGAGAGACAGAGGGAGGGAGACAGAGAAAGGGAGAGAGAGAGGGAGAGACGGCGTAACGACGGAGTAACGGCGCGGCCGCACAACAAACCGATCAAGTGTTTACATGACATTTCTTTCGGTTTAAAGAAGGTTTATTCCACCTCTCTGAAACCGATTGAAATTTCATTCGGTTTGGGCATGTTTCTTCCGATTGAGGTGTTTATATGGAGTAGTTTTAATCGGTTTGGGCTTTTAAACCGAATAAAACTGGAATATTTGTGTCCATGTAAACGCACTGACTGACACCCATTATAAACTCCAAATTTCGCCTGATTTACTCATGGTACGTTTGGAGGCACTGATCAAAAACTATAAAGGATACAAAAAAAATGAGAACATGTGTGAATAGATGAGAACTGCGGCAACATTTTACAGTTTTAATGGAGTCTGTAGCTGAAAGCATGCCAATGTTATTAAGGGTTGTTTGACAGTGAGTGTTGTCAAACATAAAAACAAAAATGAAAGTAACAGAAGCAAAGGGCTTTAGGAGGGTCTCACCCACCCTAACCCTAACCCTTTGGAAATGTCCCATCCAACATGCTTATCATTGTTCAAACAATAATTTGTGAGCAAACACTAGTTTAGAGTTTCTAGGAATTACTTTCTCATATGTTCTCATTAGTTCATATAAATGATGCAGTGATAAAAATTGGTAATAAATGACTAAAGAAGAATTACATTAATAACAATGGAAAATCGCGTTGAATGGAACATTTCCTTAGGACCCTCCTGAAGCCCTTTTCTCCTTTTACACTTTTATTTAGCTATTCTTTTTTAAAATAAAATCTAATAATTTTAATACAGCGATGTAAAAATTAACACAACATGTCAACATCCTAATTTTTTAATATCTATATATTTATAGAATTAGATATCTATTTTATAAGAAATTTAGAAAGAAATGAAAGAGAGGATTTGTCATTACTCAGTTACAGTAACGAGAAAAAGAAGGAAAGGGTTTCTAACCCTTTGGAAATGTTCAATCCAAATATAACAAACCAACAACAACAATCTGAAACTGCTCTATAAACTCTTAAAGTTGCTTCTATCTTATTTTCAGCTCATACACTGAGATGTAAACTTTAAAAATAGACATTATAAATGATTCTGGAAGATTGTTTCCTGTTTTTGAGTCTTTCCAATAACCTAAGCATAGCTTTAAAAATGACATGAATGGACCATTTCCTTGAGACCCTCCTAAAACCTTTTCTTCTTTTACACTTTTTAAAATGATTTTGGATGAAGCTTTTAACAGACGGCAGAGAAGGAAATAAGTCATAACACTAAGCTTTACATCGACATAAAAATTCTTTTTTTTTTTTGGTTTTAAAGAGATGAAATGAGAAGACTTTAATGCCCAATAAATAATTTAATATATCCAAAACTTACCTTTACTGATTTATGACCTAAACTTAACACTTATCAATATCCTAAACTTATTCATTTCTTAACCTTAACATTACTTATTTCTAACCTAAACGTATCACTTATTTATATCCTGTATTTGACAATACTTAAAAATATATTAACCATGTCATTATCTATTCACAACCTAAACTTAACAGTCATCTATTACATAAATTAATCAAACTTATCAATATGTTAACCTTACCATTACTTATTCCTTAAGGCATCACTTATCTATATCCTATATTTGTCAATATCTATAAATATATTAAACTTATAACTTATTTCCAACCTAAACTTAACACATGTCTACATCATAAACCTATCAATATTCATCAGTCTGAAACTTACCATTACTTAATTCTGACCTAAACTTAACACTTATAAGTATCCTAAACTTATCAATACTTATCATTACCTTAAACCTACCATTACTCATTTACAAATTAAACTTATCACTTAGCTATATCCTTTAAACAATCAATATGTATCAATGTCTTAAACTTAACATTAATTATCTATAACCTAAACTGAACACTGATCTATATTCTAAACTTATCAATATTTATCAGTGTTTTAAACTTTTAGGTATTTTTTGTTTGTTTGTCTGTTTTTTTTTAATCGAAGGAGGAAAAGAAACAGCTGTAAAGATTTAAAAAAGTGTGTGTGTGTGTGTGTGTGTGTGTGTGTGTGTGTGTGTGCGTGTGTGTGTTCATGGTAATGTATTAACCCGTCACCCAGTGAAACTGTGTGACTCACTGTAGTGTTTTTAAAAGTTGCTGAACAACAATGGAAGTCACAGAGAAAGAGATATACTGTAAAAGGTTTTGGACACACAGATAATACTTGTTGGTACGATCAATATATTGTTGGTTTAGGTCTTTTCATGGAATTTTGATGTATAACATCACCAGACTCATCCTTCAATAAAGTTTTGAAAAGGAAAACTTTACATTACTAATGTGCAATGTATCCCTGGGATTTTTTAAAATTTATTGATTTTAAATGAACTTTTATTAGTCAAAAGGTAACACGAGGAAAATGTTTTCAGAGGGTCTAACCCACCCTAACCCAAACCCTTTGAAAATGTTCCATCTCAATATATGCTTCCTGCTATTAACACACAAGTTAAACACACTAACAGCAGTGTATAGATTCTTGAACATTTCTTTTATCTGCTCATTAATTCATATACTAGGTTGTAACAAATTAAGTAGACATCAGTAATTAGGGCATTGGAAGCATAACATTAATATTAATCAAAAGGATTTAAATGGAACATTATCAAAAGACCCTCATGAAGCCATTTCCTTTGTCTACAGTCTTTGTTTTTCAGGTTTTAAAATGAGGTTTTCTTCAGAAATTTTAGAGGGAATAAATTAGTTGAAAGGCTTATCTTAACATATGTACATCCTAAGGTCTTCTCTCTGTAGTTTTTCTATAGGATTTGTTTTATATTGCTTAATGAAATGTGTCAAACATAAAAACAAAAATGAAAGTAACAGAAGCAAAGGGCTTTAGGAGGGTCTCACCCACCCTAACCCTAACCCTTTGGAAATGTCCCATCCAACATGCTTATCATTGTTCAAACAATAATTTGTGAGCAAACACTAGTTTAGAGTTTCTAGGAATTACTTTCTCATATGTTCTCATTAGTTCATATAAATGATGCAGTGATAAAAATTGGTAATAAATGACTAAAGAATAACAATGGAAAATCGCGTTGAATGGAACATTTCCTTAGGACCCTCCTGAAGCCCTTTTCTCCTTTTACACTTTTATTTAGCTATCCATCCATCCATTTCCTAACCGCTTATCCTCGCGAGAGGCAGGGTACACCCTGGACAGGTCGCCAGACTATCACAGGGCTGACACATAGAGACAGACAACCATTCACGCTCACATTCACACCTACGGGCAATTTAGAGTAATCAATTAACCTATCCCCAACTTGCATGTCTTTGGACTGTGGGAGGAAGCCGGAGTACCCGGAGAGAACCCACACTGACACGGGGAGAACATGCAAACTCCGCACAGATGGGCTCCCGCACCCGGGATCGAACCAGGAACCCTCTTGCTGTGAGGCGACAGTGCTAACCACCACACCACCGTGCCGCCCCTTTTATTTAGCTATTCTTTTTTAATATAAAATCTAATAATTTTAATACAGCGATTTAAAAATTAACACAACTTATCAACATCCTAATTTTTTTAATATCTATATATTTATAGAATTAGATATCTATTTTATAAGAAATTTAGAAAGAAATGAAAGAGAGGATTTGTCATTACTCAATTACAATAACAAGAGAAAAAGAAGGAAAGGGTTTTAGGAGGGTCTCACCCTCCCTAACCCTAACCCTTTGGAAATGTTCCATCCAAATATAACAAACCAACAACAACAATCTGAAACTGCTAAACTCTTAAAATTGCTTCTATCTTATTTTCAGCTCATACACTGAGATGTAAACTTTAAAAATAAACATTATAAATGATTCTGGAAGATTGTTTCCTGTTTTTGAGTCTTTCCAATAACCTAAGCATAGCTTTAAAAATGACATGAATGGACCATTTCCTTGAGACCCTCCTAAAACCTTTTCTTCTTTAACACTTTTTAAAATGATTTTGGATGAAGCTTTTAACAGACGGCAGAGAAGGAAATAAGTCATAACACTAAGCTTTACATCGACATAAAACTTCTTTTTTTTTTTTGGTTTTAAAGAGATGAAATGAGAAGACTTTAATGCCCAATAAATAATTTAATATATCCAAAACTTACCTTTACTGATTTATGACCTAAACTTAACACTTATCAATATCCTAAACTTATTCATTTCTTAACCTTAACATTACTTATTTCTAACCTAAACGTATCACTTATTTATATCCTGTATTTGACAATACTTAAAAATATATTAACCATGTCATTATCTATTCACAACCTAAACTTAACAGTCATCTATTACATAAATTAATCAAACTTATCAATATGTTAACCTTACCATTACTTATTCCTTAAGGCATCACTTATCTATATCCTATATTTGTCAATATCTATAAATATATTAAACTTATAACTTATTTCCAACCTAAACTTAACACATGTCTACATCATAAACCTATCAATATTCATCAGTCTGAAACTTACCATTACTTAATTCTGACCTAAACTTAACACTTATAAGTATCCTAAACTTATCAATACTTATCATTACCTTAAACCTACCATTACTCATTTACAAATTAAACTTATCACTTAGCTATATCCTTTAAACAATCAATATGTATCAATGTCTTAAACTTAACATTAATTATCTATAACCTAAACTGAACACTGATCTATATTCTAAACTTATCAATATTTATCAGTGTTTTAAACTTTTAGGTATTTTTTGTTTGTTTGTCTGTTTTTTTTTAATCGAAGGAGGAAAAGAAACAGCTGTAAAGATTTAAAAAAGTGTGTGTGTGTGTGTGTGTGTGTGTGTGTGTGCGCGTGTGTGTGTTCATGGTAATGTATTAACCCGTCACCCAGTGAAACTGTGTGACTCACTGTAGTGTTTTTAAAAGTTGCTGAACAACAATGGAAGTCACAGAGAAAGAGATATACTGTAAAAGGTTTTGGACACACAGATAATACTTGTTGGTACGATCAATATATTGTTGGTTTAGGTCTTTTCATGGAATTTTGATGTATAACATCACCAGACTCATCCTTCAATAAAGTTTTGTAAAGGAAAACTTTACATTACTAATGTGCAGTGTATCCCTGGGATTTTTTAAAATTTATTGATTTTAAATGAACTTTTATTAGTCAAAAGGTAACACGAGGAAAATGTTTTCAGAGGGTCTAACCCACCCTAACCCAAACCCTTTGATAATGTTCCATCTCAATATATGCTTCCTGCTATTAACACACAAGTTAAACACACTAACAGCAGTGTATAGATTCTTGAACATTTCTTTTATCTGCTCATTAATTCATATACTAGGTTGTAACAAATTAAGTAGACATCAGTAATTAGGGCATTGGAAGCATAACATTAATATTAATCAAAAGGATTTAAATGGAACATTATCAAAAGACCCTCATGAAGCCATTTCCTTTGTCTACAGTCTTTGTTTTTCAGGTTTTAAAATGAGGTTTTCTTCAGAAATTTTAGAGGGAATAAATTAGTTGAAAGGCTTATCTTAACATATGTACATCCTAAGGTCTTCTCTCTGTAGTTTTTCTATAGGATTTGTTTTATATTGCTTAATGAACTGTGTCAAACATAAAAACAAAAATGAAAGTAACAGAAGCAAAGGGCTTTAGGAGGGTCTCACCCACCCTAACCCTAACCCTTTGGAAATGTCCCATCCAACATGCTTATCATTGTTCAAACAATAATTTGTGAGCAAACACTAGTTTAGAGTTTCTAGGAATTACTTTCTCATATGTTCTCATTAGTTCATATAAATGATGCAGTGATAAAAATTGGTAATAAATGACTAAAGAAGAATTACATTAATAACAATGGAAAATCGCGTTGAATGGAACATTTCCTTAGGACCCTCCTGAAGCCCTTTTCTCCTTTTACACTTTTATTTAGCTATCCATCCATCCATTTCCTAACCGCTTATCCTCGCAGGGGGGCTGGAGCCTATCCCAGCTGACATTGGGCGAGAGGCAGGGTACACCCTGGACAGGTCGCCAGACTATCACAGGGCTGACACATAGAGACAGACAACCATTCACGCTCACATTCACATCTACGGGCAATTTAGAGTAATCAATTAACCTATCCCCAACTTGCATGTCTTTGGACTGTGGGAGGAAGCCGGAGTACCCGGAGAGAACCCACGCTGACACGGGGAGAACATGCAAACTCCGCACAGATGGGCTCCCGCACCCGGGATCGAACCAGGAACCCTCTTGCTGTGAGGCGACAGTGCTAACCACCACACCACCGTGCCGCCCCTTTTATTTAGCTATTCTTTTTTAATATAAAATCTAATAATTTTAATACAGCGATTTAAAAATTAACACAACTTATCAACATCCTAATTTTTTTAATATCTATATATTTATAGAATTAGATATCTATTTTATAAGAAATTTAGAAAGAAATGAAAGAGAGGATTTGTCATTACTCAATTACAATAACAAGAGAAAAAGAAGGAAAGGGTTTTAGGAGGGTCTCACCCTCCCTAACCCTAACCCTTTGGAAATGTTCCATCCAAATATAACAAACCAACAACAACAATCTGAAACTGCTAAACTCTTAAAATTGCTTCTATCTTATTTTCAGCTCATACACTGAGATGTAAACTTTAAAAATAAACATTATAAATGATTCTGGAAGATTGTTTCCTGTTTTTGAGTCTTTCCAATAACCTAAGCATAGCTTTAAAAATGACATGAATGGACCATTTCCTTGAGACCCTCCTAAAACCTTTTCTTCTTTTACACTTTTTAAAATGATTTTGGATGAAGCTTTTAACAGACGGCAGAGAAGGAAATAAGTCATAACACTAAGCTTTACATCGACATAAAAATTCTTTTTTTTTGTTTGGTTTTAAGAGATGAAATGAGAAGACTTTAATGCCCAATAAATAATTATATATCCAAAACTTACCTTTACTGATTTATGACCTAAACTTAACACTTATCAATATCCTAAACTTATTCATTTCTTAACCTTAACATTACTTATTTCTAACATATACGTATCACTTATTTATATCCTGTATTTGACAATACTTAAAAATATATTAACCTTGTCATTATCTATTCACAACCTAAACTTAACAGTCATCTATTACATAAATTAATCAAACTTATCAATATGTTAACCTTACCATTACTTATTCCTGGAGGTATCACTTATCTATATCCTATATTTGTCAATATTTATAAATATATTAAACTTATAACTTATTTCCAACCTAAACTTAACACATGTCTACATCATAAACCTATCAATATTCATCAGTCTGAAACTTACCATTACTTAATTCTGACCTAAACTTAACACTTATCAGTATCCTAAACTTTTTAATACTTATCATTACCTTAAACCTACCATTACTCATTTACAAACTAAACTTATCACTTAGCTATATCCTTTAGACAATCAATATGTATCAGTGTCTTAAAACTTAACATTAATTATCTATAACCTAAACTGAACATTGATCTATATTCTAAAGTTATCAATATTTATCAATATTAAACTCTTTGTTTTTTGTTTTTGTTTTTTTTTGTTTTTTTTTTTTTTTGTTTTTTTAATCAAAGGAGGAAAAGAAACAGCTGTAAAGAAAGATTTAGAAAGGTGTGTGTGTGTGTGTGTGTGTGTGTGTGTGTGTGTGTGTGTGTGTGTGTGTGTGTGTGTGTGTGTGTGTGTGTGGCAGAATTAGAATTGCCACTAAGTACACTACACCTGATGGTTCAACTAAACGGAGTGTCAGGAGTACTCACAGCTCCGGACTGTATGGGGAGTTGGCCCACCATCCCCACACCTCCGCCATCACTTCCGCCTGGTTAGCAAGCGGAACCCAAGCGGGCATCTGTACGTTGGGCCTGCCCACTTGGGAGAGTGTTACCTGCACAGAGAAGTGGCGGGTGCGGCGTCTCCGGCGTCGCCTCTGCTCCTCCCTCCCTCCACGCTGTGGGTCAGGGGCAGATGGCTGGCGGCGGCGTTCCCGCTCCCTCTGTCTCCGTCTCAGCCTCCTGGCTCGAGGCTGTCAGAGAGATGGGCAGAGAGGAAAAGAAAGAAACAGGTCAAATTAGTCCAGTACAAAGAATGAGATAAGTCATTTGGGTTCACGTAGGTAATGGAGGTCATTGGGATGCTTCACTAGTCAGTCAAATTTTCTTGATGGAAAAAAAATCCATCAAGATGAATTTTAATATTTTTAAATGATGTGCTCTAAAAATGCCTACTGGGAGTCTCCAGTAGGAGATGACTGTATTTTCAGGAGTTACTGTAGCTAACCTCCACAAAGGGCATTTCTCTTCATGTATACATTTACAGCAGAGTGTTTAGGGTGGAATACTTACACCCGTCTGGGCAGCCTCCTGCCCTCCACCCTGTGGGCCTGAGGTGGATGGCTGGGGGATGGAGCTCCTCTCTGGCAAGGCAACGTTCACCTGATGGCCGGAGGTGGACGGCTGAGGACTGGAGCTCCTCTCTGGCTGCACCTGTTAGTAGGAGTGGGGGGAAAATTGATTGTTAGATGCATCACAATGCAGATGAAGACAATTCGGTATCAATCACAAATGTCACCCAGCACTACCTGTGAGCCAGAGGTGGACGGCTGGGGGCTGAAGGTGGCTCCAGGGCTGCTGTCGTCCTCCCTCTTCCTCTTCTTGTTTTCCAGTTAGTGAGATAGGGAGAGGGAAAAAACAAGGAATTAGTTCAATCTTTTACCCTTTCAGACTGATGCAGTAGATTAGGCTAAATCAAACTGATCAAGTTAGGATAGAGCAGTTTTGATTTAACTGACATTGTAATGTTCATATTATTGCAGTGGTGACTTTTGTACTGTATCTACTTTCTTTCAGCATGTCTTCAGTCAGACTCAGTTACATATCAGTTACATGTGATAGCGTTTTAGGGCAACCCAGTCTCACTAAAAGTCCTGGAAATCAGGCGCTTGGAGAGTGACTTCCGGCGTTAGTCTCAGAAGAAAAAATGCCGACCTTTCACACAGGCATGATACTCAGCCGGTCGCTGTTATTGTGTAACTGCGCCTTGCAGCGGACAACAACGAAAGTTAAGGCGGCGGAAATCTGAGTAGGGTGGGTGGGACAGGTGGTGGTTGGGTCCAACAACCAACGACCTACACCCGGCAGGTATTTACTTCCTGTAAGATTGTAAAGCCAAACCCTGTTTTTTTTTTTCATAAACCCAACCACGTGCTTTTGTTGCCTAAACCCAACCACATACGTGTATTGGCTAAAAGTAACCATGTGTATTTGTTGTTGAAGGAACAAAATGTTAATTCCCAGTGTTGTACCGACATAGTGCGTTTACTGTATGCAAACTGTACATTTCCTGTGAAAACGTAAGTGTATTTTGAAAACAGACAATGCATGTAACAGGTTGAACTTGACATGGCATCCCAGAACGTTGTCAACAACCAACACATCCAGGGTACATTGCATGTCGTATCTCGAAGTGGAGAGTCCATAACCAAACATCAATATGTGATGAGATCGGAGTGAGGGGTATAATTGATTTACTTCATTTTTGTAACCACAACCAAGTAAACACCAAGCTCTGCTTTTTTCCAGTAGATCTTACTTACTTCTCTAAAACTGTTGCTTGTTGTTGAAAAATACAACTCATTACATTTTTAACACTTTCTTGAAACATTTTTTTATGATACTTCTGGGATTTGTGCTGACAGTTAAATCTGATATTACATTAAAATGACAAAAGTAATTATATAAACCTTTGTTACATTGTGACATTTAAAAATAAAATCAAGGCCAATTATAAGCCTCAGATAAAGATTCACTGCATATTTTTGTTTTTGGGATTACAATAGCTAACTGAAAATGAAGATTTTATTTTATTTATGAGAAAATCTAACAGTGAAATGCATTTGTTTGATTTTTGAAGGTGTCAAGTTAAACTTCTTAGAAAAGTTAAGGTCACATATCTGCAGCAACAGCCACACAATAATGCAGTTGTACCAAACAGAGATTATGAATACATGTGTCTATGTGCAAATCATCTAACTTTATTAAGGAAACACCTTGCACGTCAGTTTTAAATGAAACGGTGGCTTCAAGTGGACCAGTGACTTTACTGAAATATCATAATACCATTAAACGCGACCATATGAAAATCAGACAATCTGACCGCCGTCTAACTTTACAGAAGACACAGTCAAATTAAAAAATTAACGTGGGCGACACCTTGAAAAAAGAATCATGTCATTTTCTGTTGGACAATTGCATATCCATGCAGGGTGTTTTCGCTTTATTATTATAGTGTTAAAGAAAAAGCGACTGTTATCTATATTAATTTGCCTCTACCTGATGAAATTAAGGTAGTATTAAGGTGTTACCTTTCCGGAGTTATTTTGTCCTAATCAAATTACTTCCTAAATGTTATACCAAATGTCACTCCACCTTCAAAGTGACAGTGGAGACTTTGAATTTAAAAAAATCTCAAGAGTTTCTGAGTGTTTTAATTACCTACTTTTATCATTTCATCGTATTTTTAATCAGTTAAACTGAAATTAAAGTGCGATAACATGAACACTAAATTCATGAGCTTGAACGTTAAATTCTCAAAAGTTAGCATTAACGTTCTAAACAAGCTAATTAACGTCGACGACCAAATCTAATTTTAAAAACTTTTAAAAGCTTTGAAATCATTTGAAACGGTAAATATTCTTACCTTGTCCATGTCGATGAAGCAACAACTGAAATGAGGTCAGTTGCTGGTCTGTTGAAGTTAGTAGTTGTCGATGAGTTTTTAGCTAGCTAGCTGCGCACTGCTTCTCTCTCTGAGTACAGGAGTGAAATGAGGGAGCTAAGTGATTCCATCCAGTATTTATACACTGCCCATAGCAACCATAGAATCCTAACGGCATTTCGTCATCTACCTCAGTATTTACGGTATGTATTTGTTTAGTATTTGTTTTAATCACTTTCACTTTGCAGTAATTTCACATTATCTCACATTCACATTATTATTGAATTATCCTGTACCTAATATATATATATGTTTAAGGTAGGCTGCTTCATATTGCAGGTAGTTAAAATGGTCTTATGTTAGTTTAGTGATTGCGTTATTTCTTTGAGACAAACAGAACCTTACAAATACAATGTATTGGTCTGTCAGCTCATTTAAAGAGGCGGCAGCTAAATGGAAATCAAAGGGCGACATCTTGTGGAGATATGTAGTTAGCTGACAACCGTTCGCTGTAACATTAGCAATATTTCAGATAAACACAATTGTCTCATGACCTGCCGTAGAACACATTTGAATTACAATGCATCACTTACCTGACAGCTCTGTCAACAATTAGAACCTCCTTTTAGGTAATATTTTGTGGATAAACCACCAGTTGTATCGCGCTGTTTATCATTATAATCATTTTGACACCACAGCATTCAAAATGTCGGTTCAAAACGCATTTTTTTTCGCATATTACTATAAAAACAACTATAAAAGAGTTTTCATTTGCACATGAAGTTTAGATTTGTAACTCACTAAATAGATATGTGCTATTAAGTATAATATTTCTTTACATCCTGGTACAGCTTCACTACCAGCAGCAAAATGCCTGCACATGTGTTGTTCTCACATTTCTTAGTCACAAATGTTATGGATTACAGATTGATAAATATTTCCAGATGTGTTATGTGCTTATATTATATTATATTATATTATATTA
Organism: Cephalopholis sonnerati; assembly: GCA_019142605.1. NCBI lineage: Eukaryota > Metazoa > Chordata > Actinopteri > Perciformes > Serranidae > Cephalopholis > Cephalopholis sonnerati. The sequence goes on along the minus strand of JAGQAX010000009.1, from coordinate 7,336,124 downwards.
TATTATATTACATGAAAAGACGCTTCAGCTTGATGACAGTTTAGAGTTCAATTGGGTGAAGACATAAGATGCCATCAACATTACAGTCAAGGTCATATAATCCATAGGTCATCCATATAATCCAAGGTCATAATCCACTGAAAATCACAGTCATAAAACAGTAAAATAAATAAATAGCTGTAGATGAAGAGTGAATAGAGACTGTAATGAGCCTGAATAATGACAAATATGTTTTGACATTAAAAACCATTAAATGAAATGTGCTGTGTTAAAGATAGAGATAAAATAACAGCACCCATGTTGATTTTTACCTTATCAAATTAAATGTAGATGGTCCTGTAGATAAAGAAGCATCAGAGAGTCGTGAGACTGAACCACTGAGAGGATTAAAAAGGTGGGAAACCAGCAGCCCTTGCCATCAATAAGACAGCATAGAGTTCAACTGGTAGAAAACTTTATTCCATCATCAAGCACCGTGAAACTAAAACACAAACATTTGCACATATTAAGTTGTTTTGCAAATTGTACTTAGTTTATATTTTCTTTAAAAGCACAAACCTTATTATCACAGTCAAACATAAAACATATTGCTCATAATGAAAAGTGAAACTTAATGCACACAAATTTCAAACAAACAAAAAGGGACAAAACATGCCACTATAATTAACTGCCACATACCTCACTCCGCCTACCAAGGGTGCAAACTCTTCATTCATGTAGTGAATGGCAACAGGCACATGAACCAAACTGCACTTTGACAAAAAAAAAAAAAAATTTCACCATTTCACATTATATCAAGCTTCGTCTGAGAATCGCCACCTTAAGGTGGTGGAGGGGTTTGCGTGTCCCCGTGAACCTGGGAGCTGTGTTGTCCGGGGCTAAAAGTCCCTGGTAGGGTCTCCCAAGGCAAAGTGGTCCCGGGGGAGGGACCAGACTAAGAGAGATACAAAGACCCTGATGATGCGGCCTCTTTGGGACAAGAGCACCTCGCCCGGTATGGGGACACCGGGGCCCCCTCCTGGAGCCAGACCGGGGGAGGGGAGCTCGCCAGCGAGTGTCTGGTGGCTGGGCCTTGGGCCATGGGGTCCGGTCGGGCTCAGCCCGAAGAGGAAACATGGAGCCGTTGCATCAGGGTCGGGTGCTATGTGTGCCGGGCAGCAGGCAGGGGCGGGGCCCCAGTCATGCCGATCCCTGGCGACGCGGACTGGCTTTAGGGACGTGGAACGTCACCTCTCTGGTCGGGAAGGAGCCGGAGCTGGTGCGGGAGGTGGAGCGGTACCGACTAGATATAGTTGGGCTCACCTCCACGCACAGCACTGGTTCTGGAACCAAACTCCTGGAGAGGGGCTGGACTCTCGCTTTTTCCGTAGTTGCTCACGGTGAGAGGCGTGGTGTGGCGGGTGTGGGGATACTCACAAGCCCCCGGCTGAGCGCCGCCATGTTGGAGTTCTCCCCAGAGAGCGAGAGGGTCACCTCAATGCGACTGCGGGTCGCAAAGAGAAGGTCTCTGACTGTTGTTTGTGCCCGGCCTTCTTGGAGTCTCTTGGCGGTGTCCTGCAAGGGGTGCTGGCTGGGGACTCCATAGTTCTCCTGGGGGACTTCAACGCTCACGTGGGCAATAATGGAGAAACCTGGAGGGGAGTGATTGGGAGGAACGGCCTGCCTGATCTGAACCCGAGCGATGTTTTGTTATTGGACTTCTGTGCTAGTCATGGACTGGCCATAACAAACACCATGCTCGAGCACAGGGAGGTTCATAAGTGTACCTGGTACCAGAACACCCTAGGCCAAAGATCGTTGATTGACCTTGTGGTTGTATCATCAGATCTGCGGCCATGCGTCTTGGACACTTGGGTGAAGAGAGGAGCAGAGCTGTCAACTGATCACCACCTGGTGAGTTGGATCAGATGGCGGGGGAGGCTGCTGGACAGACCTGGTAAACCCAAACGTGTAGTGAGGGTGAACTGGGAAGGTCTGGCTGAGGCCCCTGTCCGTGGGGTCTTCAACTCGCACCTCCGGAAGAATTTCTCGTGCATCCCAGGGGAGGTTGGGGACATGGAGTCGGAGTGGGCCATGTTCAAAGCCTCCCTTGTGGAGGCGGCTGCTAGGAGCTGTGGTCAGAAGGTTGGCGGTGCCTGTCGTGGCGGCAACCTAAGAACCTGCTGGTGGACACCAGTGGTGAAGGAGGCTGTCAGGCTGAAGAAGGAGGCCTTTCGGGTCTGGCTGGCCCAGGGGTCTCCTGAAGCAGCAGACAGGTACCAGTTGGCCAGAAGGGCTGCAGCTGTGGCGGTCACTGAGGCAAAAACCCGGGTGTGGGAGGAGTTCAGGGAGGCTATGGAGAAGGACTTTTGGTCGGGCTGTGCTCAGCAGAGACGGAGAACTGCTGACCCGAACTGGGGGACATGGTCGAGCGGTGGAAGGAGCACTTTGAGGACCTCCTGAACCCGGCCATCACGTCCACTGTGAATGAGGCAGAGCCTGAAGACTCAGGGAGTTTCTCGCCCATATCCCTGGCAGAGGTCGCTGAGGTAGTTAAAAAGCTCCCCAGCGGCAAGGCGCCGGGTGTGGATGAGATTCGCCTGGAGATGCTGAAGGCTTTGGACATTGTTGGGCTGTCTTGGTTGACACGCCTTTTCAGTGTCGTGTGGAGGTTGGATACAGTGCCTGCAGAGTGGCAGACCGGGGTGGTGGTCCCCATCTTCAAAAAAGGGGACCGGAGGGTGTGCTCCAATTATCGGGGCATCACACTGCTCAGCCTCCCGGGTAAAATTTACTCAAGGGTGCTGGAAAGGAGGCTCCGACCGCTTGTTGAACCTTTGATTTAGGAGGAGCAATGCGGATTCCATCCTGCCCGTGGAACAGTGGACCAGCTCTTTACCCTTGCGAGGCTGCTGGAGGGGTCGTGGGAGTTTGCCCATCCAGTCTCTACATGTGCTTTGTGGACTTTGAGTAGGCTTACGACCGCGTCTTGTGGGGGGTACTGCGGAAGTATGGGGTACCGGGCTCGCTGCTACGAGCCATCTGGTCCCTGTATAACCAAAGTGAGAGCTGTGTCCACATACTTGGTGTAAAGTCCAGCACGTTCTTGGTGGGTGTGGGCCTCCGCCAAGGTGGTCCCTTGTCACCGATTCTGTTTGTGATTTTCATGGACAGGATCTCAAGGCGCAGTCGTGGGGGGGGGGGTCCGGTTTGGTGACCTCAGAATTGCATCTCTGCTTTTTACAGATGATGTGGTTCTGTTGGCTTCATCACACTGTGACCTCCAGCACGCACTGGAGCGGTTTGCGGCCGAGTGTGAAGCAGTCGGGATAAGAGTCAGCACCTCCAAATCTGAAGCCATGCTTCTCTGCTGGAAACAGGTGGATTGCCTCCGGGTTGGGGGAGAGTTACTGCCTCAAGCAAGGGAGTTCAAGTATCTCGGGGTCTTGTTCATGAGTGAGGGTGGAATGGAGCGTGAGATGGATCGGCGGTTTCGGGCGGCTTCTGCAGTGATGCGGGCGCTGCGCAGGGCCATCGTGGTGAAGAAGGAGCTGAGCCGGAAGGCGAAGCTTTCGATTTACTGGTCCATCTACATCCCAACCCTCATCTATGGTCACGAGCTCTGGGTAGTGACCGAAAGAATGAGATCGCGGATACAAGCAGCCGAAATAAGTTTTCTCTGTGGGGTGGCTGGGCTCAGTCTTAAAGATAGGGTGAGGAGCATGGACATCCGGAGGGAGCTCGGAGTAGAGCCACTGCTCTTTCGCATCGAAAGGGGTCAGTTGAGGTGGTTCGAGCATCTGATCAGGATCCTCCTGCGGGCCTCCCACTGGAGGTGTTACAGGCACGTCCTACTGGTAGGAGGCCCCAGGGCAGACCCAGAACACGCTGGAGGGATTACATATCTCATCTGGCCTGGGAACGCCTTGGGGTCCCCCAGGAGGAGCTGGAAAGCGTTGCTGGGGAGAGGGATGTCTGGGGTGCTTTGCTTGGCATGCTGCCCACGCGACCCGGCCCCGGGTAAGCGGACGAAAATGGATGGATGGATGATGGATCAAACTTGATATAATTGCCCAAAATGATATGGCAAACAAATCAAACTTACATGTGCTTCTTTGCTCTCCTTACTTCTCTGCTCAGCATAACCTGCTCTGCTCCGTGTGGCAGCCCAGGTGAGTGTGGCAAACACGGGTGTGTGACAATCAGCCTTATTTAACTCAAAGGGCTGTGGCAATAACAGAAAACAAAATAGAAAGAAAACCCCAACAGAAAACTAAATAGAAAGAAAAATCCATAATAATAATAACCTTCTCAGCTGGCCACTAACATTACTGATGTCAGAAATGTTTGTTTTGTCACTTCTCCAGTTACCAATCATGTTTTATCACCATTTCTCCTCATTTTTCCATCTTGGCAGAAGCTTAAAATTTAGAACTTTTGAACTTGTTGTTGTTGTTGTTGTTTTCATGTAACAGATCCAGTAGTTTATTTTAGATAAAGGCTGCTACTAAACAGTTGAGACGTCACTTCATAGTAATTGTAAAACACAAAGAAAAAAAAAAATCTAAATTACAAACCATATGCTGTTATGATGCTGGTAAAATGTTAGTATACCAACATATCAGTTTGTCACCATGGAATTACTAGTATTAATGGTAAAAGTATTGTTTCCACATATTCATTCTAGATCTGACAGTACTTTAAAATCATCTTAGAAATGGTGAAAGACCATAATGATATAATTAATCAAATATATAATGGAATAACATTGAATTTGCGATATTAACATCAGTAGAATGTTCAACCTTTTTTTATTTTAGAAAAATGATAACTTTATTATTTTAGCATCAGCACCTTTACCATAAAAGGACAATTCAGCAGTTTGGTTGAGCATGGCTTCAGACAGTAAAAAAAATCATAGGCTGCTTACAAAATTATTTCATTGATTATTTTCATTGATTTATATATACTGGATAACCATAATTACATCATTTAATAACAATGGATGATCAGAGAGTTGTTATTATGTAGCAAATAGTCAGTTTTGATGACATTAGTTTGGCTTCACTACCTTTACCATAAAAGAACAAATGAACAATTTGGTAGAGAATGCTTTTAAAAAGTTATTTGACCTTTATTAGACTTTTATTTTTGTATAATTTACATAAATCTATTGAGTAAGACCTCTGGCACTATAACATGATGAACAAATATACCTACCTTTGAAAATCCCACCACACAGAGCCCTAATATCTGAAGTGATTTTTTTTTGTCATTAACTTTCTGGAGGAGGTGAACTCCAAAAGCATGCTAATTATGGAAACAGCGACATCTAGTGAATTTTTTTGGCGTAACATACCTAAACCAAATTGTAGAGATAGCTTAATCAGAGTTAAGTTCAACACATTTTTTATCAAGATTACTCAAAACAGTTGAGCAGAACGTTAAAGGGTTAACTGAGAAGAAACAGTAAAGGAGGTCAATTGCAGGAAATATTAGCAATAGGACGACATTGTGTAAATAGGCTACAGATTCATGTAAAACATATGACAACACAATAATATCGACAACAATAAGGATTTACTAAATATATGTTATCCAAAACCCATGAGGTAAAAAGCAGAACAAGGAAATTGTTTTTTTCAAAATATTTGCATAGTGCGTGTACAACAGGTAAATAAATAAAGAAATGCTTCTTGAGGCTTCATTTGACCATCACTAATTACAGACCTCTGGCGATTGCTTAAGACATCTTAGAGGAGACTAGATGGAGACTGTTGAAAGTATTGATTGACTGACTGCAGTCAATTGCAAAATACTTTTTGAAAGACATAGCTGTTACTGTCTTATGACTGAAATAAATTAAATGACTTTGTACATACTACAAACAGTTTTGGATGTTTTTCACACAGTGTTTTTCACTGATGAGTGAAAGGCTCTATTGGAATAATAAGGATGCCTCTCTGTCAGGCATTATACAACCACCTCAGTTCAGTCCTTTTAGTACAAGGGTGTACACTAAGCAGATTTGAAACCTGCAAGAGTTTATTCTTTAGCCTCTTGAGGGCAGCAAAAGGATCCATCCATGCATCTATCCATCCATCCATCCATCCGTCAATCACAACATTTGCTCTTGTGCCATTGTTTTGTATTGTCTACAGGAAAATAAAATGAGGTATTGGTGAAATGTGGCAGTTGTGTCACTTTTCACACAGTAAACTTTGTGGTTGACAAATGAAAGTCTCTGTTGCTTAAATAAGGCTGCCCTTAAGAAACCACCTCATTTCAAATAATATTTCTAATGCCTTAAAGTAAGCTAAAAGGTTGTAGATTCAGCAGCTCAGCAGAGTTGACAGCCATGGTTTCAATATGGTGTCTGATTTCTATTTTAAATCGGTATATGTGTGGTATCTTTTTAGTGCATATGCATTTGTGAATGTACTATTTTCTATGTAAAATAAACAGTCTCTTACAATCAATATCATTTTTATCATAAGAAATAATGTTTCTTTTATAAAATGAATACTTGAACCAGTATATTTACTAAACACCTCCCTTTTTGTCATTGTAAACAGAGTGTTTCTTCGGATAAAGTTGTAAAGGGGAAAAAGTTGTATTGGAAATGGGGGAATCATGGTTAGCGATGAGCAGAAACAAGCTGGGTCTCCACTACTGGATTAAGTGGTCATAAATACAGTTTAGCAGCTAAATATATTTTGGAGGATGTGTGGGAGTTTATGGTAACGACAAGATATATATCTGGTTTCCCATTCCTTTCTGGATTCTCCCTGAACCTGAGGTGCACTGAACATTACTTGATCAGAACAGAAGTCCCACATGTAGCGATACCCACAGCACACATGAAGTATTTTCTTTATTTTCTGAGCCCACTAGATGGCGCTTTATGTTCAACAAAAGTGGACTCAGAAAAAATTTAAATCAATTTAAGAATGAGTGTATGATGATCCTCACTGGTGGGTCAAAGGACCCAAGTTCTGAAAAAACTGGTTTTGGGATGTATGAAGATAATGTTCAGGTCCAGCAAAGCATCCATATTTCTGACATCATGTCTGTTTATTCTGATGAGCTATAAGCAATTTTATGGGGTTTGTAGTGGATAGAGGTGGTCAAACACCCAAATAGTCTGTCATCTGTTCAGATTCTTCTGCTGCCTTGTTAGCTCTGAGAGATGGAACATGAAGGGCCCACCCTGATCTGCTCCTTGAGGTCTTGTGCAGCTTGTTAAAAATGGGCTGCCAAGTAGGCTTTCTGTGGGTCCTGGGACACTCAGGGCAAGAGGGAAATGAAATCTCTGATAAACTGGCTAAGGAAGCTCTGTTAAGAGAAACTATTGATTTCAGTGTTCACATTGGATAGTGTGAATGTCTTAGCATTTACAAAGAAAAAATAGAGCTTCAGTGGCAAAACCGTGGAAAGAAGAGTGAAGGGGCAGACATTACGTCTCTTTGCAGCCCTCTGTTAAGAGGAAAAGATGGATGATTAAATCTGGAAGAAGGGATTATGTTGTTTTGACAAAGCTGAGACTGGAGCATTGCGGTTTAGCCAGTTATCTAAAAGTCATATGCAAACATTCAGACAGTTTGTGTCAGTGTGGAGAATTGAAAACAGTCCAAAACGCTGTGTAACAAATACAGAAATGAAAGGCGACAGTTGTTTAGGGAGCTGTCAGACTTTGGTCTACAGGCTTCCTCCTTCAAATTTTTGTGTCTGAAGTGGAGTTTCTATCTATTGGTAGAGCAGTCCTGAAATTTCTCCATGCTTCTGCACTTTAGTTAAAAATATAGGGTGAATTGTAAACTCTTGCCTGTGGAGGGCAGCATTACACTTTATTAGCGTACAACCTGCCGGAACCATATTAGAGGAAGAAGAAGAATCGCGTTTCCGGTCGATTCAGGCGGAAGTGCTGCATACCCGCGTAATACAAGCAAAAGATAGTCGTTTGTTTACATCGGTGAGGTGCCCAGCAAAGACTGTTTCAGTCATTGTAAATACGGTTTGTGAATCTCTCTGTTTGTGTTAGAACAATGTTGCAGTTGTTGAAGTACAGTGACGTTTCGGTAAGGAGTGTGTATGGCTAACGTTAACTGAAAGACGGTTGTTTACACCCATTCCGTAGATAACGTAATTTATCACAGGTTGTCCTAATTAAAAATTGCACACGGCACCTATTTTAAAATTGAAGACTGTAGATTAAGCGCGTATATTAATCACATTTTATAATTTAAACTGCCTTAATTACATTGACACTTGAATATTTCATCCTGTAGGCTATAAAAATGTATATCACCTCGTTCAGGTGATTCGGGTTTGACATTTGCATGTTCTCGGGTATATAAATGTCAAACCCTGATCACTGCTTTGTTAATTTCTGTCCTTCCAGGGGTTCCCATCACGTCACTATGTTTATCAGCCCGGATCAGGAGGCCCTGATTGGCCGAGTGTTTGAGACCTATCTGACAGAGCATCATGAGGACATTCTCCAGCTTATTGCAGACAATAATGAAGAGACCCATCGCCCTGTTGTCGTTAATGCCATGACTCTGTTTGAAGCCAATATGGAGGTAATTTCATCACAGTTCAAAACACAGTCTATTCTATTCAAAATAAACAGAAGTCTATCAGTGTACTTGAGACTTGGAGATCTGAACTTCAGTCAGTCAGGTGATAGGGATAAAATCAGGCATATTTTTCCTGAACTGATGTATCACAATAAGCCTCGTGCAAAATAATAAAATTATGTTCTACTATCATGTAATGCTAAATACACATATATATGCACTAATGACACGGCATCTCTTCTGTCTGTGTCCTCAGGTTGGGGACTATTTCAACGCCTATCCCGATGAAGTCCTGGCCATATTTGATAAAGTGCTACAGAAAACAGCTGTGGGGTTGTCAGAGAGATCTTCTCCCAGTCAGTGCGGAGGACAAAGACCAAAAGAGAGACTGACATATACTCTTCATGCTCGCATCACAGGTTAGACGTCCGTCTGGGACTGATGCTGGGCAGAGCTTGCACTGTGAGGAATTATAGTACCTCAGATTGTTATGGACGTAGACTGACCTGATATATAAGTTCAGAAAACAGGAGTCTTCTGAACTTAAATGTCAGGTCAGTTTTGGGGCTTAGGAATGTATTCCTCTGTAATCTACTTTGTTACTTACTAAAGATATGACAAGCTGGTAGCTGTTGGTTTTAATGGATAGAACATCATATAAAACAGGGCGTTTCCAAAGTGTTGTTTTATAAAGAGATTTTATAAAGATTCTGAAGGCCCAGCTGTGACAGGATCATAGAAGTGCCTTTGAAGGTTCAGTAGGTAACTTTTATAAAAAATAATTTTTTTGTCATGTTTGTCATATTACACTGTCTCTATATCCAGACAGTTGTACATAAGACAATGAATGTGATTACATGGACGTGAATAACCTGTTTACTAGGCTTGTCCCAGTTATGATCATGTTTGGGACATGGTGTTTACGTGAGCACGGAAACATAAGTTTATTCTATTAGTGTACCCCAGCTAGCATATTTGGGTTTCTCAGATGATGTTTACATACTCAAACACATAAACAGGATACTCCAAAATCCCGATCATAAATGGGTAATTCATATCCATGTACACACACTCAATCAGGTGTGACAAAATCAGGTTCCTCTCCTCCTAGCGCTCCTAATGACACTTGCAAGAATCCACTGCACCTAAACAAAAACAACCAATCAGAGCTAAGGACTCTCTGACACAGTGTCAGTCACTACTTGTGCACATGCCGTGCAGCCTCTCTCCCCAGATCTTGCTCTCACTCAGTCAAAGAAGATTGATGACACTCTTCTTCTGTCTACATGTCTGTGCTGTGTATGCTGTTGTTGGCAGCACAATGTGTGCATGAGAAGTGATGGACACTGCGCTAAAGACTACCCCTGGCTCTGTTTTGTTCTACCCTGCAAAGATCCAGGTTATTTGCAGTTAGCTGGATTGTGATGAAGACAAAGTGAACCCAAACATGAGCTCATACAAATAAGTCCCTCAAGAGCACAACTGAAAAAAATCTAATTTGAAATGAGAACATGTAAATTCTTAAGGAAATGGACTCGGTAGTATTCTCTTTTTTCTAAATATGTCTTTTGGGCATTTTATGTTTTTGTAGATAGCAGACAGTAAAGAGATGACAGGAAATGAGGTCAGAGATATGAGGGAATGACAAACAACAAATGTCTGTGGCCTGGGGTGAACCTGGGGCATTGCAGTTATTATTATCAGTGTAAATGCACACATGATCAAACCTAGCTGTGATGCAGATATTGTTAATATTGTCACTGTAAGATAGAAGTTAGTGTTTTCAGAGAATGTGTAGTTGAAGTGTTTGCTAGTGATTCATCTGTTGAATTATTTTTCAGTTGTTTATTGACTGTCACATGTTTGTCCAGGTCTGCCAGTGTGTCCAGAGCTGACCAGAGACACCATTCCCAGGTCCAGAGATGTAGGACACTTTCTCTCTGTCACTGGTACTGTCATACGCACCAGTGTTGCCAAGGTAACAGCACAGCACATCTTCAGTTTTCAGCAATCTGCTGAAATAGTACTGAATTCACCTCTCCTACTCATCCTGCAGCAGCAGTGGTCAGTTTTCAAGTAAACTGCCATTGTTACATGACAGAACATTTGCCACAGACACACACACACACATCACAAACATGACGCAGTTTGCAAATAGGGGGCCATACTCATGAGGAGCTTGGATAAGTAAAGACAGTTAATGGGCTGTGTGTGTTAAATGTGTTGTTTGAGGCAGACAGAGTATGAACAGTGAAGTGTGGGAATGCTGCTGTTTTGTGGCTGTTTGTTAATTAGTGGATCATTAGGTTGCTGCTAGTGTAGGTGCTCTTTCTCTGTTTGGGACTGACACCGTGTCCCAACTGGATAGGAGCGTCAGACGATCACGCCGCATTGCGTTACATTGGGCGCTCTGTATTAACATTGGATCTGTTCAATATGGAACTCTGCCACTTACCTAGCAGCTGTGGTCTCAGAATAACCACTGACACTGGATGAGTTCGTACTTCCTTATTATTCATATTCACAACAATAGTATTGTGGGTAACTTCTAGATGTCATTGTTGTAGATACAATACTACATTATACCACCATTTCCGCTTTGTTAAACAAGCTAGCATCCCACACAAGTCTTACCAGAAACTTTCATCTTCCTGGCGATCTCCCTCCAGCCAGATGCCTACTTAATTAGGTTTTTGTAGTGACATAAGGGGGTATACTGTAGGTAACTCCCTATTTAAAGCTCTTGAATCGACCATTCCTCGTCCATTGCGGCGCCTCCAATGTAAGCGACAGAGTAAAAATAGAGACGGGGCATCTGACAAAAATTCAGCTCAAAATGGCACCTCGCGTCAGTGTGTCACATCACGTCACTTGTGGGCAGTTAGGACAGTCCAATAGAAAACATTGCAGTCAAACTGATTTAGTCGCTGGTGCTCACTTGCATCGCATCCAGTCAGGACACAGTATGAGGCCTGATTGAGTCAGTTAAATCTGATTTCCAATCCAGCTTCCATGTGAGAGAGGTGGATTTTTTTTGTTTTTATTATATAAGCTACTTCCATGCAACATCCACAGATCAAGAGTGTAGTATTTTCTCAGTCCCTCTAGGATGTTTCGAAGCAACAGTACCACACATTTAGCCAATCCCCCTGAATTCTGCATGACCTTGTAATTTTGTCCAATCACCACAACTTTGCAGCAAATCAAGTACTATCAAATCAAGTCTATTTACTATCAAGTCAAGTAAGTAAAATCTCATTTCACTGCGTGCAGCATATTGATTCACGCAGCCCCTCACTTTCTCTGTTTATCAAAAAATGACTGCTGTGCCTGTGACACAGTAACAGGGCTACCTGTAAGCATCACACAGCAAACGTACCCAGCGTTTATTATTATAGGTTTATAGACAGAGCTGAGCCGCTTCAGTGTTGCTGTGAGATTGTTGGAACTGTTTAACAGTTCGATGGCGGATGTTAGTCGCTGCTGCTGTGTTAGCAGGAGAAGAGCAGCTCACGTAGATGGTCCTTCAGCGCTGCTTCAAACGGCAGCAACAGCTGCTTGTCGGCAGTCAGCTACTCTCCACCCTCCCTACCATCACAGATAGATTTTTAATTCTGTTGGAAACACTGAATGCTCATTATAATAGGCTCTGAATCCCAGAAAGCATTGCAATTCTTTGAAAATTTTATTCACTTCCGCACTTTCATTGCAACAAAACACCTAAAAATATTGCAACTTTTTAGAAAAGCTGCTGTGAAATCACTCATTTAATGCCCCAACAACCACAAAAGCAGCCCACAAAGTCCTGGAGGGACTGATTGATATAAGATCAAAAGGTTACTCCAGTGGGGAAATCAGGGTTATCACAGCACTAGAGGATTCTTAGGTGTTCTGTTGCAAGCATGTGATATTTTTATGACGAGATCAACCTCAATAAAGTGCTAGCAGTGGGAAGGCTGCTAAGAGAAGAATAGACAGTCACATACTAAATGTAATGCTCACCTGTAAATAAGTGTGTAGGTGAGGAAAACATGAGTGGAAATAAGCAAAATCACTTCCTGCACAACAGCTTTATTTTTTTATTTTGAGTTTTACTTAGAATCCCTTTCCACCTCTCACAGGTTCTGGAATATGAGCGTGATTACATGTGTACAAAGTGTCGTCACATCTTCACGGTGCAGGCTGATTTCGACCAGTTCTATACCTTTGTCTCACCGGTGGCCTGTCCCAATCCTGATGGCTGTAACTCGTACAAGTTCAGCTGTCTGTCAGGAGGATCTGAGCCTGCTGCCTGCAGGGACTTCCAGGAGATCAAGATACAGGAACAGGTAGGATAGTGATTCATGTGCTACTGGTTTCTCCAGATAATAGAATGAATTTGCAGAGTGTCTATGGACTGTACTTTTGGTTGGTGTAAATTTTGCTTCCCTCACACAACAGGTGCAGAGGCTGTCAGTGGGCAGTATTCCTCGTTCTATGGTGGTGGTTCTGGAGGATGACCTCGTTGACACCTGTAAATCTGGTAAGGACTTTTAAGTAGCAAGGTTTGACAAAGACACGCTTGCTCGTTAACACATAGTACTAGTAGGGGTGGGCACTATGTTGATTATACCCAATGTATGGCGACTTGTTGCATGTGGGATGCATAAAATGACTATATCACAAACATCAAGTATAAATGATCACATCACACCCCCCAAGACCACTCTATCCTGGGCAGTAGTATATGCTAGCAAGGTAATCATTGGTATCTGCAGGGCTCCAGACTGCAGCTGTTTAGTCACATTGTGCGACCATGAAGCACCAATGCAACTTTCAAATACTATTAATGTATGAGCTGGAGATCTGTAAGTGTGTTTTCAGTTCACAGTGAGTTACTCTTCATGGTTAACAGCAGCGCAGTTGAACTTTGTGCTAACTGCTAACATTTAATTGTTGACCAGAGGCTTCACGTTCACAACAAAAGCAGAAAAAATTTCGGGCCAAAGACGGGTGCTTCAGAATAACAGCACCAATGGGTCTGCTTTGATTTATTTTATTGTAACAGTGCCTTTTTAAACTTTATTGTAACAGTACATTTCTAATTTTATTGTAACAGCACTTTATTTAACTCTCTTATAACAGTATTTCAATTCAACTTTATTACAACAATACTTTATTTTATTTATTCTTTATTTAACCCTATTGTAACAGTACTTTATTTAATTTAATTTAACAGTACTGTATTTAACTTAATTATAACAGCACTTCAATTAATGTTATTATTAGTTCTCTATTTAACTTCAATGTCACTGTATTTTTTTATTTAATAGTTTAGTATTTCAGTAGTCTACAGTAGTTTAGAGGAGATTTTCAAATATATTGCCCAGCCCTAACTACCCGCTTCTCCAAACGATAAAATGTGGCTGCAACTCAAGATGAGGCTCAGCTTAAAATCGGTTTGCCCCTCCATGCACATATCCAAAGCAAATAGAAAGCTATTTAAGCCTGTCTGTGTTGATATCACCAACTACCTCAGCGGGGTCAGAGACAGAACATTCTTATCCATCATTTCCACTAATCCAGAACAACAGTGTGTTTTGTTAGTAATTATGACTAGATTAAAAGCTTCTGTTACAATAAAATACAAACTATCGTACAGGTCCTGTGTGCTGACAGTGTGGAACAAAGCACTGTTGCAGCCTAAAGGTTAAAATTGAAATCAGAAACCTCAGCATTCATTTTCACCTGATGGTGGCAGTGTACAGTGCCATGCTCATCCTGTAGCTGTGCAGTTATTATGGACTGTATGGTGTGCTCCCAGGAGATGATGTGACTGTTTATGGGGTGATGTGCCAGCGCTGGAAGCCCTTCTATGATGGCACTCGCTGTGACGTGGAGCTGGTCCTCAAAGCTAACAACATAGAGGTGAACAACCAGCAGGCTGCTGCTGCTCTTCTCATGAAGGACATTCAGAAAGAGTTTGAAGACTTCTGGGATAGTTACAAAGATGATCCCATAGCTGGTATGTAAGAATCTGCTTCATAACGCTGAACAATCTACTGTGGTTTAATTTCTTGTTTTTTGTTTTTTTTGTTTTGTTTTGTTTTGTTAATGCTGTTCTTCTCCCCTCTGTCTGTAGGTAGGAACCAGATCTTGTTGAGCCTGTGCCCACAGGTGTTCGGGATGTATGTGATTAAATTGGCTGTGGCTATGGTATTGGCTGGCGGCGTGCAGAGAATAGATTCTTCTGGAACCAAGATCAGGGGTAACTTTCTAGTTTCTTATATTTTTAAGCAGCTGAAAAAGAAGGGCACCAATATCTCAATTTCTGTGACCTCCAAACCAAAGAGTTAACATTTGTTTATGTAATGTATTGTCACAGTAAAGGAAGGACTGGCAAAATGATTTGTTTGAGATCTAGGGGCTTTAATTACTAATTAATAAGAACCAACCAACTACTAGTGATGGCCTCATGAAGCCTCGTGAAGCGTTTTCTTTATATGGCGCTCTTGGTTTAAAGAGAGAGGCTCAAAGAATAGCAATGCAATGTGCTTTCAACCTTTTGATGACCAAAAAGCGCCATCTAGTGGGCTCAGAAAATAAAGAAAATTCTTCATGAGGCTTCATTTGGCCATCACTATCAACAGGCCACAACATACCTGAATGCCTTTGTTGCCACTCAACATGAAAAAGATACGGGCCTTACCTGAAGTGCCTTTAGCTCAGTCAGGCCCTCTGCTTCACTTGGTCCCCTCCATGCCATCCGACCCTCCCTTGGTTACTGTTGTTGAGCCTGCCAAGCTTTTGCACATGGCATGCCAATATGCCAGTTTTAACAATATCAGGGAGACTCCAAAGAAAATGCTAAAAAAAAATTCTGGAATATAGTAATGAAATGTAGACAGAAAGGACAATAATATGCATTTGAGAGCTACATTCACGATATAATATGTCAGTGGAGTAATGTAAATTAAAATCAAGAGAGAAGCTACCTCCCACATCCTGACAATTCACCTGAAGAACAAACAGGAACAACAATTTTCTTGTATGGTAAGTCAATATATTGTTGGATTTTAAACTTTCATTTAATTATGACTTCTTATAGTTTTCAGTATTTATTACATTTTAGCTCATTTCTAGCAAAACTAAATTATTGCGCAGCCTTGATGATATACAGTTACCTAACTTAAAGGCATAGTTCGGATTTTTTGAAGGGGGGTTGTGTAAGGGAGTTATCATTGGTCAGTGTATTACCTGAAGTCAATGTAAGTCGGCACGACCCCAGTTTGGAAAAGCATGCATGGTTCTGACACAAAAGCTCAGCTGTGTACTGCTGTGGACAGGGGCAACAGCAAAATGTGTTTTACCCACCTAAAAAAATCAATATCATTTTAAGAGTAGGTTATATTTAGGACATTTTCACTTCTTTACCTTGCTGCAGATAGCAAATCTCAGTGGGGAAGTGAAACCATCAGGTGTAAGCACAGGTGGTTCTACCTGCTGGGCATTCCTGCCTGTCGCACCTCCGACAGTGCCATTGCGCAGGCTGCAGGGTCATCAGCTGGGAGCCAGCCTTCTCAGATGTTTCGCCGCATTATTCCCGTTACATCTCGGGGTGGTGGGGCAGCGGTAGGGATGTCTCCCTACCACCCCCTGCAGCCTGCTTAGGATCCTTCATTTCCCCACGCCTTGTCCTTCCTCTGGAGCCAGATCCAAAAGCTCCCTTGCTCTGCCTCCTCCACCAGACCTTGGAGGGCCTACTTCCTTTGGGGACCTGTAACTCAGAGAGTTTTCAGGAGCCGCTGTGTGGATGTTCCAGTGAAGCCCCTCCACCTGACTTCCACTGGGAAAGTGAATGCTCTCCACCCAGCTTGCGAGCACGTGGTTGACAGTTCCGCGTACCTCTCCTTCTTTCTCTCATATGCAGCCTCCATCTCTTCCTCCCATGGGACGGTCAGCTCTACCATAATAACTGTTCTGGCAGGAACTGACCAGAGCACGATGTCTGGACATAGAGATGACATGGTGATTGCTGCAGGGAATTTCATCTGGCGCTTGAGGTTGGCCGCTAACTGCCATTCGCCTCCTAGTGATAGTAGGGACTGATCGTTCTTGGTGCAGCACTGCATTTCTCTCCCTTGCCTTACGAACTGGATCCACCTCTGGGTTGTAGGTGTGCTGGCCCTGTTTACTTCCATCCTGTGGGCCTCCCGTGTCTCTGCAAGCTTGTGCAAGACCTTGTCATGCTGCCATCTGTACCTGCCCTGTGACAATGCCATCTTGCAGCCAGAGAGGATGTGCTTCAGGTTTGGGTTTGAGATGTTGCAGAGCTGGCAGGGTTTTTCTGTGCTGTACCAGACGAAAAGGTTCCAGGGGCGCCCTGATCTGGAAACTCAGTCTGACCTGAGGTGTCCTCCACATGTCAGCCCAAGTGATGGTCCTATTGGTCACGGCCTCCCAAGTGGTCCATCTGCCTTGCTGTTGTTGGCTCACAACTGTGATCTTGTAGCGTTCCTCTTCCATCCTGGTAACTTCGGAGATGATGAGACCTTTCCTCTCCTTTTTGGTGGCTTTGGACCATCTCTTTGGCGCTGCTCCCCATCCTAGGCCAGCTCTACCCTAATGTGTAAAGCCAACAAAAACCAACAATTTCCTGATGTTTTAGCCCATCTATGGCCTGGTCTGCTGCCTGGGTTGCATTCCACTTGCGTCCTGTTCAAACCTGGGGATTGGCAGTTTGGATAGCTGGGTGCGGTGAGTCTCTCAGCTCGAATACAAACCTCATCTTATCCTTTTTGTACCCCAAGCTGATTGACTGCAGTGGAAGCTGTAAGGTGTTTCTCCCAAAGAGTGCTGTGGTGGAGAAGCATCGAGGAAGACCAAGCCACTTCCGGATGAAATTGTTGGCTTTTGCCTCCAATTTCAGGACAGTTGTCAGTTTCAGAGGCCACATCAGGCGTTGGTATAGCGTAAATTGGTAACACCAAACCTTGAATTTCCCTGGCAAGAAGCACTGGTCCTGAAGTTGGGTTGTGACAGTTGAGGCCACGTTTTTGTCAGACAGGTCAGCAGTGTAGAGTCTGCCGAGGTTTCTCACTGGTTCTTCCACCAGTAAGGGAGTTCTTTCGCCATCCACAGTGAAGAGGGTGTTGTCTTTTCTTGCCCCATTCCGGATCGACAGGCTGCGAGACTTGGTGGGCTTGATTTTCATGCGGGCCCATGCTAGCAGCTCCTCCAGTCGTTTGAGGAGTCTGGATGTGCAGGCTGCTGTTTAGAGGAGGGTAGTGACATCATCCATATAGGACCATATGGCAGGGAGTCTTTGGCCTGTCTGAGATCTCATGCTTTGGACCATCTGTCTTCCACCTATCAGGATTATCGCGAAAGCAGCTGTGAAGAGGATGGGAGAGATGGAGCATCCCATTGCTTTACCCATCTCGAGCCAGTGCCAGTCAGTAGAGATATTGTTCTGTTCAAGGCCAGACTCGTGGTCTGGTCTAATGCTGCCTCGATTAGTTAGTTTGTCTGTTATAGTGCGACTTTGTGCTTTAAAGAGTTAGTTTGGATTTACCAAAGTCACACAATTACACAGGCAAACCAACAAACTGACGCAGGGGTAGATCAGCGGCTCCTGTGTTCAGTGAACTAAAGTCACTGTTTTTTTAAATGGAGACTAGTGGCTTTGACAAGAGCATGGATTGGAAACTGTCAGCTCCCTAGCAGAAAGTATAATATAACAAAACATAAAAATAAAAATACTGTCAATACGGCGTACACTTAAGCTAATAAAAAATGTAGGTGGGACTTTTTCAGGCGCCTGAAAGACATGTTGCTGCTGCTCCTACCCACAGCAGTACATTGCTTAGCTCATGTGGTGGTACTCATGCTGCTTCTCCAGACTGGGGGCATGCTGACAGATATCTACTGTAGGTAATACACCGAATATGGATAGGTACCTCATACAACCTTGCTTTAAAAACTCAAACCATTAGTTGAAGGTTAAAACATAAATAACTTAAAATAAACATTCAACTTTCAACTACTTGTTTTTGTCTGCCAACATGCTAAGCTTGCTAACATTAGTTAGCGTATTACCTTGGAGCAGACAAATGAGTTTTTGTTCATCTTCAATGCATTTTGTAGTGGATGAGGTCTCCAACATCAGTCAGTATTTTTACATGCACAGTTAAGCTACGGTTATAGCTTGACTAGGCCATTTAATTGGACTACTGTCAGTGTCCCAGTATACAAGCACAGGAGGGGAATACATTTGTTGACTGAAGTATGCCCGAGTTTGCTACAATAGGTAGCGATATGCCCCCTTTCAACTTGTTAGTATTAAACCTTTTCCCGGTTGAGCTATTGCGTCACAGACCAAACAATCAACAAACAAGTTAGCTACAGTTAGCTAGCAGCAAACTGGTACCATGGTAGACAACTTTACGGCTCTGTACATTTTATGCATCCAAAAATGCACAGCTCTGGATGTAGATTTTACCATGTTGTTACCGGCTTCTTCTTCTGTTACGTATTTAGAGGATATCTGCTTTCGGACTTGCGTCTTTGCAGTTTCCCTTGTTCTGAAAGTTTAAAAGACCTCCCACGGACAAAATGCAAAATACCTCAGGGATAAGAGTCATTGCTCATTGTTAATCACAGTGTCAACACAAAGAGTCACAAAGAATCTTACCTGTTTTGAGCTGCGCTCATTGTCAACCAATCAGAGCCAACAAATGACAACCTGTGGCCATGACAATATAGAAACTGTGACATATGTTTGCTGTATGTAGGTTTTTGTGATTGGAAAAACTCTGTTCTCTGTGAAATGCTGTCTCACTGTGGAGTTGATCTTGTCCTCTCTAGGTGAGTGTCACATGTTGCTGGTTGGTGACCCCGGCACAGGGAAGTCTCAGTTCCTCAAGTATGCAGCTAAGATCATGCCTCGCTCTGTACTCACAGCTGGAATTGGATCAACAAGTGCAGGTAGGCCTGTTCAGTGTCAGTTCTCAGATCAAAGGAGTTTGTTTTCATTGCCTCTAAGCTTCATCTTCTCATATAAACAATTCTACATTCCTACATATAGACATATCCAGTCAGTTAAGTGAATAATACACATGATGTCATGTGTTAAAGGACTGACAGTAGCAGCGGTGAAAGATGGGGGTGATTGGCATCTGGAGGCAGGAGCCCTGGTCCTGGCAGATGGTGGTTTGTGCTGCATTGATGAATTCAACAGCATCAAGGAACATGACCGCATCAGCATCCATGAAGCCATGGAACAACAATCTATTAGTGTCGCCAAAGCAGGGTAGGACAGTCATGCACACACATCCACATGCTCATAGAAATCCAGTGGGCAGGGAACACCAACATGCATCAAGTTTTAATGGGGTTTAGTGATTTTTGAAAATTGTGGTGTCATTACTGCCCCTTGCCAGATTAGACAGGGCAAAAATATGGTGATCACTACATAAGGTGGTTGAAAAGTTGTACAGAAAAAGGAGGTTACTAAATACAACATGGGTCACTGACACATAGAGCTGCCTGGGTAACCTGATACTCATCATGCTGGTTGTGTTCGTCTCTTTTAAGAATCTTCCTATTGAATATTTAATAGGAAGAGTATGAGTAATGAGAAGAGTTTTCAAAATAATTGCGTTATATATTGTGTATCGCAGTGTAGCCTGAAAACATCGTGATATTATTTTAAGGTATATCACCCAGCTCTAGTGTATTATGTGCATGCATATAAAACAATGGTTATGCTCAGAGATGTAAAGAAACAAAGTAGGACTACTTCACTACCATACTTAAGTCCTAAAAGGCTGTATCTGTACTATGAGCAGCATCGTTACTCGTTACAATTATAAATATTTTGACGGACCATTACAGTATCACTGCCAGAGTGGTAGATGGCTCTGCCACTGACTACAAGCAGGTTTGGTGGAGCTGGCAGTGATCAAACTGCCTTATCACAGCATCGCGTTCAGTTTGCTCTTGCTCTGCCTCGGTTTGGTGTGACAACAGAACCCATCTGACAAAGAGTTCTCTTCTACAGAGAGTTAAGCTCAGTGTTTTAAGATGCTCTGATCACTTGCTTTGTTTTGACAACAGAAATACTTGTATGTGGGCTTTGAGAGCTTGAGTTGGTCTAACAAGTGATGTAAGCGTCTTCTTTTAAGGTGCTGAATTGGTTGAAATATCCTGATGGTTTCCTGTCAAAATTCTGTTGTTTAGCCCTTCTGTTTTGGGCCTTCTAAGTTTGCTTGGAGAGTGAATTTAAGACTCCATGTACATGTACTACGTCTTGTACATTCCCAGCCTTGTATTGCTGCTATAGCCAAAGGAAGTTTGAGTGTCCTTCAGGCTAAACATTTGAAGATTTTGCATAAACAATATGATATTCAAATTTTGGACCGCTTTCTTTATTAACTACATAACATATTAAAACTTCATAGTTGTACTTTCAATACTTGAGTACATTTTAAAATAGACTACTTTTAATACTTAAGTACAAAAAATTTAATAATAATACTTAAATACTTCTACTTGAGTCATTTTTTTGTATCTGCACTTTTACTCAGGTCTGGGTCTCTGGTACTTTATACATCTCTGATTATGCTGCACAAGCTTTGTGAGCAAAGGAATAGTCAGTGAAAATGTTCTCAGATCTCATGGGTGAAAGTCATTCTTAAACTCAAAAATTCAAACTTAAAAACATGCATACCACAAAACTAAATGTAAAAATCTTTTCCACTGTGTGTGTCAGCTATGTAAGCTGTGATTACCCTCTGACAATATGATGCTTTTTTTGAGTGGATTTTTGCTGTTGTTCAGCACATTTAAGGTGATGAGTAAATTCTTCATAAAATTGAAAAGCTTAGAATTAAGGCTTAGAGGAACTAGACTGTGAGCTCTGTCACGCTGTACTTAGTCAAAGCAGTGCTTCCAGCTAAATGGTAATGTCAGCATCCCAACAAAGTTATGACAGTTAATTCTGAGAAGAACATTAACATCTGTGCTGAATTACGTGCCAATCCATCACGTAGATGTTGAAGTATTTCACTGGATAATTTAACATGCTGGTGGTGTTGATCACCTACGTATGATTCATCCTCTGAGGACTATGTTTAATGGCGCCATTGTAACAGTTTAACTTATTGAGATTAAAGATAGCATTGGTAGTGGAAGTCTGTGTATTTGTACATGCAGGGCTCCAGACTATGTAGTCACATTTTGCAACCATGGAGCACCACTGTGACCTGCAAATATTATTAATATATAAACTGGCGAGCTGTTAGTGCGTTTCCAGCTCACAGTGAATAAATGCTCATGTTTAAAGGATCAACGGCAACAGTTAACTTTGTGCTAACTGCTAACAACAACTGTTGACCAGAATCTTCAAGTTCAGAGCAAACACATCAACACACTACTTCAATATAAAAGCACAAGTGGTTCTGCTTTGATTTATTTAAATACAATAATACTTTATTTATCTACAAAACCCCCAAACCCCAAATCAAAAAGTAATGGAACCACCCCTTTTAATTTACTCAGGACACCTCACTGAGAGGCTACTCAACAAAAGTGCTTACAGGACCAAGATGGCAGATTGCACTGATTACCTGTGATCTTTTGTTCTGGTATTATAGATATTTCTTTTTATCCAATAAACAAGCATGGAACAACTGTTAATGACAAAAAGACGTAGAAGACTATTACATGCAAGACTCCATTCTCTCTTTCCAACCTATAGAATATGACATGCCTACTAATGTTGTCACAGGTCTCACTTCAGGCCAAGGAAAACCTGCTATTGTTTTATTCCAACCTTGAACCAAGTGTTTGGGTTCAGAAACAGTTTATTTTGGGTCAAAATGCCCTGAACTTCTCTCCGTTGTCCCTCTTCTTTACAGTATTGTGTGTAAGCTGAACACTCGAACCACCATCCTGGCAGCTGCCAACCCTAAAGGCCGGTACGACCCCAATGAGCCGCTGTCTGTGAATGTAGCTCTGGCCAGCCCTCTGCTCAGTCGCTTCGACCTGGTTCTGGTTCTGCTGGACACCAGAAATGCAGAGTGGGACTCCATCATCTCCTCTTTTATTCTGGAGGACAGAGGTATAGGATGTGCTACTGAATTTGAAAATGAAATGGTAAAAGCAAAACAACCACCATCAAAAATGAAATTTGATTGTAATAATATTTTAATGATTGTTATTGGGATATTTGTCACAATATTCTCATTTCTATATTGTAATCACAAGTGAAATTTATACATCATCAACCAAGGTAAAAAACTGTTTACTCTACTGTCAGTTAATAGATATTATTAATAAATGCAATGTGGAAAAAAGAATTGCTGTGAACATAGGCTTATTTTAAATTGCAGAATGTTTCAACTGTTTGTTTTTGTTAAGGAATGATTTAAATGCTTCTGTTACGATAATTAACAAAGAATTAATTTTCTCTTGATGATGAAAGTGGTGAGATGTGAGTCATGTTGTTTTGCTGTCAGGACTGCCTGCAGAGAGTGGCAGCCTGTGGTCCATGGAGAAGATGAAGGCGTATTTCAGTGTGATTAAAGGCCTGCAGCCGCAGATGTCTGAGGAGGCCAACAGCATCCTGACCCGTTACTACCAGCTGCAGAGACAGAGTGACGGACGCAACGCTGCCCGCACCACCATCCGCATGCTGGAGAGTCTCAGCAGACTGGCTGAAGGTGAGGACGGACTTTTGACTTCATGTCAATTCGGACATATTATAATCAGTTAAAATCTTAAGTCCCTGACACACCAAGCCGACAGTCAGCCGTTGGTCAATGTTTGGCCGATAGTGAGCGTCCGTCGCCCTGTCCTACACGTCGGCCCTTGTTGGCCTGGGTTGACTTTTTTTGGCAGATTCAGCATGTTGAATCGCCCCCGGTGGAGCCTGTCGGTGAATGAAGTCCCTCGGACTGGCAGTTCAGCTCAGTGCAGAGGAGAGAAATGGAAGTGATGAATGTAAACAAAGAGCTAAAGTCAAAAGGGAGTCAGACTAAAACACATTTGTTATATGACGTAAGGTTATTTGTCTTTAGCCATTGAGCTCTTTAGCAGAAATGTTTCCTGATGGTTTGTGTTATTGTTCACTAGCGCACGATAAAAATGTTCTGTTCTTTCAACACTGGCTTGTGTTGGTAATATTGTAACTGGCTAACTAGCGTCAAGACAGTCTTCCAGTTTCCCTTTTTTAAGGTGATTACAGGGTTACATTACTGCATTTGTGTTGGTTTACTATTAAAAATGAGACTTTTTCAAGACATCAGCTGAATTCATGTCTTAAATGAAATAGGAAACAATGTCTTCAGAAAAACAAAATGCTAAAGAATTGAATTGTGTATAAATAGCTGAAAGCACTCACACAGAATTGTTTCTTACAGCCCATGCCAGACTCATGTACAGAGAGACAGTGACCATAGAGGATGCTGTCATGGCAGTCTCCATCATGGAGTGCTCCATGCAGGTAAGGAGAAAACTGAAGGACCTACTTTGCTACAAGAATACTGATCACGATTATGATTTGACCCTTGTCTTCTTGTTTCCTAAAGGGTCAGTTCACCCCAAAATCAAAACACATTGTTCCGTATCACTCGAGAGGCTCATGACAGCACAAGATGTAAACACGCATTGTAAACATTAATGGCATCTTCTTCAGCTTAGCTGTAACATTAGCTATCTCTGTGGTGCTGGGTGAGCTATCCTTTTGCGCAGTGATACAGTTGGTGGATGTAGATGCATACCTTTCCACCCTTTAAGGCCAGACAGTTATGCTTACGGCTCAGCAGGATTATTAAATTGATTTATGTTAAACTATTAATTGTGATACTTGTCGACACTGACACATTAATGACCATTAACATTTATTCTTCTGGCTCTTGGTCCATGTCCTTGTCTTTCACTCTAACACTGCGGCCTGTGATCCTGCAGTTGTCTAACTATATGCGGCACTCCTCTTTCAGGGTGGTGCTCTGCTGGGAAATGTAAACGCATTGCTCACCTCATTCCCTGATGACCCCGGTCAGCAGTATCAGACTCAGTGTCAGGTACTGCTGGAAGGGCTGAACCTGCCACTGCTCCTCCAGAGGGAGATGGACAGACAGGCCAGGTGAGTAACTGCCTGCTCATTTGATAAGTCTCAGTTAAAGTGCTGATGTTAGTTTACCCTCCCACTGATATGCACATTTCAGTGCTTAAAGGAATGTTTCACCCCACAAATGATTATTTGTAAATCAATTACTCACCCCATGTTACAGTAAATTCATAACCAAAACTTTGTTTTTTTCTCATACCTCCACTTTAATCGGAGAATCCAAAGACATAAAATGCTTGATGAATTGAATTAAACAGGGTCCACGTTTTACAACAGTACTCAGTACTTTCCAACATAAGCATTTTCACTACAACCTTACGATTTAAAACTGAACTTGAAATGAAACCTATATTTTCTCGTCAAGGTAGCCAGACTACCTTGACGAGAATTTTACCTCTCTCACAGGAGCTGCAGGTGCAACAGTACCTCAGTTGTTTGTGTTATTGTGTGACTTAAGTGGAACCGAATTAACGCTTTAAAACACCAAAGTTAACACAATAACACAAACAACCTAACTAATCGAGGCAGCTGTAGATCAGGAGCTCTTGTGTTCAGTGAGGTAAAGATACTGTTTTTGTCAGAGGAGTTTGGGTTTGAAGAGAACATAGAACAAGTTACACTTTCGGAAGTCTGTTTTAGCATACAACTGGATAGATGAGACTTAAACTGTATGAGTTGTGTAAGAGTTTGTAAAGGATGTTTTGGTATTGTTTTGATGTTGTTAAACGCACTCCCTATTGACTTCAATTCATCCAGAATTTTCCCTGGTTTTGGATTCTATGTCCACCAGATGCATGAATGTAACGTAACATGGAGTCAGTTACTGACAGAGGTGTGGACTCGAGTCACATGACTTGGACTTGGACTCAAGTACCAAATTTAATGACTTTAGACTCAACTTAGACTTTAATTCCAATGACTTGTGACTTCACTTGGACTTGAGCCCTTTGACTTGAAAATACTTGATACCTAACCCCAAGCCCAAAGATTAAAAAGTATATATATTATAACATCCTTACTACAGCTGATTGTTGGTGTTTGTGTAGGTGAGTATAGGAATTCATAATGCATTACAAACCCCATCAGTCAGCCCCTAGTTTATAACTAGTCAAGAACATCCATAAGACACTTATAATTCATTATAAGTTACATCTATAATGTTTTATGACTGTTGATGTAGTGCATCAGGGAGCATTATGTGATTATATTATATGCATTATGAAAGCATTATAATTCACTATGGATGCCCTCATAACACATTATAGATGTGGTCTTCATAGACCGTGTTGCCACAATTTCTGTATGCCCCTGGTTTTGTGCATGGGGCGTTGTCGTGTTTAATGTGTTTCAAGTTGCTCTGTGATACAGAATTGAACATGGATCAGGGTTCCTGTATCCTCAAACATCACTCCAAAGGAGATAATCTGCATTTTCTTTGCCCACCAGGCTGAAGAGCAACACCCCAGAGGCCTCCCAACATGACCCACCAACTGATAATTACCAACATCAACTCAGAGACTCAAACACCATCAACAAAACCCACTGCCATGACAGCACTGCCATGCCCAGTGATGCTGTCACAGCGGAGAGTGGCTTGGACTGGTTTAACTCCATCACTCCGTCACTATCACCGGACAGTATGGCCTCATCCATGATTACACCAGCTAAAGAAAGCCTGAGAAAAACAAAACCAAACTCCAGCTGGTCAGAAATGTTTACAGTAACCAAACAGCCAGACTGTCAGACTAAGGAGGACAACGCTGGCTCATCATTAAACCATAACGATGCGTCAAAAGCTTTTAGAAAAATTACATCTGCTTCCGAGGAAAAGGAAAATATTAAAGAAAAAAGCCCCAGAGCTCAAAAGGAGATGAAGCAATCTGAGAGACGGGAGGATGAAAAACATCCAGAGTCATTGGGGTGTGTGAGTCAGAAGGTCACCAAGAACCTAGTGGACAGAAGACGGGAGCTGGAGCTGAATCATCCGCAGAGTGACAAACATGGAGGAGGCAGAGGACGTGGAGATAGTGCAAGTAAAAATGTGACTAATGTTTTTAATACAGCTTCAGATTCCACACTGTCATCAGGTCAGAAGTTCCACTCAAGTACCAGAGTTCAAGATAACATGTCCTGTGGCAAAGACAGTAGATTTGAGAGGGAAGACAAAAGGGACCAGACTGGAACAAAGACCATCAGTACTGTACTGAAGGAAAAGATGTCAGCTGAAGCCGAAACAGGGAAAGAATTGCATGAAAAGTTTTCAGGCTTTACATTCAAACCAAAGAAGATGAGACCTTTAGTCCACAACCGCACCCTCAATGCTAGCTCAGAGGTCAGCGCAGAGTTCCAGACGTATTGTAACCAAGGCAACAGAGATCCTCAAACTTCCACAGAAAACGCAATCAGTAAACAGAAGCCAGTTAGTCAGGATGATTCAGCAAGCCCACTTACAGACACAGAGAGGAGTAAAAGAAAGAAGAGACAGAAACAGGTGAGCTGTGTCAGTGAGGTAGGAGAAAGCACGTCTGAGGCCAGTGTCTCTTTCACATCCGAAGAGCTGGATCAAGATGATTTTACCTTTGTAAAAGGCAAAATGGCAGAAGGTAAAACTGTGGGTCGAATAAAGGGGAGTGATGATGGAGAAAATCTGTGTCAAGAACAGAGAATCAGAGTCAGCATTTGCGATAAGACTGAAGTAGGTGGCTTTACCTGCTCCACACCTTTAAAACCAACCACTCACACCAACGATCCAACACCTACCAAACCAGGCCACACCAAGTCCACTGTGGCCGTCTCAACCCTGGCCAAACTCTCAAGATTCTCATTCACCAGCACAACTGAGCCCACAACCACAGCTCAAACAACCATGGAACAAAGTCCACCTCAAAGAGGAAATGCTGAATGCTCAAATGCCAAAGAGAAGGAAACTCTGAATCCTCCAAAAAACAGTCCCTTTGTAAGGAAGATTGGAACTGTAGCAACCGTGGGCAAAGTAAAGGACATGTTAGCCCCACCAGCCACAGAGCTCACACCAGGACAGGGTCATGAACAACAGACAGAGTTATCAACTAAAAGCCAGTGCAAAGCAAAGCAGACAGAGCCTGTTCATGCTGCAAACCACAATAAAAGTGTAACACTGGAGAATGATGGTCCTGTTAACTACCAAAGCACTGCCAATCTGAAGAAGAGAAAGTGTTTTGAGCTGGGCCCTCCACTGAGCAGTGTTGGGGGTTCCCAGAGTCCGTTCTCAGGACTGTCTCTATTCAGCTCTGTTGACTTGAGTAATGATGTTCTCGACACTGACTGGGACCAAGAGGTTTCAAAGAAAGCCAAAATCTAAAGTCAGAGGCTACTGTCACAATGTGTGTGTGTGGATTAGAAAGAATATCTCATCAATGAAATCATGTTTTCTCTGTGGGGCACATCAGTTGAGTATTTTGCTTGATGTATGATTTAGTTTCCTTCTGCAGTCTGGAAATAAACCTGTTCAATTGTTAAAGAAATTCAGGTGTTGATCCTGGAATTTTATTTTTTGGCTTCCTCTCTATACCTGAAAAGACTGGAACTCAGCCACAGCAGCTCGAGCTCAAGCTAATGGAATAACTGCATGGTTACAACATGACAAGCAACATTATGTTTTGGCCAAATACGAATCAGTGTTTTCATTAACAGTCTGGGTCCATCTTTATCTAGAGCAGTCACTAGAAGAAAATCATTTGTTTCTGCAAAGAATATGTTACATTTGTATCTCTTAAAACATATCGTGGTTAATGGCATGACATGTAGGCAAGATGCCTGCCAAGCTGCAGACCAGTTTAGGACCAACAAACATCAAAACCAGTTGTTCTACATGATAACCAGTGTTTTTGAAACATAACTTAACTACATTTCTCAGTAGCGTGGTGGTAACGTCACTACTTTCTGAGTCAGGTAGCTTTTTAGTAGAAGCTGATTAATTGACTGAGTAGCGTGGTAGTGTCCACAAAAGTTAGAAGCTCTTTTCCCAGGAAAAGCTCTGAAGTGCAGCAGACTTTTTTTCTGCAGAGGTCTGGATAAAAGTTGCTAATACACACTTAATAAAAGATAGTAAAACTGAAAGATAATAAAACTGAGGATAAGTAATGTGACTGACACCAGCACCACACCGAGGCATGTAGACAAGGGCAGCACTTCCTCATGACATCACATACTAATCCTTGAGTTTATTCTGCTAGCTGCTTTGCTATTGGCTTTTCTTGGCAAGACCCGCCCTGCTCTGTCTCTGATTGGCTACATTGCACTTCTTGATGCGTCTCTTACATGTCTTGCCCAGAGACTGTATATATTTGGAGGATTTGCAGTGGATATTGGAGAAATGGGCACAACAAGGGCCGAGAAAAGAGCTGAGAGACAGTATTAAGAGGGAAGAGAGGAGAAAGATTTTTCAGGAAATGTTTATGTTCTATTGTCCCAAAAAACTATTTTCATTGAGGTCTGTTATTTTTATTGTTTAAATTACTGTTTTTTTATTTTATTTTATTTTATTTTATATGGTTTTATTGACTGAAAAAATATATTTTGGAATTTTGAATTACTGACAGAGCCAGAGAGCCTACTGAAAGAGGCCAAGACAGAGAAATGCACTCAGTAGGAAGAGAAGAGAGGAGAGCAATAGGCCAACTGATGATGTCATGTTATTGGAGGACATTTTCAAATGTTGCAGATTCTTCGAATGAATAAAAAGAAAGTTTTAATTTACATCTGTTATTTTATAATACACAGTTCAACTGAAAAGAGGGGTAGCTCAGATCGGTTAAAAGTCACGTTATGACTTGCTCTCAGAAATCCAAGCACCTTCATGACTTAACTTATGGAGTAAAGTACACTTAATGATGATTGTAATTAAGGAGTATATCACAAGTAGGCAGCTAGTTGTGTTTTTCATGGGTTGTATTGAACAAGTTTTGTGGCACAAAGTTGTAAGTGATATCAATTCTACTTTGGCTGAACAGACCATACTAGTAGACTGATTAAATGTATTGTTGGTTTAGTTTCTTCAGAGAAATCTGTAATGATTATAAAGCTGACATTGTGTGTCTACATCTTTATTTCGTTGTGTTTTAGGACTGAGAAATGTTGAAAACACATATTAAGTTAATCTGAAGCTTAAATCTGCTAATGGCCAACTAATTTAGCATCTTAAGGCATCTGTGTATTGTGAACATAGCAGAGCACAAATGAATTGTCAATAAAATTGTCAATTCTCATAATGATTTGCAATATTTATGTGCATTCCTTATTTACACGAGCACCACGAGCAGTCAGAAGCAGGCGGGGATTTTGGTAGTACCTACGAAAATATTAGAGCTACTAAGATATTGATGAATGCTAAAATACACATAAATGTCCCTCTGCAAACACTTTACACACTAATTCATTCTGCTCATGTTTCATGAATGAAAACATGAAAGTAGCAGAGGGCTTTTATTTTGATAAAACTGATTTCCACCATAAACTGATGCAGCAATGGCACAAATTGGTGCATAAAACTTCACCCAAATACAGGAAATTAAGTGTTTGATATTCAGGACCCCTCAAAACCTCTTGTTCGTGTCCCTCCTAATGTTGAAACGAAACCTATGCCCTTAGGTCCCTCACATTTTCAACATTGGTTAAGACTGAAGATATCTTTTATTGTGGGCCAGCCTTTAGTCGTCTCTACTCCACTGATGAAAACCATGAGTTGGGGTTAAAAACTCAGAAGAAGCCAGTAAGTGGACCCTTGAGTTGAGATTTCAATGTCACACATACAGATTCCCAAGATAAAGAATGAACACCCATGATCAAGTTCGCAGTATTTTTCTTCAAACTTATCTTTAAAGCTGTATGAATAATGTATAATGGTATAACTAAAGTAGTTCCACAGTACAAATGGGGCTAAACTAAACTGTTCCTCAATCCGTTGTTCACTTTTTTTGGGAGACATGGTTTCAAAATGATTGGATGCGTCAGAAAGTTTGTGGTGGGTGCTGTGTCAGCATGTACTTAGTAATTCACACTAACAGGATGGGTTGTCAGGAAACCTGTTTCCACTGCAACATGGAAATAAAAATCCACAATGTCATCACTGTACAAAAAAGTACTTGCTGTGGGTGTGGCCTGTGAGTTACTTTAAAATGAAAAATAAAGCTGCAAATGGCAAAATCATTTTATGGTCAACAGAAGGAAGTAATGACTCAAAATGAAAGTTGAAAGCAGCAATGAGCAGGTTTTAGTCTTTACAATGAGAAAAAAGTGAACTGAGAAAAGTCACTTCAGCATTGATTCTCTTTAATGACCAGTCACACACTTTCATTGTTACAATGTATGCCGAAAAAAATTAAGTCATTATTTTTAACAAAGAAAGATGTCCATACAGTAAATAACAGAGATGAGATCACTGATGAACAATCTACTTCAGTTCTCTTAATTAGTATTTTCCTCTTAAATTATTTAACAGAAACACATACTGTATCTAGAATTAAAGACAGGCTTATGAGCAGAGGAAAGAAGAGGATGCTGTTGTGATGCTGAGTTTCAACTACAGTTGATCCAAACTGAACGGTGTATTTAATATGTTGATATTCTGACAAGTATTAAAAGTCTGGTATGTAGGATTTAGGGGGATATATTGGAAGACATTTAACATAATATTCATAACTATGTTTCATGTATAGAATCACCTGAAACTAGGAATCGTACAATGAGCCCTTTATATCTACATACGGAGTGGGTCCTCGTCAACAGAGCACAGAATGTTGTTCTACAGTAGCCCAGAACAGACAAACCAAACACTGACACTACATAGGGCCATTCCCGTTTTTGCGTTAGCCACCGTAGCCCTCCTACATGTTTGGCACATCTGAGAAGTTTCAGTTCTGCAACCTCACTACTTGCCACTAAATTCTGCTCACTAGACCTTTAAGTGTTTTTAAGGTTGTGTAATAGAGTGCTCCAGGAATGAGTCCTAAAACGAGGAAACGAGTTAGCATTTTAGCACTCACGGTTCCCTCATCTTGAAGTCAGTAGGTTTTTGATGCCTGAAATAAGGTCTGTGGTTAACACAAGCGTAAGAGATTTTCATGTGCTGTTCTACAACATAAAATACATCAGTAAATATCCTACTCGAGAATTCTGAAGCTTTTAGGTGTCTTAAAAAAGGCGGTTGTTAACAAGTAATG
The DNA here is from genome assembly GCA_019142605.1 of Cephalopholis sonnerati. Lineage (NCBI taxonomy): Eukaryota > Metazoa > Chordata > Actinopteri > Perciformes > Serranidae > Cephalopholis > Cephalopholis sonnerati. The sequence goes on along the minus strand of JAGQAX010000009.1, from coordinate 7,304,256 downwards.
AGACTGCAGAACATCATCACACCAAACACGGCTTTACAGCCTTGTTGTGATGGTGACATTATGGGCCCATCCACACGAAGCCTTGTCAGGGTGAATTAGCCAAAGTTTTTAACCAGTTCGGGCTTTCATTCATACAAAACTAGCGTTTTCGGAAGTTGAAACCGCATCTTTTTGAAGCGGGGTTCCAGAGTGCACAAATCTGAAGATGCCGCCTTTGCGTCTTCATGTGTACAGCCAATGCATGACTTTTGGCCTGCAATTATGTCATAGCCCCTCCTCTCTAACCTCTGACTTAACCCCGGCAGGGAGCCGTCCCATCACAACAACAACAACAACAACAATGGTGGATTACAGACTCGTGTTCCAGCTACAGAACCTGCTGAGCCTGTTGGGGCCTCTACAGCAAAATCTTCTCCTCCTCTTTCACTACGAGCAGCAGACAGCAATAGACAACTATCTGTAGCCCCTTTTACACTGCCAGATTTTCCGCGAATGTTCGGCCGATTTGCCGGCCAGCTGCGAGCGTTTACACACACAGAGCCTGATTGGCGAGTTGATCTGAGGCGCCCAATTTTCCGCCTCGTAGGGTAGTCATATTGGCGGAACAGTTTTAGTATAAACAGAGCGAGGCGGCCTTCCGCCTCGGGAGGGGCTGTTGATGACATTGCACGTTCGACCCACTGGCGTGGACATCAAAACAGGAAACAGCTGATAGCAGGAATGAGTATCTAGCAGCACTAAGGAGACGCAAAGCAGAAGATGAGCAACTGGGGAGATAAAGAGTTGCGCACCCTCCTTGCCCTCGCTAATGAGGAGGCTATTAACCGTCAGATGACGGGAACGTGAAGGACGGGCCGATGTACGAGAGAATCGCCGAAGGACTGACCAGCCGCAGCTTTCCTCGGTACGTCACTGTTTACGTCACACACTGAGCTGCACGTTCTGTTACTTGCTCACACCCCCCATTGCCTCGAAAAAGGCGCATTCTGTATAAACACAAGAAGGCAGGCGGCAATTTGCTGCCCTCCCTGATTTTGTTTTTATACTGCCAATGCGGAAAGAAGAGGGATTGGGCTTTCCTGCAAATTTTCGCAATTCCTGTGTAAAAGAGGCTATGCTACATGCTCTTGGATCCACCGCTCATGCTCTGCGTCTTCTTCTCCGGTTCACAGCTGTATGCTCTGGTTTTCAGTGGCATGCCATCTCCTGGCTGGCATATATACTGCAGCCTTTTTATGCGGTTTCAGTGGCTTGAGCCGGCTTCATTTTGACACCTGCATTCTCGAAGTCACCGCCATGTTTACAGAACATTATTGCAAGAAGATTAAAATGTAGGCTACAGCCCCTTTATGAGACTCATGCCTCTTTTGGGTGGTAGTATCAAGGGTCTAGGTGGCCTTTGGAAACAGTAAAATGTGTACAGCAGGACTTCACTATAACTTGAGGGCTGGAGAGAGACTGACAAATGTAGAGAAAATGAAATGAACTGAGGTTATCATACTGCCTATGAAAATGAACTTGAGGTAGAACAAATAATGAGGCAAACAACTTCAGTTTGTGTTAAACTGTAGGGTACACAGGTATTTAAATAAATTAGGTATTTATCACTATATTGTTATTCTATATATGACAAACAGGCAGGTCACGTAAAGTAGGTAGAGGCCTGAGTTTTTATAGCCACAGGCCATCCTGGCTACATGACTGATTCCCGGGCAGATCTTTCCAAATGTTTAAATTGAATGCTCATGTTAGTGATTTTACACTTAGATGTGACCAGTATTTTATGTATTCCAGATACTTATTGCTATTATTTTTGATAATTTTGTCAATTATTAGTGTTTTCATTTGTAAAGGATGTATAAAGCCACAAACCTTCTGTTCATAATTAAGTGATTTATAATCAATATTAATGTCATAATTGTGATTGATGTCTGTGGTAAACAGCAATATAAAGAGTATGATAATGTAGTTTGGCTTTGGTTCATCCCTGGTTTTAAATCCAATGCTCCAATTCTGTACTGTACACTACTCCCTCATTTATTTTAAGTCAAATTTGTAAAGCCAAAGTGCATTATTTACTTTATACACTGCTTTTTTGATTGAATTTATTTCAGGATTATCTGGGCAGCACTTATTTGGATAGTCCACCAACATATCATTTCTATTTTTAACATGTCAGCAACTTATTAGTTGAGATTCAACTGTTTTGCTTCACTCTGTAGATGTTGAACAGATTATTTTAAGTATATATGTGACAATTCATGAGCATAACTATATATTCTAAGTTGAACTATTCATTTAAGAATTTACTGAAGTTCAACCAAATTATTCTGAAGTCAGGAATTATTATTTACAGCATGCTGCTGACTGGAAGATGCAAATTGACGTAAGAGGAGACTTGTCTTTACGCAAGACATGGCAGTAACCTCTCTCTGGCCAGACATGGTTCTTCTATCAAGGAGTACAAAAACCATCTCAGCAGCCAAACTTACTGTGCCCTGGGAGGACAGGCCAGCCACCTCTTACCAACTAAGGAAAGCCAAGTACCAGGATTTGATTGATGATGCTCTCATCAAAGGACAGCATGCAACCATTATCCCCACCGGAGTTGGCTGCCATGGGTTTCCAGCAACATTGGTGCGCTGTTTCCTCCAGGGTCAGCCTGGAGCCCAAGCATCTGAAGAAAGCCACCAGGGAGGTAGCCTTAGCATCCGAGATGGTTGTGGTTGATGAAAGCCCCCAGTCGGACCCCTTCTGCAGGTGACGGCTAATTGGTCTTCGCTGCTGTACTCAGGCAAGGTGTACAGGCTAAGGGGCGAAATGCTTGTGACCCTGAGATACCTGCTGATGATGCAGAAGGGTTTCCAGTAATGTGGATGCTCCAACCATCAAGGAATACCACCATGAGAAGAAACTTGCAACACCAGATCTTGTGTAGCTCCTGCAGTTCCTGCTTAGAGCAAAGCATCTTTGATGTTTACTTCACCTGAGAATATGTAGGTATGTTTGTGAATTTTCACACATACTCACAACTTAGAGTAATTCTTATGAAACCCCTTTTAATTATTTTGATCTGAGGACCCTTACAGACTTAAGGAATATGAATAACTTACCAGGTAATCGAGGAACGGACACATAATTTGACTTTAAAACAGCTTCAGAGGAAGGGAGTCACCAACTTTTTTTTCGTCCCTTGTTTACCAGGCCAGTAATTCACTGAGATTTACTGGCCTCATTTACCAGGCCAGTAAATCTCAATGAATTATTCTTTGCTGCTCCCACTTTCAGTTAATGAACTGAATGATTGAATTATGGAGAATCTATGTGAAGCATCTCCATATACACAATGTTTAAATATTAATATTTGTATGTACAATCTAACAGCTAACTGACATTAGCTGAAGTGGGTAACCAACAACCTGGTTTCATAAATCCAAAGAACTTCTTAAAAATGAACTGCTTGGCAACCAGACCAGGCGTCTAATTGAAACAGGCGTTTATTTGTCAAAATATGCAGCCACACCAGGCAAGTAAAAGGGACAAGGTGTTTAATTGAAGTTTTACAGTATTCCACTGTACAGCAGCAGACTTAAGAAATGTTATTTCATCCATGAAAGTCTTAAAATGAAACAACATAAAATCTGTTGTACCACCTCTTGTAGAGTAGCTGTGTCTTTATTTAGTGAAAATCCCCAAAATACATATAGACATACATATACATATAAATGTTTAACTCTCACTGTACGAGTAAATTGTCTGTGTTGGAAAGCCAAAGTTCATTCATTTTTTCACACTGGATGGTTCGATCGTCAGGCCAGGACCTGAGTAAAGTAGAAAATACAACTGCCTGTCGGCCCCTGCAGAGCGTTCTGTCTGTTGATTGAATTGTAAATTGTAAATAAAGATTCATTTGAAAGCTCTGAGGCAAGTAAAAGTTTATTTGCTAGTGGAGGTATCAGAACAGAAAATACTACTAGGTAGCTGAACATCAGTGATTTTTTCCTGCCAACTTTTCTCTCATTCATATTGGTCGTGATAGGAGGAGGAGGAAGAGGCAGGTGTGCTGTTGCTCGACCGACCTGGCCTGCGTATTTTCTGTTCACATGATGCATCGTGTTGCCACGGCATTCTCAGATGCTCTGTTTGCCACTTCGCTCAGGCGCAGTGATAAAGAAAGCACTGATGCTGGGGAATGGACTCGTGACTCTGCATCAACTCTGCCTGATGATAGCCGACCAAAACATCTGACATGTCAGAAATGAATCTTGGTGTCAGTTAATCGGGACATGATCAGTCCTCCCTTCTCCCTGTAAGCAGCAAGGCAAACCACCCCTGACAAAGCTGATATTCAGTCTGACTTTAAAACAAGTGGTTCCACTCAAAAACGGTCTCAAATCGTACAGTCTATGCCCAGTTTAACACTGTTTTCTTTTTTATATGTAAGAAAGCAACATTAGATTTTGTCATGACATTGAATTTTGGTCACCTGATGTCACAACCTAAAATCAACCAAAAATCAATGTCGAATGACACTGGTGGCCAGCTGGGTCAAGATGACCAAAGAATGTTGCTATCCTTACCAGAAATTCTATCCTTTAGTTGATCAGAGCCATGAACTCAACAGATAGATATTGATCACATTCAACACAGAAAACACCTTTTTTGACAGGTAAATAAAGGCTCCCCAGCTTTAACCAACAACTCAGAAGTCTCACTCAAGCACAACTCCACATTCAGTACTCTTGGACCAGATAATATCATGTTCACATTGACCACGTGTGTGCAATTTGATAGACAATGTTGAATATAATCTCTCCTGCTACTTGCCACAGACCTGATTCATGCAAAGCCTGAAGTAAAAAGTAAAATATACAATGTATAACTGTTGGTACACAAAATACATCTAATACAAAACTGGATGTGACTTAACTCAATATTTATGTCAAACAACCTTGAAGCAAAGCGAGAAGTAAGGTCCCTGGCAGACTGACAGGTCTGTCTGTGTTCACAGTCCTTCAGCAATATGTAACTCCCTCAGCTGAATTGTGGTTTGGTTTGTCGAGAGGGTACATCTCTGAGCCACTGTTCTTCCTTTTCCTGCCCATCATTTTTGAGATCATCAGGTGGAACATCTCCATGATGTTGAGGGCCACAGAGAAGACGGACATTGCCAACATAAAGACAATAAAGATGGTTTTCTCTGTGGGACGACTTATGAAGCAGTCTACAGGGGATGGACAGGGGTAGTCAGGAAATGAAATCTTACTGGGCATGAATATGAAGCCATAGAGGTAGTACTGGCCTACAATGAATCCCACTTCAAGCAGGATCTTGGAGAGCAGCTGGATCATGTAGCTGGCCAGCAGGATGCCCTTGAGCTGGACTTTGCCATGATCGTCTGAATACTTTGGAGCTTTGACCATCCCGTTTTTACAGAGTTTCTGCTCATGGCGTCTCCTCAGCTTGTTTTCTCTGCGAATCACCAGCAGGACGTGGCCAAGGTACATGAGCGTTGGAGTGGAGACGATGAGAATCTGGAGGACCCAGAAGCGTGTGTGAGACATGGGGAAGGAACGATCGTAGCAGGCGTTCTTGCAGCCAGGGCTTTTGGTGTTACAGTCCATGTTTGCTTGTTCGTCTCCCCATATTGTATCCACGCCAGCAGCTAGGATGAAGATCCTGAAGAGGAAAAGAACGCTCATCCAGACCTTCCCCACAACAGTGGAGTGTGACTGCACCTTGTCCAACAAATCAGACAAGAAGGACCAGTCCCCCATGATGACAGCCTATGACAGAGAAGACAGAGAAAGCAATGATGAATGCACAGTTACATTTAATTTGGTTTCTTTTATTTACACATGTGAAAAAAAGATACAAACATCATTTGCAAAGGAATTTGAAGGAGAACTGCCCAAAAGCCCTCCAGGGGCATGAAAAGTGGTGTTCTCCAGGCAGCATATTACAGAAAGTCATTACAGCTATGTAGTATACACTATTTGTGTGTATCTATTGATATTTTAGGAATAAAAGAATGAAACAAAGACATAGTTTAGCATGGTACTTGACAACAATGCATTCCTAAAACACCCATCTGTTACACAATAATGACTGAGACAGTCACAAGACACCCCCACACACTCAAGAATATGAGCATGTGCTCATGTGATATAGCTTAGAGGTCTCATAAGTCAAAAGATAATGGAGAAAATAAAGACAAGTAAAGGGAGAGAAGAGAACAAGCAATAATCATAAATGGGCTTTAGACTTGTATGACAAAGGGAAATATTGAGCCTAGCTTAAAGACAGTCCACATGGAATATATGGAATAAGAAGTGATTTCAGGTGTCTTTTAAAATGTAGTCAAGATGAATTAAAACAATTATTAAGGCAAAGAATTCCATATTTTGGACCCATGGTAAAGTATACTAAACTGAGACTGGGATGTACAGAAATGAGGGGGTTGGAGGAGACAGGGACAATGTGAGGAGTAAGTATTAAATTAATGATGGTATGCAAATATGTCATTTTTTAAAAAAGAATTATAAACAAATAAGCCAGTGTGGGAATGGTTCACTTGATAAACGCTGAGGACACCCAATTGAAGAAATAGGGACTGAGGAGAATGTTTTCAGCTTACACAATTAATATTCTTAGAGCTTGTGTCTGGACACAGTGTACAGGCTCAGGGTTGGTTTGATGAGTACTACCCCAAGCTACATCACACAATAGTTAATATATGGAGTAAGCATTGAATAATAAAACATAGCGGCTGCTTTGTGGTTGATCAAATGATGCGTCTTTCCCAGTATACCACTAGTTTTGGCAATTTTCGTGGTTATGGCTCTGATATGAGGTTTCCAAGATAAGGATTTATCAAGCAGAAAGCCAAGGAATCATGTAGAACACTCATAAGTTATGGTGATGTTTTTGATCCCAATTTTAAAAATCCCTGACCAAAAAGAATGAAACTTGTTTTTTTGATGTTACATGTAGTTTGTTAGACTTAAACCAAATAGACAACTTACTAAGTCTTTTTAATACCTTAATGATGGTGTCAGGGTCTTTATATGAATAGAAGATACCTGTATTATCTGCAAATAAGATTTTAGATCACTTGTCTGAGACATTGGAAAGGTCAGTAAAATATATAAGAAATGACAAAGGCCCAAGAATTGAGCCTTGTGGTACACCACAGAGTATGGGAACAAATGGAGAATTAGTTCCATTATAGGACACAAATATGTAGATGGCATAGAGGTTGAGAGGAACGTTTTCAGTGTACACAACATATTATTCATAAGGTTTGTTTCTGGGGATGGTGTATGGGCTCAAGTTTAGTTTGATGGGCACCAGCCCATGCTATATTACAATAGTTGATATATGGATTAACCATTGAATAATCTAACATAGTGGCTACCTCGGTGCTGGGTAAGTGATTTGTTTTTCCCAGTATACCAATACTATTGGCAATTTTCATGGCTGTGGCCCTAATATGACATCACTGTGATGTCATGGTGGTGACCTCCATTATTTTGTACAGTCTATGATAATAATGCAGCTAACTGGCCAACATGTTTCAATAGTACGTAAATGTTAGTTTGCCTTGCTTTTATGGACAGGTTCCACACAGTGTTTTAGCATTAGCTAGCTAACAGGATTGCTGGAGGACTCATGGGTAACAGTTAGCCCATGTGTACTGTAAATTAAATGGGTTTTGTTTACAAACAGGCAAATGTATCTTTGGTAATATTATGTTGGATTCATGTGTATTTTCAGACACACATATAAAAAAAAAACTTAATTTAAAACTTAAATTATAAAGCATTAATTTGGTCGCCCCTCTGCAGTTACTCTACAGGTCATGGACTCCCTATTGAAGATCCAGGAACTGGGTAAAAAAGCTTCTAAATAAGGTTCCCCTTCTTCCTGGAATAATGGACAGAAGGACCTGACACTTTTGAAGCTTAGACAGTGCCCCAGAAATGAGTCCTAAAACTTGTAAATGAGTTAGCATCAGCACTTGCGGTTCCCTCTTTTTAAAGTCAGTGGGGTTGAGCCCTGTGACTGTGCTGTTGTTTGGTTATAGCCCAACATTAGCTTTTCACTTCAGGTGACTACATTTAGGCTTCAAAAATCATGAACTTTTGTTTACTGTTAACAGTTAGTTAAGTCGAAGATGAACTGATTTCCAGAAGGCATGAAGTTAAAAATGACACATTTCTTCAATATTTTAAGGAAAGTGTCCAAAAAGTTCTATTTTAGCCTCATCAGTCCACACGACTTGTTTCCAAAAAGTCTTGTTTAGATGTTCCTTTGCAAACTTGTGATACTGAATTTAGTCGTGAGGACACAGGAAAGGTTTTCTTCCGGTGACTTTTCAATGAAGGTCATATTTGTACAGGTGTCACTGCACAGTAGAACAGTGCACCACCACTCCAGAGCCTGCTAAATCTTCCTGCAGGTCTTTTGCAGTCAGACGGGGGGTTTGATTTGCCTTTCTAACAATTCTACGAGCAGTTTTCTTGGTCATCCAGACCTCAGCTTGACCTCTACAGTTCCTGTTAACTGCCATTTCTTAATTACATTATGAACTGAAGAAACAGCTACCTGAAAACACTTTGCTATCTTCTTACAGTCTTCTCCTGCTTTGTGGGCATCAGTTATTTTAGTTTTCAGAATGCTAGGCAGCTGTTTAGAGGAGCCCGTTGCTGCTCGTTGTTTGGAACAAGGTTTCAAGAGTCAGATTATTCATAAAGCTTTGAAATTTGTATCATCTGGCCTTTCCTAACCATATTTGTTAACAAGCCAGAGCCCCAACAAGCCCTGGTAAAAGTTGTCTGAGAGCTCAAATGTCTTGGGGTGCCCAGACTTTTGCAAGGTGCTCCTTTCCTTTTTTCTAAAACTGTACAAAACAAAGACAACACATTGATCTTGTTTAAAATTTCATACTGTTTGGAGGTCAGTTCTACTTACTTAACTATATAACGAAATATTGAACAGGGGTTCAATACATATATGCATGTATGTATATATATAATCACAGAGGTTACAAGACACCACAGAAAAAACAGAATCACACTGTTGCTAGGGAGCCAGCCTCCTTAATAAATCAAACAATCAACACCAGTGTTATCAAAAGGATAGGAGGATTATAAAGCAAAACCAATTTATATTTGATCTAGTATGTACATTTGTTTACAAATATATTTTTCATAATGCATTATGTCACTATATATTTTCTAATCTATATGGATTTTGAATTTTGAAAGACTGGCTGACACCAGTGCTTGTATTAATGGACAACAGCTGCCAGATAGATTAGATGATAGATTTTTTTAAATCACATTTCAACAACTTCAGGACGCTAAGCTCGGTTATGAACCTGTTTCTCAGGTGTATCAGGTGTAAATAACATTTTATAACAAGTTAAAGCAACATCTTGCTATCCAAGACTGTTCATTAATCAAACTTCCAATACTGAAAGCTGTGAAATAAAACAAATCTCCATTATGGCTTTCACATTTTAACAGATTCAAAGCTGATTTATACAATATTAAGTCTTTACATAGTAATAACTGTTCCTACCTTGGTAATGACCACTGCCTTGTTCAGTCAGCTCTTGTAGTGTTACTGTGATCCTCTCACTTCCCTCTTAAAGGCCTAATCCAGACTGACATTGCAGAATCATCAGATTCTTACTAACCCGCCCACACTCCCTAACAACATGACTCTGTCACCCCCTTAGTGTTGAAATTGACTCATGCTGAGAAATGTCGCCTTATCTACCCGCAACTAACCATAACTGACACCAAATCAGCTGTTCCCATACGAATGAATAATCCTCACTCCTCTAAAAATGTCACGTACTATTAGGATACGTGCTGAACAAAATGTCAACCTACAATACAGGGGCCTTAAGGTGGGTCCTGCTTTATGACCTGATCTTGTTGCCCTGTGAAAGACAATTTTCAGGAAAAGTAACCACAAAGCAAACAGAGAAACTGGACATGCTGCACAGAGGGTGGAATGAAGGAGGGCTCAGTTGTGGCTGAGAACATTAAATTGTCACCGGGGCCCCAACGCAAATTATAATCTGGCCATGACTGTTAATGAAATGTGGCTAACACCAAGTGTTTCCAAGCTGTATTATTGTTGGTGGCACTGTCACAGTGACAACCGGATCACTTTCCATTTTCCTCAAAGCCTAGCAGCCACTACAGTTTCCACAGTTACTTTGGTTGTTCAGCCATCCACTATTTCCACTACTGAGGATAGTAACTGCAATGACCTATGTTGTTACTCTTTGGTAACTGGGGATAACTACCAATAGCTACTGGGATATACAAAAGCATGATCTTCTTCCTGTTTTAGTTGTTCAGTGGTTGACACACTTCTTTTGTGCCATGATTCGAGCTTTTATTTTCCAAGGAGATCGTACCCAGTGGCAGACAGAATTTCATAGCAAAAGTAAGGCTTACAGGGAACCAGTTTAAAAGCTGATGATGTCATTGTTCTATAGCCATTATAGTGTGTAATCAATGTTTACTTCATAATGATAAGTTAAAAACAAAACAAACAAAAAAAACCAAATTCTCATATTGATATATTAACAGATTATATTAGCTTAATTTAAAACATGAACACATGTTTCTAAATGATCTCAAGATGCTTGTACCCACTATGCCAGTGCTTGTAATGTCGTATTTTTCTTACTTTTCTCATAGCTGTAACTACCTGCCCAGAGACAACAGGTGGAAAATAACATTTGTGCACTGCCCCTTTTCAACTAAAGAAACATAACTATGGTACATGCTGACAAGATCAAAAGTCCCCTGATTGACGTAGAGTTATAAAGTTAAAGTCCTCCAAAATAAATTTAAACATCCTTTAAAAAAAAAGTATTTATTTACTAATTGAACTATACTGACTTATTTATATACAGTATTTATACTGACATTTATTTCTATATTTATTGCCTCATTTATTTATTTCAGGATTTATCCCATAGCCATATTTATTTATTTAGACATTAGACATAGACATTTTTTTTGTGTTTGTGCATATATCTAATATTAATTTGAATGGCATTCCATACTCAGGAGATGATATATGTTCTATGTACCTTCAGGGATTGCTGACAGTGCTGTTGATTATGATTGGTCAAGAAGATGTCAGTATCTGAATATGCTGAGTCATCAAGGTCTTCTTAAACAGCTCTTACTCTAGCCCTTACCCTGGGACCACTTTGCCTTGTGAGACCCTACCAGGGGCTATTATTCTCAGACAACACAGCTTGCAGGATCACAGGGATATGCAAACCCCTCTACCACGTTAAGGTGGTGATTCTTGGAGGAGACCAACCAAACAGCACATAACCAAATATGAGGTTGGTCCCACTGCTGCCTTAAAAAGAGTGTATAGGGCTACTAGTATAGAATAATTTATGTTGTTATCTCAAGAGAATATCTCTTTATCTCATATTAAGAAATAACCTGTTATCATGAGGAAACAAAAGATTGTTGCATTACGTTATCTCGATAAAATGAGCATTGATATCTCATAATAAATAATAAACCTGTTAGCACAAGAAAAAAAAGGTCATTTTATTCACACTCTTGAGAAAACAAGCTTTGTTATCTTGAGATAATGAGATATCAAGATTATAAGGCTGCCTATAATGCTTATCAGAAATCAGGGGTGTGATGCCAGCATATATAGATAGGTTAACTGATTTAAGGTGAAAATATCTGATCAAGAGTACCCATTATTGATAGTACTGATCACATTAGATGGTAATAAAGTGGTAGCGCGGTGTCCTCTTGAACCAAAGAGAACTGCGTGACCACTTCTTTACCATTACTTTGTGCACAAGATGACAACTTGTTACCACTTTGTTACCATTACCTTCTGATGCAATCAATGATATCAATATTGGTTACTACTCCTACATTTCAGCTTAAATCAGTTGTTGTCAGGACGCCATCTATGCATGCTGCTCGAGATGGCAAAATGAGGCCTTATGAAGCATTTTCTTTATTTTCTGAGCCTACTAGATGGCACACTGCACATGAGGCTTCATTTGGCCATCACTACATGCTGCCATGGCACTCCTGATCTCTGATAAACATTAATAGCCTAATCTTGTGTTCACGCCAAACGGGATGCAACTTTTTGCATCGTGATACTTGTGCAAGTTTGAACGGTAGAATATTTTGTGTTGACTGGCTTCATACACGTGAATAACTCGCATCATACCTGCGTGAAATTGCTGACTTGATGAATGAACTTCCACCTGTACATGTTTGGCGTCATATGTCCCCAGAGAATCTCAATGCTGATTGGCTATTGCAATAATAAAGATAAAAATAATTGCAAGCACAGTCATTCTTGGCTTTCTTACCGTGGTATATATTTGGAATATAATGTAAACATTTTGAGTAGGATTAACATCTTTTACATTATTTATTTTACTCAGGTATGAAGATACCTCTGATCTCCAGACAGTGACTGTAAAACATTCGACACAATGAAGTATGCTTTTTGCCCTCAAAAGTCCTCTACTCATAATCATCAGTCTGCTACTACTCACCACAGTGTTATGTGCTTTAACTACATGTTGCAATTGCATATCCTCCCTTTTCAAACTAATACCCATTTCTTCATGTTAACATTTTACATAAACAGTGTGGGTCTATGAAATGAATACACGCATACAGTCTGAGGATGGTGACATATCTGTCCATCAAAGAGGGAGGTAGGGTAGAATATGACTTACAGGGTCAGTTAATGGTACAAAAATGTGGTGCTAAGGGTGACCAAGGCTTTCTTTACAGGAACTAATCATGACGAAACCCTTTTCATCAGACTCATCAAAAATATCACGAGTTTGACGGAGAGAAACGAGAAGCTGTGAGCTGACGTCTGAAACGTATATGCCTGAGTCAGTCAGACCAAACCCAAAGGGGATAGACACTATTTAAGTCTCATTCCGGTCAGTCGATCATGTCTTCGGTTGCCCACACTCTGACTCTCTCTGATGGACTCATGGAAACTAATTTCTAATATCTGAAGCCTGACAGGTGAGTGTTGTGTTATGTTTCTGTAACCTTGAATTAAAACATTTGAGGTAATCAGTGTTTCTTTAATACAAAACAGTTGCAACTCCAAGTTACCATACCATATTTTAGTTGCAGACTTTTAATAACTTGCCTCCATGACAAGCATGTGTCTGTGGATTATTTATAAAGTCATAGCCTTTAGACTTGAGCAAAGATAAAAGTAAAAACATTGACTTAAGAATAAAACACATTTGTCTAATTTCCTCAAAAGGGATCTTTTGCGCGTTCCCTTTTTTTGTCATGTATATATACACACCCTGTGAGCAAAAGCCTTCAGACCATTCTGAATACTGTTTCCGGTGTTTTTTCTTCTGTGGCTTAAAGCTGAAGTCGGGTTGTGAAGGATTTCTTTATATGGTCATCTGCTCCAGGCACACTACTGCAGATGTTTACATTGCATAGCTTACACTGGTATATGATGCTACGTGCTAACGTCAGGGAAACATGAGAAATATGTAACTAATATTGTTAACTTGGCACTGATTTTGGATCATATTCCTGCTGGAACATGTCCAGTTGTGCTTTGAAGATTTTATTGGTAATTTTCGATAGGGGAAAGTGAGGCTATACACAGTTATTTCCTGTACGCAAGTACACTGTTACATGTAGCTACTTGCTAACATCAGACAGTCCAGGGAGTCTCTTTAGTAGTCTGTCAAGGTCTTAGATGGCTGCAGTGCAGAAACAAGGACATGTTTTGGAATTACTGTATAATTGTTAATTGTAAATTAACTGTGTATTTTTTGTATACAGTTAATATTTCATTACCTCTCAGTTTAAAGATGTGTTATCTTCATGGGAATTGCAGACACTTTGATAAATAAAAGATAGAGCTTTGTGCTATTCTCATTTATTTTTCTGTAAGTTTGACGTCTGTGTGTTTCTCCTCTCCTTCAGACATTAGCCTTTAGCCATGGGTGACTGGTCTTATATGTCCGCACTGCTGGACAAAGTCCAGTCTCACTCCACTGTAGTTGGGAAGATCTGGATGAGCGTCCTCTTCCTGTTCAGGATCTTTGTCCTGGGCGCTGCTGCGGACAAAGTCTGGGGAGACGAAGTGTCCGAGTTCTACTGTGACACCCTGGAACCAGGATGTCATCACGCCTGCTACAACTGGATGTTTCCAATTTCCTACGTTCATTACTGGGTCCTGCAGATCACTTTTGTGTCCACACCCACCCTCGTCTACCTGGGTCACGCTGTCCACATCATCCACAAAGAGAAGAGGATGATGGAGCAGCTGCGGAACAGCACCAATGGAACTGTGCAAAGGAAACCCAAGTATACAGATGACAGAGGGAAGGTGAAGATAACAGGCATCCTCTATGGCACATACATAACCCAGCTAGTCTTTAAGATTATCCTGGAGGTGGCATTCAGTGTGGGCCAGTTCTACATCTTTGGCTCTGTGTTCATGGTGCCCTTCTTCCACTGTCAAATGTCTCCACCCTGTGCTCGTTACACTGGGGCCCAGTGTTACATCTCTCGTCCCACAGAGAAAACAATTTTCATCATCTTCATGCTTGCAGTTTCAGGCGTTTCTGTGCTGCTCAACATCATAGAGATCATCTATCTGCTCTGTAACAAGAGGAGAGAAAGAAGGAAACAGCTCGAAGCTGAGCAGCATATGCTCAGCCCACAGCAGCACCCATCCAACCCAGGCTGGGGAGGCATAAGCAGCCAGTATGGAGGTGTCCAACTGCTGCCTCTGTCAGGTCAGGGTCTGACAAGCCTCTGCAATGACGACAAACACATCGACTCCATCAGTAAAGAAAAGGACACCTGATAACATGAACTATACATGTCAGTGCTGGTTGTTCCTGGACGTTTCTTGATATATGGCTTAAGATGAATGTGTGAAAGGCTCTTTGTTGAATCGTCAAAAGTACTATGCCTCAGGATAATAATGTTTATAGCATAAAAATAAAATCAGAGCAGAATGGACATATAAACATATAAACTTCTGTATAAACAAACCAATTTGCAGCAAGTCACAAACTCACTGTGGTAAGGTTTTGCAGTAGCAATTAAAGGAACAATGGAGTAGTACAAAGTATCTCCGTTGCCTTGCTGCTAGGGAGGACTTGAGGATTGCTGGATTTATGTCACAGCCTTACCTACTCAGCAAAGTGACTTGTTTGAGTACTTTTGCATTACACCCCCTGTAGTTTCAGTGGGGGGATGCATTTAAGTAGAGACTTCACTATCTTTGTACACTATCTTTGTATCTTTGTATCTTTGTAAAAAAAAAAAAAAAACTCACAAAAGAAAGAGGAGTATTCTTACAGCTATTTTCCTTATTAAAATGAAAAATACAGTGCCCTGATGGTGTTAAACTAGTGAGTGTCACACTTTGCAGCCACACTGTTGTAATCATTTTACTGTTGAACTTGGCAAACAGTTCAATGTCCTTCCTTTTAATTTCTATTTCAATGGTTTATAGTCTTCAAACAGCTTTTACTGTGTTTTTGTTTGAGGCTCAATTAAATGGGCGAATAAAAAAAAAATGACGATGGACTGGACTTGGAAGAGTTTTTGTGTTTGACAGTGACAGTGTTACATTTTGCTGCAATAAATGTCTAAACTTTACAATAACAACTGAGCATAAGCCACTTGCTTACTAATGAAGTCATTTACACAGGCCAAATAAAGCTTCGTGAAGCCTTTTCTGTATTTTATAAGCCCTGTAGATGGTGCTCTCTCTTCAACAAAGGGTTGAAAGCACAGTGAGTTGCTGTTCCTTGGGCCTTTTTCTGTGAACCAAGAGTGTCATCTAGTGGTGTCAGAAGATAAAGACAAAGCATTATGAGGCCTCATATGGCCACCACAAGAAACTGTCTAATGAGACAGGAAACATGTTATTAAAAATGTTACATAAAGGGACAGTTCACCCCCAGTATCAAAAATATATATATTTTCCTCTTGACTGTAGTGCTGTTTATCAGTCTACATTGTTTTGGTGTGAGTTGCTGAGTGTTGGAGATATTGTCTATACAGATGTCTTCCTTCTTTCCAATACAATGGAACTAGATGGCACTCAGCTTGTGGTGCTCAAAGCACCAAAAAATACATTTGAAAAACCTAGCAGCAATGTCTCTTTCCAGAAATGTGAGCTTTTATTTCTTCCAAAACTATGCCCGCCAACGTTATCACTGCACAGTGGAAAATGTGCATCTAATCATGGATAAGATGCTCCTGCTCATGACAGAGTGAGATGTAAATTTTACTGATGCCCAAATTAAGTCTCATGAAGCATATAACATGGTGCTCTTGGTTTAAAGAAAAAGGCTCAAGAAGTGGCGACTCAGTGTGTTTTCAACTATTTTAGATTCAGTCTTAGTATTGAGATGAAAATGTTCATGAATGTTAGTCACATTTTAATCATTTTTATACTTCATAGTGTTAGTCAACAAAAATTCACGACATTTTTGTCAACTTTTAGTTATTATGTTTTCTATATATATATAAATATATATATATATATATATATATTTTTTTTTTTTTTTTTTTTTTTTATTTAAAATAATCCTCCTACCTGCCTGTCAAAAGCAATCAAACCAGCTGACACTGATCCAGTGTCAGTATTTTTGCTGGTTAGTGAAACATCCTGGCGTAGACTACTGCAGTTTGCCAACCTGTTGCTCATGCTGCATTTGAGGGTAATTACGAGCAAAGCCTTTCTTGGCTTTCAATGTCCAGAGGTCAACCATTAACATTTTCATCACATCTCATCTTGTCAATGAAAACAAAACATAGATTTTTTTCCTCAGTGGAATTAACATTTGTGCCACCCTTCAGTTTGGGCAACAAAGGCACCTGGTTAGCTTTAGAAAAAAACATCTTGGTTTGGCTTAAAATTCTACTTCTGTAATTTCGTGACATCCGTTGCTACTGTAGCATGCTACACATACTAGCACACTACGTTGTTATTTTGCTAAGTTCATTGGCTTTTGGTTCCACGTGGGAAACAAGCAGCAGGCTCCCAGATGAAAGTCTAGTGTTTGTTGGACCCATCCACCTTCCCTCCCTTTACAAACTCTCTCTTTTTATACTATGGTAGTTGCCAGCAGCATCAGAAATAGCTGCCACTCGGTGCGTATCATACCACTGTCATAAGTGTCTCAGTACATCATGTGTGACGCTGACATCTGCTGACAAAGTGCAAGCATTTGACAAGTTTGGTTGTGGCAGGTGGCATCAGAAATAGTTGTCACCTGGTGTGTATCACACCTCTGGGAAAGGTGCATCTGTATGTCAGTGTCTGATACTGTAGTCATTGATAAAGCAGCAATATTTAATGAGTTAGGAGCGAGGACAGGATGGACACTCAGTGTTAGTGCCAGACACTGTCAGTGTCTCTTGGTTCAGTGCCTACAGACCTGATTGTCCTTCAGCCATGTTTCCAAACTAGATTTAAAATGTTTAGAAGCAAAGAATTCCGTGTCCCAGCTGCTTTAACTGAGAAGTAGTTTTGTCCAAATATTGTAGACTGAAACTTAACAGTCCCTTCTCGTGGACTAGTGCAATACATCCCAAAACATCCTCCAAGATTTCTCATGTTTTTTTCTTTTTTTATCAGTTATTTATCAGCTTTCCATCTCCAGACCAACCTCCCCTCCCTCTTATAAAAGACAAACATTTGATATAAGGCCTATTGTACGATGTGACGTCAAATGGCACGAACAGGAAGGCCACCAGTAACAGTGAGACAGCTCACAGGATGTTTTTATGTGCACTGTATGAAGCAGAGTTTAACAGTATAAAAGGTGAACATGATACTGTGCTGAGTGCAGAGAGGTCACAGCCTCTGGCAGAGTAGGGCAGCTCAAAGCCCAGTGCAGCTTATAACTCAGTGCCAGCTACAATGTGGATGTGTTTATGGTAATGGCGGAACATGTCACCCAGTGCACTGGTGTGTTTTAATAGTTTCTTGACCACACTGGTGCTCTACGACATAGAGGAAGAAGATAGTTGCTTTGCCCGTTGTACAGTAATCACACGGATGTGTCGGATAGAAGTGGCTTCTCCTCCCATTCCACATATCAAAGTATCAAAAAGATTTTACAACTCTGGATCTTTGCACAGTGGCATCTGCTCTCTCTTTCAACATGAAGATCACAAGATAAACATTACAGATGTGCCATTCATGTTACAAAGTAGTCTGCTAGTAATGTGCACTTGCACATATTTGATTGGCTGTGCCACATGACGTTTTTGCAGCCACTGAACCATGAACATCACTTTATACCAATCAATGGACAAGCCAAGCGAGGCCATCAGTGGGCATATGCAATCATACCAAACTCATCTAAATGTACTGGGAAGTTTGATCAGATTTGGTCAGTAATCATGTGACAGAAGAAGGAACAAATAACCCTCTGATGTTTCAATCACAGTTGAAATGAGTCAACACTTTTGTAACAAAAGTATCAACATGTTGGTATGATACAAAAAAACTCCTCCATAGATAAGTTTCACTTTCAGTCCTTGTTTAATAGGGCAAAAACAGATGTTGAGCTCCTTACTCTAAAAATAATACTAATAGTAATATATTACTTATTACTTGTTACTTTTCAAAAGTAATAATATTACTTTACTTATTACTCCCTGCCAACAGTAATTAGTTACACTTCTTGTAACTTTTACATTACACCCCATAAAATTGGTAAAATTGCATATCTCCCCAAAAGTCAGATGTGTGCCCCTGTGTGAATGTCAGGGGAATCAAAGTTGTAGCTAAGGCTAGATAGTAGTGATGTCCAAATGAAGCCTCATGAAGCATTTTCCTTATTTTCTCATCCCACTAGATGGCGCTCTTTGTTTAAAGAGAGAGGCTCAAAGAATGGCAATTCAGTGTGCTTTCAACCTTTTGTTGAACAAAAAGCGCCATCTAGTGGGCTCAGAAAATAAAGACAATGCTTCATGAGGCTTCATTTGGACATCACTACTAGATAGATTGCAAACAATTTATTTTTTTACCTACTTACCTATTTTCCCCTTGGCTCTGCCTGAAAGACAGAGAGTATGGAGCAAGCTTCATTACTTCTTTGTAGCTGCAGCTGTCCACCAGGAAATTAGTAGCTGGCAACTGGGGGGGTGGGGGGGGGGGGGCAAACACCGTTCATCAGCACACACTGTATTGACACACATCTGGTTGAATATTGTCAAAGTTATGCTATATTCATTTTTTTTTAGTTTTTGCTGCTGAGTCAGTTTCACATGCGGGATATATCCTTCAAACACAGACTGTAGACCCCTCAGTCTGCTTCTCTCTGAAATCACTTATTCGTTTTTCCAAAAATGTGTTAATATTTCTTCAGGGAGTTACAGCGTGGGCTCCATGCTCCAACAACTTGACAGGCCATTACAAAGGGGCAGGGCTTAGCGAAGGGTCAGTTACTTCACACCTGACGAGGCTGAACTACAGTAAAACTGTAGTCCCTTTTACACTGCCTCTTCACGGAGGGAATTTCATGCCATTATGCCACCTCGCAATTCTATATAAAATATACAATTGCGGAGTAGGGGGGCGGATTTGTCTCACTTTTAAGCTGGCATCAGAAATAGTAACTGTGCAGCTAGTAAATATAAAAGGGACAGCCGGCACAAAGCGATCACAGGCGGCACGGGTGAGATGTTTTGATCATGTGTTATGTGCGATCCACTGCAGGAGATTTAAAAAGTAGATTGTAGCAGTTAGCAGCTATCTCAAAGAAGAGAAACTCATTGACATTGTTATTATTAATAAAACCTTGCAGATGGGTATGTTACAAGTCACACTTAAGGGCGACACTGTTGTGATAATTGTCACATCCATCGAACCTCTTTTGCTGCCGCAGTGCCAGCATGTTGTCTAAAATCACACTCTGATGCAGCATGATGCAACCACTGTTTGGTTCTGTGTACAAATGTAAAGGCAGCATAAAGAGGGGACATAGTATTGGCCCTCTTGGGCAATGTTTGTGTAAAAAGGGCTTGTATTTATGTGTGTGTGTGTGTGTGTGGTTGGTCATGTAAATTGAAGTTTTGTGCTTTTTTGTTATAGGCCACTGAAACACACCCCTGCCTTTTGTCAATTGGCATAAACACAACAAACACACACCTTTACACAGACAGACAGACAGACAGACACACACACACACACACACACACACACACACACACACTTGACCTCCATACCAAATATCAGTCTCCTAGGGCAAAAACTGTGGCTGCCAAATTTTTGTGGATCAACCAACCAACCGACAGAGCGAGCTCAAGAGCTGCTGTTCACAGCTAAAAGGGACTGGTGCCCCCTGACTGATTTGCAGCCATTATTAGTACAAGCAGACCAACATTTCAACACTACTGCGTTGCTTCATCATCTACATCCTCATCTACATGCATCATCCTGCCAAAGTGACGGCTACAGTGGAGAATTTTGCCTGGTAAAACCAAAGCTTAAACAATGTTTGGCTCGTGGCTGGCCACCCTGAGTCAGGATTATTACAGTGTACATTTCAGATCAAGCTGCAACACTTACACCACAGTAAGGAACTGGTGGAAGAGAAACTAAGATGTAATGAAAACAATAAATTGTGCCCTTGTTAGTTCTTGAAGTTTATGCCAATTCAACTATGGGGGCAAATACTTAACAAAACCGCACATTCCCCCCTGTGTAGTGTCAGACACTGCTGGCCACTGTCACTGGGGCTCAAAGGTTTGTGGGGCAGATATTTCTACAGAACATGCTTGTGTATACACACAGATAAGGTATTTACAGAGCTGCTGTAAGCTAACAGTACCTGAAGATCACACAGGGGTCAGTCAGAACACTGATTTCTGACAACAAACATCCTCATCAGTGGGGTCACCTTTATATGATCACCAGCATTTCCGATCTTTTCGCAGAGGAATCAGCAGGTCAGCAGTGATGTTGCTCTTGGCCCAGTTCCTTGTCTGTTTCCTGACATGAATGACATCATGTTTATCTGATTGCTGCTATCAGATAGGACTGTTTTTTTCTGTCTGACCTTGGAATGCAGTGTTTCCTTTATTTGTTTAAGATACAACACCATTGGTTCATATTTTCTCCAGTCAGCATCCTGTTGGCAGCAGGATTTTCTCCACTGACCTCAGCTGTCATTCCACTGGCTGAGGTTTATTTTTTTTATTTTACTGAGAGGTTTGTATTAGATGTCTAAACCAAGAGTGTCACACTGTTAAAAATTAACTGTGTTGAAGACATTTTGAGCCTTTTAAATTCATGACATAGGTATTATATAATTTGATGTCATCATCCCAGTCATAATGGTTGCACAGAAAAAAAACTAAGGGGAAAAACAACAATTATGTTGCCACATATGTGGCGCAGCATGTTTTAGAAGCATCCCAGTAACTAAAAAACAATCACGCCTCATCTATTTTTTTTAAAGAGCTGCAATGCATTGCAGAGAGCAGACTGAGTTCTCCTGCTAACATGTTCTGTATGTGTAAAATAGACACATTGTAGTATGACAAAGGATGCATTTATATAACTAAAACAGCTACAGATCCCTGATTCATGAGATCCTTTTGATCATTTGATCCATTCATAATTAAACTGTTAATAGTATTAATTTTAACTGTAGGCTACATCACAACAAATTAGATAACAACAACAGTAAACACAATTGAAACAGACCAAAAAGGAGACCACTAACTATGTAGCCTACTTACTTATTCAGGGTAGAAGCACAGGAAAAGTGACCAAGTCAACAAAGTTGAGGAGGCAAAATGTTTTGCTTCTGAAATGCTCTCACTGTGTATGATGCCTGCAGTGGACGGAACAAAATCGGGTCACAGCCATGGTAGCTGGAATGCAACACAGCTCCCTTACAGTCATGACTCTGGCAAAGACAACAAAAACAGCTGACTTATTCATCTCGTATTGTGCTGAACTTTAGTGGATCATAACATATCAAGTATGGAATTAATCTGCAAATGCTCCAGTTTGAAATGAGACCAAACTTTTCTATGGATGTCAGTGTTTGAGCCATGACAAAGACCAAAATATTGTCTGCAGCAGACGGTAAGGCTTGTTGTTTTTAGCCAAGACGATTTCCGGAAAACTTGTGGCTTCATATCAGCTGCTTAGGAAGAGTAGTGAGTCAGCAGTCAGTGATGGTATAAAACAGTCAATAAAACAGGTTTAGGTTATACACGTGCACATAAAATATTGGGCTGATTGTTCTTGTAGTTTGCAAGATTAGCTGCAGACAGATGGATACACAAATGCAGGCGCACAGGACCAAACACATGATCCCTTCCAAGCTTAAACGAAATACAAATATTAATTCATGCTTCCTGCCTGCATAAAAAAAGTGCAAACATAGAAAATAACCTGCTTTGAATTATGCTATCTGTGTTCAGTCTGGCTGCATGTGTAATTGTGAGGTTGCCTGGGGCTTGATTAGTTAGTTTTTAGATTTACAGGTACCCCAGTGTCAGTACAAATCAAAGACTAACAAAATTACATAGACCAGTTTCATGCAACCAGCCTCCATCCATCCATTCCTACATCCATTTGTCATGAAAACAGTGAAAGTTCCGTGAACACATCTATGTCAAAGAGACTGTTTCTGAACAAATGAAGTGAAAACTACAAAACTGACAAATAATGGTGTCAGCAGTACTGGGCTGCACATGTTACACAGGTGGGAACTTTTACAGTATGTGTGTGACCTGGGGGGACAATAATAACAGGCGTAGATTAGGCCAAAGTGTGTCAGGTTGTAAAATTGGTCATATCTGTCAAGTTTAGTGTTGTACAGAACACAGTGGTCACAGTCCTGCAGTCCGAAAGAGCCCAAACCATTTTCCCCCATTTACAGCAGCTATATGATCTACTTATAGGCCTGAAAAGGAAAGGGACTTTTAAAAAAAAAAAAACACAATGACTTACAGCTTCCGTGTAAAAACCACAACAATTTACGGCCCCATTTCACAATATATCTGTGTCTCTGTTTTAAAGGGGGCCCCAAATGTGGGCCTCTGGTGTTACATCACACCAAAATGCATGAAGAAAAATAAATTGGATAACTGCTTTTCAAACAAATAGGCACTCTGATCCCCCCCGTCATGTTTTCCTTTTCTCCATCAAAGCACATGGACCATAAGTCCCCTACAACACAAACAACAAGAGAAGGGAAAATAAGTTGTGCTGTGGTGGCAAGGATTTTCAAAAATAAACCACAGTGTACTTTGTGTTGCAAAATACCACCATGTCAACAATCAGGCGCCCAGCACTGAGTGCCAAGGTCTTTGGGATCTCATGAAGCCCAGTGTGCTGGTGGGAAGATTTCCATGTCAGATTTGAGGCTGTAAGAGGAGACTTGGAGAGGGGAGAAAAGACTATTGCTTAAAAAATTGTCCCCAAGTGAGGTTCAGTAAAAGCGGACCGCTCCTCCATGATGCAATGCTTCAACAATACCACAAAGCAGCCAAGAGGTCAATGATGAGAAATCTACATAGTTGATGACTTTTTATCAGAGGTGTTGACTTGCATGACTTGGACTTGAGTCAGACTCGAGTCACAAATTTATGACTTTAGACTTGACAAAATAAAAGAAGGACAGCAACTTGACTTGGACTTTAACACCAATGACTCGTGACTTTAATACTCGATACCTTCCTCCAAGCCCAAAAATTAAAAGTATATTTTTTTAAAGGGTGTACCTCGAATCAATTCATTTCCTGTCATTTCCTGAATCAACTAACATTCATCCTATTCATTAGACATAATTTAGTCAAAGTATTCATGAAAACAGACACCTGTTTTGTTTTGGTAACATCCCTTATTTAAACAACAGAGTGTAGAAATGATTCAGTATACAATTGAAGGTATACAAACACAACAATGACAGAGAGCCAGGGGGATTCCACACTACATAAGGATATTATACAACATACAGATATCGAGTGTCTTAAGATCATTTTTGTTGGTTAAATCAGAGAGCAGTTCCATGTAGTTGTGAACATCCTCCAGAAAAACACCAACATGAGGTTTATTATTACTAAATTTCAGAGGTGGGGTAATTGAGTCACATGACTTGACTCGAGTGCAACTCAAGTCGCAAATTTGAGGACTTGAGACTTGCTTGACTAACACTGATGAAAGACTCGATCTGATTTTGATTTGGTTTTCATGACTTGAGACATGCAGGTTGGGGATAGGTTAATTGGTGACTCTAACTTGTCCATAGGTGTGAATGTGAGCATGAATGGTTGTCTGTTTCTATGTGTCAGCCCTGTGATAGTCTGGTGACCTGTCCAGGGTGAACCCTGCCTCTCACCCAGTGTCAGCTGGGATAGGCTCCAGCCCCCCCGCAACCCTCAAGAGGATAAGAGGTTACGAAAATGGACGGATGGATGGATAGATATTGAGAGTTACGTTTTGTTTATAAATTATGATGATGCAGTGGGGGAGGTCCCGCCAACTGATTTCCCTGCCCACGCTATCCCAGCTCCAGGGACATTCCATGAAACTGGTGCCTTTTCAACTCTGAAACCTTAAATTTTTCACATAGCCAGGGATTACAGACAGTTTAAAGTTACAAGAAATTGTATTGCGCCATCTCAGGCTGTAGAATTTTTTATTTTCTGACTGTTTTTCTCTTTAATTTTTTGATAGTTTTGTCACCCCTCTTACTGACCTGAGTATTACTATAGCTAACATTCCTTAGTAGTAGTCTATTCAGAAAAATATATATATTTTTAGAGGAGAAATATTGAAAGAAGTCCCTGTACAAAATACAATATAATTTTAATTATAATGGAAAGAGCTCAGAGTCCATTTTAACAGTCATATTTTACATTTATGATGTTAAGGTAACAGGACTGACAAGAGTAAAAGATGGCAGGACTCACATTCTACTGCCTACACTGCACAGCTTTGTTGACACACTACTATGAAGTTTTAGCCCCAAAGTTACAGAATATCATCAGAACATTGTTTTACACTTCACTGGCATTGTTGTGTTAAAAATAATATATATCTTTACCCAAAACACTGTTAAACATTAAGATTAGACACCGATCCCAGAATGACCCTCCTGCCCACAGCTCTCCTCAGAAGAATGGCAGTATGTACAGCGGCATGATGAGCTTCACTGTGTGCTGTGTGACCACAGGGCTTGGAGCAGGAGGGGAGGTATCTAAATCTTTTACTTTCTTAGATCTTGTTGCTTGTCTCAGTCTTGTTCAGCATGTGCAGAGTGCCACCCATATTAATGGAAATACACTTGATTTAGTTTTGATTTCATCCCTGTTTCCCAAGCTCCTTAAAACTGACATTACTAACTAGAAAGAGATCTTAGACTTTTCCTTTTCACTGGACCACCCAAAAAGTCAATAAGAAAACTACTATTGCCATTTTTTTTGAAATGTAAATTAAAGACCTATCTTTTTAGTCTGGCTGTTAATGTAGAGTGACATTACAGTCTTGATTTTTAAGTTTTAACCATTGGTTTTTACGTTTCAAGTCGAATTCCTGCATTTAAAATGTTAGCAAGGAAAAATATGTAACCATAATCAGGAAAATGTACTTACTTACTTACAAGTAAAAGTATTGTAAAAATGTCTCCTGTGACTGTTGTAGTCTACGACTGTATATGATCTCGTTAGATGATTCTGACTCATGCGTGAATGTACAAGCAGGATTTACTGTTGGTGTTGAGGTGGAGCTTAACTAATGATTATTCTCATTATGGGTTAATTTGCTGATTACTTTTTCCATTAATAGATTGATTGTTTAGTTTGTAAAAATTGTGGAAATAGAGAGACAGTGACACCTTCATAGTGTTTGTTTTGTCCAACTGACAGTTCAAACCTTTGTGAAGCTGGAACCATGATGTTTTTTTTTTGCATTACAAAGCCACTTAGATTATTTCAAAATAGTGGCAGATTTATTTACAGTAACTTCAATAACTGACTCATAGTCAACAGGAAACTAAAGCTGTCAGATAAATGTAGTGTGGTAGAGGTAGACGATGGCATGAGAAGAAAAGACTGAGATTTGTATTTACAGTACCTGGGTAGATGTGTTCAGTTACATTTCACCACTGGGTGCAGTTTATGTTATATTATCTTTATGAGTTTGTGAGTATGACTTTACCTATGACTTGCTTGACCTGACTAAGAACCCGACTTGACTCACTTTATTTTCACTACAGTGACTTGCTTGAGATTTGAAGGTTATGACTTGAGACCTGCTCATGACTTGCATGTGTGTGGCTTACTCTCACCTCTGCTAAATTTCCATTTATGGATAAAATACTTTGCCAGAATCATTCCCACATTAATTACAAAAAAAGTCACGTCTTCTTGTCTTGTGTACTTGAGGAAACCAAACACCACATTTACCCATAATAATGTAAAGTCTATATAGATATGGTCCACAATAAACTAGCAAAAGTCTTTCTGGAATTTCTTTGCGTGAGAAGTGATGGACAATTTCTGGACAAACAAATGTGAAGCAGCAGCAGGTATGACAGGCAGGGATGAAGGTGAGGAGTGAGGCAGAGTCATTTTTAGCAAACAAACCATCTATAGTGGGCTGAAGTTTTAGGGCTTGAGTGAAGACAAGGGTATCACATTCAACAAGAGGATCTAAGGCATCCATTGGCACCAACCTTGTTATGTCAGCTTGTCGGAAAAGGGGTCAAATAATGCTCCAAAGTTCTACTTAATTTTGGCGAGAGAAAAAGAAACTTTGCCTTTTTTCAAGATTATTTTGGCATACTTTCCTAAACAGCCTTGGAATGATATTAATTGGCTATAAGTGGAAAACTGAGAGTTGACATCCATATACTCTTCACACTGTTTTAGTTCTGCACACAATTTGACCAATATATTATTAAAGTAGTATTTGTTTACTTATGATTTGATCTCATCATTTAATACCTTGCAGTAATTTCCTGTTAATGTTTGATTTTACTTTTTTTTATCATTCATTGGAGTTTGGTTGGCCAAAAAATAAAAATACACATGGAATTATGATTCATTGGATTATAATTGCAGGAGGTATAAAATTTTGCCTCGTGATATGTATAGTGACTTATGGTGACCCCCTGCCCATATTTCCTGACCTGTTTCCGATATCTTTTACAAACCGATTCCAGCCATGACATATGGAATAGAGACAACATCTTGTTGAAAGTGGACACGCATAGCTCTATTATCATTTTTTGGGGCGGGAAACAGATTTTTCCAACTGAGAAGTCAGCCAGTGTGAAAAGGCACAGATCTGGGTCTAGGTCTGAGAACATAGTTTTGTTTATAGCCTATGAACTAACTTCCTTCCTCCCTAGATATTAGGCAGGTAGCTGTTTGTCCTGCAGAGGCGCTGTTCACTCCTGATGTCTGCGGCGTGTCCAAGAGCCCGCCCACAATGCAGAGCTCGCTGCCTGTAGATTAAATAAGGCAGGGGAAGTGCGCAGCTCCGCAGCACGGCAGCGGCAGAGGGGGCTCTCCACGGGGCAGTAGAACCACAAAACCGGGACTACCACTTTTAATTACCAGCTCATTCAGTCATATTTTACCAACAAACATGACGGCGACCATAATTTCTCCATTCTTCGACTACAGAGAAGCGTCCAACAAGGTAAATGTCGCTTATCCGAGCAGAAAACGGTCGGCTGAGGTTTTCTTCTTCTGGGGAAAACATGCTAACATTAGCATAGCCACTTTTGTTAACTTTGATGTCACGTTTTAGGGCAGTATCTCGCATCACCCACATGCTTGTTGACAAGTTACAGTACATTTATATCTTCATTAAACAGCAGTAAGCTCTTTTAAACCAGTTAACGTTGCGGTAACGTTATTCAGAAATAAGTTTTTGGCCAACTTTGTCAGCGCGAAGTTGCATAATGTTAGCTTAAAGGTAATTTTACAGTGACGCACACACACTGAGTAGACTGTTAAAAGCAAACTTTTGACTGAAATAAAATGGCTACGTTGAATGTGAAAGTCCAGCGTGTGTGTGTGTGTGTGTGTGTGTGTGTAAAAACCGTGAAGGCTAGTGTTGTTTATAACTGCGCGTAACGTTAGCCATTAAAAGTTAACTCCCGTTAACTGTTAACTCCCTTGGCCTCTTTAGTCTGTGTATGAACTTTGTGTTGGACTAACTAGTTCATCGTCATTGTGTTATCGTAGTTATAAAACAGTAACGTTAGGTCATGGAAGAAGTCATGAAGTTGCAACACACAGCGTTATCACATTAGCCAACGCTGCTTTTTTTTAAATTAGCTGCGTGTAAGAACCATACGAGCTGATGAATCCGTTTTAGTACCCACCCCTTTATTAACCTGTTTATATTTTCTATCAAGGCCATAAGATTGACAGTTACTGCCGCTTGTCATTAGTAGTCTGTATGTATGTCATGTCCCAACAGAGGAGAGTGTGTTTACAGGTCAGTCAAATATGGGCCACCAAATAGCTGCAGAGTAGCAGGCGCATTATGCCCAGAGCAGACCTTATTATTGAACCAATTTGTGCACCTTAAACTGCTGTGCAGATTTGTACATTTTCAGATTGCACTCTGAACAAGGATGGCTCAGGTAATCTGTTTAACTGCTGGGAAATCAGGCTGTTTTAAAGAAGCATCACTTGTGCAACACATACTGTAAATATAGAGTTAAAAATGTCCCAAAGCGGCTTTAAGGCAGTGCTTCTCCTCTTTGGGGTCATACAGACCGCTCTGCTCTGATGCAGATACTTTAGTGATAAGTTAAAATATACAAACTGATTTGTGTAGTCTTAAAATACAAGACTGTTTACACAATGCATTTTGACCTTTTCCAATGCTCATTAAGGGCTAGTCAGGATTTTTTGAAGTGGGTTTGTATGAAGCACATATCCATGGCTGGTGTATTATCTACAGTAGTTGGCAGCCAGCATGCCAGAGGGAAGCTAAGCAATGTACTGCTGTGGAGGGGTTAACAACAAAATGTATTTTAGCTACCTAAAAGAAGTCCCACCTAAAACAGTGTATAAGTTTTAATACACCAGGGCAATTCAAAATGCTTTACAGAGCAATAAAACATAATAAAGGATACAGATTTACAATAAAACAATAAAGAGGGGGAAAGGATATAAAAGGTAAAATTAGCTCTAAATGAACAGTAAAAAAAAAAATCACCAATAAACATAACAAAAGTGCAATCAAGAGGTGCAAAGATAAAAAGATTATTTAAAGTTACAGTGCAGTTAAAGTCAGTAAAAGTATTTCAATAATAAATATTACAGTGCAGTGCAAGAACCGAATTAATATTTGATAGAAAATAAGCTAGCAGCTAACAGAAAAGTCTTCAGCCTTGATTTAAAAGAATTGAGAGATGGTGCAGACCTGCAGTTTTCAGTGAGTTTGTTTCAGATATGTGGTGCATAAGAACTAGATGCTGCTTCTCCATGTTTAGTCTTGACTCTGGGGACACAAAGCAGACATGTCCCAGAAGAGCTGAGTGGTCTTGATTGTTCATAGTGTAGCTGAGGATCAGAAATGTATTTGGCTCCAAAACTGCTCAGTACCTTGTAAACCAACAGTAGTGTTTTGAAGCAGATTTTCTGACAGACAGGGAGCTAGGTTAAGACCTCAGAACTTGAGTGATGTGATCCAGGCGGCGATAGATCAGCAGCTCCTGTTTTCAGTAGCAAAAAATTCCTGTTTGTCAGTGGAGTCTTGTTGCTTTGACAAGACTATAGAGTTGAAACTGAAACAGTTAACAGCTTCTCTGTTGGAACAGGCTGTCTGACAGAGGCAGTGAAAATACTCCAAATATAGCTTACACCTCATTTGTCATAGATTTTTTTAGGTAGGACTTTTCTTAGATGGCTAAAATTTTAGAATTTTTAAAAAAAATTATTGCTGACTACATCCACAGCATTACAATGCTGTCATTACATTACATTGCATGCCGATGGACATCTACTGTCGGTAGTACACAGACAATAGAAAAGAACCTCTTACAACTGCACTTCAAATAAATTTCAACTATTCCTCTTACAACAGAACAGAAAAGTGAGCTACATTCAGATTCCTGTCACCAGGATTTGATTGTCATTTAGACTTTATCTCAGATTCAGCTTATCCATTCTGTTTGTTATCGAATAGGATCTCTTACAATGGGGTTGCATGAGACTCTTATCCATAGTCAGTATATTACCCACAGTAGATGTCTTTTAGCATGCACCTAGTTTGGAGAGGCGGCAGGAGTGCCGACGCGGAAGCTAAGCAATGCACTGCTATGAATGGGGGCAGCTGCAAAACGTATTTTAGCCACCTTAATCAGTGTCAGTTTAAGTGTGGGCTACACTGCTTAACCTTTCCTCCAGACAGCCTGACCGTGAAGCCGCTTCATATCTATTCTGTCATCATAGCCACCAGACTCTATTGAGAAAAACAGTTAATTGAAGCTCACTGAACACAGGAGCTGCTGGTCTACCGTGCCTTGATTAGTTAGTTAGTTTGTGTTATTAAATAACGTTGGTGAATCCGAACTTCAGATTTAAAAATAAAGCGAAAGTCATATAATAACACAAACTAACTAACTGGTCAAATCAGCAGTAGATCAGCAGGTCCTGTGCTCAGTACTGTTAAATCACTGGTTTTGAAGGGAGTGGTCTAATGGCTTAATTTTCCTGTTGGGAATCACTGTCTGACGGTAAGGTCAAGCAGTGAAAATATTCTAAGTATACTTAGGCTGATATTAATTTTTTTAAGTGGCTAAAATATGTTTTGTCGCTGACCCCTTGACAGCAGTACATTGCTTGGCTTCTGTGTCAGTCTACTGCCAGCTTCTCCAAACTTTGGCGTACTGACAGACTGCATTTAATAGGCCACCAATGGATAAGTACCTCATATAACCACACCTAAAAATCAGAACTAATTCCTAGCAGAATTAGACAGCCATTAAGAGATATTTATCATATGACTTTGGCTCAAAGGTGATATAAAGAAGTATAAACATATTCTCCATCAGGCCCTGTTGAAGCTGTCAGTTTAACTTTTATTGTGTTGGAAGCTGAAGCTCGAGATGCTCTTTAACTAACTTAACTTTGACTGCTTTCTAATTTCTTTTCTTTTCTTTATCTTTACAGAACAGTAAGATGTTCAACTACAGCAACAACAACAGTCTTGGTGGACCCCAGCTGACGTCTGTCCCATGCTCCAGTGCCAACCTCTCCCCCTGCACCCCCGCTGGGTCCCTGCTGGACAGGAAGGCAGTGGGGGCCCCCTCTGCAGGAGGCCTGTTCCAACGCCGTCACTCAGTCAGCCTCCCCAGTGCAAAGTTCAGCCAGAACCAGTTTGTCAACAACCTTAAAAGGGATCCCTCGGTGTTGGTAGGTACCGGCTGCAGCAACAACAAGGAGAACCATTTCCGTGAGCGCTCCTACTCAGAGCTGGGGGACAGGCTGTGGTCCAGCACTCAGGTGTGCATGGGCGGAAGTGGCCAAGTCAACTCGAGCCGCTATAAGACGGAGCTGTGCCGGCCCTTTGAGGAGAATGGAACCTGTAAGTACGGCGACAAATGCCAGTTCGCCCACGGCATGCACGAGCTGCGCAGCCTGAGCCGTCACCCAAAGTACAAGACGGAGCTGTGCCGCACCTTCCACACCATCGGCTTCTGCCCGTACGGCCCCCGGTGTCACTTCATCCACAATGCAGAGGAGCGCCGTGGGCCCCCTCCCCTCTCTGCCTTCAACAAGATGGAGCGCCCTCGGCTGCAGCACAGCTTCAGCTTTGCAGGTTTCCCCAGCTCCAGCGGCCAGCAGGACAGCCCCACCTCCGTCACACCTCCACCCATATTCTCCAACGAAGACCTGACAGAGTGGCAGAGCAACCCGTTTGCCTACTCCAGCCAGGAGCTTGCCAGCCTGTTTGGCCCCAGTTCAGGGCCTCCACCCATGTCCGAGCATCAGGGTCTGACCCCACCTTCCCCGACTGCCCCCTGCCTTTTCCAACCTGCATCAGAGAGCTCCCCCAGCCCCCCCGATTCTCTGTCTGACCAGGAGGGCTACCAGAGCAGCTTGGGCAGCCAGAGTGGGTCTGAGTCCCCGCTCCTGGATTCCTCCCGTCGCCTTCCTATCTTCAGCAGGCTCTCTGTCTCTGATGAGTAAGGCATCTGCATCCCTGGGCTGAGATGGGAGTAACAGAAAGGGAGGGAGAGAGGAAGATGGAGACCGTTCACCTCCCTAACCCCCCCCTCCTCTCAGCTCTGTTTACATAAGAAGCAGACAACTCTGTGGATTGTTTTATCCAGTGAGTTGCATCAGAAATCCAGATCAAGTCTCTTCCAATATTCTGAACAGTTGGTAAAGCAGAATCTTATTAGCTTAGCCCTGCACTGGTGCCATGGTGGAATGAATGTGAATGAAGTAGCTCAGAGATCCCATTAAAAAGTAGTTTAATGTGGGCTGTAGGAGTGGCAGTGGGGTCAGTGTGTGTGTGTTCAGTACAGGGTGTCTCTGTGCTGTACAATGTGTGTTGCAGTGTTGTGTATCTTTACACAGCCATTATTATAATTATTATTATTATCATAATTGCCTGTGCCACAACCTTGATATCTCTAAGAGGCTTGTGACAATTCAGTGTTCAGCTCAGATCAGTACCACAAAATCAACAAGAGGAAGTGGGAAAGATTCTAAAAGTGCCTTGCCTAGCGTACACTAGTCAAAAATACCAGTCATGCGAAGCCAGCAGTAATCATGACCAGTTTCCTTTTCCTTTGGCTTGTCACAGTGACAGATTGCTTTCCCTCAGTCAGCCTGGAGTGCTGGTGCTATGTGCCTTGTAATATAGAGCTGGTGGTCAGTTATCATCCTCTGTTTTCTCACCAGAGACTCTGTCTTTAAAAAACAGCCAGCATTGAGGTTATGAATCTTTTAATGGGGTTCAAAATAATTTCTGAATTTGGAGGTTGAGTTAAAGGGTCATGTCACTCAAATTACCAGAAAATGGATTATCTCACTTACATTTAGTGGCATACCTGGATAGACCAAATCACCATGTTTGTTTACAATAACTGGGTAAGAAAAACCCGTGTCAAGTGCTGAGTAAATGGTAACTCGGTTCATTTTAAGCCACCTAAAGAAAGCCTGCCAAAAAAATATTATCAGTTTTAGTGCATGCTGTATTTAGAAAATTTTCACAGCTTTACCTTGCTATCAGAGAGCCATTTTCTCAAAGCCACCAGACTCCACAGACAAAAACAGTAATTTTACTTTGCAGAACACGAGAGTTGCTGGTCTAATGCCACTTTGATTGCTTAGTGTGTAAGTTAAAGAGTTGAAACAATTTTAAGTATAGTGCACACTTAAACTAATACATATTTTATGGGTGGCTAAAACACATTTTGCTGTAGCCCCCATCCACAGCAGTATATTGCCTAGCAAAGCAACACAGCCCATAAAATAAACACAGTTTTCACATATGTCAGCAACTCAGATTGATAGTTCTCTACCTGGGAATGATTGTTGTGAAGTCACAGTGATTTGGTCTCTAGCTGTGCAGGTATTGCTGTTTATTTATTTGGAGATTTTTGTCTCCATCCTAGTACATCTGAGATGGGTATTGTGTAGTTCAGCTCACAGCATTAAAGAAAGAGCAACATCTTTCCCAGCGGGGTGTCCGTGTGACTCTGCATCGTCCACAGAAGTCACTTGAGACAGTTTTTCACCCGGACTGCATGGAGTGGTTCCAATGACAGCTGTTCACACTGGTAATGGTTTGTTCACACCCAACATGAAGCAAATTTTCGCCTCGCGTTACTCACCCTAATATGGACGCTGGAATGCTTTTTGGTGTATTTTACAACAATATTTACTATTGACTGCTGCGCTAACAGTTTTGTTAACCAACTGGGGAAGGCAGCTAACTGCTAACTAGGTTCGTAGTAAAGTACAACCGTTAGCTTGAATCAAGTGATGTTAGCACCGAAATACGGAGGCTCAGGGCCCTGAACCAGCCTGAAACAAGATGACAATACTCTTAATAGTTTTTTATGTGGTCATGGCAGCAAATTACTGCTTTACTTCTTTTTACTTTGCACAGTAGCAGACCGCCTTGGAGGCAGCTCAACAAAATAACTTAAACTAGTCACAACATTTTTTTAGATCTTACCATGTAACGTTAAATCTTTGCTCACTAATCTCCGAGCCTTGTCCCTTTTTGTGCTGTGTTTGTACAGTACGGACGTTCAGTGGCAGAGCTCCGGTGCCTGCAGATAGTGACAATACATTTGTCCTCCATTTCTGATTCTCTATAACATCAGGTGAATCTCAATTACATCTCAGTGCTAATAGGCTTTCACAACACAGCGTCATGCAACTTTCTTGCTCAAGTTCAAATATTTCAGCTTGTGAATGGTGCAAATTTCGCATCTTTGTATTCAGTCTGTATGTAATCTGGCTGTACTTTATACTTACTTCATGTTTTGGTGTGAACACACCTTAATGGGGACTCTACACTGTAGGGGTTTGACTTTTAAAATAATTTTTTGCCAATAATTTAATAAGGAGAGAAGTATTTGTTTTGTTCTTTAAAATTTGGGTGAACTGGCCCTTGAACAGACTGCCAACACACAGCATTTACAGCAGTTGGCAGGCACCTTGTATTAATTTGTCACGTTTGTCTTAAGAATTCAAACTCTGCTAAAATGTATTGATCGTTTGATCATGTTGGTCAGCAGCTGAGCCTATCCAGCCCATAGATCAGTTCTCTCAGTCAGCTGTCTGAAATCAAACATGCTCCTGTTAATTCCACCATGTTCATTATTATTATTATTATTATTATTATTATTATTACGTTATTGTCTAGTTTTTTTTCCCAAAGCCTTGTGAGTAAGGGCTTTGGCAGTCATTGCTTATTTATCAAAATGTATTTATTGCTGATCTTAAGCATTTTTATTTTGTATTTATCTGGTTAATGAAACAATAGAATATATATTTTTCTTTTATGTGAAATTATGATCTTCCGTATTAATCGCAAGATTGTGAAGACCTGTTTGTGT
This sequence comes from Cephalopholis sonnerati, assembly GCA_019142605.1. NCBI lineage: Eukaryota > Metazoa > Chordata > Actinopteri > Perciformes > Serranidae > Cephalopholis > Cephalopholis sonnerati. Next base: position 7,269,113 of record JAGQAX010000009.1, on the reverse strand, counting down.
TATTTTTTTTTCCACAGTTAATATATTACACTGCAATGACATGTTTTGTAACATTTGATTTACTTTGAAATCTTAATTTAAAACACAAAGGTTTATTTATTGTCCTCCCATGTGTTGGACTGCAGGTTGAGCTTCTCTGTCGCAGTCTGAAGGCACAAATGCACTGGAAGCATCAGAGTCGATGCCCCTGTGCATGTTAGAGACAAATTGTCGTTTCCGGGGCGGGGGGGGTGAGAGATTATGCAGCTGCCATAATCAAGTTCAAATGATGTTAAAAAGCTAATACAGTATTAGCAAACTAATCAGGTAACTAAGCTAGTGGCATATTGTTATTAAGGGTGTGGATAAAGTATGAATACACTCAGGGTGCAGGTGGTGCTGGGTTAACAGGGTTCTGCATGTAGCTGTTGGGTGTTGGCGGCTCCAGAGATGATAGCCGCTGTGTCTGTATCTGGTTTCTATCTTTCTACATGTTGTTTCTGTTTTTGCCAGAGCAGCTCATGTCTGAAGCGTGAAATTCACAATGAATGTATATAAACCCCATATTTATTGACAAGTTAAATTAGATCTGTTTTATATTTGCAAAATGTTTTTTAAAATTTGCAAATCTTTTTTTGTATTTGTAGAAGATGTTTTATATTTACAGATTACACATTAACACACAAACTGTTGATAGACACAAATCTATTTCCGTACCTTTCAACCATGTTTGGAATTGCACTAAAATGTTTGGAGAAGATATTTTTGTATTCTTCATATACATAAAACAATACATCTAGTGGTTTTAGACCATCATCTTATGTGAAACTAGAACCATCTGCAAAAATAATATTGCACAGCACAATTAGGGCTGGGCGATACTGAGAAAATCAAGTATCACAATAATTTTGACCTAATAACTTGATATTGTTATTATGATGATACTGTAGGGTTAACTATTGGTGCTTTCACAAAATATTTACACAGAGATTATTTTATAAATAATCATCAGTAACATGTATATAATGACCAAGTGGGTAAAGACATAACAGCTACAACAGTTGGGCAAGTTCAGAAAATGACATCACTTTACTGTAATGCAGCCTTTACAAACAGAAAAACAACACTTAATGTCATATCCAAAATCTAAGAGCATACCTAGCCTCAGATCACAATGTTGATATATTGCCCAGCCCTGAGCACATTTTCAGATGTAACTATTAATACTGATCTACTGACTTTGATTGAATTCAGAGTCTGTTGTGTGTTGGAACCCTGTTTACAGCTCCCACCTGCATCTTCCTAAATGTTAAATTTCCAGACTGAAGTGCCGCGCAGTAACCAGAGCTTCCACTGTGTTCAGGCCTCTGATCCCTGCTGCAGTTCTGGGCAGCATCTTTTATTCTTTAGAGTGGAAACTAGCTCTGGAACAGTCCTGTTAGTGTCCTCTACTGGGATGATTTGATTATTAGTATCACTGAATCAGTTTAACCCTGTGACTAAAGCATTTTAAGCTCTTATTTTGATAAGGTGATGGAAGCATACCTATCCCATAGTATCACGCACAGACTTATTAGCACTTTGAGTCATCACGATTGTGTTGATGATGTAAAGGTTATTTTTCAACCACTTTTGCCCATGAAAGTGCCTATATATACATTCCAGGTGTCCCACATGTTGTGCCTTCATATTTTTTTTATAAGAGAGCAGATAAAAGCCTTAAATGTATTCCTGTAGGTTAGAGGTTAACAGGATTGACACATGAGAAGCAACTGTTGAATGTATTCTCCAGCAGCTGTTGCTGTTACTACAGTGGTTTTGTTCATGGTTTATTTTGTAATGACAGATTGCAGTTAAAACCAATAAAACATGTATTTATATTGAACGTGTGCATTGATTTTGTGATGTAGTCTGCGCCAACATTAAGCAGTTCACTGAGGTAAGAGGTTAGGACTGTGTTTTAGCCCATTCACTACATATCGTGACATTACTGCAGGATGCTGTACCCCATTGTTTCCAGTGGCGCCCTCAAGGGGTGGCGGGGCCACAGCTACCGTGATACTAATGCTGACCCCCCCCCCCCCCTCGCAAAAATAATTAAAAATAATTGGAGACCTCATAGTAATGTTTTTAAACTTGAGTCGGCTTGTTCACCGTCAATTTTTCTTGTTCCTCACAATCAGTGTAATTCACATTAACGCTGTGTATTTGTCTTCTTTTTTTTTTTAAATAACGACAGCCATCCTATTGAATAATGAATCAAATCAACATGTCAACTGTACCAGTTTTCCTGCATGTACATCAGATAATTAGTAATGATTACTGCAAAATAAGATATCAAATTATAGTAGTATGCGATTGCTTAACTTTAATATCGACATAGCTTTAAATACGATATGTCAAGAACACCTTGAGGAAAATGCTGCTTGGACTCAAGGATGAACTGAATTAAGTGGTCAAAGGTCAAGGTCACTATGTCTTCATCTTTCACATTCTCGTGAATGCAGTACTGCAAGAACACCTCAAAGAAGTTTCCTTGAATTTAGCACGAACATCTACTTGGACTTGAGGATGAACTGATCAGAATTAGGTGGTTAATGGTCACTGTGATCTTGTGTCTGTCTTATTCTCCGTGAACATGATATCTCAAGAAGGCCTTGAGAAAATGTCCTTAAATTTGGCAGAAATGTTCATTTGGACTCAACAATGAACTAATAATTTGGTGGTCAAAGGTCAAGGTCACAGTGACCTCGTCGTCACATTCTTGTCTATGCAGTATGTCAGGAACAACTGGAGTTTCCTCAAATTTAGCAAAAACATCCACTTGAACTCAGTGGATTAAGATTTGCTGGTTAAGAGTCACTGGGACCTTTCATCTGTCTTATACTCATTAACTTTGTATCTTAAGAAGGGCTCAAGGGAATTTCCACAAATTTGACACAAACATCCACTTGGACTGAAGAATATTGAAGAAAATTGATTTGATTTTTGTGGTTGAAGGTCAAGGTAAGTGTGACCTCACAAAATATGTTTTTGGCCACAACTCAAGAATGTATAAACTAAATATGATAGAACTTCACACACATGTCAAAAAGGATAAAATAATGAGGTGAAGACAATTAATCCAAAATTCAAATTTCAATCCAAATTCATCCAAAAGGTCAAAGGTCAGCTTCACTGTGACATCATAATATTCTGGCCATTATTCAATTTCATATCTCAGGAACAGAAGACATGGATGTAAACTGTAACTGCAACTTAATGGGTTCATGGAGGCATACAACTGTAGAGCAGTAATTCTTGTTTCTTGTTAGTGTTTGGTCTTCACTGTGCAGAATCATGTATGGGCAGAGTTCAACACAAGATGATTGTTTCCATGTTCATCCGCTGAAGGGGGAAAGTATTTGTATGATGACTTTAAATCTCTGTTTAAAGCAATACTTCATCCAAATAATGACTATTTGTATATCAGTTAGTCATGGTGAACCACAGTGAACCTATTGATTTACTGACTGATTGGGGACCACATTTAACAACAGCACAACTATATCAAAACATCTGTTAACAAACTCACACAACTTGTGGAGAATAATCCAACTCTCATTTATCCTGGGGTATGCTCAGTGATCACCAAATACATGCATTTTCGCAAAAACCTACTAAATTAAAAGTGAAATTTATCTATGCTCTCTTCAAAGCCAGGTGTCAATTGACCCTTCACTGAGTCCCGCCCCCGGACGCAGACTGGCCAGACATACCATAGCATCAGGCCGGCTCAGACCAGGGTCCGACAGCAATACACCTGTGCTCCATTGACTCTAATGCAATTGTCTCAGATTTCCGTCAATTTCAAGCTTGTTTTGTGGATTTGGAGCTAAATGTTGTGCCTGGGGCCCGTTGTGTATTATTGATACTTGTTACCTGGAGAGGTTGGAAAAAGATATACATTTCTTCCCTGTTACAAAACCAAAGTCAAACACTGAAAAATGTAGGGTTAGCTAGCTAGCTACTGAAGATATAGCCCACTGGATGTATACACATGCTGCTTTTGCTTTTTAATGATTATAACAGTGACGAAAAGGCCGACCCTGCTGTACAGGAACCAGTGAAGGGAAGCAGGGAAACTTTGCTGATATTCAACCAGCTGTGTGTCATCGCATTGTGCAAGGATGAATGTTGTTTGACTCCATGGCATGGCTGTAAAGAGACTGCTGCAAGAACCATGACCCCCCCCCCCCCCCCCCAGTATATTTTATGACAAGGACATTGTAGCTGCTACAAGAGAGCGCCGAACGAAATTTCACTGTATTTATTGCAGTGACAATAAAGCTTCTTCTTCTTCTTCTTCCACTTGGAGATCCCTGCCCGTGCAGTGGCAGAGGTGGCAGCAGCATGGGGCCGAAGCCAAATCTGCACACACTGCGATGCCACACAGCTGGTTCAATATCGGCAAAGTTTCCCTTTATATTCATTGTTTTCTGTGGCGATCAGCAGTGATGTGGTGGTTCACTTCTACACTGTGATCTGTAGCCTATAGTTTGACTTTAGCTTCTAACTATCTTTGTCTTTTAAACCTGTTGTTGCTGCTAAATCAGTTTGACGTCCAGGATATATCCTTCAAACACAGACTGTAGACCCCTCTGACTGCTCATTATTTCCTTTTTTTACCAAAGATGTGATAATATTTCTTCAGGGTGTGCAGTTAGTTACAGTGTGAGCTTCATGCTTACTCTGACTGCAAAAAAAAATGTAGCAAAAATGCAGGATTTGATAAGTACTGAGCATACCACTTGATAAATGATACTTGGATTATACTGCACAAACATGAGTGTATTATGAGACAGTGGTCCTCCTGGGCATAGACATTTAAAAGGCCCTCTCCTTTTACATGTCTACACCTTTCTGGGCAGCATCTCTACTGCACAGGAGTGGAAACACAAAGACTTTTCGGTGACTTAGCCTCTTTTTTTTGTTGTATTAATTTTGTGTCTCTTTTTGGTTGTTTTGCCCTTGTTGTAGTCATTTTGTGTCTGAGGTTTTTTGTGGTATTTTTGGTGGTTTTGTGTCTCTGTAGTCATTTGGTGTCTGTTTGTTTGTTTCTCCTTGTAGTCGTTTTGTGTCTTTTTGTTGTTTTGTGTCTTTTTAAGGTAATTTTGTGGTGTTTTTTTGGTCCTTTGTCTCTTTGTTGTCATTTTATGTCTATTTGTAGTCCATTTGTTTCACTGTAGTTTTGTCTTTTTTTGGGGGGTTGTTTTGTGTTTTGAGGTTTCAATTGAAATAATCCAGTACAAAGTAATATTGAAACTTCTCTCGTCAAATGATACCTGCTTTTGATCCTTTTTGTACCCATGTCAAGAAAAAACAAAAATACAAAAACAAAAACTATTCATATGGTTCTGCTTGCAGCCAATCACTGCAAGCGTTCTTAGATTTAATGCAAAATATGATAGCCCACTGCTGTGGCAGCTACAACCCATACAGACTATGGCGTGGTGAAGTCGAGTGCAGTGTATTTGATGGATTTGGCAGTTCAGCGTGTGGAGATGCAACCAAAATGTTCAAAGGTATGGCTATACTACATGCCCATGGCCTCTGTGTGCGGTGTGAAAACTTGCCTCCAGTAGAAAAACACTAAGAATAGACTATTTAAAGAAGAAGGAGCTGAATAGATTTTAGAGTCTGCAACTCATTATTTGATTTTCTTTTTTGTGGTAAAGCCATTTTAGACACAAATTATTATTCAAAGCAGTGTATTTCTATGTCCTAAAACATGTTGGAGGGGATTTTTAATGAACCAAGCCTCCGCCACTAATCCCAGCCTTATTTCCTCAGAGAAAAGTAGATGATTGAGACTCAGCGCCTGAGTAAACACAAGCTCAGTTGCTGTTCCCCTTGTAGTACTCTGACCCCTGAACCAAACAACATGTCTTGTGTTGCTTACCTCCCAGCACATAATCCAGCTGAGGGCCCATGGACTCATTGCTCTCCTCCATGCTGTTTCTTTAACCCTGTGAGCTGTTAGTGGAGCTGAGGAGAAAATAAACGGGGACAAATATCTGGAAACATTGGCAGGAAAATTCTACAGTGTGGATGACCTCTGACTTTGGTACTTTAGGCCAAGACAAATCCAAATCAGGGCTGCTATTAAAGGGGAACTATTATGCTTTTCCTCTTTTCTGACCTATAAATGTTGTTACAATGTCGGATACTATGTTAAACGATGCGAAGTGTCAAATAATGAGGTTTATGCATTTGGACGTGAACTCTGCAAGCTGTTTTGGATGGCTCTGCACGCTGTGTTTTACTGTCTTTTTTTAACAGAGTAGTCCCATTGACGTCAATGCGTGCCGGACTTACTTATATGGGCATGCCCAGGTATATGCCGCACAGGTAAGCAGGTAATGACAACAACAAGCTACGGCTAACGGCTAACGTTACTTACCATTCAGAAACGTCTTGAAGTAACCTCTGTACTTGAGAAACTTCAGGCTGTTCAGTCTCTACCTCCTGATCGGATTCGGGATCCAACAAATACGGCTGTATTTCAAAAGTTGACATTTTAACAAGTGAAATTCTCTCAACTTCCGCAACGGCAAAATAAGGAGGTGGGGCTCGGCAGCGCTCAGCAGCCCTTCGAAAGTCCTCAGGAGTGTGACCAATCACAGCGGAGTGGGCACGGCGGGAGGTGCAAATGGAGGAGGGCCGGGGGGTGGAGTAAATTACACAGACCGTTTTCGTGGGATGCAGGAAATACAAGGAAGCGATACAGCGAGAAAATGAGTATAATTCCTCCCCTTTAATCAATAGCCTTACTTCAAATGAAAGGGGGATCTGACAATTTACAGTTGCTCTCAGTCATTTACACACTATAACTGGGCCTATTAACATAACATCTCAAACCATAAGGCCATCTACGAATGGATGGCATTTTCACCAAAAATGGATCTGCCCCGAACCTGAAAATGTGGTTTAAAATGGTTTAAAATGGAAGTTTTCTGTGGCCTGCAGTGTGAACTGGAATGAGATCAGTTGGTGTGTCAAATTTCACAGGTTGAAAACAGAGGATGAGAGGGCAACAATAGAGAATTCAAGTGAGTAGTTGCCAGAAAAAAAAGAGTGTGCAGTGGTTTCATTAATAGTGGGTCCATGCTTGTTTATTGGGTAAAAACAAATATCTGCAGTAACAGAACAAAAGTTTGCAGGTAAGCAATGTAATCCCTGATTTTGCTACTACTGTTTACTTCTGTTGTGCATTGTGCAACATCCTCCTTTAATGACTGCAATGGTTTCACAAAAAAACTAGTGGAAACACGGGCTGGTTTGCTTGATAGAGCCAGTGTTCCAATAATCCTGAACGAAACTGGTTTAAGAACCAGAGCTGATTTGGTGAAAAAGGAGTATGAGAAGGTCTATCTGTGAGGGGTAGGTAGTGATTTCTGATAGATGAGCAGGAGACCTCCCTGGTAAGTATGGTAATGATCAGTAATGTTGTCACTTTGAGGGAAATTTAAACTCTGGCAGTTGAAGACTGGGTAGTCTTCCAATAAACTGACAGCATCAGTATTTCCACCAGTGACTGATGCGACTGTGGAGTCGATCCAGGGTTGGATAAAGCACACAAAACTTTCTCTCTTTTGGATTCTTTGTTCACTGTCGGGGCATGCGAGAAAAACAAAATTTTCTTCATGAGAAGTTGTGTATGTAGAAGAGGGACACTAGGACCCAGGCAAAATTTGGCCAGTCATGGTGAGAGCTCCCTGGGTCCTAGCGTCCCCACTTTCCTTTAGCTTTTTTACATATGACATCATACATGAATGTGCTGTCCACATTAGTGGGCAGGCAACTGGAGGCAAAGATGACCAACACTGCACAAATGCATATGATTCACACTTTTTACTATTATTCCAATCAATCAAATTGGGGAAAAAAGGCCACTTTAAGACCTTCAAATAGTAGGATGTAAAGGGATGAAGGAAAAAAACCTAAATGGACAGTGGCAGCTGTGGCTCAAAAACCTCTGCCTTTAGTCTGGAGGTGCAGAGTCAACTAATTTTAAATGTTAATGTTAAAGTGTTGTGTTAAACATGCCTTGAGCTCGGCGCAGTTAGAGTGTGCTGTGACAATTTTTAACAGCGTTTCACCAGACCTCTGGAAATAGATGACGTAGGTAGAAAGTTGTTGGTAAAGTTAGCTGTTAGTAATGTTACCCAAAAGCAGTGCATCCAATGTACAGAGTTAAACTATAAAAGACAGTTATACTCAAGCACATTTACTCACCAGGCCAGAAACAAGACAGCAGTTGTTTCAGTCATGAACTCAACTGCACACAAAACACTTTTAAAGCTCTTGTACACTTTCCTTGGTTTATTGTGTAATGTAAGTAATGTTAGGAGATCTGGAGGACAAGGTCATTTGTAATGACAATCGTGTCCACAATGGGCAAATCAGTCAAGTTGAGGGAATACCATAAAACTTAAGCTAAAACTTAGCTTAATAGCCTATAAGCTTAGCTATTAATTGCCACAATCAATGAACTCAACAGGCGTCTATGTGGGACAGGCTTTTAATTCCTTTCACACAAAACTATTGCTTATCAGAGATGGAAATACAATGACATTTTTCATTTAAAGCAGTATACATATTGCTTGTATAAAATTTAGGCTTTGAATAACATCAATCACAATTCATTCATTTGATCTAGCTCTGAGAGACAGTACATCATAGAGAGAGAGAGAGTTACAACACTCGTTTTATGGCACCTGGCATACTGACACAACACTGCTTCATCCTGTTAGAATAATATTCATGACCTGGATTTTTTTTTTAATGAAAAACCATTTGATTCTTTTGATGGAATATGAAGGAATATGAATAACTTACAGGGTAATCAAGGAATGGATATATTCTGACTATATGACAGTGTCAGAGGTAGGGAGTCATCACTTTTTTTCATCTCTCTTGATTATCATGATGGTAAATCTCAATGAATTACTGTCTTCTTTGGTGCTCATACTGTAGTTTTAGAAAAATGAACTGAATCACTGAATTGTGGAGAATCTAAGCAAGCTTAGTATCTCCATATTGACACCTTACTAATGTTGGCTCAAGCTTTATACTTCCAAAGAACTTCTATAAAAATAAACTGCTTAGCAACCAGACCAGGCGTCTAATTGAGACATGGCCTTATTTGTCAAAATGTGTAGCCACACTTGGCTAGTAAAAGGGACTAGGCAGTAGACTGGGACTAGACTTTTAATTAAAGTTTTACAGTATTCACTTTTCTTTGTTTTGTATGGATCACACACAACATGAGTTCATCCCTTTTATGTGGTCACTTTCCTCTATATCAAATTCACACAATACAGTTATGATCATATATTTAAATACACCTAAGAAAAAGACATTCAAACATTCAAAGTTTTCAACTCAATATATTTCATGTTACTATTCTTTACTTGTATGAGGTGATTAGGGTATCTACTTAATTCCCTTGAGAGATCATTTCAAAATAACAGCCAAGACAGAATGTATTTCAGGATTATCATTGGGTCAAAAGTTAAATACACTTTGTTCGTATTGTTCGAGATTGTTTCACCTGAATCGGACGCTTAGGGTAGCTTCGTACAATCTTCTTACAATACTTGGCCAGATGTTTGGCCCATTCAGTCCAGTTAAGTCCACAAATTCTCTCTTGGATTCAGGTCAGGGCTTTTTGATGGCCACCCCAATACGTTTTGTGCCATTTTGTGACAACTGTGGCCATATGTTTAGAATCATTGACCTACTGAAAGATGCAATTGTGACCAAACTTCGATTTCTAGCTGATGTCTTCAGATGTTGCTTCCGTATTTGCAGATAATCCTTATTGTTCATGGTGCCATCATGCTACATCAGTCCTATTTCCAGCAAAACAGCCCTGCAATAATGATCTCACCACCCCTGTGCTTCACAGTTTGGATGGTGTTATTTGGATAGTAAGTCTCACCCTTTTTTTCCTCCATACATAGCACTGAACACTGAGGCTCAGCAGTTCAACTTTTTGTGTAATTTGACCAGATAACCCACCTACAAAAGACTATGTCTTCGTCCAGGTGATCACCTGTCTCACTCTTTTTATGCCAGTCTTGCAGTAGGGACTTATTCCATGCAAAACAACCTTTCAGGCCTTGGCACTGTAGCAGATTCGTGATAGTGGCTGTAGATATTGTTACCTTGTGCCTTCACCTCCTTCACCAGCTCCTTTGTTGTTGTCCTGGGGTACAGTTGAACCTCTCAGGCCAAGGTTTTGTTCAGTCCTAGAGAATAGTTTTCTGCTTTTTCCTGAGCAAGTAAGTGTCTGGTTCCAAGACTTTCCCCCCTGCATACAATACAGCAAAAACCCTTGTGGGATGTTCAGTCTCTTGGAAATTGCTCCCTAAGGATGAACCAGACTTGTGGAGGGCCACAATTCTTCTTCTGAGGTCTTGGCTAAGTTGCTCGGATTTTCCCATAGTATCAAGTACAAAAAGGCAGTGACTATAAGGGTAGACCTTTAAATACAAGTGCATTCCTTGTTAAAACACAGGTGCATCCATATTACCTTCTAATTATGACACTTTGCCTGTCAAAGGCTTCCACAAGTAATCCCATCAGTTTCTGGAATCCTTCATATGGTTTAAAAAAACCGTCATCTTGGTACATTTAAATATCTGACCCACTGAAAATCTCCTCTACTTAATAAAAGCTGAAGTAAATGTCTTTCTTGGCGATTATTTTAAGATCACTTCTCATGGAAATAAAGTAGGTAACTTACCATAAGTAATATATGGTAACACGACATATGTGGAGCTTTTAAAATTTGAGTTCCTCTGTCTTACAGCCTAGGTGTATTTTAATACATGGCCTCAACAGTATATGGATTTATCACTTCCTGCTCTCTACATGAATTTTGCGTGTCATAATTGTCACATAATTGCAAACAAGCTAAGTGCCTTTTGGCTGTAAGTAAATATTAGCAAGCCATTTGTGGTTTTAAAATAAGTGTATAAATCATTACAGTCAGCTCAATCACATGGATTTACAATCTTTAATAGAGCTGTGTTGCGCTGTTTTTTTTTCCATGACTCATGCTTGGTGGAGGGCAAAGAAATACATCCGTGAATTATCCAGTGTTCACAGTCTGATTTATTGCATCAATATATGGTTGTGACAGACATATTATCACTGTCTAAAAAAACTGTTTTCCCCTAATGGAGCTGCTGCATCCTGCACAAGGTCAGTCAAAATGATTTTTGACCAAACATTAACTCTAATTAGCTAATTTGTAAAAAGTGTTTCCACACCTGCTCTCCTCCCACAGTTACACCTACTGACTGGTTAGAACACCTCTGGAACTCCTATAAATATTGGATGAGATAGGAGATATTTGGCTCAGTTTTTGCCAGTTAGGACTGACTCTACTCTGAGATGTTTGATTAAGGCAGGTCTTTGTCAGGGGTTTGCATCTTTCCAGGGTCAACATTGCCAAACACGACACTGTATCTATCAGGTTCTTTGGCTAGACTACACTGAAAAGCACATTAGGGTATTCTGAGGAACTTTTTCATAGCTCCGGGAACATAGCTCTATGAAGACTATTTATTATTTATTTATTTAGATTATTATTACTACTATTAATACTACTACTATTAATTACTGATATTATTGTGCATATATGATTATTATTGCCACATACATATATTATCATATACTGATATATACTTATAACATATATACTACCAAAATATGGAAGAGGGATCTCCAGCTACTGTCCCTGTGGTTTCTTTTGTTGGGGGGGGGGGGGGGGGGTGCCCTTATCCACTGTGAGGGTCCAAAGGACAGAGGGATGTTATATGCTGTAAAGCCCTTTGAGGCAAATTGTGATTTGTAATATTGGGCTTTATAAATACAAATGAATTGAAAAATTGAATTGAACCCTTCTTTATGTTGTGTCTGCATTACAGGAACTAGGAATGATCATAGTTCGTAGAATGTTGTTTTGAGTGACTTTTTTTTGCTCCTCTTTTTAGAGTAGGTACTCTTCCAGCACAAGGGGAACAGGGGGGTGAGTTTTGTAAGTGTACGTTGATTGGTCCAGACATCATAAGTGTATGGTGTCTGGCCAAGACATAAGTGTACAGTGATTAGTTCAGACATTGTAAGTGTATGCTAATTGGTCAAGACGTAAGTGTACTTTATTGGTCGTAAACAGCCAATGCAGCACCGGTGTTGTGTTGAAGACTGTTTCCCTGTCAAGATGTGTTTCCCCCTACCTAAACCTGAACCAGACTCGCATGAAGTTCTCCATACATGAGTAAATGTAAACATGAATCACTGTGCTGTTGGGAAGAAAAGGGCACTGCAGGTTAGTGTTGTTATTAACACAGACTTCACAGTTTCTCTATCAGTAGTTTTTTTCTCCTAGCTGAAAGGAAGCTGAGCAAACAGAGGCAGAATCTCTTAAGCGAAAACACCAACGTATCCTCATACAATGGTTCATATGATATATGAAGAATTAGTGCCCCAGGAATGATGTTATGTATTTAATGAAAGTTCCTATGGTTAGGTTTAGAAAAAGGAAAATGGTGACGATGTACCCTAATATGACTCAAAGTTCACACGGAGCGCCAGTCTCCAGGGGAAAGTTTTGTGTTTTGCGACCTCCTTCTTAACTCCCATCGGGAAATTGGTCACACAATTGCAGCCTTCCCAAATACATGGGTTATATATGAATGACTGGCTCATGATTACGTGGGATATGTAGGAATTTTTTGGTGTATCACTTTTTGAATGAAACATATGAACAATGCATGAAAACAGCCTGGAAAACCCAGAGCTCTCAGCTGGAGGCAAGAGGGATGAGCTCAGAGGGCATGTTTGAAAGATAGGATGATGAGTAAAGGAGAAGAAAATTAGGGCACGTGTACTGCTTTGAGTTAGCAAGACAGATCACACTTCACTGGAACACATTCCAGCTGCTCAGAGGGGAAATTACAGCTGACAAATAACATGATGACATCTATACTGCCTGTCCAAGACTGAGAGTAAATACACCCAGCTCGGTTTATCCATGGTTTGAAATATAGCTGATAGCATCAAGTTGACGCAAGTTGCACAAGCGTAGGTTCAAAAGAACAGAAATCAAACACATCCCACACTGGCAGAATTGCTTCCTGTTTGAGTGAATCAGCAATGTTTGAGTTTGTTTGAGTTTAAGTGTGTTCAGCATTGTTAATCAAAACTGAATGTTATCTTTTAGAGGTGTATAAAAGACCTGAAGTGGGCATGGTGTACGCTGAATGTCACGTTATTGATCAATCAGAAACTGACAAAAAAAGCTTTCTAAATCAAAGATTCTGCTTTGTATTGTAAAAAAAAAAAAACTCGCCCACCCTGGGTTGACCCACCTGCAGGTCCTAGGTGGGTTCAGAAATGCTTGCTAGAAAATAACACGGGTTTGGACTGTCAAAAAATAACAGAACAGTATTTCAGTTAAATTTTAGGGATGAGTGAGTGCACCTCTATCATTATCTGTGTCTGTATCTGTTTAACCAACTAAATGATCTACATCTGTTCTTAGAATGGGTGGAGTGTTCCAATTTAAATAAAAGTTATTGTTTAAAGCCTGAAACTGATATGGGTTGATCAGAAGTTGCAATATTTATTACTTAATAGAAAACTCATAAAAAGTACATTATCTGTACTGGATACTCATTTCATCCAAATATTTGTCTCAACCTTAAATTCCAGTGATGTTGTGTTTGCATTTATTTACAGTATATTTAATTGTTTTTTGATTTTTTTTTCTTCAATATAAGAAATTTACACCGACCACAGCTAAAAACTACAGACATTAAGCCTCATTTTGATTTGAAGGTTGCAGGGGTTTGAAAGGAATTTTCAGCTGCCACACCAGTTTTTTTTTTCTCTCCTGAGTGATAGCCAGGAGCCATGATTCCTGTCAGTCCTGGGGTGATTCAGGAAAGCTTACTAGAAAATATCATGCTTTCAGGTGGGAAGGTTAAAGCAGTTTTCCATATAAATTAGCAATTTACAAAAACACTGTGTGTGCAATAGTCCACCTTCCACCCTCCTGTCCAACATCTAGCTTTAGCTTTATTTTGAATTAAACTAAGTTTTATGAACTGTCTGAAACCCTATCTCAAACCCTTGAACTGGGCAACACTGATCATTAAGAAACTGAAAAATTGTTTTATAAATTGAAAGATTCTGTTTTGCATGTAAATAGAAACTGTTTGCAGTAAAAAAAAAGAAAAAAAAAAATATATATATAGAAAACATTTCCTTCAGGTGAAGGAAATGTTTTTAAATTATAATAATGCTGCTTTTCCATTTATATATATATCAATTAGGTTTTCTTTAAATATAAGAAATTTACACAGACCACAGCTAAAAAGTACAGGTGTTAGCTTCATTTGATTTCTAAGTTGCAGGGGTTTGACAGAAATTCCAAGCTGCCACATCAGGTTTTGTCTTGCCACTGCTAAGGTTCCCTAAGTGATAGCTGGGAACTATTCCTGCAGGTACTACCGGGCAAAATCCTACATGTGTGTATTACTGTCTCTCTGTGGATTGCAATTCAGTACAACTCAGGGATTTAGGGGATATCATGCATCATAATGTACAATAATGGAACATTACATGCAATATCATGGACATAGTGGTTGTATATTTTGAATTACGCGTACTTCATATTGGATATTGTACACTCAGAACATAGCTATATTCCACTTTTTATGCACGTGTGTTCATTTCCATTGGTCTGTTAATATTTCTGGTATTGTGTAACATTTGTTTTTTTGCAACCTATTGATAATTTTTTATTGTTCATATATATGGAGAGATTTTTTAAAACTATTTTCTATTTTGTACTTTGCAACTGCTGCACAACAATATCCCTTAAAGAAAGTCCTGTTTTATTTTAACATGAATAATCAGTAATAGCTTCACCACAACACACCAGCAGCCAAGGACCAGCCAACTCAACCATGTCCCTGCACCTGCACAACGCTGGCATGTAGTTAGTGTTACACCCATTAAAACCTTATGTATCACAGCCATGGTAATCATAACAGCCATAACCATAATCATCTACGACCATAGCCATAATTACAGCCTACCATTCCCCATTTATAATCACAGCGTCAGCCATGGCCACAGCCACTGCCCATCACAATCACAGCCACAGAAGCAGTGTGGTGTAGAGAACCAACTAACCTCCTCTAGTTCTCTTCATTTTAGCTGCAATGGTACAGACGTGATGCTGAGTTATCTACTGTGACAATAACTACACCCACCCCAGCAAAGAGCACCACTAAGCTGTGGTAACTGCCAGCTGTTCAAGTGACTGTAAGACAGAAAGCATGAGTGTTTTGCGTGAATGCAAAAGTAGATGAGAAAAATAATTCCCACCATGATCTCTCAGAGGCTCCATGCCTGGTTTATTGATTTTTAAAACAAATATTAAACCTACGGCTATTTAAAGCTTCATGCTTTTGACCTTAAGGATTCTCTAGTTATGAAGTTAGTTTGTTTTACCATTCTAATTACAAATGATAAATGCTAACAGTAGCCCTTTTTACATGGAGATCACATTTTAGGACAGCTGCAAAGTCTGTGCCTTATGCCTCTCTTGTATTTTTATACAAAACCAAACAACAGTGGCATTAGCATCAACATGTCAATACCTTACTTTCACTGTTACATGGCAGCTTATATCGTCCTTTGCTTGGAAGGTAAGGAGCTCCCGAATTTTATATCTTGCTATTTTGCGGACATTTAAATTAAGGTGACCAGATATCTCAAATGCAATCTGGGGACATTTTCAGCGTTAATGTTAAAAAATGTTATAATGATGAAATAAAGAAATGGGGACAATTTTAATTTCATTTATTTTCTCCAAATATATCAAAAAGACAGGTTGATTGTATTACAAATAACTAGTGGAACCTCACTTTTTTTTTTATACTGAAATGAAAACTCCATTTTCTTTGTTAATCTCCAAAGAGCTCCTGGTTAACAAATAACTTAGTTCAGTTCAGTTCAGTTTATTTTACAAATCAGTTAAAATACAATTTACATTCAATCAAAATACAATACTATACTATAAACAAAATGAAATCAAAACCTGGATTAACAGACACTGAGAACTGTCTGATGTTCCCTGGTGGTCACAGTGGTGCTGAATTGTGTCCTGGATGTGGTCCTGGTAGCCTGGAATTGATAGAATAAGAGTAGAAGAGAACATGAGTGGAAAACTGAGAATAGTTATTTGAAATGTAGCCATGCAACAGTATCAGAAATACTAAACAACAACTATAGCTACTGCATTAATATTTAAATAAAATATAGACTACATTTATAACTGCACTGATAAAATTCATTCCTTACATGAACACATTGTATTAAGTCTCAGATCACCCATCCCTCTCTCTCTCTCACTCTCTCATCTAATAAGAAGCTAGTAATCATAATGAGCTCGCTGAGGGGGAACAATCACTGAATCAGGGCTGAAATGCTTCCTATTGAATGTAACGATCGCCCATTAACGTGGTAATATGCATGAACTGATGTTATGAAGAGGTCTTCAATTCTAACGTAACATTACACACAACAACACAGACGTTAGCAAGCTAGCTAACGTTAGCTAGCAATATTAGGCTGGCTAATCTACTTAGCCAGTGAGTGATCACTAGCTAAAGTAAATGATCAGTGCTCTTTACAAACACCACGAAGCATTGTCAGTTAGCTCAAAATCAGCTGATTATTCTGTATTTGGAAATATAATGTGTCGTGAACATTCTGGTGCTTACTTACATCAAGATTCACAGCTAACGTTACACTTACCACTCATTTATTCAGCAGGTAATGGCAGCATGGAATTACGTTATCAAAAGGCCAGCGTTCTTGAATGAATGGCGGGCGGCTGATGCGCATGGAGGACCCCATGGCTAGGACCCTTAGCAGCGGCTGTAACTATACCTGATGGAAATTAGGTTCGGTGACAATGATACAAGCCAAGATAAAAAAAAATAGGCATAGCAAGGGCACTGCACTGCTCGCTTGGGCCTCCTGTGCTCAGCGAGATGTACCCATTGATGTGTAAGGAGTACCATTCATGAAATGCTTGAAACGGGGACATTTCCGGGGACAGTTTGTGCCAGGGGACAGGTCATCCTTACCAGGGACTGTCCCCGGAAATCGGGGACATCTGGTCACCGTAATTTAAAGCTGCTGTTTGTTTTCTTAGAGTTAGCTGCTGACTGCTAACACCTGCTTTTTAAATCTCTCATGGTGGGTCACCAACATAGTACGTAATCAAAATGTCACATCTGTTCCACCCATGGTCATGTCTTTCTGGCTTAGGTTTTACACAGATCTCACCTTTGGGCTGTTACCACCACCTTTCCCAGCTCAGAGGTAAGACAACTCTATCCCCCCTTTGTACTCTATACACTGAACGGTGAGGCAGCATAACGGCACAATCTGTAAGCAGTGTAACAGTGGCCAGAGATGTGTGACCAAGGCTGCTTAAATCTATTAGGAATTTAAAAAACCAACCACCTGCTTCTGATGGATGGGTGAATAATACCAATATTTGGAAAATACCAAGCTAGATTATATGTACTTCTGACATGATGCCACATAGAAGTTGACACTCTGTAACTGCACTCTGTTGTGTCTATGTTTGTCCAGCAGGACAGTCGACTGCACAGAGGCAGAGGTGTATCTAACAGCGCATGTGTGTGTGTGTGCCTGTTGTGTATTCTCAGAGTGAGGACTTTGCTCTCTGCACAACTCTGCAGCCTCGTGACTCTGCTCCAGTTCCTTGCTCATTATTATGACATGGATTTTCCAGACTGGGCTGCTAATCTAACCTTCAGCAGCCTCACTGCTTTGTAGGGCCACTGGTCACCATAATCACTGATTACACTAAAAGAAATCTCCTTTAATATACAGCAATCCAAGAGAAAAAAAAAAAATATATATATATCACAGAAATATTGTTATTCTGTATTGTATTGTATTGTTGTATTGATGCTGTGTCTCTATTGTGGAACACTTTACTTGAGCAGAGCAGGGTCTATGTAACATAGTTAACATAATAGCTTTCTTCATTGTGGACCCTCCAGTTAAAGGGGACCTATTATGCTCATTTTCAAGGTTCTTCTAGAACATGTTTACATGCATTAATGGAAAAAAAAGCCCCACTTCATTTCCCTTATAGTGTCTGTGCTGGAACACCTGTGTTCAATTTCTGTCTATCTCTTTATGATGCATGACAGCTATGCACACTGGGTCCAGGTGAGAATTATCCACATTGCAAGGTCCATTTTATTAAAAAAAAAAAAAAAGTTACATAACATGAACAAGGCCCATGCAAAATTGTACTCGTGTCCACTCTCCCCCAAAAAAACCAATTTAGACATAGTATTGCTAAGGCGCAAACATTAACTACATATTTAAAGTAGTTGGACTCCAAATCTGATGCTTAGGCTGGCTGTTGTGGCTAGCCCGGCTCTGTGACCAGTAACATTAGCAAGTGCATGTCAGCTACATTACCATCTTCTTCATATCTTAGCTGCTGGGCAATCTCAGGCCAGATATTGTCCTTGTGACTGTTAAGGTAGTTGTTGGGATATTTGTCATGCAATATTGGATTGTAAGAAACCAAATTCATAAGACATTCCCCCATTTTGGCAGCACTGACCTTTGACCTGGAGGTATGACATTAGTTGGAGCAAAGGATTTCATTGGTCCGACACATATTTCCAGAGGCAGAAATTCACTGAAATCAAGGTCTGGCTGAAATTTTTTTCCCCTGCATGAATGTTCTGAGGGGCTGTGCAAGCATTCATAAGAAAGCAAGAAATAAAAAAGTTTTCATAAATTTATGTGCGGATTTTTGGGACCTGTGCAGTCTGATTATCTCTATGCAAAAGCTCTGCATGGCTCTAATCCAGCAGCACTGACTATGATGATTCTATTAAAATGAACTGATTTTGCTCCAACATTTTGCTGAATGTTAGTGTGTGCAGACCCTCAGCCAGAGGGACAGCTCAGGGACACCCACTGAAATTTTATATGATCAATCTATGCTGACAAATATGACAGATACTTAATTTAAATGAATTTCTTTAACCATAAATACTGACCTTAGCAACCGTAATGCCTATCTCTGCCGAAGGCAGCTCTGGAGATACACAGTGTAGCATTAAGCACACTGCCTCTCAGCTAGTGCTCCCACATTGTGTGTCCTCTATCTGCTTTGGGAACAGGTGCAGCCCAGAGGTAAGTAAAGAGTCTGAGATGAGTAGTTAGGTTCAGTTTGAACTTCCTGACCCCCACCAGCCTGTCAGGAAGGGAGGACAAGGCTCAGACAGGTCATCAGGTGACCTGTGAGAACATGTCGGTCATCCAACTACAGCAGAAGTGTATATGTGTGTGTGTGTGTGTGTGTGTGTGTGTAGGTGTTTGTGTAATGGGCTTTACAACTTGGTGCTAATAAGAGGAAAAGCAGTGAAGTATTCATTTGGTTTGTTTTCTTCCCAATCATATGTTTTTCATTCCAGAGACATTCTTTTCACTAAAACATTACAGGCAATTTAGCCCGCTGTGTCCTACTTTTAGCACACACACACACACACACACACACACACACACACACATACACACACACATGTACATGCACACAAACATAAACCACCACCACCGCCACAAGCTGTATATGACAGCCTGCAGTGACTTCATGCTCTACAGACAGACAGACTATGTGTGTCCTTTGGTCCGAGAAATCTGGAAGAACCACCAGAAAAAAACACTATTGTTCAGATAATTGGCCAAACTTCCCCTGAAGGCTCTTGGCCATGGGAACACAAGTCATGGGAATGGCTGCCATGGTAACAGCCTGCCAGAGCCTGTTAATGACCAGCAGGACTGATGGGTCATGTTCAGTCCTGAGCATTAGCAGCTGAGTCAGGCTGCTGTGTGCTGAAGCAGCTGATCTGTGGAGGTGTAAACAGGCCCAGCCACTTCTGTCTGTTACCTGCACTGCACTGCTTAAAGGAAGGGTTTTCAACATTTTTCAGGCCAAGGACCAGTTTGCGCAAGGAGACACACAACTTAAAACTTAAATTATCAATCAATAATTTCGCAGCCCCTCTGCCGTAACTCTGAGGACCCCCTTGGGGTTGTGAACCTCCTGTTGAAGCTCCAGGGTTTAAAGGCAAACTTCACCCACAAAATGATATTTTGTTTATCAGTTACTCACCCTGCACTAACTTGAATTTGTGAAGAAAATTTGGTTTTCTTGCATGTCGACACAGTGGACAGAGAAAACAAAAACAGAAAACATTCTTGATAAATTAAAGTAAATGGAGTCCATGCTTAACAACAATAAAATTATAACAAAACATTTGTTTACAAACTCTCACACAACTCCTACAGTATAATCCAAGTCTCATTCATCTGTTCGTAGGTTCACCACTACCCAAATACATGCATTTTCCCTAAAACCTTACTATTTCAAACACTTCTACACAGACAGTCTTACACACAGATGAGTAGTGCCTGCACTGACATGATCTCTACCCAGGGCAAAAGCCCTGGCATCACTAAAATGACACCAGGGGCTGCCTTTTGCGTTGTATCTTGATGCTGAGGGTCAGGATCAGTCACTTAAGTCTACGTGCATGACCAAGAAGGGAATAAAGGAACAAAACTAGATGGTTAGGGTTAGAAAAAGATTGTGGTTGACGTTAGTCACATGAGTTGACTTACGTAACTTACAAAGGCAGGAAATGAGACTGCAAAGCTAGTAAACATGGATGTAAACAGTAAAGGATTTAGAATACCTAACAAATCAGCTTTGCAAATGTTTTATAAAAAAAAAAAGAAATGTATTCAGGACCTGTTAGAATGCAAGGGTCTACACAATGTATTTCCATGGGTAACAATGAATGTTTTTTTGTTCACAGGAAACTAAACAGGGCCCATTTAACACTGAGACATAAAATGGAAATTGATTATCAAGGCACAGATAGTTCATCTAAGCCAGTCTCACTCTGAAGTCATCGAAATCTGGTGCTTGGCCAGTGACTCCCAGCGTCAGACACTGACCAAAACAGCTGTCCTTTCATGCCAGCATGATATGCGTATGGTCACCGTTATAGTTTAATGGCACCTGCAGTGTCAGGGGGAAGTGCGGTGGGACAAGCATAAAAGTTAAGGGGGGCAAAAGTCTGAGTAAGGTGGGCAAGAGGGGTGGTTGGTGGGTCCAACAACCACCGTCTTTCACCTGGAAGGCCGGTGTTTGCTTTGCACTGTAAAGCTAAATCCTGTTCTTTTTTTCGAAACTCAGCCATGTGCTTTTGTTGCCTAAACCCAACCACGTGTGTGTTGGCAAACTTAACCATGTGCGTTTGTTGTTGAAGGAAAAAAGACATCGAGTCACGGTGTTGTACCAGTGTATTTTGAAAACAGATAATGCATGTAACAAGCTGAAGTTGACATGGTGTCCCAGTGCGTCAATGATGAAGTGATAGGGATTTAAATTTGTCTTAAATATGGGCCAAATATTGACACCACATATGTTAATAGTCTGTATATTGCTTATTAACATAATGAACTGAGATGCTCAGAGTAAGTCAAGATCAAATAGAAGAAGATATACTTAATCAATCACTGAGGGGAAATTGAGGAAAAGTTGTCAAACAGGACCTATACATGCATTAAATGGAGAGATGTCAGAGCTAGGGGCTGCCTTTGGTTCAGTGCCTTGCTCAAGGGCACCTTAGCAGTGCCCAGGAGACTCTCCTGCTACCAGTCCACGCTCCATACTGCTTGGGACCTGGTCTGCTGACCCTTCTTTTGCCAAGCCAAGTCCCTATGGACTGAGTTACTGCCGCCCCTACAGAGCAAATGTGAAGAAGTGCTCCCATATTTATTTATTTTTGGCCTCTCTCCACGCACAGCAGTGCTAACTCAGTCCAGTCCATCTGGATCAGATCTGATCAGGTTGCAGTTGTGATTGGCTGAAGGTCTGGATCTTTGCCCTCATCCAAGGTCTCCTACTTTCTGAGAAAACACAGAGAACACAAACAGAGACATACAGTCAAACACACAGCCACCTATCAGGTTCCCTCAGGCCAAACAGACCTCAGGACTGTGGATCACTTAACTCCCACTACATTCAGCCACTGTCTTGCTTTTTGGCAACAGACTTTCGCAGGTATGATTGGACAGTGACTGAACACTGCTCACTTTGAGGAGCATTTCAAAATCAGAGGAAGTTGTCTTATTCGTCATCTCTCTCCAATTTTGCTGAGAGGATCAATATCAATTTCCACCTCAGCTCAGTTCACAGACTGATCTTGAATGTATTCAGCCTACTTTGGCCAGCAAACTGGAGAATGCGGGAAACTGCCAACCTAACTCCACAAAAGGTGATAAATCTGCCTGACAATGACTCTGAGGCATACCGCATCTTATGTATGAAGCACAGATAGCAATAGAAAGTGATCTATTGTGGTTGTAGGAGCAAGTAGTGTTGGAGCTATTTCCTCTGACTCAGACCACTACGTGCAGCATTTGAGGCTATGATTTATCAACTCGGTCTCACTCCAAAGTTGTTGAATACTGGAGCTTGGTCAGTGACCTCTAGCATCAGACTCAGATGCCAGCCTGACTCAGCTGCTAATGCTCAGGACTGAACATGTCCTTTCACGTCAGTGTGGTAGGCAGCCAGTTGTCATGCCTGGTGGCGTCAGGGGAAATGCAACCGGACAATAACGGAAGTTATGGAGGCGAAACTCCAAGTAGGGTGGGCGGGACGGGTGGTGGATGGGTCCAACAACCACTGACTTTCACCTGGGAGGCTAGTGTTTGCTTCCCATATGTTTGTAAAGCCAAACCCAGTAATTTTTTCCTAAACCCAACCACATGCTTGTGTTGGCTAAGTGTATGTATGTGTGTTTGTTGATGGAGGAAAAAAATGTCAATTTGTGGAGTTGTACAGACATAGTGCATTTATTTTGAAAGAGACTGTATGCAAACTGTACATTTATCTGGCATCTGGTGTCCCAGAATGTCAACAACCAACACATCGAGGGTACCTTGCACATCACATCTCAACGTGGAAAGTCCATGATCAATTGATGCTATGTGATGAGGTTGAATGTGTTGGTTTTATAGAATGTTGTCATGTGACTGCTATTTATGTGAAAGTGATGGAAATTTTTCAGTACTATAATGTTGATTTATTTATTTATTTTTTTTACATTTAAGCAACCTTGGCCTCATGTAGTGCTCATTCCAGATGGTTAGGCTACAAAAAGCATCTTAAACTGTTCATTAGTACATAAGGATTTATTAACCCTAACAAGGCACTGTTCTCGCTTTAGATCTGGTAGCTGCAAAAAGCAAAGTTAAATAGTTAAATGTGAATGTTTAAAATTCCATAATTTTAGAAGTCCATATTAACAAGGTTAAACAATTCTTACCAAAATGTCTTTATTGGGAATCAAATGAATGAAAAGAATTTAACTTTATGATCTTGATTTTTAGATTTATTCTTTCAAATCAGTGCTGCTCTGCTACAACAGTGTGGTCTAGAACCATGACTCAGAGCTAGGAGTCAAATAGAAAAGGATTACACTGTTCCAGTTTGCACTACAGTCTCTTGCTGCCTTAATTTATCTTTTGTATATATATTTTTTCCCTTTTGTGTATATATTCCTTTTTATATTTTTCATCTATATTGTTTACTTTTTCATCTATTTATAATTGAGTGTGGATTTAGTTGATATCTTTTTTCCCTGGCATTCATTGCAGTCAGCAAAAGAAGAATTTCATTGTAATAAACACAATAAACACTTTGAATCTTGAGTACTCTGTGATGTCCAATGATCCCCAATTTATGCGACAATATTTGCACTTTCCAGTTTAGTTCCTTTCTCTGATTCTTACAGGTCCTGTATGCATTAAACTATTGTTCCCTAGGATGGTAAGTCATATAACTGGTCACAACACGCCAATCTGCGGATGTCCCTTAACGCCAAGTCTTCCACGATGTTTACTGTTCGGCAGTCAATTGCCACCCATTCAGCAAGCAGTGTAGTTAACTTCTTTGATTGACTTTTACTCACAAGTCTGTGGCGATTCACTCAAAATAGTGCTTTGCCAGCTTTGATAATGCAGTTGTCTGCTGACATCAGTCTGATTAGCTGCACCTGTATGGTTAGCTCATAGGTGGTACTTCAAACTCAAGGTACTTCGGTCTGAGAGTTTTTTTTAAGTGAAAGGAGCCATTCAAAAGTGCAGTGGTGTGGTTATTTTCCATCACCGCTGTGCTGGCGTGACCACAAGTAAGGGTGTGTCGAAGAGACAAAATAGCAGCACGCAATTAATGTGATTAAAAAAAGTAAAACATTGTGATTGGACCTTAATTGCATCGTAATGAAAGCGTTAACCCTGACAGCCCTACTAGTCTTCTTAATAAAGCAACAAAATTATAATAAACTCATAAGACTTTTACTAACATTTTTAAGCAAACCATAAATTATTGATAAGTTACTATAAGTGTGTATAAATACCATCATAAACATGTTTATAATGCTATTATTAACACTTATATAGCCTTATTAACACATAATAAAAAAAATGTTAATATGCCTCTTAAGGGCCAAATTAACTAACACTCATTACAAGAATCCTAACATAAATTGTTATCACTTTATGTGTTGTAGTACTGCCACAAAAGTAAATATGCTGTGATATATTCTATAAGAAAAAGATAAACTGACAGATCCTGCTTCAGATCACAGATCACATCCATCTTGAAGGGCATAAAAACTGATCCATGTGTGTCTGCAATGCCTATGTAGTATGTGGGTAATAACACTTCTGCAGAGTTGCAAGCAAGCTACGGTGTTGAAAAGCACCTACAGAAAATGCAGGTATTTGCAATTCTGGGCCTTACACTGAATCTTATGACCATTATGACTCTAGGTCATGATAAAAAAAAGATTTAGGAAATGTGGACTCAGGCAAGAACTTGGGGCAGACAGCATGTGCTTTCCAAAAAAATCTCAAACACTTGTTTCTACGTCTGACCAAAAGACACAGACAAAAATCTCCTGATTAATCCTTGTCAGTGCTGGTCTCTAAATTACAAAAGAAATCTGACACAGGGCTACACTGACTGCTGTTGTAGGTTAAAGAGGAACTCTAGCTATTATTTTCTCAACAACTGCAGTTCATATTGTCACTAATGTATCTCTGCATTTCTACTGTCAGACAAACTAAAGAGACAACACATCCCAGCACTGGAACTACCATTGTGCCCACACCTGTTTGAAGTCTTACATAATAGTCCTAATTAGCCCCCTCCTCTAATAGGCCCTGACCCAACACAAATGCACGATAATCAAATCAAACTGTTGAACTACAGAGGAGAGCCATTACAGCTCTGCATGCAGTTCAGCTCAGAGCAGTTTAGTAATGGGAGCTTGGCCTCGCTTGGCTAGATGGCTCAAGAATCTGCATGTGTGAGCAATCACTTTCATTCCAGAATCTTTTATTTGGCCGTCCACTGTGTGTTTTTTTTACAAAAAGAAATAAATTGAGCGCAATGCAATTGGCTACTACAATGTCTGATCAAATACATGCAAAGGACACTGTTCCTGCTACAGTGGCATGCAGAATTTGGGCACCCCTGATCAAAAATTTTGTTCACTGTGAATAGTTCAGTAAGTAGAAGATGAACTGATTTCCAAAAGGCCTGAAGTGAAAGATGACACATTTCTTCAATATTTTAAGCAAGATTACTTTTCAATATCAATCTTTTATAGTTTCAAAGTAACAAAAAAGGAAAAGGGCGAGACAACTAGGATTTATACCCAGGTTCATTGTAAACTCTGACTTATCCATCTCACTGTTAAGAAACAGAAAAATAAAATAATTAAAACCAGAATTCTTTCTCAACCTGCAACATGTTAGTGTGGAGGTTTAAACTTGTGTCCTCTCACAGAGTTGGTGATAAAAACTAAATGTTCCTCTGTCAAAGAAACCGATCTGAGTTCAGACTGTTTACTTACAGCACAGCTACACTCACAGATAACTGAGCCTCCTACCTGCCTGTCAAACAGCATCTACTCATAAACCTTCTTGAGTCAAGTGGGGATTAGCTTTGAAGACCAGTGGCTGGTGGATGCTTGCTCTGCTGTTGTTTAGAGGCTAACAGGTGGAGCTGCTAATAGCCACTGCTGCAACTAACAAACTCTGATGAATTACAGCTCACAACTCCACCAACAGCTGGCGCTGCTTCGTTGTTTGTGCTGGCTAGTGAAACATCCTGGGGCAGACTATTTACTGGAGTTTGCCAGCCTGACGTTCATTCAACATTTGAAGAAAATTACAAGCATTATAAGCTTTCAGTGTCCGATAGACCACCACTTTCACCATTTTCGTCACATCTGGTCAATGACGATGAAACATATTTGGTCATTTTTTTCTGCAACCACTTATTCTGTTATGGGTCATGGGGGGGCTAGAGCCTATCACAGCTGACATTGAGTGAGAGGCAGGGTACACCCTGGACAAGTCACCAGACTACCACAGGGCTGACACATGGAGACAGACAACCATTCATGCTCATATTCCCACCTACAGCCAGTTTAGAATCACCAGTTAACCTATCCTGCATGTCTTTGGACTGTGGGAGGAAGCCGGAGTTCCCAGAGAAAACCCACGCTGACACAGGGAGAACATGCAAACTCCACGCAGAAGGGCTACCCCTACCCTGGGGTTTGAACCTCTCACCCCGGGTTTGAACCAGGAACCATCTTGCTGTGACCCGATAATGCTAACCACTGCACCACCACTGGGTGACATAGATTTTGTCTCTGTGCTTATTATTAAGATCTATTTTTAGCCAGTCATGGTCTCATTTTTAACATGGCAAAATGGTGACGAAAAATGTTGTCATAGTTTTGCAATTAACAAAAGGGGTTACTTCTGGATGGATGAAAATGGTGGACTTACTGCCCAACAGATATACTAGAGCCAGAATGCTAATATGAATAAAATAACCACCATAAAATAACCTCCTCTGGCATGTGACCACATTTTATAAAAATTATCACAATTTTCAATGTAACGTCTCATTAAAAATATATTGTGACATATGACCCCACTCTTAAACTCAAGGTTTGAGAACTTAAACAATATGCCCAATAGTAAAACTACCTGTTTGTTGGATTTGGCCAACATGAGCACAGCCTCTTTATTTTGTGCTGCTCTAACTGCAGTGGTAATGAGCAGATGTTATTGTTGCATGCCAACAACAACAACCTGCAGTACAGCCGTATCTATCTGATTTTAAAAGCAGCTCCAACTGATTGAGAGAGAATGACACAGCAATGATTCATAGATGCTTCATTTCCTCTCTCCCCTGCCAAACACTGGCTAAATATGGAGAGGATTAAACTCTGTGTTGTGCAATTCCCTCCTTATATAACTGGGGCACTGAAGACATCACCAATATGCTTTTGTTTGACAGTTTGCTGATGAGTGTGTTTGTGTGCAGACCATTTCTAGGCTGACACACATTCACAGTCTCTAAAGGCACATAGTTTTCAGAGACACAAGTGGACATTGTTGCACACAAAACACCTCTAAAGTACTAATCTCAGTCTACCCTCTGTACAGACTGCAGTCCCTCTAATGAATCGTAGCCTCCTGGATGTTGATGATCTCTCAGTGTTGTTTGAACCTGAACCTATTTTCATAGATTTGGGCATCATTTCTGTCAATTATGATGATGATCAAAAATAATTACAGAGATCTGGAAACATGGTAAAGTGTGGAAGGTAAAGAAAAATGACCAGTCAGACAATCACACAGGCTAGAGGCCAGAAGTATCTGGGACATCTGGGTTATCTAATCCTCTTTATTAGGAGAACAAACTGAAAGTGAGTTGTGCAGCTTAGTTAAATACTTAGTTATGGTTAGGGTGCCACATTTTAAACAGGGCAAGAGTAAGGGTCAGGAGATTACCCTTGGCAAATAAATGCAGGTCTATGACAAGATGCAGACTACGATTTCTTGCAGAAAAAGCCACACTACTTCCTGTATAAGCATAAATCAGGCCCCCAGGAAGCCAGGCTTTGAAGCAAATTTTCGTAATGGCCAAACAGTGGAATTCCAACTATTGCGCTTATCACATGGGCCCAAAAAGACTCTCTAAGCCTGGTATACACTGTGAGATTTTGGGCTATCTCAGATGAAAAATGACCAACATGAAAGAAATGTGGTGATATCTTTGGTTGTGGCTCTAAAACGGTGGTCCTACGTTGCCTAGTGAGAGAGGTTCAAGGATGGCCGTTGTCAGTGTCTTGTGTTTAAAGACAGCCTGGGATAAAATACTGACAGTGTCAGAAATTTGGGATGACCATCTCACTGTGTGATTGCTGTTACTACCTAGGTCTACAAACCAACCAAAAGAAATGCAGCATTAAATGAAGCACTGGCACTAAACCCAAATGGACAGATGGATCGCAGCTTACCATGGAGGCAAAACACACTTCAAGAATGTGAGGAATTTCAGCAAAGAGGAAAACCTTGTGGAGTTGTGGCAGCAGAAGCCTTGCCTTTATGATGTGTCCTCCAGCTCTTACCATGATTGCGTAAAGAAGGACAAAATAGCGTTGGAGTTGCAGCTGCCAGGTGAGCAACCTAGCAGCTAGCAAACAAACTTAATTTAGGTTATAAAATAATGTGACCCTCTATGTTGTGCTTCACAGTTGGAGAAGTAATAAGCCATGCAGCATCCTTGTGCACTCAGTATGGGAAGCCGTTGCATTGTACGTCGTAGCCTGTGATTCAGAAGGTGCTGTCACTGTACAGTCTGCATACATCAAACTTGATGCCATACCCAAGTTTATTAGATCCATGTCACACAGTGTAACTTGCACTAAACTTGCTAAAATGTTATAATATGTAGCAGGCTAGACTTACACTAGGAAAGGGACATCTGTAAATCAGTGAATTAACTGTTTTGAGTGTCATAACCCTTGCAAAATGACTCGTTTCACTATCAGGATTTGATCCATTTGGTCTGATAGTGTTTGGAAAGTGTAGAAGCCACAACATTAAATCTTTTTATCCCTATACATGTAAACGGAGCGCTAAACCAGAAGTAGCTGGCTCTAGTATACCGGCTCCATGGGCCCAATGATGCACAAGCAGCTAGGTAATTTAATACCAGGGAAATAGAGCTATTTTGGCTTCATGCACCTCTGAGCAACTTTTATAGTAATGAATGGGGTCCCACCTCCAATGCTGTAGTGCTGTATATGATACTGAGACTTTTATTTTAAACACCATGTGCACAGTCTCTTTGAGTCATGATGTTCTGTACAAAGCACATCCTGAGCCCTCTACTGATGAAACACATTTGTGGGGGTGTGGCTAGCAGAACACATCTTCTGTCTCTTCAAAAAGTAGGGCATTGCAAAAACACATTTTATGGTAGTAAGGGAGATAAGTGACCAATTTTTGAAAATTATTTTATTTCTGTTCTTCATATGGATTTTTAAGACAAATACACAACATAAAGCAACACACAGCATGGTACAAATACGTATATCTGGGGGTGATGCAGTCATGGCTAAACCTCCCTCTGGCCACCAAGTTAGACTTGCCATTAGCATGAGGCCATGTTGACACCTGTAACTTTCTGTCATGTTCCTCAGGCCATTCCTGAGCAGTTTTTGTGGTGTGACATGGTGCATTTTTCTGCTGGGGGGGGGCCACTGCCATCAGAGGGTACCATTGCCATGAGGGGGGGTTACTTAGCCCACAGTGGTGTTTGGGTGGGTGGAGGGTGTCAAGTGGCATCCACATGAATGCCATGACCAAATGTCTCTCAGCAGAACATTGCATTATAACAAAATGATCAATGTTACTCACTTCACCCACCACTGGTTTTAATGTTTTGGCTGATTGGTGTAAATTTAAATATTGTTTATTAATATTTTTGAATTTTTGCATATGATGTTGTTTTTTTATTTATGAGAGCTTTGAAGCTTTGAGTTAGTTCATGTAGTACATGTAAGTCATACACCCCAGCTGTAATCAGCTGATGGCCAGCTGATTGGATCATTGCGTCAGTCACACACTAATCACAGCCCACTCCCACAGAAGGTGGTCCATTTAAAAATGTCTTCCTACTCATTGATCCCTGCTACACCAATGCTGCCTCACACTGCTGCTGCTGCTGCTGCTGCTGCAGCTGCTGCTACCATCCCAGCCCCCACTTTTCTAATTCAGAGTCCTAACATGGCCATACCTGTCAAGTTTTGGATTTGAAAATAAGGGAAATTTTCCGGCACTCGCTGCGAGTGTATCCCTCACATATCCCTCACATTTTAAGACAGGTGTACAAGATATCTAAAAACAACTTGTCAACCGCTTACTAACTACAATTAGGTGATGAGAATCTGATAGGCCAACCTTTGTTGACACTGAAATGCTGTGAACATTCCTACGTTATAATACAGCCTAAATGAAAACACAAAGGGTATATGAAGCACATTTATTCATGGTTTATAAAACGGGTGCTTCCCATCCTTAAATGTGATTGGCTGAGCCGTGTTCCATGCCATTGTAAAATCAGTGGAACCCACTGGTAGACCGCAGCGTCTGTGTTGCTTGGCAACCATTCTGTCCACTCGATCTTGCCTGGTGGAAGAATGAATAGTTCTCAGTTTTATTGTTGCATTATTACCAATAAATTGATGATTCTTTTTCGTGTGTGTTTATTTTATGGGCTATATGTAGGGTAACCGTTTTATAAAAGCAATAAGCCCCGAGAAGCCGTGAGTTACAGTGATTTTACAACGGCGGAGGGGCACTGAACGCCCCTCAGCCGTTGTAAAATCACTGTAACCCGCGGCTTCTCGGGGCTTATTGCTTAATCATATTTTCAGTTCATAAT
The DNA here is from genome assembly GCA_019142605.1 of Cephalopholis sonnerati. NCBI lineage: Eukaryota > Metazoa > Chordata > Actinopteri > Perciformes > Serranidae > Cephalopholis > Cephalopholis sonnerati. The sequence goes on along the minus strand of JAGQAX010000009.1, from coordinate 7,238,101 downwards.
GTGCCCCATCCTGCTCCTCTTTAGGAAAGTAAATTCGCTGTCCCATTTTTCGAGATATTTACAGGACTTCTATGTTTTTTTGGCAGGAATACCTTCTCCTTCGTCACATCCATCCATCTCTCTCTTTTGTTGTTCTGGGTTTGTTCCCGCTCTCGGCACTAACCTCGCGATAACTGCCACCCAGGCTACTGCAGGTGGCAGCTCTCGCGAGGCTAGTGACAGAGTTCAGTTTGGAGAGGCAGAGGAATTTTTTTTAAATTATAATACGGGAGATTTACGGGAGAATACTAATATGGGAGGACGGTGGGAAAGAGGGGTAAAATACGGTAGTTTCCCGGCCAAAATGGGAGACTTGACAGCTATGAACATGGCTCTAAGGTCAAGATGGTTTCAAATGTTTTGCTTGAGCCCTGCATTTGTGCTCCCTGTGTTGGGACCTGACTGAATTAAGTATATTATATTTAGACTGTAGAAGTGTTTTTAACCCATGTCCTTTGTGGAGGACAGTGGGACTTGCTACAGTTTTTTTTTTAATTAGTTTCCATTGATAAGGGTAAACAGAGATTTTACCCCCCCCTCCACACACACACACCCATACACACTCACACACTGTTGTAAGTGGATGTGTGGTGCGAATACTGAGCAGCAGCTGGATCATGACTGGGCAAAGAAGCAGCTCTCTGCTCTGCGGTGGAGGAGGAACACTCTTACGCCACTGAACTCTAATTCTAATTCTAATACTACATGAAGAGCAATGTGAGAGGTCACACAGCCTGGCTAGAGGACCTTCCAGCATTACAGTAAACTATACTATAGCAACTATATTGACTGACCTCAGCTCCTCCCAGAGAACACACTGACGTGGAGGTTTTGTCTGATGTGGTTTATGGCTCCTGTAGTCTGTCAGTTAAGCTCATTATATCTTTAGCCAGCAATTCTCTGTCCTACTTAATCTTTCCAGAGAGTTATATCATCCACCTGGGCTGCTCCAGTTATCACTTGTACTCTGAACCACTGCTTGCTTGTTACGTCAACCATCTCTGAGCGTAAGCCTCCTCTGCTGTCACACTCATTTTAAGTTTCTTTGAATAACAGCATTCCAGAATTGACACAGAGGGGAAAAGAGCATGATGAGAACAAATATTAAAATGGAAGTTGTACAACAACGGCTGGAATGAGAAAGGAGGGGTGGAATAAAAAGCTAGGAAAGAGGAGAATGAGTCAGGCAAGGGGGGTGGGTGGGGGGTATGTCTTTACAAGACCAGCGGAACAAAGGGGGCTTTGTGTGCAGTGCTGAGAGAGTGAAATGCAGCCAGGGCTGAGGGAGTGTGCATTCCTGTTATGCAATTACGACAAACTTTGAATGGAGTCTCCTACAGTCCACTCTCTAATCCTCCTTCCTCTCTTTTTCAGTCACTTCTACCCTCCCACTTTAACTTCAGGTCTCTTAGGACTTGTTAACTTTAATGAAAACATATTATATCAAGGTTAATTCCAGTTTATGATCTTGGATCATACTGTGGCCATGGTTTCTAGCAATGACCTATGGATGTCACTTTTTACTGTAAATGCAAACCACCATTTGAAAGTGGGGAAATATTCAGCCTGTTCTCATTCCAAAGCCGCTATCGCTTTGTCAGTGATTTTGGCAACAGATCCATCTGTACCTGGAACATGAGTGGATTAAAAGAAGATGTTAGAAAAAAAAAATTTGAAATTTAAAATTTAAAAAAAAGGTCACTTCCGGTCGGCAGGCAGATGGAGTAGATGTGTTGCGTGAGTGCTCCGGTGAACACTAAACTTTTTTTTACCATCCAGCCCTCCAACTTCCAAGCCAAAACGACTCTCTTTCCCTCTTGTGTTCCTTTACTTTTATTTTACCTCAACAAGCCTTGTCATACCAAAAATGTCCACGAAGAGTGGCAAATCGGCCAAAAAAGAAGATGCTAACGCTAGCTTACCACTGGAAGCTATCGCTGCACTGCTCGAGCAGCACCGGGAGGCATTAGCCACCGAGTTCAAAACATCATCCAGCCTGCTCGACTCGAAACTTGACCAAACACGGCTCACGGAGGAGGACCATGGCCAACGCGTCTCGTCCCTTGAACTCGCTTCAGACCTCGGTCGACCAAACTTTACCTCGTGGATTAAACTGCTCTATTCACACCCCACTGCATCAATTCGTACTAACTCACAACAGTCAAGGCCTTTCACTCTACATCGTGGAACCCGCCAAGGATGCCCCCTGAGTCCCATGCTTTTTGATTTGGCTATTGAGCCTCTTGCTACAGCATTACGCACTTGTAAGGACATATCTGGTATATGGAGAGGCAACATGGAGCATAAGGTCTCCCTCTATGCTGATGACCTTTTGCTTTTCATCTCTCACCCAGCAACATCATTGCCTTCCACTTTGTCACTGCTCAGTCAGTTCAGTAAAATTTTCAGGCTACAAATTAAATCTCAGCAAAAGTGAGCTTTTTACCATCAACAACAAAGCACGAATCTTAGACCTTACCAACCTGCCTTTTAAAATTGAATATAACAAGTTTTGTTATTTGGGCATCACCGTTACAAGAAAGTATAAGGATTTATTCAAAGAAAATTTCATCATGTTGCTAAATCGGACCAAACAAATAGTATCACAGTGGTCACCTCTATCAATGTCTTTTGTGGGTCGTATTAACTCAGTCACAATGTCCATTTTACCTAAATTTTTGTACCTTTTCCAAGCCCTACCGCTCTTCATCCCTGGATCCTTTTTTCAGCAGTTCGAATCAATTATCTCTTCATATCTATGGCGGGGTAAACGGCCACGTCTAAACAAGACCCACCTCCAGAAAACCAAAGCTACTGGAGGTCTAGCTCTCCCAAATTTTCATTTCTATTACTGGGCTGCTAACTTACGCTGCCTTGCGTTCTGGTCTTTCTGTTACAGCCAATCCGACTGTCCTGACTGGGTAGCAATAGAATTGCATTTACATAACAATATGTCCATTCTTGCGTTTCTCTGTTCCTCGCTCCCACTCCTTTCAATTAAATCCATCAAGAACCCGGTGGTTAAACACTCTTTAAAGATATGGGCTCAATTTAGGAAACATTTTGGTTTTCACAGCTTTTCTCTCCTAAGCCCTATTGCATCAAACCATCTATTTATACCATCCACTCAAGACTCAGTCTTTCAAGAATGGCACAGGAAGGGTATTGTACATTTTAAAGATTTGTTCATAGGCAATACTATGGCGTCATTTGAACAACTGAGCGAAAAATGTAATCTTCCAAAGTCAAATTTTTTCAGGTACCTTCAAGTAAGGCATTTTGTTCTCTCTCATTTATCTAACTCTTCAATACCAACAGACACAACTGCTGTTGATACAGTCCTTTCTTTAAATCCATTTAAGAAAAAACTAATCTCAATTCTATACAGCATGGTGCTGGATCTTAGGCATGCCCCAATGGACAAACTTAGAACAGCATGGGAGGAAGACTTAGGTCTTTCTCTATCAGAAGGTACTTGCTCTGACATACTTAAACGGGTCAATTCAACCTCTTTATGTGCTCGTCACTGCTTAATTCAGTTTTAAGTAGTACACAGGGCTCATATTTCAAAAGCAAAATTATCCTTAATGTACTCTGAGGTTAATCCATACTGTGTTAAATGTAAGTTTGCTGAAGCTTCTCTTATCCATATGTACTGGTCCTGTTCCTGCCTTAATAAATATTGGAGGGAAGTTTTTCACACAATGTCTCAGGTCTTAAGCATCAAATTAGAACCAAACCCCCTGGTGGCTCTTTTTGGGGTCATGGATGGGGAGACGCAATTACCTACAGAAAAACAACACATTCTAGCCTTTGCCTCCCTCTTGGCTCGGCGAGCAATACTGCTCAGGTGGAGAGACACCTCCCCACCCACCCATGTGCAATGGCTGGAAGACATCATGTCCTGCTTAAAACTTGAGAAAATTAGATACTCACTTCAGCAATCAAATGGGCAGTTCCAGAAAGCGTGGGGTCCCATTCTCAAAGCATTCCAGACCCTGTAAAGGTTCAACTCCTAGGTGCAGCTTAACTTCGCTGCACATTATTTACTCAATGCACTCTAGGTGTGACAGTGTGTTAATGTTATCTGTAGTACACTGGCAGTGACTGAGGAGGGATTATTTTCTATTGTTCCGTGTGTGTATTGTTTTTGAACCAATGTATTCTTTTTCTATTTCTTTTATTTATTTTTTTCTTACCCTTATCTATGATTATCCAGTCCATGTTTTCTTGGATACATCGATGCCAGTTGCTGTTGATGCATACTAGTGCCTACCTCACATTCCTGCAATGGCCATTCAGCACTGCACTTCTGTTATATATTGTAAAATCCCAATAAAAAAGATTTTGAACAAAAAAAAAATGCCCTCAGACAGTGTCTTCCTCCAAGAGCTCCATTTTAAACCAGGAGAGATAAATGTTCTTAAGAGACAGTGGGTGGGAAGGTATATTCAAACCATCGGAATACTAAAAGCCTGAAATATAATCTGCGGCGGAGTTTCTATGAAGTGCTGTAAAGTTTAGTTACAGATTCAAAACACACCCAAAACACACATTAAACACACATTTAACACAGCTTAATAGAGACAATTTCAAACACAAGTACCCAAATTCGCTTCACTATAACTCACAGCATTCACAGACAAACACTTGTCTTTATCTGTACAAACATTTTCCCCACAAGTACAACTTGCTAATGTTATTAGCACAAGCCTATGGCATTTTACAGTATATAAATTAGCCTAGCAGCTAGAGATCTTGTCCTCTTCTCAAAAAAACCAGGGACAACAGCTACATTTGACAAAGGTAACGGTACATAATTTGGCCCCATTACAATTCACAAGGTTCACTGACAAAACAGCAGTCTACAGCATACTAAACACATTTTCCGAACAAATACAACATGCTGATGTCGTTAGCATAAGCCTATGGCATTTTTAAATTAGCACTAGCAACATGCGGAGATTTCCTCTTCTCATATGAAGCCAGGAAAAATCCTGAGGTATAAATCCCTGAGGGATAAATTACACACAAGACTTAAAATATTATTTTGTGGAGGCTTTATTTTCTCCACAATTCATTGTTTGTTATCTCTGAAATAAAAGTAAATAAAATCTTATTCTCTACTGAGGGAAATGGTTTCATCTAATAAAAACAGACAGGAGGTCTGCATAGCCGCGACGTATACTTACATTTCTGAGGAGGTGCACATCAGGCTACGGCCTAAGCTACGGTGTAGGTTACCGGGTAGGCTCCATGTCGACACAGAGCGATTCAATGCCACCTAAGTCCACCTGTTACAGACTAACTAACTCAGTTGCAAAATGGATTGCAATGGACTGCAGACCAGTTGCAGAACCTTGTCAGTAACACACAACACATTTTTTTTTAAATTTTATAAAAATAGTTGCTAAGAAGTTATTTAAACATTTGTGAAAGGCATATAAATAAAGTTCTATGTTGAAGTTTGTCGTAGTCTTAATATTGACAGAAAGATTTTCATTTTCATTGTAAATGCATATTGGTTCCAAATATCAATTATTGGCCTCATTAACTACTAAAAATTTGTATGGGTATCAGCCCTGAAAAACCAGTATCGGTCAACCCCTATCTTCTGCTTAGGAAAGTCCAATATATTAAGCATAATTCAGTTGAAATTTTGTATATTTTTTGCAAATGAAACAGGTAAACAAACAAGCTCCTTAGTTAAAGGAGTAATAAAAAGGCACAATGTAGCACTATCAGACACCGTTTCCGACACTCAGAACATCAGGTTATAAGATGAATATTGAAAAAAAAACAACCCTGAATTGATGCAAATTGACCTTGTATTCTAGCAGATTTTAATCATTTTAAATGGAAAAAAGACAAAATACCCAGGTTATAACGTAAGTATATATGCATATATGCGAGTAAGTAAATATGTAATATAAAAAACACAATTATACAAGGGTAATTGTCTCTCCTTAATTAATGAAATAAAAATAGCATAGACAAATGGTTAGATTTGCCCATAAACCTTAAAAGAAGGATAAATCTGTTTAAAATGATATAGTGGCCTACATTCTTTTATCTTTTTAAACTATACCATTAATCCCACCAAATCATTTCTTTATCCTACTCCATGCCTTACTCAACTCTTCTGTTTGGTCTGATAAAGTACATCAGTTGGGCAAAATTCTTCTTCAAAATCCAAGAACTGAAGGAGGTCTTAAATCTCCAAACTGTACCATTATGCCTCACAGATGTTTTACATAGATTTCATAAATACTAACACAGATGGAGAACACTGAAGCAAACAACTGAACAACAACCTTTTAACACGTCAGTTTACCAAAAACAATCCAATCCAATTTTGTCAGAAGTTGCACATTAAAATCATGGAATGAAATATATATATACAGTACAGGCCAAAAGTTTGGACACACCTTCTGCGTTTTCTTTATTTTCATGACTATTTACATTGTAGATTCTCACTGAAGGCATCAAAACTATGAATGAACACATGTGGAGTTATGTACTTAACAAAAAAAGGTGAAATAACTGAAAACATGTTTTATATTCTAGTTTCTTCAAAATAGCCACCCTTTGCTCTGATTACTGCTTTGCACACTCTTGGCATTCTCTCCATGAGCTTCAAGAGGTAGTCACCTGAAATGGTTTTCACTTCACAGGTGTGCCTTATCAGGGTTAATTAGTGGAATTTCTTGCTTTATCAATGGGGTTGGGACCATCAGTTGTGTTGTGCAGAAGTCAGGTTAATACACAGCCGACAGCCCTATTGGACAACTGTTAAAATTCATATTATGACAAGAAACAATCAGCTAACTAAAGAAAAACGAGTGGCCATCATTACTTTAAGAAATGAAGGTCAGTCAGTCCGGAAAATTGCAAAAACTTTAAATGTGTCCCCAAGTGGAGTCGCAAAAACCATCAAGCGCTACAACGAAACTGGCACACATGAAGACCGACCCAGGAAGACCAAGAGTCACTTCTGCTTCTGAGGATAAGTTCATCCGAGTCACTAGCCTCAGAAATCGCAAGTTAACAGCAGCTCAGATCAGAGACCAGATGAATGCCACACAGAGTTCTAGCAGCAGACCCATCTCTAGAACAACTGTTAAGAGGAGACTGCGCGAATCAGGCCTTCATGGTCAAATAGCTGCTAGGAAACCACTGCTAAGGAGAGGCAACAAGCAGAAGAGATTTGTTTGGGCCAAGAAACACAAGGAATGGACATTAGACCAGTGGAAATCTGTGCTTTGGTCTGATGAGTCCAAATTTGAGATCTTTGGTTCCAACCGCCGTGTCTTTGTGAGACGCAGAAAAGGTGAACGGATGGATTCCACATGCCTGGTTCCCACTGTGAAGCATGGAGGAGGAGGTGTGATGGTGTGATGGTGTTTTGCTGGTGACACTGTTGGGGATTTATTCAAAATTGAAGGCACACTGAACCAGCATGGCTACCACAGCGTCCTGCAGCGACATGCCATCCCATCCGGTTTGCGTTTAGTTGGACAATCATTTATTTTTCAACAGGACAATGACCCCAAACACACCTCCAGGCTGTGTAAGGGCTATTTGACCAAGAAGGAGAGTGATGGAGTGCTGCGGCAGATGACCTGGCCTCCACAGTCACCGGACCTGAACCTAATCGAGATGGTTTGAGGTAAGCTGGACCGCAGAGTGAAGGCAAAGGGGCCAACAAGTGCTAAACACCTCTGGGAACTCCTTCAAGACTGTTGGAAAACCATTTCAGGTGACTACCTCTTGAAGCTCATGGAGAGAATGCCAAGAGTGTGCAAAGCAGTAATCAGAGCAAAGGGTGGCTATTTTGAAGAAACTAGAATATAAAACATGTTTTCAGTTATTTCACCTTTTTTTGTTAAGTACATAACTCCACATGTGTTCATTCATAGTTTTGATGCCTTCAGTGAGAATCTACAATGTAAATAGTCATGAAAATAAAGAAAACGCATTGAATGAGAAGGTGTGTCCAAACTTTTGGCCTGCACTGTACATATTAGGAGTGCAACTTAATATCCTCAGGACCACAAAACTTTGGAATAATCTATCAATAAAAATCCAAAATGCTGAGCTCAACTGGGACACTTGGAGTACAAGGGTAATTAAATATTAATCAATTATAATTCTGCATAATAAGGTCCAGTCATGTACAGAACTATGTACTATTTGTAAAATTAATGAATTAATATGGTATGAATGTATATTTGACATATGTCTTATGTGTAGTGTATGTAATATACTGATGATTTCATGTTAGCCTAACTTCTCCCTAAGTTAGTAAATTATATGCTATTTTATACAGCAAAGTACTGAATACATGTTTGTCAAAATGAAACGGTTAGCAAAACCTTGCGGTGGAAAGCATGAAATCAAATAAAGATAATTATTTTTAAAAAGAAGTCTTTTTTTGTTGTTGTGTCAACAGATCGTACATCAATTAAAAAAGATACAAACTTGAGACCATCTTGCAATAGGATCACTTCAGCCAAGATACAGCGATGTAGACTTAAAAAAGAATCTGGGCCAGGGGTATAAAATGGAGGGCCTACCAGAGGGCTCTTCCGCTTTTCCTACTTCCTGCTTTCAGCTCCTCTGTTTGGATTACACACATTTTCGAACTTAGCCTTAATTTTGATCTCAGCTGCACCCTGTAAAGTTTGATAACTTCATCTTGCACAACTGTGAAGCAATCACGTAGACAAAATCTGTTCACAGACTGACAGACATTAGGGTTAGGTATTGTTTACATTTGAAGCAATACCACTTCTGGTGCCTGGAATTTCGCACCCAACACAGCCTTTCTTGGTACTTTACTTTCTGCGTAAAACAAAAATGTAATTTAAGAATTAGCTGCAGATGTGACATAGTAGATTAAAAAGCAATTCTGCTCCTCTGCTCTTTTCTTATCACACATACAGCTAATCTTCTGTCTCTGTCTGTCCATCTGGCTGTCTGCGTGTATGTATGTGAGTCTGCTAATGTAACAGTGACTATTACTAAAATAATACAGAAAAGAAGACACTGGTTGGCACTGTGGAGATAGTTTTGGCTCGATGGAACACAGAAGGAGCGCTTTGCGACACTTCTGCCTCTTATCTACACCCTGTCTCTCACCCAGATGCACTCAAAGGTACCAACATTTGGCACCAACATTTGGACTGAACGTGAATCGGTAATCAGTAGGACCCATGAAAAGTACCAACATGGGTAACCAGCCCTGACAGACAGACAGACACAAAGACATATAAACTCCCAGCGAAATAGTCAAAATGGCTCCTGTGGTAGTTCCAATACAATCGGTGTCACCTGGACCACAATTTGCCATGATGACACACACACACAAACACAGATTCACAAAGTGAAAACATTGCCAGCTGTTGCGATGTTATCACAGCTGGTAATAATGACATTTCCGAACAAACACACAGATTCGGCAGCAGAGCAAACTTAGAACCCTGCAGGAACAGCGTCACCCATAAGAGTGCAGGACCCTTAAATCCACTCACCTAAAACTATATCTCTGCAGCAACAAAGCTCAAAGGAGTCTGTGGAAGTGCACAAGTTCACAGTCACAGGATTCTGTCCATGCAGTCACAAATTTTGGGCTGCATGCAGGGTTTCCAAAGAACTCCCATGATGCATCTGTGCCACCTGTCCCCTGTAGGTTTCCACATGGAACAAATATTCTACATTGGGACAATTGTGAGAGGACGGTTTCGTTCCACACACTCTGCCCGCTTGGCCATTCCGGGCACACCCATAAAAAATCCCTGGTCATTGTAAGTTAATACCCAGGCATGCAGCATCTTGCTAAGGTACATATGTCGTACTGTATGTCTCTCTCTAGTTAGCTCCCTCCTCTGCTGTCCATCTCCACTCTGCCATAAAGTCTGATTTAAATTTTCTCAAGACACATTTTCTTACATCAGTTACAGGCTTAAGGGTTAGAATATCACACACAAGCTTACCTTCTTCTTACGTCAGCTTTTCCCAGCCAAATGTACAACTCCCTGAAAGATTTGGAAGTACATGTCAAATGTGGGTCAGTATAGAGAACCATCTGATCATTCATTCTGAGGTGCATGTTGACAGGGGTTTATGGCAAAAAAGAAATATGTTGTCAGTCAGAGCAGCAATATCTTTGTTCAGATACATCGCTGTGCTTGTCTAAATTGTGGCACACACTGACAGTGTCTTCATGTCATTATAATATGCTTCACTTGTGTTTTCCAGCATCAACTGGATGGTGCATCGTAGCCACTGTACCTTGACTTCTTATATCTGCATGGTGTGTTCAATGCATGCTACGGCCGTCAGTTGATGTGCTCAGATGAGTGTTAGGCAACACTATGAAAGTGACACTACGTGATGTGGATGATTTGTGTTGTAAACTCTTAACCAGGATTTAAACAAAAAATGGGCTAACCTCTCTCGACTGTCAACTGTTAACTAGGGATGCATTAAATTAAAATGTATCTTCAAACAATATTCATGATCACTTTTTATCTGAATCCCATCACCGATGTGTACCAAAAAAAGCACCCGTGCTCCTTATTGGATGCAGCACATATGACTTTTCCTGCCTACTGGCAGTGACACTGACATGCAGGTGTCCACTGCAGTGCACTGTGCTTTACTACATGTGTGACAATAAAGAACAGTGCCTCCTTGTGGAGAACCTTCAGCCTGCAAGTCAGTGAGTTTGTAAGTAAGTTACACCTCAGTTTTATCAAGTGGTGGGTAGAGTACTGAAAGTCTGAAATCAAGTATATGGTATATATCCCATAAAAATGACTCAAGTAAAAATGAAAAAAAGTATCTGGTTAATAAATTACTCAAAAAGCAAGTTACTTTCTATTGGAATATTTTCAAGGGTCAGCAGGCCAGTGCAAAATAATGAAAAAACAGCACTTATTAATACATCTTTTTATATTAATTAATAATCCTAACCTTTTTTGATTAGAATCAATGAATTCAAGAGGCCAACAGACCGCCAGCTATAAGTTCATATTATTATCAAAACATCAAAGATTAATGCTACACATTAAAATAAACAAAAACAAAACAAAAAAAAATGTACATACCAGTAGCTAACATTAGCTAGCTAACTACATTTCACCTACAGTGCAAAACTAAATGTGAACATGATCCCCAGCTCACTCACTGTAAATGAACACATCGGCTGCTGACTCGATAGCACTAACTACAATGTTAGTTTTACCCTACTGACTTGGGTTAAATTCCCCGTTAGCTGTCATGGGGACAGAGGCTGGCGGCTCTATGCTGTGTGCATGTGTGTGTGTGTGGGTGCAGCAACATATTTTCATAGAACGGTTCGTATGTGAATGATATCCAATAAAAAAGCATGGATAACACTTCGTATGTTAACATGGTGGCGGCACGATGGCGCAGTGGCAACCCGGGGCCCTTCTGCGTGGAGTTTGCATGTCCTCCCCGTGTTTGCGTGGGTTTCCTCCCACTATTAAAGACATGTATGTTAGGCACTTTCTCCTGTCACTGACATTGACCTCCACTGGCAAAACAACAACCTGGGCGCTGCACTGCGGCAGCCCACTGCTCCTAATACTAGGATGGGTTAAATGCAGAGAACATATTTCACTGTACTGTATATGTGACTAAATAAAGCACCTTTACCTTTAACCTACAAATTTGTGTCGTGTAGGAGGTTTTTACTGAATTATCTGCAGAGGTCTCTTCCTTTCCAAAGCAAACGGACCAGGTGATTTAAAGTGGTATGAATAAAGCAGTTTGACATTAAAAAAATGTTTTTATGATGCTGTCATTGCAGAGGAACTGCTAACTACGATTTCTAACATGAAAATGCAATCACATGAATGGCTAGTGCTATTGCTAGAGCTATCTAGATCTAGTGTTTGGTTGGTCTGTTCTAGGCTACGGTAGAAACATGGCAGTGCAACATGCTGATCTCCATGGACAGAACTTGCTCTCTATGTAGATATAAATGGCTCATTCTAAGATAACGCAAACACAGTGATTCTTATTTTCAGGTAAAGACAACAAACTTATCACGTCATATTCTATATCTGCCAATATATCACCCTAAATCCTACATCCTGGACCTACAACTGGTAACACAGCATGAAGCTACAGCACTGTTGCTACAGATGTTTGCAGTTTAATTGTGCACTGTTTTAGAATGATGGTTATATTTTATAAGAAGAAAGTATATGATCTAACTGTGATGTCATTATGGTAAATGGTAAATGGACCTGCATTTATATAGCGCCTTTCTAGTCATCTGACCACTCAAAGCGCTTTTTACACTACGAGTCACATTCACCTATTCACACACACATTCATACACTGGTGGCCGAGGCTACCATACAAGGTGCCAACTGCTACTCAGTTTTTAACGCACTCACACACCAATGGAAGCATCATCGGGTAGTATCTTGCTCAAGGATACTTCAACATGCAGACTGAAGGAGCTGGGGATCCAACTGCTAATCTTCCGATTGGTGGACGACCCGCTCTACCTCTGAGCCACAGCCACGCCCCATTAATGCTCATTGTGTGAATAAATGTCCCTCCATATTCTCATTTAAGATGTAGTAGATTTATGTTGTCCCAAACTATCCACAAGTGGGACAAAAGAGCATTAACTCTGGTTCAAGAGCAATTCTAAACTGCAGCTGCACTTCTCAATTGCACAAAATCACTCCCAGGTCAAAATACTGTTTGCTTCTGTTGTTGTCAGGGCTATACTTATAATTTCTAATGTTTCCAGTCTAGTAAATAAAGCTCTCTCCTGTTGGTAAGAGACTCTGGACAGACAACTATCTCAATGCTTAATGTAAAAGTAAAGTCTGCTCTGCTCTGGCAAAGCCGTCTCAAACCCTGCTTACAAATACTCTCATTACAAAGATGGGGAAGTGTTGTGATGCCAAGCCACAGCAGCTCTCTTAGTGGGAGTGAGCATGCATGGAGTATGTAATGAGATCATAGAATGACACACAACAAAGGCAGCCAAACGTCAAGGTTACCATCACAAATGGTAACATCATTCTTATGGAGAAAATGTGCAACTTCTCATTTTTTCTAAGATTTGCTTTTTTTTTTTTTAAGGTAAGTTAATTGTTTTACCTTCTTTTCCACTCATAAAAAGACATTGTGTTTTGAATTGTGTAATTACTGGTATATTTGGATTTGAAAGGGGTTAAACCCTATAAAATAGCAGATTTTTAGACAGACCACATGGAATAATAATGTTTCTGGTCATAGTTCTGTTCTGTTAAACATGTGTGACTAAGGAAAAGGACTTTAAACCTCAATTTGTTGCAGTTAGCAGTTGTATATCATTTGGGGCTTCCTGTCCACCATGTGTTGCACAACTGTTTCATTTCATCAGTCTGGCAAATTGCAATAATCTATTGATGGGAAGTGAAAGCATTGCGCAATGGTTTCTTGTTCCAGACACTTTCCAGTTCCAAAAAGTGATTTGTAAAATGATGATTGTGTTGAATATGTTGAATGGACTTGGCTCAGGATATGTCAGCTGTCTTTGTCTATCTACATGATGAGGTCTTGGCATGAGGATGAGAGAGGGAGCATGAACACTAATTCACAATGTTGATTTAGCTAACTTGGGACAGGACAGTGGCACAGCACTGGATAACAGGAAACTTCAGTCTTCAGTGCTGAGGAGGGACATTCTGGGTCAAATCAGATGGAGGTCTCTGTTTACATGTTACATTTAGTTGAAACTTTGTGCATATGCTATTTGAACAAAAGTTGAGTTCTGTACACACACATATATTTATATATACTGTATGACAACATGGAAGGAGCTTGTAACTTTACACACAAAATGCTGACAAAAAAACACTTTCCCAGTGGACAAAAACCCACTAACATCTGTAGTGGAAAAGGTTAAAATTGGCTTCATTCGCGGGACACATGACTTTGCAGTATTTACACCCACCCACAAGATTCATCTGGCATCATGATGTGAAACAGTGATTTCTTGGTTAAAATAAAAACGACCAGTGAGTATTACAAGAGGAGTCGATTATAAGGTCCAGCTCAGATTAGTGATGGAAATATAACATCTGGGCAGACATACTAATTTAAGCCCCTTTTCTGGTTCCATATAACCCAGCTAACATTTGATTGTGGGGTCCGTGTGGGTGGTAAATGGGCTGGAAAATCCCTATATGGGATTGTACACGGGTTCCATATTGGCCCCATGCCAATGGCCTACATGGGTGGCTTTACCCAAGTCAGCCCCACAAGGGTTATGCTAGGGCTACTTGGGCACGAAATGGGGATGGGCCCAAAATGGGCATCTTATTTGGGGCCCACTTGGGTAAACCCACCCCTGTGGGCAATTGGCATGGGGCCAATATATAACCCGTGGACAATCCCATCAAGGGCCTTTATTCAGCCCATTTATCACCCACATGGGCCCCTCATACAAATGTTGCCTCTATGCTACTTTCTATTGCTTACTAACCTGTTTCCCAATGCATTCATGATGTTGAGCTTGGCATACCAGTAAAAAAAAAAAGAAGAAGAAGAAAGGCTTACTTATAATCTGCAGAGCCATGTCTACTGGCAGTGGGAAATGAGTCTGTCACCTATTTTTAGTGGGTTTACCCATGTTTAAAAAACCTGCTTACAGCTTTTCAAAAAGAATGAAGTCCTGTATTCCACCACATGTTCAATAAGTCTTTGCAGGCACAGCATGGAGCTGAGATCTGAAAGGGTACTGTGGTTCCCTGTTCCCAAATCCAGTTGCCCCAAAACCCTCAATGATTGGTTGCTCTCAAATCAAATGTAATGAAAACCCGGTAAGGCCACGCCACAATTACTTTAACATATTTGTAAAACACTTGGAGAGAAATTGGTCTTTTGCTAGACTTGTATTTGTTAAATTTTTCTCCTGTGTTTAACACAATTTAACACCATATTTTAACCACAAGGCATTTAAAACAATTTGACATAAGTCACAATCTTGTGGTCTGGATTCTTGACTTTTTAACTAATCTGACACACAGAGTCAGGGTAAATGGAATTCTGTCTGACCAAGTTTGCCCTGGCTGGCTCTGGCTCCCCACAAGGATGCATGCTTTTGCCCATATTATTTGTCAGCCACACAAATATGTATCAGAGCAGATATGAAAATTGGACCATCTAAAAGTATGCAGATGACTCTGTTATTGTTAGTGGGCTCCAGGACAATGAGACCAGTCATGTTCAGACTTTCTCAGTGGTGTGAGAAGTCCCTCATTTTATTAAACATATTTAAAGCTTAAGGCATGATGACTGATTTTAGAAGACATGCCCACACACATGAAGTCATACCTAATTGTCAGACAGTGAAGTGTACAGATATCTTGAAACAATTATTGATCCAAAACTAAACTAATTTTCCAACTAAATGGTCATGTTCTTAGGAATGAGTCCACATCACCATTTTCACACCTCAAAAAGGCAACAAACTGCAACTTTGCCTTGTCATACTTGCCATTTATTGGATTCTGTTTAACTCAGAGCTCCTGAAATCTAGTATAACATCAATCAAACACTGTTTTTCAGCAGAAGTATTGAAACATTCATATGTACTGTATATACTTTGGGGGACTGCCTAGGGTGCCAAAACCATCCATCCACCTTTTTTTAAATATTCAAGGGCCAGTAATAGCAAGTATGGCATCTGCTTGTGCCTGTAAATCATGTGGATCTGTTGTACACTATTTTGTCTGTGTCCCTACCAAATATTATGTCTCTAGGAGTATTACGTTTAAAAATGTTGTACCCTAAAATGGATTCCCACGTATTAAGTTTTTAGGAAGGAAAAATTCCCAGGGGGAAAAAAACTATCCACTTCTCAAAATATTTTACAGGGCTTTCTTTGGTCTCAAGTAGCAAAAACTTTGACCTGATTAGACCTAGAATGACCAATATAAAAAGTAAAGAGGTACCAGTATAACTTAATTCACCTCAGTAGCATACAAAGTAATGTACACTGTAGACAGTCTAACACTGCAAAGTGCTTTGTCGGTTAACCACCAAACCACCAAAGAAAGGAGGGGAACTCTGCACACTCGTAAGTCAATACAATGTTTTTTTTTATTTTATTGTAGAGATCAACACTTCTGCACAACTTGCCATGTTCAGGATAAAGAAGATTGTACAAATGTATTAATTTGTTCCAGCAATGAACAGTGTGAAGTTATTTTAACATTAAGGACTGAAGCTCTTAAAGAGTAGTAAGTGTGTTCATCAGACAAAACTAGCTAAACTAACTTTTTGTTAAAACAGATCAATGGAAAGTGCAATCATAAAAACCTGTTTATTTAGTTGTAATGTCAGCTTAATGAGTATCTGTTCGATCATGTGAATGCACACTTACAATAAGCCATCTGACAGGCTGTTTTCTCTCATTAGGAGACTCATTAGACACATTTACCCTGATGCCCCTCAGGTGAATAGGTCAACCATAAACTGCAGTCAAAATATTAAATGCTCATCAAGACCCATAAAAAAATTGGAACCATTAAAAGGCTGTTTTCTCCCAGTGGGCAATGTGAATTACACAACACCCTGTTGAACGGCTCATTTAATTGGCAGGTCAGCCAAGAGACATTTGGTCCCAGACTTTGATCTGCTGTGCTCTCAGTGTTTGAGCCAGGACTGTGTGAGAGGAGGTCAAGTGGTCAGATGAGGGGCCATTAGCACTTCACTTGGTTACTTCTCCATCCAATATAAACAACACTGAGAGAACATTATGTACATCCTGTAAGTGCTACAAAATGTTTCTCAGATGACATGAAATATTATACTGGACACATTTTATCAGATGGAAAGAACACCCCGTCATTTCACCAGGGGTGTCTTCAGTCATACATCTTCCATAACCACTTATCCTAAATTATCAAACAATAATTTAAGTTTTAATTCACATTTTTTTTGTTTGTAAAATATGACTGAAAATATACATTAACATAAAGATAAATTGGCCTATACACACACACACACACACACACACACACACACACACACACACACACACACACACACACACACACACACATTAAATTTATAGTACGCGACATTGATGATAAGCTAACTGTTACCAATGAATCCTTGTGTAATCATGTTAGCTAGCTAATGCTAAACTACTGTGTGGCACCTGTCCATAATGATGACGTGAACAGTTACTACTAACTGTTTACTACTAACATATCGGCTAATGAGCTGTGTTATTATTTCAAGTGTACGGGCATTCTTGTGAGCCTCAGTGGATCGTTTTGTACATTTTTTGAGCAAGAGACTCTGACATAACGTGCAACTCAGAAACCAGAGGTAAAAGTGCAGAGGAGGAGGGTAACGCACCTAGCCATGTCAAAACATCAACAAACATCACTGACCACTTGGTGAGTTTCACGGCTTTGAAAATGAATGTTTAGGGTGGTTTTAGGACAGATTTACACATGGCCATAGACAGCATTGTTAAGCCAGGCAGGGGAAAGCCAAATTCTCCAAAAAGGACCAATCGTCAGAATTTTGGTCTTAACCAGTCTATTTCATCACAACTCAGGAATGGGGCTCAAAGTTCAAAATACTGGACATCTCCTCTAAGAGAACATCAGCAGCATCATAAAACTTAATTGAGGGCACCCACTAGCTCATCCGATAGAGCATGTGCCTCTTGTACAAAGGCTATGTCCTTGCCGCAGTGGCTGCAGGTTTGATTCCAACTCCAGCCCTCTGCTACATGTCATCCACTCTCTCTCTCATCATTTCACACTAGACTTTCCTAACTAATAATTCAAAAATGCCAAAAAAAAGAAAAATGAAATTCAATAAATAAACAATATAAGTTAACTAGGTAGAGTCTGTGTACTAAACTTTTTCAAGGGAACTTGATTATTTTGCTCAACCCCCCTCAAAAAGACAGACAAAAAACCTCCTCAAGTGTAAGTTTAAAGTTAAAAGTGGATCATATTTTAAATTTAAGTTTAAAGTTTTGGTGAAACAGAATTAAATTTAATCCAGGTTTAGAGTAAAAACTAAACTGGCACTTAAAGATGGGTTTAAATTTAATCTTCCTTCATTTTGATCTAGTTTTAAAGTTTGGTACATAATGATGTGAAGTTAAACTATGATTTATCATTGTTGGTGCTTCCCAGCCTTAGTCTCTAATATAGGTCAAGCTCCAAAACACTACCTTTCCCAGAATGCAACTCAGTTCCATTTCTTTGTTAGACCATCTGACGCTGGTAAATGCAAAAATCTTTAAAAATTCACACCTCCAGATTGTAACACAAGCTTTCTGTTATAAATATGTAGTCTTAAAGCCCAGGATAACCCCTGTGACCTTACTGTGACATTATCAGGATTATTTTCACTGACTTGACAAAGTTTCTCCAGAGCCGCAAAAGACATTAAACAACTGTTCTAACAGGCTGAGTAGTAGTGTACTACTAACCATGACTAGTAAGCTGATCCTCATTTAGAAAGTGCACAAACAACTCCTCTGTCTACTGAAAATAAAATAGTGTCACAATGATCACAAACTCTGCTGTTTACTCGCACAGATCTGTACATTATGCTGTCACATAAATACAGAGAGGCAGAAGAACAGTCAGCCTCAGAGATATTTGGGAGAGAGGAATGTAAATACCACGATTTTGGCCTGAAAAAGCCCAACTTTCCATTCACACAACGTCTGTGGGTCATTATCTCTGCTACTTAACATAACACAGCATAATGACATAATCACATAAAATTGCTGCAGTGGAACAACATGTGTAAGGAGGGTCAGCCTGAACGAGAACATAAGGCATGTTAGGTGAAGAGTGCTTGATGCTATTTATTATGGATGAGTACATCCTCAGTTGGTAAATGCCTTCAGTTACAGTAACAATCCTAACATGCAGCATCAGAACATGAAATGCATGGTTTAGTTACAATCAATTATGGATTATGACCAAAACAAAAAATACTGAAAGCTTGTTATTCAAAACTTAAATTACTTTTTACATGATTGGTGTGTGTGTGTGTGTGTGTGTGTGTGTGTGTGTGTGTGTGTGTGTGTGTGTGTGTGTGTGTGTGTGCGCGTGTGCATGCATGCATTTGTGTGTGTGTTTGTAAGGAGCAAACTATGCATTTCACATATAGCTTCATCATGTTTGCTCTTTGCATAATTGCAGGTTTGCAAATTGCAAATCAGGTGTTTGTTTTCAAAATAAACCCGTGCTGATTAGCAGAGAATGAAACAGGTGCACTTCAAAACATTAACAATAAATGTAATATCAATCATAATTCTACTATACCAGAATGAATTTTAATATAAATATTACATATCATGACATAAAGAAATGTAAGAGTACTACAGTCAAGCATCATTGAAGTGATATGCGAAATGCGTAGTTCACTACTTCTGTTTTTAATAGTGATGGCCAAATGAAGCCCCATGAAGCATTTGCTTTATTTTCTGAGCCCACTAGATGGGGCTTTGTGTTCAACAAAAGGTTGAAAGCACACTAGTGATGGACAAATGAAGCCTCATAAGGCCTCATGAAGCATTTTCTTTATTTTCTGAACCCACTAAATGCACCTCTTGTTCAACAAAAGGTTGAAAGCACAGATGCCTCTCTCTTTAAACCAAGAGCACCATCTAGTGGGCTCAGAAAATAAAGAAAATGCTTCATTTGGCTTTATTTGACCATCACTATTTTTTAAATGTAAGTGACAATTTGAGTGTGCACTGAAACTGTTTTTCTTGATTCATGGGGATGACCTTGCACTGGCTGGTACTCAGGAGAGAGGCACAGCTGTGCACAGGGTTTATCCAGTTTTTTGAATATTTCATTAAGTGTTAGTGTGATAGCAATGATGGTTGAGGATGTACATTTGCAGGTTAAAGGATTGTTTGGTATTAACAGGTGGAGGTAACATTTGTTTTAATCAGTTTTTTGTCTTTCAGTTCTGGCTCAAAGCCCAATATACAGTTATATGATTGCTGCTGCTGAAACGTGGCACAATCTGTGTCTTGCTTTCAGCCTGTTAATTCTGTCAGTTGGTTTGCTAAGTGTGAGTTGCAGAAGTAACACAGTTCCACAATTTCCGACATGCTCCCAGGAATGCAATGTTGCTGACAGGTCAATGTGCTGGCAGCGACTAACATTCCTCCCTCCTCTGCGCGCTGTGGTTCTTTCATTGCTGGTAAATTACATGGCTTCTGAATGTGGACGCCTGAAAAGGAGTCCCAGCAACCAAAATGGTCCACAGGCTCAGCGCTGTTATGTTGGAATTTCCAAAGCAGGCCTTCCAGATTTGTGTGGCTTGGGCAGTTAGAGATGTATGATAGTGAAGTAGCAGTGAAGTAGCACGTCATGTTTCTGATGGATATTGTACATACAGAGAGGAAACAGAATGAGGTCACAACCGTCAGAAGCCTTGGGCGCTAACAGTGAGGGCTTTCTAAGTTTCACAAGCACCGGAGAACCTTGGAATCAACTCCCTGTGATAATACACTCAGCTATTAACTATTGGATCATGGATCACTTTCATATTTGGCTAAATATAATTTCTTGTGTAATTTTTAATTGGTAAATTATGAGATATTTGATTTTCAGCACAAAGCTGAGGAATATAAATACACCCTGAAGAAGTGTTAAGACAGCCAAAGGTTAAGTCATTTCAATAAATCACACTGAATACACAGGCTGCTTGGAAAAGTGATAAGAACATAAAAAGAGTCAATAGGAAGAAGGAACATAAACTAAAGGGCCTTTAAAAAATTCTACAAACTATAATTTCAGTCCAAACCTTCATCACTCTGAACTCTGGTCTGCCAGTTTAAATAAATAGACCCCTAGTGGTATCCACCAGTTAAACCTCTATCTGTTCTGCTTTTATTGGCTGAGCATTTGAGACGTTTCCTGTTTGACAGAAATGATATCCTGAATGAGAACAGTTACAGTGCCAGAAGTTACTGCTTTTTTGTTATAAGAACAAAGCTTACTGTGGTAACTATAGCGGGCTGCTATTCAAAAGCCATTTCCTTTCACATGCAAGGGTTTGATGGTGCCACCTTGGCCACTGCAGTGGACCCTGGTGCGTCATCCTCAACTCGATCCCCTGAAAAAATGTTGGCATTGTACATTTCTGCAAATCATGATTACATATGTATGTTGTTATGTAGCTGATACGTCAAAACTTTACATTTAAACAGCACTATAGTTAATGTGTGGTTAGGTGTAGGCACATAGCATGCAGGCATGTGTTAAAAAAATTAAGCATTTTTTTCCATGCTTAAAGAGGAATAAAAGTACTTAGGAAAGGTCCTGACTAAGGTTGTCAGAATTTATGCATGGAGTACACACATTTGTCATTTTTATGATTATTTTTTAATGCTTTCAGCACCACAAACAAAACTGTATTTACCCACATTGTAAAACTGTGGGTAACAGTGTCTCTGCAGCTGAAAACATGAGCTTTCAAAATATTTCAACCTTTTGTTATGACTGTATCCCTCGATGGTATGCATTATCATGCCAGGTCATGGAAAATTTAATAAATAAACAAAAAAAACATTGAAATTTTACTCTTTTCACAAGTTTATTTGTCTTAATGTTACCCTCAGACAACACTGTACCACTGAGGAACAGCTGTGAGGAGCTGTTGGAGCCAAACCACGTGAGGGATGTCCTAAAAAATGGTGTCAACATAGCCTCCAGAGAGTTATGTTACAATATAAACAGTGCTATTGGTTTCCTTATAGCCCACTCTTGGTTTAAGTGTTTCAACATATGTGAGAATGTCTTGTGTGAGTGTAAACAGCCAAAAATTGGTATGTTACCCAGATCCAACATGGCAGCATAGAGGGATATGATTCACACATTTATAATTTAGTTAAATTATCAGACTTGAACAAACTGTTGTGTTTTTTAATCTGTGCAACATCCAAACACACTCAGTCCTGTGGAGAGTTTCATGTAAAATCTTGGTCCATGCTGCCATCTGCAGGACACATGTTACCTTCGACAAACACTGACCATTTCCCTCTGAAATTCAAATTCAAATGCTTATACGACAACACTACTATTCTCTTAATAACATTTTATAGTTTTCTTTAAAAAAGAATGTTTAGTTTGAGGAGTTTTGTGCTTCTTAAAAAAAATTCAAATTATTCCTTAGAGGCGGAGTACACCAATCACATATATTCATTTAAAATGTTTTGATGAGACTTATGACAAATTCCAAGCATTTGTTCCAGATGGTAGTTTAAAGCTTTACCAGCCATATCCAGATGTACTATATTTACTCAGAAATTATTTTATTTTCTCAAGTAAAATTAGTTAGCTGAACCTGAATCTAGAAGTGAGGTTACACCAGCAATATTTGGATATTTGGAGCAATTCAGTTGAATGTGTCTTCCTCCAACTATTCAATAAGGTGTTTTCAGGATAGATGTTGTCCTTCCTTTCTTTCCCAAGATTTCCTCCAGTTGTATGCACAATTTAGTGATGGCCAAATGAAGCCTCATGAAACATTTTCTTGATTTTCTGAGCCCACTGGATGGCACTTTTTGTTCAAGGTTGAAAGCACACTGAATTGCTATGCTTTGATCCTCTCTCTTTAAATCAAGTACAGTATCACCTACTAAATATAAATGGACAGACCAGACTGTTGCTGGTGAGATGGAAAACTGTAGCTATACCTTAAAAATATGTGCTGCCCAACAAAACAATCCTGAAATGACAAATGCACCTTCTGTAACAATATGGTAAAAACATTAGAACACTTAAACTTAAAGTGTCTACATGTGACCATCCTCTGGACTGATTTTTCAGTTTGATCTCCAAAAGCCATTTTGGTAAGAACATTTCACTCAGAGAACCTGATTTGTTAATAGAATTTAAAAATCCAAATTTCTCCAAGAATGAACAATATATAATTAGTTTGCTCATTATTCTAGTTTAATTTTAAATTCATAACACA
The DNA here is from genome assembly GCA_019142605.1 of Cephalopholis sonnerati. NCBI lineage: Eukaryota > Metazoa > Chordata > Actinopteri > Perciformes > Serranidae > Cephalopholis > Cephalopholis sonnerati. The sequence continues at coordinate 7,215,040 of JAGQAX010000009.1, read as the reverse complement.
AAATACTGAAAGGAATTGCCCCTGTATCCTGCTTTCAAGAATTTGAATGTAGACATAGATAAAAAAAAAAAAAAAAAAAAAAAAAATATATATATATATATATATATATATGTGTGTGTGTGTGTGTATATATACATATATATATATAAAACTTAAAAATACGTAATGAAAAACTAACCAAAACTATTGATTTCTGTAAATCTCACAACTTTATAACAAGTTGGGTCAACCTCTGTGTGTGTTCATGTGTGTATTCATACTACTATTTTTTTTTTTTTGCCTGGTTTTGTACGATTACATCTAGTACTTAAGTTTGTGCTTACTCACACATTACACACGTCACATTATTTTTATTTGTGGGTTTTGGTCATTGCTTTCCACTTTGTGTGCAAACTGAATGCATTGAACACTGGATGCTTTGCACCAGAGGCGGTCCTGGCTAGTTTTACGCCCTGGGCGAACCACCCCCCCCAAAGGCCAATTAGCAGGGTCAGACTCAGTAGGCAGAGGCTCATCCTCAGGCACAGGAATTGGTGGGGATTCTGGTCGAGGCATTTCTAATAAAGAGCATGTGGTATTGTCATTAGTGTACACATGTTATTCACAGCATTCATAGTGTTTACAAAAGTAAAAATTTATGCAAGAATGCGCACATACATCCCCCTCCACGCATGCGCGCACGCACACACACACACACACACACACACACACACACACACACACACACACACACACACACACAGCTGATGAGTCCTGCACAGAACATGTGGCTGAGAAGGTAGATGGCTCATCATAAAACTCCAGGACCATCTCTGAGGAGGCCTGGGCCTGTGTGGCTGCAGAGGTAGATGGCTCCTCATTTTGACCAGTGGGTGTGCCAAAATATTTTAGAAGTGACCCTGAATTTACAATTAAGATAAAATATGTAAGTTAGATCACACTTAACATGCAGCAATTACCCAATTAAAATAAACCATAATGCACAATTTATTAACATTTGTTAACATCCTATTAACTAAGCATAACACACTACAAATTATTCAAAAAGCTATATCACATATAGCTTACAAAATGCCATGTCAGTATATATTACAAGTTATTGACCAGAGGCGATAAGACTGCAAGGGAAGCTCAGCTTCCTCTAAAATGTCAAAAATTACATGGTCAAATATGTACGGTTGTGTTAACATTTCATTGACTACAGATGCGTTAAAACAGTTCGTACAGAATCAGCTACTTATCGATGTTGTTAACTTCTCATACATTCCCGTAGCGTAGTTTTCTCATACGGTCTATGGCATTTGCCTGTAGAAGCTGAGCGTCCATGCACTTCAATGGGACTGCATGGAACAGTTTTTTTCGTTGCCTCGAAACTCGATGGTCATTGGATAAATGCCACGATTTTGTCCCGCCCCTGGACGCTCAGCGTCTCTGGGGGTGAATGGAGCTGTGGGCGGGCCTCGGCTGGGCTGGACGCTGAGCTTCTGCATGATGATTGGAGGATCAGTCGAAAGGCTGAATCCCATTTTGATTGACAGCTATTTTGAGATATACACCGTCACTTGACAGCTCAGCTCAGTCCCATCGCAGATTTTGCAGGTGAAGTCGAAAGACAAACTGAAACCCATTTGTTGGTATTTGCTTGGCGAAATTACTTGTTCATTTCTTACACTGTAAATAAAACACACTCATAGTATTTCCTTGTTTCAGTTTAACATAATTTCAACATTTCCTTGTTGGAGTTTAATATCGTTTTGGAGGGCAGAATTTACATATAAATAAATTGACAAATTTTATGATGTAAGCCGACAATGAGCTTCCCCTCTCTGAAAGACCAGCAGTCGCCACTGGCACTGACCCATGTATAGCATTAAAATTTCCACAGTTAGGACGTATAGTTTACCAAATCCCTAGACTAACAGGCCTGTGTGAACTTGCACTTGTTGTGTTGCAAACACACACTAGTCTATGGTTGACATTAATTGCATGACATGATGCCTCAAATTCTAATAGTAGTTCAGCAAAACTAAAAACCAAATACAGTTGTCTTTTGTGGCTAAGTAAGTAGCAACATATGCTGCTACTTACTGAGCCACAGAAGACGACCTATAGGATATGTATTAGCAAGAGGCTAATAAATAGCCTACAGGCTACTATTTCATTACATGCACAATCAAAGTCACTCATAGAGACCTGCATACCTTTATCTTTTGCCCGTTTCTCCTCTTCTTCTTTTCTTCTTTTTCTAAACTGGGCACCTGATGGCTTCTTTGGTCTTTTATCCATGATTAACTCGACTCCACAACACCTTTTTTCCACCGTCCGTCAAACACCCAGAGTCAAGACTGACGTGATGTAAACCAATTCATGTAGATGCACGCACCGATTTGTGTTTTTTTTAATACTTAAAAAAAAAAAAAACCTTTTCACATAACACAATAAATTACATGTAGCAATGTGGGTCTATATTAATTTTATGAATGAAATACAATTTATTTGGAGGCATTTGTGTTTGTGTTGTGTGGCCTGGGATCATCATGAAGGTATAATATAAACGGAGATCCATCATCCAGAGGTCAGTCTACCCCCCCCCCACATTGCTGCTCCTCTTCCTCTCACTCACACACAACCTCTGCAGTCACGACCCCCGCCGGCCCGCCCCTCCCCCTTGCCTCTTCTTCTGACAGAGACACACACACAACCTGTATACATGACTCTCTGCAGCAAGTTGTGACAGGGGCGCCCCAGCGCCCACTCCACTAACTTGACGTGGAAGTGAGCGGTACTCTAGAAAACTGGCGAGTTTTTTTTTTTTTTTTGGAGGGCACTCGTGCGCCCTGGGCGGTCGCCCACATTGCCCATAGCAAAAACTGCCCCTGCTTTGCACTGAAACTGTTAATACAAAGTTTAAAATAAAAAATGAGGAGCGGCATAGAGCAGACGGCAACACCTGTGAGAGTTGGTGCAGACCATGTTGAGGTTATTGTGTACGTTTATACATATTGGACTGTGAACCGTTTACCGGTCAAGGTGCTCTGAAGTGTGAGAGTTTGAGAATGTTTGCTGCTGTCGAGGTGTTCTTTTTCGACGTGAAGCAACTTCAGCTGAGTTAGCTAGCCGGACCTAGGCTAGCTGCACTGTTGCCATATCAGGAGGATACGTTGGTCGTTTTCTTCACCTGCTCTGATGAGAGGAGCCACAGTGGACGATCTGAGGTTTTCACCAGCTGAGGACGCTTTGCTGCCGGCAAGGGAGACTGCTGTTCATTGCTGCTATGCTGCTGCAGACTGAGAGATGTCTGGAGGGACAAGTTGCGGTCCTGTTTTCTTCACACACAGATGGATCTGCTGCCATCTTGTTTCCTACACACAAAGGTGCTCTGTACCATTTTCGCAGACATGACTGCTTCATCTTCAACAAATGGAGGTAATAATGTTCAGTTTCTTCATGAGCTTCAACTTTTAGCATGCCTATGAAACCTTAATGCAAAGTTGGTTTAAGAACTAGCTAAAACATAGGAAGTACACTTAAAAGCGTCAACAACAGACAAACTTACTCCTCTTCATCCCCTATGGGACATAAGACTTCAGTGAGCTCTTTTCATTCGATCCTTGGCAGCATGTTGCGCCTCTCCCCTTGACAGGTTCATCTTTTCCAACTCTAGTGTCACAGTCCTGTGCCAGGTGGTTTTGGGCCTTTCGGGTTTTCTTTTGCCTGGTGGTGTCCATCTTAAGGTGACTCTTGTGATCCAGCCCTGTTCCATTCTTAGCACATGGCCTAGCCATTTCAAACGTCTGTGTGTGATTTCCTCTGTAATACTCCGACTACCCGTATTCTTGTACAGTTGAAGGTTGTGCCAGAGGATCTGGCACATTTGTCTTTTAAAACTAGACTTAAGACTTTCCTTTTCGATAACCCTTATAGTTAGGGCTGGCTCAGGCTTGGCTTGGACCAGCCCCTAGTTAGGCTGACATAGGCCTAGTCTGTCGGGGGACCTGCTATGATACACCGAGCCCCTTCTCTCCTTCTCTCTCCTTTGCTAACATTCATGTCCTGTTACTGCATCTCCCTAACTCGGCTCTACTGCATGTCACTAACTCTGCTTGTTCTCCGGAGCCTTTTTGCTCCACTGTCTCGCAGGTTAACTCGTACCGCAGCTGTGCTTGGATGGTGTGTGGTGTTGTGCTGCTGCTGTGGTCCTGCCTGATGCCACCCACTGCTGCTGTTACCATTAGTCATACTTGTACTGTTATTACATTTGAATATTTACCTACAACATATTGTACCACAATTACCGTAATTATGACTATAACATTGTTACCTAAATTAATGTCATTGTAAGCTATTAGCATTGCTGTCTGCCCTGCATCTCTCTCTGTCTCTGTCTCTCTTTATGTCTCATTGTGTCATATGGATTACTGTTCATTTATTATGTTGATCTGTTCTGTACAACATCTATTGCATGTCTGTCCATTCTGGAAGAGGGATCCCTCTTCCAGGGGCCCATTCTCTCATAATGCGCCCATGACTACCGACAGTCTGACCTGAGCAGAGGGCTTACTGTACAAAAAGCTCCAGTTTTTTTGTGAGCTCTTCGGCTGTAGCATGATGAGCCTAATGAAGCGCTGATTGAAATGCGTGTATTCTACAGAAGCTGATGCCTCATCCAGTGATGACGAAAGGTCCTACACAGTTATAGGCAAGTGAGTGTATAGTTCTGGTTTATTTTATCTTGACTAGATATGATCATCTTTTAATCTTTGTCCCCTGAGAAAGAGAAGCACTCCGCAAAGCAAACACAATGGTGTACACCCTCAGTGCTGTCATTCTGGGATTTAGGGAGATTTGGAATGCAAACCATCATCTTTTTCTCTGAGTTACAACCTTCATCTCTGTGATCCATGGCGGACTGGCAGCTGAGGTCATTTTCCACTCCCGGCACGCACAGGACCAGTGGGACACAGTCATGTTTCCCAGGATGGCATGGTTCACTCAGGCTGGCACTGGAAGCTCTGCTTGCTCAAGAAATAGGCCGCAGTGTTAATTTCACTGAAATCAAGGGGGTCAGAGGCCTCTTCTTGGTAAATCCAGGAAGAATGATGACTGTAATGGTTAGTCCTTGAGATGGACATTTGCCTTGGTGTGTTGGTCAGGGTGCATAATGGGACCAAGGATGTTGTCTCAACTATTTGTTTGATAAAGCTGTAGTTTCATAACCTGGATTTACCTGCAGAATTTGGTGATACCATTAAATTGGGAGCCAGTTGTGATCCAACATGAGATTTACACATGATTATATGATGATTAGAAAACTTGAACACTCTAGATGACATATACCGAGAATACTTTTTGATGGAGTAGGAGCCATGTGATGTTTAGCTGTTAAACTTGTTAGGGGTCATCAGCCTATCACAGCTGACATTGGGCAAAAGGGCAGGGTACACCCTGGATAAGTCTCCAGACTATCACAAGGCTGACACATACAGACAGTCAACCATTCACGCTCACATTCACACCTACGGGCAATTTAGAGTCACCATTTACATTCCAACTATTTGTTTGCACTGCTGGTAGTAACCAACTGCACACTTGTAGCTATTTTGCACATTTTCTACAACCTCTACCTCACTTTTTTTACTCCTGCAATTTTTATATTTTTATTTTATTCTAGTGATGGCCAGATGAAGCCTCATGAAGCATTTGCTTTATTTTCTAAGCCCACTAGATGGCGCTTTTTGTTAAAGGGACATTGTGTAGGAATTACTCCCATCTTACGTTGAAATTGTGTATCGCATTCAAAAGAATAGTGTACTCTAGCGCCTCACTTTTTCAAGCACGTATTGCAACAGTGGTAGCCGCCATGTATCAAAAAGCCTCGACAACACTAATGAAACCATGTCATCCTCTGCTATCCAGTAAGTACACATATAACACAGACACTACACATACAGTGAAATCCGGTTATACTCCTCTGGTGGAACTGTATGTTTACGTGGTTTCAGTAGCTTTCATAGTCGCGGTAAAGCCGGACTAAAAGCTGGTGGGAAGGCTTTATAAGCTGCCATTTACTGTAACAAAAAGCTGCTGTTTACCACGACCTTGAAAGCTACTGAAACCACGTAAACATACACTTCTGTACCAACGAGGCTGGTGTATTTTAGCAGGATCTACTGTTATGTTGCCTATGGTAACGAGCAACACTGTCTGACAAAACCCAATGAAAAAAGTTAGCTTTAGACTAATTTAGGCAGTACAGCTGACTTACTTGTTGATGAGAAAGCTGGCTGATTTGGCTGGCAACAGCGTCCCTTTAAAATCTTTCTCCTTCATGGGCTCCTTCCACCTGGGGAAGGCTAGCCCGATGTTAATCCTCTTTTTTTGAATGCTCCGGTCATGCTGCCTTTTAAGTTCCCTTTTTCGCTTTCTTGGCGATGGTGAAACCGTCTCCTGTGCTGCTGCTGCATATGCATGGGCCTGCATTATGCTGCAGTAGTGCAGATTTTCAAACTTGCCGGGGTAGTAAGCCTCTCTCATTGATCTTCTCCTCCGGCGTCTCAATCACTCTGCACTGGCTCGCAGGGAAAGCGCGTAGTTATTCCGCGTTGGTCCTATTTGTCCCTTGCTGGCAGCTGTAGTTTCAAGTTTGGCAGACCATCATGGCGCTTCCCACCGGCTTACCCGTCGTATGTATAAACAACTCTAAAATTCTTCGCTTAGGAGAATCTGTCAGATTATTAGCGGAGGTCATAATACATCTATGATAACACAAATATAAATGCAGACAGTAAACAACAGAAAATGTTACACAATGTCCCTTTAAACAAAAGGTTGAAAGCACTAGTGATGGCCAAATGAAGCCTCATGAAGCCTCATGAAGCATTTTCTTTATTTTCTGAGCCCACTAGATGGTGCTTTTTGTTCAACAAAAGGTTGAAAGCACACTGAATTGCTATTCTTTAAGCCTCTTTTTAAACCAAGAGCACCATCTAGTGGGATCAGAAAATAAAGAAAATGCTACTTGAGGCTTCATGAGGCATCATTTGGCCATCACTAGAAAGCACACTGAATTGCTATTCTTTGAGCCTCTCTCTTTAAACCAAGAGCGCCATCTAGTGAGCTCAGAAAATAAAGAAAATGCCTCATGAGGCTTCATTTGGCCATCACTGTTTTATTCCTGTATATTTCTCTTTTATATTTTAAATTTTATTGTATACGTTATATTTCTATATGTTAATGTCCCCATACTGTTTGATTACTTGCTGTTGTGACACAATAATTTCTCAGTTTAGCTTCAATACATTTATATCTATCTATCTATTAACCTGGACTGTGGGAGGAAGCCGAAGACCTGGAGAAAATCCACACTGACACGGGAAGAACATGCAAACTCCGCACAGAGGGGCTCCTGCACCGACCAACTTGTCTCGTAAAATGTTGCTTTTAAACTTTTTAAACTGCATGGACTCTTAACCATGCAACTGTGGTTTTTTTAAGTGCTAAAGCTGTAATCCTCCTTGCTTCTGCACCTTAAAGAAAAAAGTGTGTATCCCCTGTGTTACTAGCTGAGTTACCATAGGCCTGTCTGAATGAGACACCACTCTGAATCAGCATATGCAGAGACGCCGCAACGGGGTAGGCATACTAGGCAATTGCCTAGGGCCCCGAGCTGGAAGGGGCCCCAGGACAGCGCTGACATTGGTCCTTTTGTGAATGACAAAATGACTGAACTGCTTTACACACTGCAACGTCGATGCATTGGAAACCCCCCGCATAGGGCCCCCACTAACTGTCACTGCCTAGTGTGTTAAGGGACCCCGAGACACGGCCAATATCGATCCATATCAATGACACAACCTGAAACCTCCATAGACACTGCAGCGACACGTTTGGAACCCCCCCTAATGGGGCCCCGACTGCCCGTGGCCGGCTTTCTGCGGTACTTCAAACTCGAGGAAGTATCGCGAGCGTACCCGTCAGGGCATGCAAAAAGAAAAAAAAAACAAGAAGATGAAGAAAAAAGAAAACGGGGAAGTGGTAAGTTCAAACATGTATAATCTGACACTATTTAAAAAAAAAGTTGTGATGCCACTTTGTCCCAGTCTGTAGTCTCACGAAGCACAACTGCACATGACATGTTTACTGCACCTTAGCCTAGTTTATTGAAAGAGTAATTAACAGTAAGCTAACCAGTAACTAATTTGTATTTGGAAGAGGGCGATATCATATATCTCCTTGAATTTTCTGTATGTCACATTAATCAAAAATATTATCAGGAACAGTGAAGTTGGCTGTTCATTAATTATTCCAAACAGATCTTAATGTTGAGTGTGTAGCACACACAATTCTTGCAGCATGAACATAAAGCCAGCTGACTAAATACGTTGTGCTTCTCCCATTGTTTTTTCCACCCCGGAGGTTCTTTGTTGAAATTCTTAGGACCACAACAGCAACAGCAAGAACAACAACAACAACAAGAATTTACCTCTACAGATGAAGGTAGGAACTGTTTTTTTTTTTAAACAAATTAAGATTACAGTGATATGCTCTCCTTTTAAGTCTATCATGATATGATCTGATTTAATGCAATAACACAAATAAATGTCAAACAATTACAGTATGTTTTTTCTTGTTTTTACATTGTGGATATTTGGGTGTCATGAAAAAGCACTATATAAACTGAATGCATTATTATCATTATTATTATTATTTCTATCAGCCTCAGGTGAGCAGGACATGCCTTCATGCAGCAGCAGCAGCAGCAGCAGCATGGCAGCCCCGCCACCATCACAGTTTGAGGCCACACCACATCTTCATACCACGTCCTCTTCACAAAAAAAATGTTATATTGTATTTAAAGTTTTCTTACATGATTGTGCACTTCTGTTATTTAAAATAAAAGATTTCTGGATTGAATGATCTTCTTGGTGTTTTTGGGCCGGGAGGGCCCCCATGGTGACTAGAAACGCCCCTGAGCATATGCAATGACAACAAGAGACACAACAGTTTTAGATCTTGATGACAGCTAGTTATCTTTGTGTCAATCACTTTGAGGAAATTTGATTGACACAATTTATATAGAATTGTGCATATTAGCGTAAAGTAGTCATGATGGGCCCTAGTGCATGTTACTATGATGGGCCCTAAACCAGCTGCCATATATCTTAGCACCTTGTCACATGATCAAATAAAGATTTTAAATTGGAAAGTATCAACATTTATATTACCCAGCAGTCATCTTTGTATCATCTGTATATAACAAAAATTCCAAAGAAAATAATATATGATTTATTTAACTGAGTAGTGTTTTTATATATGTGGTTTATATTTAGTTTTTATAGTTTATGTATTGTATTTTTGCTATAGATTGCTACTGACTTGGCCTTTTTGAGGACATAAATAGCAAATGGCACTACTTTTAGTTTAACATGACGATGTAATAACAATAGTATTTTTAAGGAGTCAATCTGAATCACTTTGAAGGGCCCATTCTTCTCCCAGCTCTCTATGGGCCCCCCCACCCCACGGGTGCCCCAGTGCAACCGCACTGCTTGCACTTGGTAAACGGAGTTTTGTTTTATCTCCAACGTAACGGATAGATGAGAAAGAGGGTCAAAGTGAAGGGTGTAGTTGTGAGAAGGTAGTATTTCCCAATTGTGTGTTTACTGCATGCAACAGTACGTACTTTTTAAGGGCAGCTGCATTACTTACTAAAAGTAAAAAGAAAAAGTATGTGATTCTGAATGCACTCAGTTTTTGTTTGTACGTATACACATAGGCCCGAAATACACACACATGCACAAATGGGACCTATACATGCATTAAATGGAGAGATGTCTGAGTGATGGGGCTGCTCATGGACAGGTGCCCAGGAGGTGAACTGGCACATCTCTAGCTACCAGTCCATGCCCCATATTTTGGGGACTTGAACTGGTGACCCTGTGGTTCCCAAGCTAAGTCCCTATGGGCTGAGCTACTGCCGCTGTTTATATTGCATGTTATTTTTGCAAATCCATATACAACTTTTAGAAAGCGATCTCGCAGAAATACATGAAATAACCACAACCTCATAGCACCGCAGTACGTGGCTTTGGCATGTAGGGTCTTGAAATTACGCAGAGGCAGCCAAGTTTGGTTAAGGAATCAAAACCACTTGGTTAGATTTAGAAAAAGATCATGGTCTCCATTAATAACTAACAGTTTGTTACATATGAGACGTAAGTACGTTACGTTAAATCATGTAGTAGTGTAGTCATATAGTAACTTAACATGGCGTAGTTAGGTGATTCTGTAACTATTATAATTCTGTCAGAAATAAGATAAGATAGATCCTTCATTATTTTTATTACATAAAAAGCAACCTTTTAGGTGTGGTTTTTGCTTATGTTTTCTTCGTTCCGGAGCCAGAGTTTTGATATCCAAGTCTGCCTAATGTTGAATTCAATATTGATCTAATATCAACTTCAAATACAAATGACACATAAACACCCATTTTAATGAAATGCATAATGTGTTGTAAGACATTAGTATATTCGTATTTTTATACAAAAAAAGCACCTGTCCCTTGGTTTCACTGTCATTTCCACTACACTGAATACATTGAAAATCCTATACCTGGTGATCGCAGCAGTCATTATGTGACAGGAGAGCACATGGCTGGAGTTAGCTCCATAAAGGGAACTGAAATCAAAAGAAATCAAGGTACATTTTTGTAAATCAAGAATATGTTTATTGGCTGTCATTTCCAAACAGCTAATATATCTTTTGAACAAATAAGTTATGTGAAAAACAACATTTAGTATTTTGTTTTTTCTGTATATTTCATGCTAATGCTAAAACGGACATTTGCAAGCTAATCACAAGATTTCATGACAAAATGTCATTTCCATGACAGTCATTTCCATGACTTTGTTTACTTTGATGGAGGCCATATGATAATGGGAAAACAATGACACTATTGTATAACTGAAAACCTTGTATCAATATGTGTTAGATTTTCAGACCACGACGTGAGCTTAATGGATCACTCCACTCAGTGGCCCCAAAATGAGACTGTGCAGTGGCAGACTGCAAAGCGGAGGGCTTTGGCACCAGCCAGCAGTAGAGCTCGTACAAATGTGAGAAACACAAGAACTTACATACTGTAGGAAAAATACTTAACACCAAAACATTTAATAATTTCAATTTGCTTTAAAATAATTCCAAAAAATATGGCACTGAGAGAAAGAGGTAATGTTGATATATATTTGTGATGACCAATTTTCATTAAATAGTGGCTCAAATAGATAATGTTGTGATCGGTACAGTCATATGATGCTAAGAGGACATATTGCATTTTGAGTAAACTTCAGTGTGAAAAGTCTGCTGCTAATAGCATTATCATTAATTAATTAATTATTTAATTAATTTAGTTCACAGTATGCAGTACATCCTGATTGAGTATGTAGTACACAGTACGTTAATATGTGATTTCAAACAGACCCTCAGTGTTTGTACGAGCCTATTTCCATCTGCTCCCAGCCAACTTGTCAGTGTTGGCTTGTAGCTTTATATTCCAGCCAATACTTGCATCTGTATCTGTATCGCTTAAAGTGTTCCTGCCCTGGACTCTGTTAAAGGAATAGTGCGGATCCTCTGAAGTGGGGTTGTATGAGATACCAGTGTATCTCCAGTACATGGGGATGCCCCTAGTTTGGACAATCAGGCTTGAGTACTGCCACAGAAGCTTAGCAATATACTGTTGTGGATGGGCACAGTAGCAAAATATGTTTTAGCCACAAAAATCAATGTCCGTTTAGATGGATGCTCTATTCAGAATATTTTTCCTTCACTGTAAATAAACATCGGCAAATGATGGAAAATATTCAGTTAATGTGACCTCTGGCCTCTACTTTTAGATTATCATATTTATTTTATAAATTATATGTTGGATGTCAGTGGAGATTTTCTTACCTATGACTGTAATTTAAAAAATATGGGGATATATGTACAAGGCTCTGCTATTAGCTCTTGTCAGGCTACAGTCCTTTATTGTGGAGAACTATGATAAAAAAAATCTCAGGAACTCATGTACTCTGACATTTCTTGAACATAACCTCTCATCTATGTCATTTTAGCATGTTGTAAAAATGTGTTTGACACTCCTCTTCCTTGGTTAAAATGATTTAGGTCTATTAACTGCTCATCTTGTTTCACTTATTTTTGGGCTTTCCATTTTTTAACATACTACCAATAAAGAAAGAAACAGAAAATAAAAGAAGAAGAAGAAGAAGCTTTATTGTCACTGTAAAAAATACAGTGAAATTTCGTATGGTGCTCTCTTGTAGCAGCTACAATGTCCTTGTCATAAAATACACTGGGGGGGGGGTCATGATTCTTGCAGCAGTCTCTTCACAACCATGGGGAAGAAGCTGTGTTTCAGTCTGTTGGTGTGGGCTCTCATGACTCTGAGTCTTCCAGAGGGAAGGCTGGTGAATAGAGAGTGTCCTGGGTGGGTGGGGTCATTCCGAATCTTTGTGGCCCATTGGAGGAGACGGCTGGAATAGATCTCCTGTAGGCGTGGCAGTAGGGAGCCGATGATCCACTCAGCCGTCTTGATGACCTGCTGCAGTTGTTTCTTTTCAGATGCAGTGCAGCTGGCGTACCACACCGTACAGCCATAGGTGAGGACACTCTCTATTGTGCAGTGGTAGAAGTTTCTCAGCAGAGGTGGAGGGAGTTTGTTCCTCCTCAGTGTTCTCAGAAAGAAGAGACGCTGCTGGGCCTTTTTGATGATGTGAGTGGTGTTCACAGTCCAGCTCAGGTCCTCCGAGATGTGCAGGCCAAGAAACTTAAAGCTGGTGACCCGTTCCACTTCCTCCCCATTGATGCTCAGGCCTGAGTGCAGTGTGGTCCTCGACTTCCGGAAGTCAATAATGACTTCTTTTGTCTTCTTGGTGTTGAGGTTGAGGTGGTTGTCACTGCACCAGGCCGCCAGTGCTTGGACCTCCTCCCTGTATGGTGTCTCATAACCGTTGTTGATGAGCCCCACAACGGTTGTATCATCCGCAAAGTTGGAATGTAAATGAAAATGCTCAAACTATGTAGAATTACTGAGAATAATATTTTGTGCTGATGATAAAGAGGACACTCTGTCTTTATTCTAGTATTTCATAGATGTTGCATTGTTTTGGCAACAGGTGGCAGATTGGTTTTCAAACAAACAATGCTTTTACATGATCAAAATACATTGTTGTTTGGCAATGTTTATATTCATATGTTACAAAAACAACAACAACAACAACAACAACAAAACCAACATATAGAATTAGGTACAAATGTAGGAGATAATAAATGTTAGTGTGCACCATTTCAGGCTGATGCATTTGCAATATCATCATTTGCAGGAAAATATAATTATGAAAGGCAGAGCTCAAGTATGAATACATGGAAAATCCTTACACTACCAAAAAGTTATGGATTCTGAATAATGATTTTTCTGTATTTCACTGTATCATTTATGCAATAATGCAAAGATATGACCTCTGTTGAGCCAGCAAGATGCTGAGAAGCTTGTTCATGCTTTTGTTTGGCTTACCTAAAACTGCCATTGCAAAATTATAGATCACTCAGAATGCTGCTGCTGCCAGGGTTTTAACAAAAACTAGAGAGACCATATAATTCCTTTTTTATGTATTCTACACTGGCACCCAGCACCTTTTAGAATTGATTTTAAAATCTTTCTACTGGCTTTTAAGGCACTAAGTTGCCTTTCCCCCTGTAATATCATAGACTCCCCAAAAAGTGCTTTGAGTTTACTTGATTTTAACGTGCGCATTAGTCCCACATGACCCAAATGTGGGCAACTGACATAATTTCCCTCTTTTTCCTTGTGAGTTTTTGCTTGTCAAAGAAAAATATGTCATTCACATCAGACTGTGTGAAAGAATCATGTTGGCTGTACATATCATTTGTTGGTTGATGTAATACCAGTTTCTTGTGTAATGTTACATAATTTAATCATGTCCAGGGTACCTGATTTCTTAATATAACATTATTCAAAGGTATTATGTAACTTTAAAGCATTTTATTATGTTATAAGTATAAGCACAAAAACACATTCCATTTCACAAAATAACTTTTATTGGGTGAAAGAATACAGTACAACATTAATATACAGTAGATTCACCCAGAGCCTGAATTCAATACATTGCAATTACAGAGCAGTTCAAACAAGTTATAGGATTTTTGCCCTTCGTCGATGATGACATAAACAAAGGATGGATGACATATTAAACAGATTAATTTAGTGCCAATACAAGTTCTCACTTACTTCCTATCATTTTATCATGTCACTAGACTGTTAAATGTCACTCTTTGTGAGAGTCTTATATAAACATATTTCAATTTTATCAGAAGCAATTTGGTTTCAAGAGGAGACACACTATATAACCTTATGTACCAAAAGCTGTCAGTAAAGCAGGACAATATCAGGAGAGCAAAATGAATATCCACCAAAGTTAGTTCTGAAAGACAAAAACAAAACAAAACTTAAAAAGCAGGAGTGAGGTAACATGCAAGAGACAGTCTGAGTCCAAGGTGAATGTCCAAAGCCTTTAGAATGCACAACATAGGGAGCCCACCATGAGTGCAAAGGAAGGAGCAGAACACCGACATCGTTGAGACGCAGCTCCATGACAACCACCTGGAATGCTTTAAAGGTGGACTTGAGTTCAGGAGGGTAGTTGCGGTTCAAATAAAATGACACCCACAAATACATCAATATCTTATCCATATCTTGCAACATCATCTTGTTCTTGTGGGCAGTCCCAATGTCCTCTGGTGTATACACTGGCATCCTTGTCTTTGATGACATTTATTCCTTCAGTGGGCATCTCAGTGGATCCCTAAATGAGAGCTTTACGGTCAGATTGCACATACAAAACAATATGAGATCAAATAAAATACATAAAATCAGAATGTACACTTGCAAAATGAGGGGACAGGGTCTGAAGGACGCCAAAAAGAGTCTAAAAGAATCAAACGGTTTTTCATAAAAAATAATCCAAGTTGTGAGCATTGTTTTAACAGGATACAGTCTTGTGCCAGTATGCCAGGTGCCAACCTCTCTGTGTGTCGTAACTCTCTCTCTCTCTGATGCACTGTCTGTCAGAGTTAGATCAAAAGAATGATTCATAATTGATATATTATCTGAAGCCTAATTAAAAAAAAAAGTAATATTCATACTGACAATGTGATTGTATTTCCCATCTTTGCAAATAATAGCCCGGACTACTAATCGAATATTAACCTGAATATACCATGACACACTCATGCCAAATCCCTTCATAACACAGTAAGACACGGAGGACCAAATCCACAGACATTCTACAGTTCACATGATGATAACACAAGGCTTCAACAGTCTGAGTTTGAAAATTATGTGGGTATCTTCCAAAATAAGTTTTTTAGTACCAAAAAGAACTGTGGTAAATGGATGCATCCTGCTCTTTTAACCGTTCCTAACGTCACTACAATAACTTCTGGGGATGCTTGTTTTAGCTACCACGCCCCAAAAACATGCAACACCCTGTCTTTAAATATTAGACTTGCTGGCTCAGTGGACAGTTTTAAACAACAGCTCTAGAGAGTTGGAAGCAAGAAAGCCTTTATTGTCATTGTGTAACAGATAGAAAAATATAAAGAATGTACCCTTTACACTTTTGGTTCTGATTTGTGTTTTTTTTTTTTACTAGTGCAGTGCCTGTAGGAAGTATGTATTTCTATAGAAATATATCACGTGTGATAAATCTAAGGCCGCCAATTACAATTTTCGCTCCTCACATGCTCTACAACATTTATTATCTGACTTTAACCTTATCGACACCTGGCGAGCACATAATCCAGGCATCAAGGAATTTACTTTTTATTCTAATAGACATCAATCTTTCTCCCGTATTGATTTTATTTTAATATCTTCATCATTATTTTCTTCTGTGAAAAGGATTGAAATTCGACCCATGTGTTTATCAGATCATCATGCCCTTCTCTGTCAATTTACATTTTCTCAATCTGAGAAAAAGGCCCCTAGATGGCGCTTTAACTGTACATTACTGGAAAACCCAGCGTTCTGTTTACAATTTCAGTCTGAGTTACGCCACTTCCTAATGATAAATAAAAATTCAGTCAATGATTTTTGGATACTTTGGGATGCTGTTAAAGGCTTTATCAGAAATAACACAACTGCTTTTGCTTCAGGTCTTAATAAGTCACAATTGAAAAAGATATCTGAATTAGAAAATTTGTTAACTGTTTTAGAGCTCTCTCAGCAAAGAAATTACTCACAACAAAGAGCATCCATACTTGTTAAGGTTAAGACTAAACTTAATAATCTCATCAAGAAAAGGGCTGAATTTGCTATCCACAGAGCTTGGGTCAATCACTATTTTCATGGTAGTCGACCAAGTCATTTTTTGGCTAACAAATTGCGTAATAGTGACGATTTGGCAAATATAGCAACTATTTTATCAGAAAATGATGACTTGATTATTGATCCGAAGTTAATTAATACCATAAGAAATTGTATTCCTCAGAAGGTGAACCCTCTTCCAGAGAGATAGATAGTTTTTTAAAGGGGGTTAATCTTCCTGTTCTATCAGCATCTGAATCAAACTCACTGGGGGATCCAATATCTCTACAGGAACTTAAAATATCTTTGGAAACTATGAGTAAAGGCAAATCACCTGGTTGGGATGGCATTCCTCCTGAGTTTTATTTGAAGTTCTGGGATCAATTAGGCCCATTACTATTAGAGATGATTAATACAGCCATCCTTAAAGGTGTGTTTGGGAGAGATGTAAATATGTCTTTAATTTCACTTCTGTTGAAAAAAGGTAAGGACCCGAATCATAGTTCAAACTGGCGCCCCCTGTCACTGATCAATACAGATGTTAAACTATTTTTAGCTCGTCGTTTAGAAACCTTCCTGCCCAAACTGGTACATCCAGATCAAAGCAGTTTTGTGAAGAAAAGACTTTCTTCAGATAACTTACGACGTCTTCTCCATATTGTTGACTCCTCCTCTGATACAAAGGCCTCCTCAGCCGTTCTTTCTATCGACGCTGAGAAGGCTTTTGATCGTCTAGAATGGTTGTACCTCTGGGCTGTTCTCAAATCTATGGGATTAGGGGAAAAATTTCTACTTCATTACCACTTCATCTATTCCTATATGGGGGAGGGACGAAAGGTAATGCCATAACCCCGGGTGTACACTGGATCCGTTGCGTGCGTGGTCCGGCCGTGGCACGGACTCCTCCGTCCTGTACTGGGCGTCAATGTCCACTGGAAGCGTATCTATAGCGGCGCGCACGCGAGCGGCTGGAATTGACGGATCGCGAGATCATGATGTCACGCGATAATTTGCGGAAACACTGGAGGTATAACAACATCAACAAACAAAGAAAAGATTTCTCTACCTGCCGGGGGCCACAAACTTTGACGTCATGTTGTTGTAGCAATGTGAAATACGCTCCGGAGTTTTCATGGGTGTTTTTATTTTGAAAATTGACCGGATACTATCGTCTTTTCTGCGCCTGACTTCCTGTTTGACTCATTGGGTCTGTGGAAATTGACGCGTCCTCACGCAGCGTCCGTCAAAAAATAGACCCGCCGCGTATTTTTAGCGGAGCGGAGCTCCGAGCCGCTTCTGGTGGAGCAGTTTACTTTGACTTAAATGGCCTCGATTAGCTCCGGCACCCGCGCCGTGGCTGAATCGCGCACGTGACGGATCCAGTGGACATACGGGGTAAGCCTGTGCAAAGTTTTCAGTGACGCAGAGCGGTATAGCAGTAGGAGACTTAGATCTTTTATTCCCCGAGGCGTGGCTACAGTTGCGAGCGCGCGCGCGATAGGCTAGATTGGTTACACGGAGGTCTATGGGATTTTAACTTTTAATGATAATGTTGTGAATATTAATCCAAAAAACTTCAAAATGAAGGATGCACACCATCGTGTCATGCGCAAGCCATATCCGAAAGCTCAGGTTGATCTGACAAATGGTCAGAGAGATATGCGAGCCACAGACACACAGACACACAGACATACGGACACACAGAGATTTCTTGCTTTATAGATAGATGTGTATGAGCCAATTTCACCAAAATATCGTCGTTGTTTTAATGTTTCATAGTTTTCGGTATGAGGAATACAGCATTAGTTGTCCTATTGCGCCCTCTGCTGATTGCGATTCACCCATTCAAAATTAATGGGTGAAGGTCTAGTTCTCTACTTCCAGAACTCGGCGGGACATAAAAACTATATGAATGGCATCAGCAAAATAGACTGATCCAAATCGATGAGAGGATTTGCCAGTTATGTTCCTTAATAAGGTTTAAAACCGCTTTTTTCTTCCTCCAGTTATTCAACTGCGCATGCGCAAAGCTTCACGACACCGTTATACAACTCCAACAGGGTGAGACGTCACCTGTGCGTGAGCTTTGTTTTGAGGGGTGGGGAACCCTGGAGCGTATTTAATAATCATGAGGAAGCAAGCGAGCACACACCCAGATACCTGTGGCTTCTAGAGGTGGTGTAAAGGATTTTTGCAGCGGAGCAGTCGAGATGACATGTAAACAGAGGAAAACAACTTATATTTTCAACTGTGTCTGTTTGTAATTTCATCCCGACTATTATAGCTGCTGCGCAGCGATGGGTCGGGTCCGGGCATTTTTAGGCAATTCTGAGCAACAAGCAGAAGAATAGGAAGACATCAAGGAAGTTGATATTACAATCTGCATTTAGCATCAGCTGAGTCATTTTGCAGGTTGCATCATCTGGAAATTGTATTGCAGCAATTGAAAAGTAAAAGTGGTTGAATATTGGAATAAATTTGCAAAGTACACTTTTGTATCAGTGGAACATTTGTTTCTCAAAGACTCTTTGTAGATTTGATGTGTCATACTCTTTCCTCTTGTTGGGTCTTTAACCCAGAGTCCTTGGCACTGTGATCCAGCTCCTAACTCACTGAGCTAATTGTCTGGAAGTGAGACCTGGTGTGTGGCTTCTCAAATAGACTCAGGAAGTCACCGACCGGGCTGCAGTTGTTGGGGCAGATGTAAAAAATAGTCAAAATGTCACAAATTCTATCATCTAAACAAAAATCTGACAATACATAAATTGCGTCTAGACAGCATGGACATGTTGGTGATTTGTTTTTAATGATAAGTGTTTTGCTTCACAAGAGAAAATGTGATGTTTAAAAATGCCACTTTTACATTGACTCCAGTTGTTCCCATGAGAGCAGAATTCAAAATGTTCTAGAAAATTCCGTTTTGGAGATAAAATTCTGATATTTGGCAAACTTCATCAACCACGACTCCAAAATATTGTCTTTTTTTTCAGGAAGATTGAAAATGTATTTAGCAAGAATTGGATGGTATATGTTTACAGTAGTGTTTACAGTCAAACGTTTTCATGCACTGTAGGCTCAATTTTTGATAAATCAAAAATCCGATAAATCAAAAAAGTTTTGTGGAGGACAGTCTGGAGATGCTCTCTAGCAAGTTTGGTGACAATTGAGCAAAAATTGTGGGAGGAGATACGTTTTATAAGTTTTACAGTTTCTGAAAAAAACAGAGTGATGGACTTCATAATTTGTAATGAGTCTAAATGGACAAAAGTTTCTGCAGTACTGGGGCTAGATTGTGGTGAAGTTTCAAAAGTGTAGCATGTATCGTTGGTTTGGTAGGAATTTTTAAAGTTTTGAAATTTAAACGTTTATTGTGCCCCCCCCCCCCAGGAGGGGGTGGCACATGTCCTTGGAGTTGAGTAAATCTGGCATGGGGTTGGACATTTCTGTAAAGTTTGGTGAGTTTTTGCCCATGGGAAGTATGATTTCCTCGGAAGAAGAAAGAAAGAAAGAATTCTTCCGATTACCATGGCCGTGCCACGGCCTAATAACCAAGAACGTTTGTTGTCTGGAATAAATAAAGTCGATGGATTACGTCTGTTCTCTTATTATCTCTGGTCGCAGACTGAGAGGCATGCAAATTCACAGGCGGAGCGAGGTGGCAAGGCGTAGCTTTCCAAACACACTTTCCCCGTGACCCTCCCTACTACTGTCAGTGGTCCCTCCCTCCGGAGTCCTCTATGCAGCAACTTGACCAAACTGTTGTAAAGGTGGTTAGGCAGGCTTACGTCACTATAACATGATTGACAAAAAAAAATCACCAAACAATTGGCTTTGTGAGTGAAGGAAGAGGCAGGACATGTGCGTACGACCGCCATACTACCGTTGCAAACTACCCTCATTCATTTATATGGAAGTGCTCAGTCTCCTCATAATAAAGTCTCTGGTGCGTATTTAATGCGGCTCATGCATAAAGTGAAAATATGATGGTTTAATGTTTAATTTTTCATGTCAGTTAGAGAGATAAGCGATGCTATATTTTTTTTGTTACATATTTTGCCTGTGAAGTGATTTCAGAGAGTTTGAGAGAGCTAGCTAAAACACGTGTCTGTTGTGTGTGGGCTGTCGTTCACCATGTAATCCTCCTGCCAGATACACGGTTAAGCTTGTCTTTTCCTAATGTTAGGTGTGTTGTGGTGAAGAAAGAGCCCATGTTGACAGCGTTTTGCTCTCTTCACACTCAAAACAGGTATGTTTATATGAACTGTATTCCCATTACTGTGTTTGGTAAATGTGTTATTCATTTCAGATTTATTGTATTGTAAGATGGCGTAATAGGACTTCTTTCATAGAGCCACAGGCGCTTCAGGACTGTTTTTTTAAATATGTATTTTCTTTTGTGTTAACTGATTGGTTGACACACACACCGTGATGATTTATGTATCCTTAGCGGTGTCACTGTACGCTAAGCCTAATTTATATATTCAGTGTGAACAGATTCAGTTTCAGATACAAGGCAGTGTTTGTAATTCATTTTTCTTTTTATTGTATTTTCCTTTATTAAAAACAAACTATTTTAAGTTACAGTTAAATATATGTGAGTCTGCGCTGAGCTTGACCGCGAGAGGTGTGTTGTGGTGAAGAAAGAGCCCATGTCGACAGTGTTTTGCTCTCTTTACACTCAAAACAGGAATAAAGCTGAGTTCACCAGACTTGCCAGTGTGTCCAGACTCTCATTGTGCACCAGAACACAACGCAGCATAGCTGGGATCTGCAGACCATACAAGCTACAATTGCGTTAAAATTAGCTGTGACACTCAAGTGATGCATTCCAACAACGGACATAAAAACACCAGACACAGGACATTCAGTAAGGATGCAAATAAATGTAAAAGTATTTAAAGTGCAACAAAGTGCTTAGTAGATGGCAGAATAGCTGTGGAAAACCTTATTCGATTTTTGTTATATTTAGTGTGCTGATAGCTGCTGGAAAGAAACTGCGTCTGAGACTGGTGGTGTGTGCTTTGGCAGCTCTGTCGCGTCTGTCAGATGGCAACAGTTTAAAGACTTGATGACCAGGGTGAGAGCGGTCTTCAATGATGTTTTTTGTGATGCAGCGTGGAGTTGCAAGTTCCTCAGCGTGAGGTGGCAAGTTCTTCAACTTCAAACGCATCTTTTTAATACAGCCTATAGGCTGTTTTCATAGGCTATTTTATGTTGTTTTTCCCCCTTATTTCTCATTGAATGAGTGTTGTATAATTGTACGGTTTCATCTCTTTGCTGTGTTTGTATCTGCTGCTGAATTGTAAAGCACTTTTTGCTGCATTCTGTGCATGAAAGGTGCTATATAATAAAGCTTATTCATCCATTCATATCCAAGGTTGCTATTACCTGGATCCTCCTTTATTTCCTGCTATAGGAAGAAGCATTTCATTTGAACTGATGTGGAAGTGATGTGCTGTCATATCAAAATTACATATAGAACTTGACATATAATGTATAACAGATGTGATACATGTGCATATGTATATGTTGTGTCTGTTGTTATGTCGCCTGATGTTATTCTTAGCTGCAGTGATGGAATAAGACCCAGCAACACTGTTGGACTATTGTATTATGGGTCTTGTAGTCAATTACATCTTTTTTTCAAGAATATATTCAGGCAAAGAAAGCAAACAAACAAACAAACAAACAAACAAACAAAAAAACCCAGTTTATTTCAGTGTGTTGAAACTTCTATTACTCAATAACAGAAGCATTTGGATTGCTGGGAAAAAACTTCACAGTGTTACCTCTCAAATTAGACCATGCATGTACATGCACCAAAAGTGGAACAAGAACAGCTTTGGATTAACTGAAGGCATGCCTTGGATGGGCGATTTTGGTGTTTTTAGGTGAATTTTACAGGAGTGCTATAAGGTAAAGTCCACATGGTGGAATAGGTTAAGTGATTTAAAAATGTTTTAATTCTAGTCAGAGTGACAGTGAGGAGATAAATAAACGTGCATTAAAACACACTGCTTGCATGGTCATTATTATAGCACACAGCCAATGGCGCAGGAAGTGGTCAGTTAGAAACAAGGCATGTGCACAAACAACACTGCAAGGATGAAACGATGCCGGGTGACTTAGGACAAGAATGTGTCCTGTTCCTCTGGTGGTTTCGTTTTTTTTTTGGCTCCCAGGAAATATGAACATGATTTTATGTTTGCCTTTCCCCCCTTTTGTACCTGCGTGTGTTCCATGACGCGCGGCATTTGACTGGGTGACTCATGAGCTCTTACGCGTTAGTGTCTGTCATTCTGCTGCGTCTGTTTCCCCAGAAGCCGAGTTGATCGGATGAGGGGCGGGGCGCAAACCTCAGCTCTGTGGTTGCAAAGTTGGCAGTTCAAACAACTGACTTTGAGGAGAACAGCGCTTGCGTTTACTGGCTTTGACTCCGAGTCTTTTAATTTGAACTTCTATGGCAAATAATTCTTCAGATCACGTACATTGCAATGACACTGACTACGTAACGGGCGGACAACCCATCACCTCTGCGGTGATGTTCTCGTCCGGTGTTCTGGGCAATATCGTGGCGCTGGTCCTGCTGGTGTTGCGGAGCAAGTGGACCAGTCCGTCCCTGTACCGGAGCCTGGTAACTGCGCTCCTCATGACGGACCTGCTTGGTTCCATCTCTGTCAGTCCTGTTGTGCTGACATCTTATGCTCGCAATATATCTCTAGTGGGAATGACTAAAGACAGGGTGCTGTGCTCCTATTTTGGATTCAGCATGACCGTCCTGAGCCTCTCCACGCTGGCGATCCTGTGCGCACTTGCGCTCGAGCGCTACATATCCATAGGTCACCCTTACTTTTACGAAAGGCATCTGAAAAATCGTTTTGGTTACATCACTATTCCTCTCATTTACCTGTGTAGCATCCTGTTCTGCGTCGGTCCTTTTTTCGGTTTCGGTAATTACGTGCAGTACTGCCCGGGGACGTGGTGCTTCCTGGAGATGAGCCACGATCAAGGGAAGGATAAAGTTTACATCGTATTGTTCGCATCTTTCATCCTGATCATGATGTTCAGTACAGTGGCGTGCAACATATCAGTCATTATCCACTTGGTGAGGATGCACAAGAGAGGCAAAGGACGCCGTCGTGCAGTGTCGGCGCACACCAGGTACCGCAGGTCTCTGTCCATGACGGAGGAAGTGGAGCATCTCCTGCCGCTGGCCATCATTACTGTGGTCTACATCTGCTGCACCTTCCCCTTAGTGGTAAGAGCTCTACCTCTAAATGTAAAAAAACAATTATTTATTTATTTATATTAGTGGATGTGCAGTCTGCCATCATGTTGGTGTGTCTGGATAACTCAATCACTTTCTCAGTCGGAGAAATTAGCCTGCATTTGTTTGTATTCATTCAATCCTGACTCCACAGGGAAAGAAGTTACATACATGATTTCATAATTAACTCAAGGTTTCATAAACAACAGACTGCTTTCCCCAAAGACTTTATCACAGCGCATTTTCACAGAACAGGAAGGAAACTCCCTCTTTTCACTTTTTCCGTAAATCGGAATTTTTAATCCTCAAAGGACAAATACCATTATTCTTTGTTTTCAGTTACTGTTAAAAAAAAAAATTAACCTTCTCCTGTAACTAATCTTGTCTGGCTTTAAAGTAATATACCTCATATGTGTTTTTCCATATCAGTGGGGGAAGCTTTCACTACCAGCAACATGTCAATGATTTGTAGATAAGCAGGGCCACATTAAATTGCAACGGGGTCCTGGGGCAAAACGTTGCTTATGACCCCCTAAAAACAAACAAACAAAAACAGAGTGGATTAAGTTTAGTTTTTAGTATTTAATATGATATCGTTTTAGTTTGTCTGTAATTAGTTCCAGTTTCCGTTTTATTTTTTATAAAAAATATTGGGGGTGGGTGGGGGGTGTGTTAGGAGCACGATTTAAGAAGTTCAGAATGAGTATTATAATACAAACACAACACTTTGAGATGTCAACTGGACTTTGACTCAGTTGCCACAATTACCTACACAGAGATAGATAGGTATTTTATTGAGCCTTACAGGAATTTACTTAAAATATTTAAAGTATATACAAAATTGACCTTTGTGTTGACAGATTTTAACAATTCCTGTATATTTTAATTTTACTTTAGTTAGTTTTTATTTTTCTGAAGTCTATTTTTTTCAGTTAACTCATTTTTTTTAAACCTAGTAAATGAAATAACAATGAGCCACGGCATAAATAATAATTCAGGTTTCATCATAGTTTAAACTGTGCTTAAGTTGTGCAAACACCCTAATAAAACTACCAAATGCCAAGTGACACACACTGACCTTGTGGGGGGGGTGGGAGGTGGTGCGTGTTGTAGATTGTTCTCACTCCCAACTTATTAAATATCGCCGTTTGGTCAGTGGACTCTCATGTCTACATATGACAGTCTAGGTAGTCTGGGTGCGCCTGTTGTTGACATTCTGGGATGCCGTGTCAGTTTACGCCTGTTGCGTGCATTGTGTCTTTTCAAAATACACTTCTGTTTTCACAGGGAATGTACAATCTCTGGTTGTTAGATGCATACAGTCTTTTTCAAAATACACTTACACTGGTAAAACACCTTGTATTTATGTTTATTTCCTTGTGCATCAAAAGCATCTGGTTGGGTTTAGAAAAAAAAACACATTATGGTTTGGCTCAACATTCATATGGGAGTTAAATTAGAACTGAAGAAGCTTCTTCCAGTTGCCTACGATACAGCACTTATGATTACCATGACCTGGATGACTGAGAATTTTCACCGACATGAAGCAAACAGCAGCCTCCTGGGGGAAAGTCTGGTTTTGTTGAACCCATCCACCGCCAATCCTGCCCTCCCTATAGGGACTTTCCAATTCCTTAAATGATGTTGTTACTTGGCAGCTAGAGTCCAACCGATTTCAGCATACTCATCCTCCGGTATGTCTGTATAACATTTTTATTTTCAATGTATAATAAAATGTAAAACACACAATTGAATTCATTGTATAGTTACTCCAGGAAAGAGCACCCTCCCTTACTCCTGCACTTACACTGTCTCCCTAAAACTTTATCACACTTGAAGTCAAATTTCTATGGTAAAATACAGTTGCACAAATGTAACAGTCACCTCACTCATGGTTGAAATATAAATCAGCACGAAAATGATAGTTACCAACATATGACATATTCTAAACACATCCTTCTAACAAAGCATCTGGTTTATATGTTAGAGTAAATTCTGCTTTGTGTTGGGTAACCAGTAGGCCACAGATTAATCCTCCCAATTCAGCCAATCAGCAATCAGTAACATACAGTGGGGGAAAGTACCATCGTACTCAAGTTGTGGTGTTGGAAGTGTTTCCATCGTATGTGATATCATACTACACTACTTTTTACCCTCATATATTTATGTGACTGCTACAGTTACTGGTTACTTTAGTGATTAGGAATTTTACATACAAAATATTTGATCAATAAATAATTACACATTGTCAAAGATTTAAAGGTTGTATTTAGGATTTAGTGGCATCTAGTTATGAAGCTGCAGAACTTAAACTTCTCCAGTGTACTAAGCTTGTAGGAGAACTACATTGGCTGATAAGGAAATATGAATGGCCTTATCTAGAGCCCGTGTTTGATTTGTCCATTCTCGGCTACTGTAGAAACAACATGGCGGACTAGTTTTAGGCGATTATAAACTAATGAAAACATAGTAATAAATATTATACACCAAACCATATCTGCCAATATAGCCCACCTAAATTCATCCTGTTATCATTCGGAAATTGTCACATCCTGCTGCTTAGTCACTGATTTCTGCGTCAGAGACCAAAGAAAAATAGGCATTCTCTCGCTGCAGTATGATACGCCACTGGACAGAATCAGTTTGAAATGCCACCAGACAACCACATAATTTAATGACTTGCAAAGTCTGTATTGGGTGGTGGGAGGGTGGTGAATGGGTCCAACATTAGGCCGCTGTTCGCTTCTCATATGAATGTCGAGCCAAACTGCAATGTTTTTCTGAACCTAACAATGTGCTTTTGTTGCCTAAAGCTACAACATTGTAAGTTTATTTTGAAAAAAGACTGTATGCATCTAACACGCATAAACTGTACATTTCCTGTGAAAGCCGAAATGTATTTTGAAAAGGCACAATGCAAGTAACAGGCGTGAATTGACCGGGTGACATAGAGTGTCAACAACAGACACACTCAGGATACCTAGCGTGTCATATGAAGACATTAAAGTCCGCTGACCAAGCAATGAAATGTGACAAGTTGGGGGTGAGCATGTGCTGCTAAATTGTACACACCGGACCTTTAATTTCCCAACAACATAGAAATTATAGTAGTTGTAGCTCCACCTCGACCAGTTACAACATGAAAATGCACCAGTATGATGATGATAATCCAATAATATAATACAGTATGATATGTAATAGTATATAAGAGCTGAACCATCCAGCACAATGCACACTTTTACATTTGATTCTTTTAATATTTTTTATATGACTGATCAGGATTTCCCCCTGTAAAGTTGTTAGGCAAGGGGGCAAGTATCTTTTGATGGTGCAGCCAGCACTGCTTGGGTTGGTGGACAAATTTCTTTTTTGACAGGGGCTGGTGACAAACTTTGTTTTGATGTTATCAAATGCAATGGAAAGATCTCGTTGCAGTTTCTTGTCCCACAACAGGCTGTTCTCTCAAATTTTTCGCATGTGCACCTACAAATACCTTCTGTATTTTGAAAGCCTGCGATCACGTGACCAAAGCCCTGATGACAGTAAACAAGGAAGCAGTCCCAAGTGCTTGTAAGAGAGCAAGTTGGGGTGGTGGATGTGTCACAAAAAAACGGACTTTCGCCAGGAAACGCATATTCGGATCCATGTGAACCATGTCCGTGTCATTTTAAGATACATCCTCACCATGTTTCTCTCCCTAAATTACATTACTGTATGTTAAGGACATAATGTCATTCATGGGATGCAAATTCGTAGGATATCATTTGAACTGTCCTATGAAAATACATTGCCCACAGGGGATGGAGAGGAATAAGTCGTTAAACTTAGGCACATAGGTGACACACATTTTGACTCCTCATAGTTAGAGGTCTGGACACATGACTTGGACTTGAGTCAGTCACAAATTTGATGACTTTCGACTCGACTTGACATAATCAAACAGACTTGCAACTCAACTTGGACTTTAACACCAGTGACTGGGGACTTCACTTGGACTTGACAGGGTGTCTACAGGTCCTTAAAAAGTCCTAGATTGACATAAATTGGATGGGTCTTGAATATTTTCAGTCACATTACCGCAAAAATTTCTCCAGCCTGACAGACCCAATGTTTACAATCAATGGATGAACCAAAGAATTGAAACAATAATCGCTTTAAAACTGACATCAGTGTGTTATTTGGAAAGAGTACTTACACCTGTGTCTCACACACAGACACACACACGTTCACACATATATGTGTGTATTCCATTGCAGGTTTGTCTTAAATTTCATATAAGGTGGTATTAAAAAGGCCTTAAAAAGTCTTAAATTTAACTTGGTTATATCTGTAGACACCCTGCTTGAGCTTTGTGACTTGATAATACTTGATACCTTTCTCCAAGTCCAAAGTTATTTAAAGCGTGTGCCACAAATCAACTCATGTCATTACTTAATTTACACAGTCTGGACTTATTCCCAGCAAGTCCACACTTAATCCCTCAGATCCACTTAGTTTGAACCAATCTGAAAGCATTCAGTCAAGTCACAAGTACTTTTCTGAGTGCCAGCAGGAAAAAATAATTCCACAGATGATTGTATTTATACACAAAAACTATCCAGGGGTCACCAAAAACCGAAATGTTGTATGAAAAACATGCTGGTTGAAAATTACAGACAGAGACGCAAAAACCTCCAACTTTGTTCGACATTTGAAGACACACAAAGAATGGTAAGCTGAGGCTAATCATGCTTTACTAACGTTAACTTGACTGCTGAGTAACTTTTAACAAACCTTTTTTTAACAAATAAATTCAATTTTTAAAAAGTAATCATGATGACTGGCATCATGAACACCCTCTTAATACAATGGCATGACATTTGGTAAAGACGATCTTGTTTAGGCCTCAAAACTCAAAGTTAAAGACTTTGGACTTCACTTTGGACTTGTTAGTCTGGACTTGGTTCTCTCATTGCAAAGACCTGAGACTTGCTTTTGACTTGAAACAATGACCTGGTCCCACCTCTGCTCACCTCTAAAGTTAATGTATCGTCAGCTCACTTATTGTAAATGTAAATGTCGACTACTGACTTGTTACCTGTAACGCTACCTTTAAATTCAAACAGTCTAATGTTAGCTAACTGGTAACGTTAACATTAATACTAGCAAACTTAACTCACTGATTTGGTATGCACTCCCCATTGCACCTGTGGCTCATGAACCAGAGGCAGACAGCTTTGTGCTGTGTGTGTGCAGTCAGTTTAATTTTTATTGCTGTTCATTGTAATGAGAGTGTTTTCTTCACTCTCCAGTCTACTGTAGTTTAAAAACATCTTAAAAATACATTGTAAACAAAGTCCCTGGTGCTTAGGTCGGGCAGTGGGTACACTCAGGCCAGGCAGGCTGCCTGGCTTACAATACACAGGCGGAAACCCTAACAATAGCTCCAATCACTCTGCATATAAAAGCTCACTGTGATGAGCCCAGAGAGAATTACAATCCTGTCTGCAGTTCCCCTCTGCCAGATGGAGTTTACATTATCTTTAAGCTCTTTTAGTTTTCTGGCCAGCAGCTTTACTGTATTCATCACTCTTTGGTCCAGCAGCAACAAGCAGCGTTTTTCAGTGCAAAACACTCTGATGAATTTATCTGAAAGAGGCTAAAAAGCTCTGTAGAGCTGAGGGGGATTCATTTTGCTTAGAGTACAGTATCATTTTAAATGCATCTTTCTTTGTGATACTGAGTATTTACTTCACCACTGGTAACATAGTGGTCCACAGTATGCCACCATGCTGTTCAGAGACAAGCTCAGGGCCATGCACTTTAATGCTCCACATGTTTTCAGGATTACAAATAACTTGACCAGCAGGCCACAGTTTGTAAGAATGAGGA
The DNA here is from genome assembly GCA_019142605.1 of Cephalopholis sonnerati. Classification (NCBI taxonomy): domain Eukaryota; kingdom Metazoa; phylum Chordata; class Actinopteri; order Perciformes; family Serranidae; genus Cephalopholis; species Cephalopholis sonnerati. The sequence goes on along the minus strand of JAGQAX010000009.1, from coordinate 7,185,518 downwards.
ACTGCATGTCAGGATGAGTAACATGCAACATGGCCCCCCAGGGGACCGTCCTCCCCCCATCCTGGTTACCTTAAACCCTTAACACGGATTTATGCCAACTGCAGAGGTTCTTTGATGACTCTGCATGTCTCTGTGGGCTGTATCAGCAGACAACAGCAGGAGGAATACAGCGACCTGCTGGAAGACTTTGATGGATAATGCAGACTGAACCACCTGCAGCTGAACATTAGCTAGATGACAGAGCTGATTTTGGACTTGGGCAGGACTGAGCCTCCTTTGCCCCCTGTATCTATCCAGGGGAAAGATGTCAAGGTGGTTCACTCATATAAATATCTCAGAGTGCACCTAGACAACTAGAGTCAAGAGTGGGCTGGAACCACAGAGGCCCTCTGTAAAGCCCTGTTTCCACCAAACGCTTTCAGTAGTACCTTTGGAACCATAAGAAACTCCTCAGACATGGTACCTACCAGTGTTGGGCCCGTTACTTTATAAATGTTATATATTACTCATTATTACTTTTGAAAAGAGTAATGAACAATATTACTTTACTTATTACTCCCCGCCAACAGTAATAACACATAAAACTGGTAGTTGCATATCCCCCCAAAACCCAGATGTGTACTTCTGTATGAATGTCAGGGCAAGTGTAGCTAAGGCTACATAGCGTGCAAATGATTGTTTTCAGAGGTTTTCAGTTGCCTGTGACTGGCTTTTTCCCAAGGCTCTGCCTGAAAGACAGAGAGTTATTCGTGGAGCAATAGTTATCCCTAACATATTCACTCACAACCTTCATTACTTATTTGTAGCTGCAGCTGTCCACCAGTAAAACTCAGTTTTGGTTGTTTAGCCAGTGTAGGGCTACAGCCGATGTCTGCAGCCAAGGTAGGCTCACCTTTGATGGGGTTTATATCCTGGAGCTTAGTGCTGTCAGTTGTAGTAGGTGTTTCAGATTGGAGGTTTGAGGATGTGTTTTTCACAGTGGAAAGAGTTTAGTACAACTACCTGCAGAAGCAGTGTTCTTGTCATCTTTCCTCTGGACAAAATTAAAATAATGGGAGTATTTTCAGCTGCTAAGGTTAGTGTTTCCATCTTAATTAGCTTGCTGCTTTGTGACATGCCTGTGCAGTGCGACGATTATAAAAATGAGTCTGCTGATGTGATGTAGTATTTAAAGTCAGTAGAGATGTTATAACAAAAGTAATATTATAAACAGTTGTTTGGTTTTGGGTTTATTGTTATATTACTACAGAAATTTTATTAGTAATTAGCTGCACTACTCGTTACTGGAAAAAGTAATGTTATTATTGTAACGCGTTTCTGGTAATGCATTACTGCCCAGCACTGGAACTTAGACCCTTAGTTCGTTTGGCATTTCTACCGCAAACAGTACCCTGAAATGTGGGTGGGGTTGTTGTCACTCACTACTCCATCCAGCACTCGCTGTATTTCCTCATCACCGGTGACACAAACCCCATCAATGGGATATTTAAAAAAAGGAAATTTCCTTCTGAGTCCTTCTCAGGCAAGCACAGGGTTTAGTACTGCCAATTAATGTTCTATTAAATTGACAAATTATTTCAGCCCCACCTGTAAATATTTTTGTGGTTTGTGTGCAAAAATCTTAATTTGTAAAGTCACTAGCTGCAAAGGAACTAAAGTTATCAAATAATAGTAGTGGAATAAAAAGTACAGTATCTCTCTCCGAAGTGAAGTGGATTAGGAGTAGAAAGTGGCCTGAGATAAAAATCCTGAAGTGAAGTAAAAGTACCTCAAATTTGTACTTTAGCATAGTACTTCTGTAAATATACTTAATTACATTCCACCCCTTTTCAGCAGAGGGATGCACCAAAGTAATATTTCATTAGCCCTGTAAAAATCCAATCATTATAATGACTCTAAAGCATTATCTAACTTTTATTATATGAAATGTATGCATTTTTTTAAATGTTCCTGAAATTTAACTCATGTTTCCTCACATTTGTGGACAGTGAAAATGCAATGTTTTTCTCTTATCTTGGTAAGAATGCTCTCGACCACCTAAGAGAAGAGCAAAAAAAAAACCAAAACAAACAAAAAAAAAAAAACATGGGCAAATCCCAGATATCAGTGGGTACTAACAAAATAAGAACAAATCATATATACAAACATGAAAAAAATAATTTGTTCATATATTGTTTCTTGCATGAGGCCCATTGTCATTCTTCACTGGGCCTCCATGTTAGTGCTGTTATGCATAGTTGATGCTTCTGTAAGGTCTCAGTTGACTATATTCAGTGATCATTACAAGTATTTCTCTTTTTCTCTTTACCCCCCATTCCAGCTCCGAGTATACATAAACCTCACAGGCAAAGCAGGGAAGCAACAGGAAGGTGACCTCAGGGCTCTCCGTTTCCTATCTTGCCACACCATCCTCAACCCCTGGGTCTTCATCTTCCTCCGCCCCACCATTCTAAGAGTCATCTGGAGGAAGTTGCGCAAACCGCACAAGTCAACAGGCATCTGGGGGAAGAGTCCTCAGTCCAAGTTGACTGAGAGGAGTTGCTGCTGTGCTGCTCCAGAGGCAGAGAAAGGAGCATGACTGTGGACAGGAATACAGATACACAGTGCCTCTCAGGCTCATGGTGTAGTGTCTGTCTGAGTGTGGACTGAAGAAAAGCTGCAAACAGAGCTGATCTTATCACATCTCAGATGGCATCATTTCAATAACAGGACGTGTACTGGAGTGGTGAGTCACGTGACACCGTTAGCTGCTTTCCAGGAAGTAGACTTATGGTGAGACATGTGACTTGAGTTGTCAGGGTGGGGCCATCTGTTCTGTTATTATCTGATCAATGTGTGTTTACTGAGCTGTAGGTGAGATGCAGCAGTCAGTGGATAATTACACAGAAGTTTCATTGTGAAACTAAGTTATTTATCTTACAGTAAGATCATCTGATTCAGGAAATCAACATCTATAGAATACAATACAGTGTCAGGAAACTAACTCGGCAGATGTCAGAAGAGTGAGGCATGATGAACCTGCTCACAGCATGTTAGCGGTGAGAGTTTCTGGTCCTTACTCACGGAGCTACGTTCCCTCTGCTTCCCCCCTCAAATTGCAAATTGTAAAATCCATTGTTGAGCTGGCAGCCGCAGATTTTTGACAGGAAATAGTGTTCTGGGTTGGACATGCTTTAAAGTTGTAGTGTGAGCAGTGTTGGAGAGGAACTGGAGTGGGATGTTGCGGGGGATAAGACAATGCCTCAACTTAAAAAAAAAATCCACTCTATGCACCATCTATCCTTCCGTTCTGCTCACATACTCTGAACAAGGGTTGCAGTGATATACCATTTTCAAGTTATACACTGATATGAAAACTGACGGTTATCATACTGTGTACATTTGCTTAGCTACGATATTGAAAAAAAAAAAGAAAAAACACAACTGGGTATAGAATCTCACCTTTATTTTAGTTTCTTTCAAAAGGGAGACTTTTTACACATACTTCCATTAAAAAAAATGGTTTCAAGTTTCAGTTATGGTAATAAATGTTTATTCAACAATTAATAACCCTTCCATTTCCTTCCTTTAAGAGTCATTCTAACTGATAATAATTCTGTAATACTGTGATAACGTAAAACCTCAATAATTTATGAGATGGTTAACTTACCATGAAAATCTGATACCGTTGCAACCCTACTCTGAATCTGTTACAGAGTAACAATTCTGAATAATAAGTAACATACATGACTGACCTTGTTACCAGGCCCAAACGGAATCTGCAGATTGGGACACAGCCAAAATGGAAGGTTCAATAAGAAGCAGAGAGGGAAAAAAATGATTTGCCAATATATTTACAGTAATCTCATTTTTGATATTTCTTCTCACTCTGCCACAAGCTTTGATTTTAATGCAAATTGAATACAACACACACATGCACAAGGAGGTGGAGGAGACAGTGACAACATTCTGAGTTTTACAAGCAGCATTTATACTCCTAAAATCTGCAGAAAGGGGGGGGGCAGGTTCTGTATGGGCCTGCTTATTACTCTATTGATCTGTTAGTAATTAACTTCAATATTTAGTATTTGTAAGCAGTATAAAAGCACTTAATACACTATTTATTACACTCTAATGTTCATGGAGTCACAAGAAGATACTACAATTCAAGTGTTTACTAACGTATTTGTCAACAAGTATAACTTCTACGAAGCAATATGCGACTGTGTAGAAACTCTTAATTTATTAACATATTTTATGACTGCACAAATTCATTAACTGTTATTATTAACTATCTTTAATTATAGACATTCAAGTCATTGAAAGGAAGGTTTAAAATTGTTTACAACTTAAAGGTCCAGTGTGTAGGATTTAAGAGGATGTATTGACACAAATGGAATATGGTGTAAAAAGTATGTTTTCTTTATAATTTTCATTGTGTTTTTGTTAGCTTAGAATTTATATCTATGTCTAAATAAAGAGCTGGTTCACACCTATGGCGATTGCCATGTTTTTCTGCTACATTTCTACAGTAGCCCAGAATGGATAAACCAAACACTGGCTATAGATTTGCATTTTCACTTCGACCACAGTAGTTAGCAGCCCATCCTCAATGAGCTGAACAGCGACAGAGAAACGTTTAGCTTTTAACGTAAAACTGCTTTATGTGCTGTTAATACCAGTTAAAATCATCGTGTCCTTTTGGAGAGGAATAGACCCCTGGGTAATTCAGTAAAAACTACCTGACCGTCTGGATCTGAAGTTATCAGAGAACAAAGGTGATCACGCATCAGCAGGTGTTGAGCTAGCAGCCAATCTTTGACGTGCTGAACAGCGTTCGAGAGACATGTGAGAGAGACAGTGTTTTTTAATGTCAAACTGCTTTATTCAGTGTTTTTACTGCTTTAAATCACCTGGTTCATTTGTTATAGAGAAGAAGAGACCTCTGTGGATAATTCATCTCCTGGTAAAAACGCCACCTTAATCTGGACAGTAAACATTTGTCAGCAATAACCCTGGTGAAGATGTAAGAGAAACAGACAGGGAGCTGTGGTGTTGGTTAGAGATAGCAAATGTTACAACCTCTCAAGCTAAATCGTTGTCATGACTTATATGTGTGCTAGCTAATTTAGATTAGATGACTAATGTTAGTAAGAATGTAAATCACTGAGGCATACTGCAAGGCATTATAGCATATGGTCAAGTCCTAGTTTGGCAGATATTTACCTGACTGACAGGCCATATCATTAAGTCCAGCCAGAATAATAATCAGAGCCATTAAGAACTGATCTGGTTATAATCACAGTCTGGTCAGTGATAACAGGTCAGACCTGCCCTGTTTGGTCATGTATCATGATGTAACATTAGCTATCTTGGACCAAACAGGCTTGAGACAGATCTGTGATCTGTCTCAAGCCTGTTTGGAAACCAATAACCAGAAAAACAACCATACACATATAGATAAAAAACAACAGTCCGAGAGGTTTGTTTTAAATGGGAGTTAAAAGACAAATCTTGATCAAATATTACTCAAATATTAGGTTTCTTACAGTAGTGCTAGAGGTTAGAGCAATGCCATCCAGAGAAACTATATCATCAGATAAAGATGACCACGGCAGCAGCACAACCACGACACACCATCCAGGCACAGCTGCGATACGAGTTAACCTGCGAGACAGTGGAGCACAAAGGCTCCTGAGAACAAGCCAAGTTAGTGATATAGAGTAGAGCCGAGTTAGTGACATGCAGTAGAGCAGAGTTAGGGAGATGCAGTAACATGACATGACTGTTAGCAAAGGAGACAGGGAGAGAGAAGGAGAGAAGGGGCTTGGGGTATTATAGAAGCTCCCCCGGCAGACTAGGCCTATGTCAGCCTAACTAGGGGCTGGTCCAAGACAAGCCTGAACCAGCCCTAACTATAAGGTTTATCAAAAAGGAAAGTCTTAAGTCTAGTCTTAAAAGTGGAGACAGTGTCTGCCTCGCGGACCGAAACAGGAACGTGATTCCACAAAAGAGGAGCCTGATAGCTGAAGGCTCTGGCTGCTGTTCTACTTTTGGAGACTTTAGGGACCACAAGTAACCCTGCATTCTCAGAGCGCAGTGTTCTGGTGGGATAATAGGGCACTATGAGCTCTCTGAGATATGACAGAGCATGATCATTTAGAGCTTTGTAAGTTAGGAGTAAGATTTTAAATTCAGTTCTGGATTTTACAGGGAGCCAGTGCAGAGAAGCTAAAACAGGAGAAATATGATCTCGTTTCTTAGTTCCTGTCAGTACACATGCCGCCGTGTTCTGGATTAGCTGGAGAGTTTTTAGGCTCTTATCAGAGCTACCTGATAATAGAGAATTACAGTAATCCAGCCTAGAGGTAACAAAAGCGCGGGCCAATTTTTCTGCATCTTTTTGTGACAGGATAGGCCTAATTTTTGCAATATTACGCAGATGAAAAAAACGCAGTCCGAGAGGTTTGTTTTAAATGGGAGTTAAAAGACAAATCTTGATCAAATATTACTCAAATATTAGGTTTCTTACAGTAGTGCTAGAGGTTAGAGCAATGCCATCCAGAGAAACTATATCATCAGATAAAGACGATGTTTGGGGCCAAGAACAATAACTTCCAGATTTTTATATCTTTAAGGCATTTCTGAAGTTTAGTTAATTGATCTGTTTCTTCTGGCTTTATCGATAAATACAATTGTGTATCATCCGCATAACAATGGAAATTTACAGAGTGATTTCTAATGATGTTACCTGAGGGAAGCACATATAGAGTGAATAGAATTGGTTCAAGCACTGAACCTTGAGGTACTCCAAAACAAACTTTAGTACATAAAGATGATTCATTATGAACGTGAACAAACTGAAAACGATCGGATAAGTACGATTTAAACCAGCTTAGTGCAGAACCTTTAAGGCCAATTGAATGTTCCAGTCTCTGTAGCAGAATTTGGTGGTCAATTGTGTCAAATGTGGCACTAAGATCTAGTAAAACAAGTACAGAGACGAGTCCTTGGTCTGAAGCAATCAGAAGATCAATTCTAACTAGTGGTGTCTCAGTGCTATGATGCACTCTAAATCCTGAATGAAATTCCTCAAATAAATTATTATCATGGAGAAAGTCACACAGCTGGTCTGCCACTACGTTCTCAAGGATCTTTGAAAGAAAGAGAAGATCAGATATTGGTCTACAGTTGGCTAACACCTCTGGATCCAGGGTGGGCTTTTTTAACAGAGGTTTAATTACAGCTACCTTAAAAGACTGTGGTACATAGCCTGTTAATAAAGATATATTGATCATGTCTAGTATACAAGTGTTAACTAAAGGTAAGACTTCCTTAAGTAGCCTAGTTGAGATGGGGTCTAAGAGACACGTTGATGACTTGGATGAAGAAATCATTGAGGTCAGTTGTTGAAGAAAAATAGAGGAGAAGCAATCTAGATATGTATCAGGTCTTCTAGCTATGTTTAAAGGCAGATTAGTGCTGTTAGAGGGCAAGAGGTCATGAATTTTGTCTCTAATAGTTAGAATTTTGTCATTAAAAAAGATCATAAAATCATTACTGCTCAGGGCTAAAGGAATACAAGGCTCAATAGAGCTGTGACTCTGCTGAAAAGAAACCTGGGGTTGTTCTTATTTTCTTCTATTAATGATGAGTAATAGTTTGCTCTGGCATTGCGGAGGGCTCTCCTATATGTTTTTAGACTATCTAACCAGATTAAACGAGAATCTTCCAGTTTGGTTAATCGCCAATTCCTTTCAAATTTTCGCGATATTTGTTTTAATTTTCGCGTTTGGGAGTTATACCAGGGAGCAAACTTTCTTTGCTTTGTGAACATCTTTTTAAGAGGTGCTACAGAGTCGAGTGTTGTTCGCAGCGAGCCTGCAGCGCTATCGACGAGATAATCAATTTGGGAGACTTTAAAGTCGGTGCGGGAAACCTCAGTTACAGAGGGACATGGTATTAAATTTAACGCCAATGAAATCATTTCCTTAAATTTTGCTACAGCACTACCAGATAAACACCTAGCATAGCAACTGTTGCTGAGTGGCGCGTAATCGAGTAGAAAGAAATGAAAAGTTATTAAGTAATGATCTGATAGAGAGGGATTCTCTGGAAAGACCATTAAGTTATCAATTTCAATTCCATATGCCAGAAGTAGATCGAGGGTGTGGTTAAAACAGTGAGTGGATTTATGCACACTTTGACTGAAGTCAATGGAGTCTAATAATGTGATAAAGGCAGTAGCGAGGGAGTCATTATCAACGTCCACATGAATTTTAAAATCACCTACAACAATAACTTTATCTGATTTAAGAACTAAACTGGATAAAAACTCTGAGAATTCAGATAAAAATTCAGAATACGGGCCAGGAGCACGGTACACTATAACAAATACAAGAGGCTGTGAGGTTTTCCAGGTCGGATGTAAAAGACTAAGGACAGTGATATCCTATGAATCATGTGTTTGCAGACTTTCAAAATATGTGGGATATATGTGCGTTTGGATGTATCATTTTTTTGTTGGAAAACATACAAAAAATTTGGGAGGACAGCGTAAAAGAAGAGGGTTAACGCTAGCTAATATTAGCGAGCTGGGTTTCTACTAGCTGTGATTTGTGCAATAATCATGTAGTGCACAATGCTACACATTAAATTCACAAGTTGGTACATAACTGGCTGGTAAAACAAATTTGAACATGACAAAGGTTAAATGAAAAATTACTTACATCAGCTGTACAGGTTGCAAACTGTGCTGTTTTCTCTCCTCTTGTCCGTTTGACAGTATAATATTAACATGTGAGCAGCGCATCACAACACAGCACAAATGGTCACAAAGTACTTTGTCGCGTCATTAAATAATTTGGGGAAAATACGTACGGTAAAATATCATGTATTAATCACAGTTATGCATGTCAGTATCTGTTATGGATGGTTCACCAGCCCTGTTGATTCGGCACGTTTACACTGTGCAACAGCAGTGATTTAATTAACGGCGTCGAGAATATGACCTGAGTAGTGTCCAAAAGCATTTTTTCATGTTACAGATGAGCTCACTGTATAGAACTCTCAAAATAGTGTGTAGGGAGTGGTGCACAAGTGAATGATTTTGGACACAGCCCGCGTCTGCTCTTGTTGTCGTAGTTACTTAGTTGTTAGTGAAGTGAAAACATTTCGAGTCAAGTTGCCCCAACTGCACTGCCAAACAACTTAAAGCATGATGTAACTTTAACAATATATATATTTAATAATATATATATAATCTTCTTGTTTGGATCATACTGACCTGTACACTGTAAAAAAAAACAACAAAAAAAAAAACACACACACTATGAAAAAGATGGAGGAAAGTAAAGACGGTTAATAAATTATTCTGTTTTTCAGATTGTCCCCAAGTGTCTGCATTGCCTGAAGAAAGATGGAAAAATTGGAAAATGAAGGAGTTGAATAATGAAGGTGTGAAAGATAAACAGTAAATTAAATTTAATTGTATGAACTGCGAGGGAAGAAACGTCTAAGGCTTTTTGTTAATACTCCATTCAAAGTCAAACAAAAAATAAATTTTATATTAACATTTTATCTTAATAATAGTAAAGGTATACTCACTTAAGGCAGCTCGTTCTCATATCAAAGTTAACAAAAATATCACCGCTTTGTCAGTGGTTTTGGTGTCAGACTTTGTATGGGTCTAACAAAGTCTGGTCTTTCACCTGGGAGCCTGGTGTTTGCTTCCCGTATGAATGCAGAGCCAAACCATGGTGTTTTTCCTAAAACTTACCCTGTGCTTTTGTCACTGTCATTGGTTGGGGCATCCTGGACACGTCAGCAGCAGATGCAGGCGGATACCTAGTGTGTAATATGTAGACGTCAAAGTCCACTGACAAAGGGAAAATATGTAATAGCCTGGGATGAGAACGTGTATGGAGCTAATATTAGGGCCAAAAGTTTTGTACTTGAAAAAATAAAATTTGAAACTGAAAATTCAAGTTTTGATGTTGAATTTTGAAAAATACATCAGTGTATTCAAAATAAAAATAAGTACACAATTTTTTTTTTCAGGTTAAATATAATTATGATTCACTCTGGTAATTATTTTGAATAAATTATTTATTTTCATTTTTCACTTTCATATATTTTGATATTTGAGATTCTGTTTTTTTCATTTGCATGTTTTATCTAATATAATATATATTATATATATATATATATATGAAAATAATATTTGAATCTGAAAAGATAAAACATAATCACCATCAACTCCAATATGCACTGACACACACATGCAATATATTGAACTGTGAATGCTGCTAAAATGATGTCTGAGTGAGGTTTATTGCTTTGTATTTGTGTTTTTGCACTTTAAAACCTCCAGAAATGCATAAGTAATACATTCATAGAATTAAGCTTTATACTGAAAATATGAACTTATCAAATAAGAAATTGGAAATACTGACCTAATAGTTTTGTGTCATGTACATTTATATTTCTAGATGTGGTGGTTTATGCATTAATTGCAAATCAAACTTGTCTCATGATCTTTATACATACAGTTTATAAAGGTTATTCTATTGTCATCTATCTATCAAACAAATAATAATAATAATAATAATAATAATAATAATAATAATAATAATTAATATTCCTTATTAATTAAAGATTCCTCAGTGTTTATTCTTGTTGGTAGACACATTTTGTTGAATTAAATCAACATGGTTTTTCCACTCCTCGTGGTCACAGTCAGCACAGACAGTAGACTGACAACATGGTAACACAGGCGTTGTAGACACTCGGGGTGGCGCTGTTGTGTCCAGCGCTGGCGCCAGGGTATTGACATCATATGTATCCTATCGTATGATTGATAAATGAATGATTATAATTTAATACACACACGTCTAGAAGTTCTACTACGTTTTCTTTGAACCAGCATCAGTCAACCGCGTCATATAAAGATGCCAGGGTAAAATTAATGAGTTTATAGTTGCCACTAGTGGTGGCTGTCCGTCGGTGAAATAGGTCCGGGCTGTACATTTTTGGAATACACGTTTACTGTCAGTTAAATTGAGGTCACATTACAGTTTACATTGCTTATAAAGGCTGAGTAGTGTAGCAGTTAAAATACAGAAGTCATCACGGCCAGCTGGCCTCAAGGATTTTGACTCGGGAAAGGAGTCTCCGCCGGCCGCCGTCGTTATGGCAACCAATGACGCCCGGTGCAAAGCGAGGAGAAATAATAGCAGTCAGATAAAATTATCGCCAAAGGACTAATAAAACACAATTTGTATTCCTTGCAGCTCTCCATTGAATCGACCTCCACACACCTCTCGGTTGACTTCCGCTTGAAAATGGAAGTTTGTCACTGACATCAGTTTTTTCACCGCCAATCGCATGGTGTAGCGTACATAAAGTGTTGAGTTGAATTGTTTTAGTTCCTACGTTCCCTGAAGGCAACGTGATAGGGGAAGGTCCCTAGCCTTTTTGTTAAGCTGTGTGTCATGATTCCACACCCCTCTGAGTTGATACCACGCCCCCCACGCGAAATCCGGGCCAAAAGTCTGAAACTGAAAAAGACAGATCTGAAACTGAAAAAGAAAGATCTGAAACTGAAAAAAAAAAATTTGAAGCTGTAAAAAATAATATTTGAATCTGAAAAGATAAAACATGCAAATGAAAAAAACAGAATCTCAAATATCAAAATATATGAAAGTGAAAAATGAAAATAAATAATTTATTCAAAATAATTACCAGAGTGAATCTTAATTATATTTAACCTGAAAAAAAAATTGTGTACTTATTTTTATTTTGAATACACTGATGTATTTTTCAAAATTCAACATCAAAACTTGAATTTTCAGTTTCAAATTTTATTTTTTCAAGTACAAAACTTTTGGCCCTAATATAGCTCCATAAACGTGTTGGTTAAAATTACTTGATTGCTGATCTGTGACAGCAGTTGGCTCAATATCCATGCACACCCATATTGTCAGTATTGACACACATTTTTCTCTGGTTTTTGTGATATTGAATTACAGAACATCTGACAAAATCAAATCTGCTAGGAAAGTGTAGGAAATGCATGCAAGTCAATAGCTTTTCAAGAGGCAGTTTTCAAGCATTAGCCAAGATTTAGAATACATAAACTAAACTAGTGATAGGTAGAGATTGAGATCACAGTATGTGACCTTTATATGTCACCCTTGTTCTCATAATAACACCAACAGGATATGACCAATATATACCCATAACTCAGTCTTTTCATAGGAAAGTGGGCCACTTCCTGTGTAACTGCACACAGTTACTCAGAATAATCAGTGCAGTGAATGAATCTGATGACTCGTCAGTTGTGACTCTTTCTATTACAAATTTTCAATCCATGGATATTTTATATTTACAAAACTTTTCTCAAGCCAGGAAAAGTGATCTAAAGATCTGTGATGTCATTACAATGTAAAGTCTATGGGCCAAGCTGGCCCTTTCCCATTCCCAGGTCAACAAATACTGATGCTCACTCCCTTCGGCATGTGATATCAAGCCAAAGGCAGCCTTAAGTGTCACAAAATGACTCCAATGTAAACCTGTCTGAGGCAGTATTTGATGTTGAGAGCAGCTGATGTGATATAAAGAAAGAAAGTCTGCATAGGGTGGAAGGGAGGGGAGGTGGTTCAAACACAACAAGACATTCAGACAGGAAAACACAGTTTGTGTCCCATGTAAAACCAAAAGCTGACATTGTTAAAGATAATATTACATAACTTATGCACCTACATCCCATGTGAAATCAAGTCGGTGTTGTTTTAAGGTAATATTACATACTTCACGTACAGATGTCACACACTGACATCGCTTATTCAACGTATTTATATCATGTTATGCTGTTGTTTTGTAACACACTACTTATTTTAACCCAAACCATGATCTTTTTAAAACCTAAACATGACTTTTTCATAAAGGTAACTGCGTGTAACAATGTGTTTGAGCTGTGCACCACATAGAAATGCGTGTCCCCTGTACATTGCAATGAGATGCTGAGGGGCATTAAAAGGTGTTAATAACCAGTTAATAACCTGTGAACAACCGGGGAATGAGAACAGGTTGGCCAAGCGAGAACTCTCGAGCAGGGCCAGCAGAAGAAACACTACTGCGTATATTCAATGGAATGCATACCCCTGAAGTAAACCCAGAAGGTTTTCAGCTTATGATCCTGGCAAGTATTTGTCATTGGACTGAATAGGTGCCATGTTATGGTCTGGTATCCAATAATACATTCATGGTGGCTCTCTTTGCAGTTCATGTGTTGCAATTATTATTAGTATTATTATTGTTGATGATTAACCCTCTCTTATTGTCTACTTGTATGCTGAAGGAATAGCAATCTACTTATACACATAAAATGTATTAATTATTGTACTTCTAACTTTTCACTGCTTTGTGATCTCTTTAATGTCCAGCTTTCAAGAGGGTGAAATGAATCCCAATATGTGATGTGCTTATTTATTTTTAAATCGTTTATATCAATCCTATGACTGTCCTGGTACAGGCAACTGATCTCAGAGATTTCTTTATTTCAACTTCCAGTTACTTACTTCTATAGTTATATTTAGCATAGAGCACAGTATATTTTTACATGATTTAAGCTGTTTGTTTTTCTATATGGATTAATTTTTACAGCCACTGATAATGCTCATTCTTTGAAGCCTTGAGTAAAATCTGCTGTTGCTGACATGTCAGTTTATGAAATAAAGTCTGAACTGCATACCTGTCATTGTATTTCTTCTCTTATATGCTGTTCGTCTGTTAGCCTTATAAATAACATTGCCAGAAAATTGTTTTGGCATTGTACGAGATAAGTTACATTTGCACATTATTATGTAACAGATACGTTTTCACTTTAAGTTTTTAACATTTGGTTAGGTTTATGCATGAAAACCACTTGATTTTGATTAAGAAAAGATAATGTTTTGGCTTAAAATATGTGATTTTGGGGGCACAGTCCCAGCAGAAAATACAGCAGTGTCTCAGTACAGGTTGTTCTTATGCACTGTTTGTGCATTTTCCCATGAAAAGTAATGCATCGCAATTGGTACATATCAACCTCTCTCTATAATGAGCCAGCAATTTGTGCATAACCCACTTATTTTAGAGCTTTATGATCACATGACGGATGCACTGATGGGAGTAAAGATGGAAGCAGCGTGAAGCAGTCTGGTGAGGAGGCAGGCTGGGGTGGTGGATGGGTCACAAAACACAGGACTTTCTCCTGGGATTTTCCCCAGGTGACTGACAATCAGAACCGCGGGAACTCGGAGTTATTTTAAGGTACATCAACCCATGTTTCTTTTCCTAAACCTAAGCAAGGTAACTTCACCTGTCCAAACCTAACCTCTGTAATTTTCTGTTAATTACATAACTTTATGTCAGGGACATACTGTCATTTGTGGGGCACAAATTTGTAGCATATCATACAAAGTGTTCATTTTCATCGGATATCATACAAATGGTTGTATGAGTGTCATAATTCTGGGTTTGTTTATATTCTGTTATACGATACATCGATATGGATCGATGTATCGATTTAATGATCAACGATCAGATGTCATCGATGCAAAGTGAAAACATCGATATTCATCGTCATCTGTCAGATACACTTTTATTTTGAAATACGAATTGCATGTCTGTGTCATCATTTCCGCCCAAGCGAAGGCATTTCCCCTATGGCTTGGCGCCAGGTAGGAAATGGCAAGCGAGCAACAAGGTGAGGACATTGTCTCCCCTCTTGGGAATAAATCGGCTGTGTGGAAACATTTTTGTTTTTGGAGAAAAGACGGTTCAGCAGACAAAGCCCAAGCCATATGCAAACTATGCCGTTATGAGACAAAATACTCGGGAAACACGATGAACCTGGCCGGGCACCTAAAAAGTAAACACGGCATTGATGCCAAGGCTAATGCTAGCGCTAAACGTAGCATGGCAGATGCTTGCACGCCAGCTTTGACAAGCTTTTTCCCGCAAAAACTTAACCATAACTCCTAACAGCTGCCATTTCATATTTCATTTGCAAGGACTCAAGGCCTTACAGTCTTATCGAAAATGACGGCTTTCGTGAGCTACTGCATACTTTGGAGCTGAAATACGCAGTCCCATCGAGACAACACTTCAGTGAAACTTGCATACCGAGGTTGTACAGTCAAGTGAAAGATGAAGTTAAACGTGAGTTAATGACCGCAGAACGTGTGGCTATCACCACAGATGGATGGACGTCATGTACAACAGAGGCCTATGTAACTGTGACCTGTCATCATATTGACCCCGACTGGCAAATGAAGAATTATGTTCTGCAGACACGTATTTTGAACGATGCACACACGGGAGTAAATATTGGGAAGGTTCTGAAAGGAGCATGTGAGGAGTGGAATATAAGTGACAAAAAGCCTGCGCTCGTAACCGATAACACCAGCAACATGTCGGTAGCCGGAGTAGAGGCTAATCTGTCACTACACATCAAATGCTTCGGACATACCATAAACTTGGCCACCCAGAAAGGACTGAAATGTGCTGGTGCGGCACGCGTTTTGGGCAGAGTGAGGCGGATCGTGTCATTTTTCCAACAGAAACAGAAACAGAAGTTACTTGGACTTCCAGAACACAGACTAAAGCAAGATGTGATCATACGCTGGAATAGTTCGTTTGAAATGTTGGAGCATTTTTTGGAGCAACAAGCTGCAGTGTGTGCTTCCCTCCTGGACAAAAAACCAAGGAAAGGTGCAAATGACGTTCATACACTCAGTGAAAGTGACGTCACAGTAGTCGAAGATCTGGTAAAGCTACAGGGACCAGTGCAAAGTGCGACCACCATCATGTGGGAGGAAGCTCAGCCCACTGTGTCTGTGTTTGCACCACTGAAAGCTAAACCGTTGGATCATTTTAGGATCTCAGAGGAAGACTCCACTTTAGTAACAGAGATGAAGCAGATAATGGCCAGGTAGTTTGAACAGAGCATCTGCCTTAGATGCAAGGTTCAAGACGCTGCCATTTGTCAGCGTGGAGGAGAGAGATTAATGCTTTCCATTTGCATTGGTGTGTCTGTATGTTTGTGTTTTAATCATCATCATATAGAATGAGAAAGTGGCACAGGTTGAGAGTACCCTTCATCCCTCATCTGGGGACCAAGATGATCAATCTGCCTTGGTGCCTTTGTCCCAGGCTCAAGCCACCGAACAAGGTGTGTGTGTGTGTGTACAGTAGTTTTAATTTTAGTGGAAAGTGTTATTGACTCAATATTATAAACAAGTAAATGAGTTAAAAAATAATCAGCTAACAAGTGTTTGTAGTGCAAAAAAGAGATATTTTGTCTTCTGAAATAATAAATGCTTTTGTTCTGTGTTATTTAAGAATATGTTCCTGCTCCCAAGAAGTCAAAAGCACTTTAAGATCTCTTTGGTGACATCTTTGGTACAGTGGACCCTAGACAGACTGCCAGGACCTCCAGAGAGCTAGTCCATGCTGAAATGGCTAAGTATAGAGACACTCCATCTTTGGTCTTGGGAGGTGATGTGTTAGAGTGGTGGAAAAGTCAACAGACTGAGCTTCCTCTCCTGGCAAACCTTGCCAAAACATACCTTTGCATTCCTGGTACCAGCGTACCATCTGAGCGTGTGTTCAGCACTGCAGGTGACATTGTCCGCTCTGAACGCAGTGTTCTGTCTCCTGAACATGTTGATCAGTTAATTTTTTTGAAGAAAAACCTCTCAAAGAGCAGCACTGAAGCATGCAGAGGATATTGTTGTGTTTTAAGTGCACGAACAATATGCACAAAGAGAACATGTGTAGTTGTTTATTTGCTCTGATTTGTTCTGACTGAAATGTTTTTTGACTTGCTTAAGAAATCAGTTGTGATGCAGAAACACAGTGGTTTAAGTTGTTACCATGGTCATCAGTAAGTTCTTACTGTTAAAAACATTGTTTATGAGACACTATAAATATGATTGAAAGTTTACATGTACATTGGTACAATGGCACTTTAAGTTAACAGATGAACACTTTAACAAGACATGTGGCACTTTACAGTGAGCAGGTCCATTTTTCTTCTCTTTTTTTTTGTGTTGGTTTGTTTAAAAAGCTGTGTTTCATTTGAATGTCTGGCAGAGCTCAGAAATAAAAGTGTCAAATGATATTTTATTTGCCTTTTGTGAGTTTATATAAATGTAATTGATATTGTTAAATAAGCATATGATATATGATATATCGTCTCATATCGATCGCAGGCCCCTGAATCGAATCGAATTGAAATCGTATCATGGCAGACTTTGCAATATCGGCAAATATCGCATCGTTCTCCAAACAATCGATATAATATCGTATCGTGATTTACACCCCTACTATGAGCCTTGTTTTAGAGTATTCTGTTTGTGTTCCTTGTTTCATGTTACTCATTTATGTTTAATCTGCTTCCTGTTTTGTTTTGTAGATTCTCTCCTCGTGTGTCACATCTGGTTTTACTTCTTGTCTTTGTGTGTTTTCCCGCCTGTTTTCTGTCACACCTGTCTCATTAGTCCTTCCCTGTTCCAAGAGTCTTCCCTTCACACCTGTTCTGTGTTAGTCTTGTTTGCTCCACCCTAGTGTTCCCCTTCACTCCCTTGTTGTTTGCCAATCCTTATGTCCCTCCTTTTGCCCGTGTCCTCCTAATCCAGCTTTTTCTCGTTCTTGTTATTTGTTTTCTGTGTATATATACCAGTGTGTTTCCATTTGTTCCTTGTCAGTTCATTGTGAGTTAATTCCTATATTTACTCCTGTGTTCATCCTGGTCTTCATGGTGTTGTTTCTTCCTGGTCTCTTGTGTTGCATTTTGGATTTCTTCCCCAAGTTCTTCCTTGTGCTTCCTTGGTTGGTTTTCAGTTTATTGACTTTTAGTTTCCTGTCTGTTCTGGATGGTTTTTTTTTGTTTTTTTTTATCAGCTGCATTAAAGCTCAGCTTTTGTTTAAACTTCAACCTGCCCGTCATTATGCATTTGGGTCCTCCCTTACAATGACAATGACAATGAGGATACAATGAGGATACGTTGCTTGGTAAAAAAAAAAAAAAAAAAAAAAAACTCGCTTAAAAGGCGAAACGCCTATGGTTAAATAGTGGACACACAGCAATGACTCACTAATTCACCACTGGTTTTGTTCGCTTGGTGGTCTCAGATAGTGGTCTGCAGCTTGACAGGCATCTCATCTAGGTGTCACACCATCCACCATCCCCTCCACCTACCAATGACAAAGTTAGCTCATATACTATGTCACTTTAGAGACATTGATACATATGAAACTTACCAATGTAACATAGTCATGATTTGTAGACACGTGCAATGCCAGCATTTTCCTCTGGCGACTGGGCTGTTACAGCACACTCCACTCTTCTGGTTTGAATATATACACTGAACAAAAATATAAACGCAGCACTTTTGTTTTTGCTCCCATTTTTCATGAGCTGAACTCAAAGATCTAAGACATTTTTTTTATATACACAAAAGACCATTTCTCTCAAATATTGTTCACAAATCTGTCTAAATCTGTGTTAGTGAGCACTTCTCCTTTGCCGAGATAATCCATCCCACCTCACAGGTGTGGCATATCAAGATGCTGATTAGACAGCATGATTATTGCACAGGTGTGCCTTAGGCTGGCCACAATAAAAGGGGGGGTGAAGAGGACAGGGAACAAGGCTCCTCTTGAGAGAGGAGCATGACAAGAAACAGTCCTCCACTGTGACACTTTATTGCCAATAGCGTGTTTGCAATCCGGTTACTATTGTGAGGCACAAAGATGAAGGGCAGAAGGCGGCAAATTAGACAGAGAGAAAAGTGACTACATAAAAATATTGGATGGATATTGTCAGAAAAGTGAAACTCATATTGGAAAAAGAAAAACAATTTCTTGTGGTGTGAATGCCATCCTAATTACAAATTACCTCGTCCTTCAGAGCTCTTAACCAGATGTGTACAAGAGTCTAGAAGGCTATAACTATTTGGGTTCATGACCTCAGAACCAGAGAAGCATTAAATGACTGTCTTGTTTTGGCTAGGTGAGTCTTGTGCTTGAACATTTCTTTCTTTTCATAATGCTATTTTACCTCTAAAATGTACATGGATGTGCCATTGGTGTCAGGCTACTAGCTAGCTGAGTTTAGCTAGTATTTTCTTACTGCTAGGTCAACCATTCCCAGCGTTCAAGTAAAATGCTGTTAAAAACCAAGATCATCATCATATTATCACTGCCAACTCATCAAATACCAATACTTGTGTAACGAGTGCTGTGGGTAGGCATACAGAAGACAACGTGTGGACAGTTTTCTGGTGTTTAATGGCTCCTGTAGAAGACATAAAAACACTTTTAATGCCTTCTGGACTCTCCCATCTGCATCTCTGCCCCCTCAGCAATGCAAAACTGTCAATTTACATTTTTTTTGTCAAAATGCATATGAATTCTTTATGTTAACATTACATTTTTAAACCATTTTACATATGACTCTGTCAAGAACTAAGGAATGTTACCAGAAAACATTTTACAACAGCATATTTCAACAGTAAATATCTTTAAAATAATCAAAAACAACATTCAAAAAGAATGATACCACCTTGTGGCTGAAATACAACAATGCGTGGGGTGGAGTGGCTTCACAGAACCAACAAAATCTAGAAAACACGTACCTGTAGAAGACATAAAAACACTTTTAATGCCTTCTGGACTCTCCCATCTGCATCTCTGCCCCTAAACATGCAAAATACTGATGAAAACATTAGAAGTTAGGCTGCTGCTTTGGTCACGTGACGCAGAGCGACTGCCATATGCAAATCGCGCTAAGAGTGGGACTAAAAACGTCTATAAAACTTAAATTAGTGGTAAAAACAACACAAAAGTGATTGCTCATGTTACAATATTCAACAATAGACAATATTCACCAGAAGTTACAACCTAAATGGCTCATTTACCAAAGACAACAATATAATGTGGCAACAGCATTCTCCACACAACGTACCCTCAGCAATGCAAAACGGCACTGTGAGGGGTAGAAGGGAGGAGCTAAGGAAGTCCAGGAGGTACGGAAGAGGCAGAGTGCAGGGAGGTAGTCTCCACAGAAGAAAATAATAAAATCACAGTAACTAAAATAACTCATGGAGATAAAATTCACAAACACTCAGAATAATTAAATTAAATGGCAAATAAGTTTCAAGAACACAATTCGTAAATAATAATTAATCAAGTGCATTTTTAACTCTGTTACACTTGGTCAGTGGCCCTACACGTCAAAATATGATGCGCTCAGTACACCTCCTGCATCAGTTTTGGATGCACAGGGATGCTGTGTTGATTCATGCTCATTACTTGCATTGTGTCTTTGCGAAATATTCTTAGAACGTTGGTAAAACACTTACGTTTTTAGGTTTATTTCCTTAGATTTAGGCAACAAAAATACACGGTTATGTTTAGAAAAAGACATGATGGTTTGGCTTAGTATTTTGGTTACTTAAGTAACATCACATGATGTACATCACTGGCATGGTATGCTACACATACTAGCACACTATGTTGTTATTAAAATAACTTAATTGACTTTTGGTTACACGCGGGACTCTAAAGCTAAGGGCCACTGACCAAATGTCAGTATCTGACAGGCTGGGAGTAAGATCAGGTTGGGGTCATGGCTAAAAAAAATGGAGAAGTTTTCACAGAACATTGTATGGCAATACCATGGGGCAATACCATCTTAAAACTCGTTTAACGCAACACTGTTATTTGACTCAGCTCCTCCAGACTGGAGGTTCTTGATCTATGTCTGCCTGGGAGCTTTTTTTTAATTTCTTTTTAAACTTCTCCCCTTTATCTACTATTTTCCAGATTCAAAACTAGCACTTGTTTTTTCCCCCAATTTGATCGATATGAACAGCTGTAAAAAGCACACATTGTAGACCTTTGTTCAGTGTTGTTGGTCGTTGCCTCAGAATGTGCTCGAATTGACTGCCCTCCATCAGAGAAGTACACCAATGTATGACGTCATATGCAAAGAAGCTATAATCCAAGGTTATTTTTGACTTGGATGAAATTTGGAAATATAAACTCAAGCAGATCGGAGCTTTACCATTAGCATTGGCCTTTCCCTGGTTTCCCACAGAGCAGTGCTGCTTTTGTAAGACTGTAAAACCCAAACTTGGCTTGATTTTCTTTATCAGACAGCCTAATGATGTTTAAAACAGGAAAACGCAGATGGTGAACTTTCTCACCAGGAGCATATAAACAATAAAAGGTCACAGACTGGGTTATGAGGAACTGGGGTAAGACTGCTATTTGCATCCACACACACTGCAACAAATCAACAGGTTACTGTTCTTCCATTTCATGTAACATGAGCATCTAACAGTGTCAGGGAAATCCTTAACTTGGCAGCCAACCTTTCCTCCCCATTAATGCAAACAATGGTGCAAAAATAACACTAACTGTCAGAAGTGGTACAGAGGGGAACTTCCTGATGTGGTATCTAATGTAGAAAGACACAGACAACGATGATGCCTAGGGAAGCAGGCATCCAGGGCTGTTTCTAAGATTTGAGGACAATGGGGGCTGAGCCTGGATCTCTGCAGGGGGGTCCAGGTGGATCCTCCCCTAGGAACATTTACTCATAGACAAGCTCATAGTTTTTCATGTCTTCCGGCATCTTACTTAGCATTTAATTACATTTAAAATACACATCTTAATCACTGAAAAGTTTAAATGTGTACATCAAAAACAGTTAACTTTCCAGTTAAATTGGAAATTGTGATGTTAAAAATATCAGTAACTACTGTCTTTTTAATAGTATTGAGAAGAAACAGGATACTTAACAACTGCTCATAAAACATTTATTAGAAAAATGGAATAATGAATTTAATTGTGACTTGATGTATCATTTTCAGTCACATTGACTCTAAAACAGTGTGTTAGACACTGCTGGAAAGAAGAGAGTCTTAGCTTTCTCATGAAATTGTTGTTTTTGTACTCCAAATATTAGGCAGAATTTGTCAAATAACATGATGACCGTCACCAAGTCATGATTTTGGGAAAAGGCCTTTTAAGTTTGTATTACAGCAGCCACAAGGATATGTAGTCGAGCCTTTCAAATTGGGAGTGCATGCTGTACTTCAGGTAGTTGAGGAGCTGTCCGAGGTTGAAAAAAAACAATTAAAAAAAAAGCTTGGACACTTTTATTTTGTAGCCAGCATGCTAAAAACAACAAGCATACTCAACAACACTTTGCTGGAAGATAAACTTTGTTAATATCAGAAGAATTGTGGTCCGTCTGACAAACAAAGTTAGCATACAATTAGCAATGGATTTAGTTAACTACAATTAGGCTAGATTGTGGCTGACAAAATGATACAAGCAAATATGTAGGTGATCTGCCTGAATCCTAGTTTTAGAATGTGGGCCATCAATTGTTCTTTTATTTGTTTTTAAAGCCATACATGGGCTGGCACCTCATTATATTGCTTAACTCCTCTGCAACTACTCCAACTCCCGACCTCTTAGATCTGCAGAACATTGTCTTTTAACCATTCCACGGTCGAGGCTGGTGGGTAAAGGAGGTCACGCCTTTGTGGTCGCGCCTCCAAAGCTCCAAAGTGTACATGTTTTCAATGGCCTTTGGTTGTCTGTAGTGATTTTAATACTTTAGCATTTAATATCATTTTTTCATGTTTCAATTATCCTTTTATTCTGTTTTATATTTGTTATGTTATATTGCTATATATTTTTGTGTCATTCTTTTATCTTGTACAGCACTTTGGCCAACTGTGGTTGTTTTTAAATGTGCTAAATGAATAAACTTGATTTGATTTGATTTTTTTTAAGTTTATTTTTGTGGTGCATTTTTGCCTTTATGTCAGGATAGTTTTGAGGCATGAAAGGGAAGGGAGAGAGGGGATGACAGCTTGAATTGAGCCTATGGCTGCTATGGCAAGGACACTACCTTTGTGTGCAGGGCATGCGCAGGGCACCTGCCCTAACTATTGAGCTACTGGGTGCCTCAGACCATCATTTTTAATTTCTAAAATAATTTCTAGTTTTAGTATTTTACTCATCAGTTTTATTGAGATTTACAGTAGTGGCAACACTTTGAGACAAAGATCTCTAATGTGCACCAACCACAGTGGCAACAGGTGGACAAGAGGTTTAGGATGGCATATTTTATTAAATTGTGCCACCAGCACTTGAGTATGCATAACTGCATGTAAATGTGAATATTAGTGGAATATTCATATTCACTGGCCCTGTGAATAGCTCAGGAGGAATATTATCTTTTTCAGAATAAGGACAAAAACTGGAATTTTCTGTGCATGTAAACTTGATTGGGGATCCCACAGGAGCAGGAGCTTCTCAGTACCGCTCTTCTACTGCTGATCATGAGCAGCAGACCTTCCTCCAGTAATGAGGCCAATTTCACAAATGCCCTAATATAGCAATATTGTTTACATTTTTGACATTCAAGCTCCTTTTACACAAGCTGTTTGCACTTATGTCTGTGATGTTATGAAGCAGGCATACTTTATTAATCTCTCTAGGGGGATATGCATTTTTTGTCACTCTGTTGTTAATTTACAAACATGCAGGCCTGAAATAAACATGTGCGGAAATAGGACCTATACGCATAGAGAGGTCAGACTGAGAAAGACTGCCACAAAGGATGGCAGTGGTTAAGGGTTAGGTGCCTTGCAAGCAGTCTTATTAATGATGCTGACCACAGCACTGTCATTGTCATATTTTCCCAGGCTTAGTAACAGGATGTGATGAGAACTTGGCCTGAGATAACCACATTTGCTCCCAGTTCCGAGACCAGTGTATACATGTCACTTTGACTCAGAGCTGTTGGACAGCTTCGGTTTACACACTACTTGAAGCAAGAAGAGCAGAGGCAGTAATCCAAGCTGTTGTTGCACACAGACAGGCCATTATCATGCACTCTGAGCGGAGGCTACGTGGGTGGAAATATAAACTTCTGCAGCTCCTTCTCGACACTGAGCTTATTTTAGGGCATGAGTTATCTAATGAGAAATGTGTCAATCTTCCAGATTCACTGACCTCCCCTCTGCATTTCAGGCTGATGCATTCTTTGTTCATCCATGTCATCCATGTACGAACATAATCCATATGTGAGCTGAATACATTTTTGTGCTGTGGAGAAGGGAGGCATTGTTAGGGAGCACTAGTGCTGGTTAAGATATACATTTGTTTCATACTTGCATTGACAACACTGAAATAAAAACTCAGTAGGCAGCAAAGACACATTTGCACGCTGTGGCTGTTGTTTTCCTCTCTTTCTCCCTCACTTTTATCCCAGGCTCCTCTGTGCTGGAACATCAGCTGTTCGGGGACTTCTCTGTCTCTCTCTCTCTCTCTCCTGGCTCTCTTTGCCTTATTCCAGATGTGTTGGATCTGGGCCTTTGTTCTTCAGGAGATTCAGTCTTCTTGTCCCTCTCTATCTCTGTCACTGTCCAGCAGCGCCACCATTACGTGCATCATGCACTGTGTGTATGGCACCAGAGCCAGAGGGGTCACCAAAACATCCCACTGTGGTCAGCATCAGTTATGATGATAATGATGAGTTGTTTAATTTTAAGATGAAGGACATATA
Organism: Cephalopholis sonnerati; assembly: GCA_019142605.1. Classification (NCBI taxonomy): domain Eukaryota; kingdom Metazoa; phylum Chordata; class Actinopteri; order Perciformes; family Serranidae; genus Cephalopholis; species Cephalopholis sonnerati. The sequence continues at coordinate 7,160,899 of JAGQAX010000009.1, read as the reverse complement.
CAATTGGTACCATTAGATTTAGTGGAAGAAAATATTTAATTGCTCAAAATAATAAAATGACTTATAATGACCACCTCTGCCCATCTCACTGTGGTTTGCGCCTGTGCTGCCCTGAAGCCTTATGTTGTGTTCACACTATGAGCAACACAACAACAGGCAACAATTCATGTAATGAAAGGGGGCGACATTAAGCACTTTTACCATGTATTATTTCCACGTGACAAATAAATCATGATTGATTGATTGTAATCTACCACAAATGTGCACTTCCAACTGCCACACACACATGCCTGCAACTATGTCAGTGAGCACTTGAGCAACACTTTAACAGTGACTCCGCTGCTGTATCACTTGTAGCGTGAACACAGCATCACAGTTAATTCTGGTAATGCTGCTACAACAACATTAGCAGGAATGGCCACAAAAAAGCAGCAGGAGCTGGGAGCTGTGACGAGAAAAAACAGAAATTGCAGGATGACACTTGTACATCCCTTGCAGATATGTTTGAAAATGGTTATTCTTAAAATACAAACCATGGGTCAAATGTCAAACCATGTAGCCCATACATCACATTAATGCTTGGAAACATCTTAAACCAGATGCTAACGTTAGCAGCAAACTAATGGTAAGATCTTATAACATTAGCTTTGAGCTTTATCTTACAGACTTAGAGGCATGAACTGTTTTTTTGGTTTGCTTTTTCAGGTTGTTAACGGTACTGTAGGCGAGCCCTTCACTTCAGCTCTGCTGTAAATTTTATGGTTATTGGAAGAAATGTCATTGTAATGGTAAATCATCTGATGCAGTCCTGTAGAATACCATTATTCATGCAGATGTACAGTATATTAAACTGAGCTTTCATAGCTGGATTCTATATGCATTATTGCTGTCTGTTTGCGGCTGAGGTGTGCTGCTCTGTAGGCTTTAAAAATATGAGAGCTGAGCTCCCTCTAGAGATGTACCTAAGTAGCAGCACATCATAACAATTACATCCTGTCGCCCAGTAACTGGCACAAAGTACTGCTACTGTACTGTTTTTTTTTTTTGTTGTTTTTGTTTTACTTGTTACTGCAGTAGTAGTGGTATAAATTGTAGTAACAGAGTTGCACAAAAGACACAAATGTAATTCAAAAATCTTAGCTATATCTCAGATATATATATATCTAACATTTTGGTCACAAATTTGTTAAAATCTGTTATATCGAGTACTAACCAGTGCCTTGCCTGGTGCGTCACAAGCATGCCGAATGCATTTTTGGTAATTTCATATCAATTCATGTAAATACAAACTATTACTGTATTGTTACATTCACATTAATTCATTGCCAAAATACATGGAAGAAAAGGGAAAAGCTCCATTTAAAACTAGAGAGTACTCATAAAACATACTTCAGAAAATAGTTAATTTATTACTACTGACTAGCTACTGACCCGAAGAAGCCCTTGCGTTACAGTGTATGAAAACTACTCCTCAGTTGGACAGAGGTGCAATAGAGACCTTCTTCAGGACCCAAAAAATAAACTGGAAAGACATCCAAGACCAGCAGGGCTGAGAGGGGAGATGACTATTGAGTGAGTATTTCTGTCACCTTATGCTATATTTTGGCTAGAAAAGTAATAGCATCCTGAAGTGGATGATGGTACAGATGAGCTTCCACCATCTGATATCAAAGTCCTTGTGGAATAATGAATAATGCTGTATCCTGAGCTGGGCACTTCTTAAGTGTAAGTGTGAGAAATATGCAAAACATGTATTTGAAAATTGAATAACATGTTCTAATGTGTTGATTAGAACAAAGTTGTTATTATTGCAGTTGGAAATATTAAACCTCCTTACCACGTAGGACGTTATAGTGATGTGAATTGAACTTAATTAAAATATATGCCAAATAGCCTAATTAAACAGAAAAAAAATATTCATGCATATTTAAATTATTTTGAGAGTATAAATGGACATAACTTTAAAATCAAATGAAAAATGTAACTCTTTTCTCAAATGTGCACATACACTATAACTTAACCCCCAGCTTCAGTATTTTGTGAAACATCAAGCTCCTTACACTTCTGTGCTGGAATCTTTGCACATACTTCACATGGAAGAGCCCCTAGCTCATTGATGTTTGGCAGTTTCTGTGCCACAACTGCCTTCTTTAAATCCCACCAAAGATTTTCAATGGGATTTAAATCCGTGGACTGACAAGGCTACCCCAGGACATTCCAGCTCAACAAGCTTTGGTGTGCTTGGAGTCATTGTCGTCCTGGAAAGTCCAGTGATTACCAAGGTTCAATTTCCAATCAGAAGGTATTTCTGGGAATTCATGACACCAGTCAAGATTGCCAGTGTCTGCAGCAGAAAAACATCCTCACATCATCACTGACCCACCTCCATGATGGCTGTGGGAATGGTATTCTTTTGGTCAAAAGCCTGGCTTTTCTTATGCCAGACATAGCACTGGTCCATGTGTCCAAATAGTTCCAGTTTAGTTTCATCAGTCCATAGAACTTTCAAATTCCTCCTGGCCTATTCTAGTTGATCTTTGATGTTCCTCGTGGTTAAGAGTGGAGTGTGTCTAGGTGTCCAGCCACAGAGTCCCTGTTTATTTAGTGCTTGTTTTATGGTTGTCACAAAAGCACTTGTCCTGGCCTTCATCACATCATCCTGTAAGTGTCTTAAAGTAACACAGGGATTTTTCTTAGTTGTCCTGATTAAGTTGCAAAAGGCCCTTAATTAAATGTTGGGCTTTCTCCCACGGCCAGGTAGGTTTGCGGCTGTGTTTAAAACTTGTGTTTTAAACTTCCTTATATACTAGATGTCAGGGGTGATTGCTCTGAGACAACAAGGGTGGCTGAACTTCCCCTAAAATTTCATAGAAGAAATGGTCAAATGTGCACTATTGAATTTACATTAACATAAGAATTTACACTGCATTAAACGTGCGCTAGGATGCGTTTAACCACATGACTATGATGTTCAAACGTCAGCAGTTTTCAAATGCGACCTCCCTGTCAAACATTCATCAGCACGGTGGATGCCGAGCCTCCAAGCATTCCTATGAGACAGCGCTGAGCAGGCTTTTTTTAATGCAACAAAGCGAGACGGTCATTGGATAAATGCGACAAAATTGTCACTTCCAGGGAGGCTCAGCTTCCGTGGGACCTGATGGAGCGGTAGGCAGGAGAGGACGCTCGGTGTATGTATGATGATTGGAGGAAATGTCTAAAAGGCTGAGCCCCTTTGTGATTGACAGCTCTTTTGAAATACACACCGGCATCGTCGTATTTTGAGCTCAGTCCCATGCGAATATGTGTGAGTGGAGGCTTCTGACAGAGTGCCGTTCAGGTGTTTAAACCCATCTGATAAGCTTTAAGGTGTGTTTTGCTGTGGTTCTATGGCATGAGTGTGGTTGAAAAACGGCTTCAATTAAATGTTCCTTTCATAAGTTAAATATGACAGATTTTATGATGTAAACTTAAAGTGAGCTTCCCCTGTTTGAAAGACCAGCAGCCGCCACTGCTAGATGTAGCAATCTCAAGTGACAGCAACATCAGGAAGAAGGAACACTAGAAGCTTGAAAAATACCAAGTGCTGAAAGAGGAGCTAGAAAAGATGTGAGGAGTATAGGCAACAGTGGTGCCTAAGAGAGTGGCTCTTGCAGATTCCAGGTACAACATCTAAGGTCTTTGTCCAGAAGAGTGCAGTCCTAGGAACATCCAAGATACTCTGAAGAACTCTCAAACTCTTAGGCCTCTGGTAGAGGAACCGAGCTTGAGGAAGACACATCACCACCATGGGGTTGGTGAGAGGGAGATTTACATGAAATATAAATGTAATTTAACACTTAAAACACATTTCAACATGCCAGCTAATTTGGGTTCCAATCCTAAAACTCTGAGCATTTTAGTCTTATTTTAGTCAGAATTGTCCATGACTATTTTAGTCTAGTTTTAGTTGACGAAAACTGATGAACACACACACACACACATACACACACTCTCTCTCTCTCTCTCTCTCTCTCACACACACACACACACACACACACACACACACACACACACACACACACACACACACACACACACACACACACGTTAACCCACGTTTCACTCTCTCACAACAAATACGCAGACACACGTTTGTCCGTGTTCTATATCTATGCATTTGTCTCATCAATCGTTTCCAGCTCCATTAACCACAGCCTCATGAGTTGGCATAAGCTTTCTAAAATAGAAACTAACGTTACATTAATGTCTTGACTTACCTCAATTTCATTATGGAATGCCTCTTAAGATTTGTGGTGTTTTTTCCTGTGATTTTGTGGCCGCATTTCTCCCCATCTTTTTCCACAACACATTCCGTTTTCTTCTCCACGTCTATGTAACGAAAGTGTGTCCAAATGTCGTTTCTACTTTTTCTCCCAAAGACAAACCCCGGCTGGCCGGCCATCGGTCCCTTTCTCTGTGTCACCTTTATTTCTTAAGTTGTGCTAACCAAGTGCTAACCCACCGCAGCTGCATCTTCTGAATCCAAATAATACCGCTGGTCGGGATTGAGGAAGTGACGTCGCCCAGCCCCAGAAGAGACACAGGAAACAGAAATACACGGCAAAATAATAATAATTATAAAACTACTAAACGAGACGAAACAACGTTATAACATTTCGTCATGTCTCGCTTTGGTCAACGAAAATGAAGAGACATTTTAGCATAGTTTTTATTTTGTAAACCACATTTAGTCTCGTTTTTATTCGTCAACAATATGGCATTACATATTTAATTATCGTGATCGTCACGTGACCGGCATTTTCGTTGCGTCTCGTCTCGTTTTCCTCACGTGATAAAGGTTCGTTGACAAAGATATTTCGTCATAATTTTCGTTGACGAAAGCAACCCTACTCTCCAGGTGCTCTGGCTTCCTTCCACAATCCAAAGACCAGAGGCGATTTCTCTAAGACTGCAAGGGAAGCTCAGCTTCCCCTAAAATGTCAAAAATTAAATGGTCAAATATGTACGGTTGTGTTAACATTTCATTGACTACAGATGTGTTAGAAGACGAATTCGTGCAGAATCAGCTACTTATCACAAATCAACTGACTCGACGTTGTTAACTTCTCATACATTCCTGTAGCGCCATTTTCTTATACGGCCTATGGTCAATGCATTTGCCCGTAGAAGCTGAGCGTCCATGCACTTCAATGGGACTGCATGGAACAGTTTTTTTCATTGCCTCGAAACTCGACGGTCATTGGATAAATGCCACGATTTTGTCCCACCCCCGGACGCTCAGTGTCTCTGGGGGTGAATGGTAAAAAAGGCAAAAACTTCACATGCCTCCTTGATGTCAAGTTTGGTTTGTAAGTCCAATTTTACTTTAACTTTTGTGGCGATCTCTCACTCTAGCTCTACAATCCCTTTCTTTTATGGCCATCTTTCACTTTTGACTTACTTGTGGCAAGTAAGTCAAAAGTCCTCATGTCCTGTGAAAAGGCATGAACACTGTGTCTGTAAAGGCTCTTGTGATATTCTGCTTCATCATTGCATGCGTACTACAAATACAGAACATCCAGTGATATCACCCATAAAATATCATGCTACCAATACTATAACCTTGGATAAGCGGTTGAAAATAGATGGGTGGATGGATGGTATTTTGATTGTCTTCACAAGTTTTGTTCATACAAGCATGAAAGAAATATTGGGAGGAACCTCATAATTAACACTTTCCAATGTGTCCACCGCCAAATAATGAGATTTTTAAAACAAAAGGTATTTGGATAAAACAAAAAAGTTATTCAACTAATCAGTTACACAGAGTTGAAGCACTAAGTAAGTCATTGTTAATGAAATGAATGTGGGGAAACAAACAACGATAACCAGGTATGAATTTCAAGCATAAATTCTAAAGAAAATTTGTGATATCATGTGTACTGCATTTCATGCCACACATATTGCGTGTCACTTTAAGATTAATAACAGATTATTTTTTACAGCAAATAAAAAAGAAAAATTTTGTCCTGTGCTTTGGTGCATGTTTTCTAATATTGGTGTTTCGAGTTAGCCTTATTATGACGAAGTACATTTGCTTGCAAATGAAGCTTTAGCAAAAGTTCAGTCAAGACAACACTTTTCATGCTCAGGTGCTAGATTTTCTTTCTCACTCCTTGCCTGCCTCCTCCTCCCTTCTCCTACATTTTAAGCAGCTTAAAACACTTAGAAAAAAATGAATAATCTGGGAACTTTGTTGTCACAAAGTTGGGTTGTATTTTTATTATTTTATGTAAAGGTGCCATTGTGGAGATAGGCCTACTTGGTTTTCATTGGTCAGCAACAATATTAATTTAATATCTGCTTTCTACAAGCCCAATGAGTTCTTTAGAGTCCTGTATAGCATAATCTGCATTATATTTCTCCTAGGTTGGTTCTAAAAATACCACATTTGGTTGAGAAGGTTGTCCCCTTGTACAATGTGACTCACTTTAAAAGTCATTTCAGACTTTCAAGAGGACAAGTGGAGGTGGGCTTATCTAAAGCACAAGTATTATCACTGATAGCTGCATGTTAGTTGGATCACTTTCTCTTCTCTGCTAATTAGGACCTTGTGACCACATTGGGACCATTTTACATGAACACACAGCAAACAAAATGACCTGTGTCAAACTGTTCTTGCCTGTCTGTGGACTCTGTCTAACCAGGAAACATATAGGGATGTGGCAGACAGATTCAGCATTTCCAAATCCAAAATGCCAACACATCTTCATCAGTTTTGTTCCCTTGTTAATACACATCTGTCTCATCACATTTCACGGCCCACAGGAGAAGCACTTCACACATCCCAGTTGCAGTTTTAAACAGCCAGATTTCCAAATACAGTCTATGCTGTCGATGGATGTCACATTCCCATCATAAAACCACATTGCAACAACCCCATAGCCTATTTCCACAGAAAACAATCTATTTCATCATCCTCACTGACTTCTGTGATGGTGAGCCATGTAAATGTAGGTCACCCAGGGAGTTGGCATGACGCAAGAGCATTTTACAACACAGATGTTGGACAGTTACTGGAAGAGATACCCTTACCCTGTTCCCAGAGGAAATGCACATTAGCGGTGATCCAGCTTACCCTCTATTATGGCAACTGATGAAACCCTACAGGGATTATAGGCACCTAACGGCCAGGCAGAGGCACTTCCACAGAAAACAGCTCATTCATACCTTTTTCAATACATTTTTCTTCTTTTCTTTAAAAACGTTTATGAGCTGGTGTGCAGTATGCCCCAGGGGGATATGAGGCACCTCAGATCAAATGCCAGGTTTATCATCGAGATCAAATACTACACATTTGACAGTGTTCTAAGGCATTAAGTTAGTTACCTTTTGATTGAAGTGCCTCTATATCATCAAGACTTCTGCTGTGCCTCCAAGTAGCAGCTCATGGCAACTGGGTGGTAAGAACCCAGGCAAAATCAGGAGGGGATCTTAGGGCATCAGTGGCCCCCAGAGGCAGTCATTTCACATGTTTGAATTTAAATGGGCCAACCACTGCGTCTTTTGTGAGTTTGTGAGTTTTTCAATTCACAAACATTTTTCAGTTTTCATTACAGACAAATAAATATGATTCTGCTTGCCGATCTCTTTTAATTGGGTCAGTATTTGACCCAAGCATAACATCATTTTCCTCTCATATCTTCTTCTTCGTCTTCTTCTTCTCCCCTTACATCTCCTCCACCTTGCCAATTCTGGCCTCACCAGAGATTCAAGAGCAGCTGTGAGTGGCAGTTCATAGGGCCAGGCTGCTGATTGTCAGTGTTACATTTCTCAAAAGTTGAAGACTGAGTGAGTTCAGATGATGGAGTTTGACTGGGGAAGAATGTTGTAGAACTAATGGTGCCTGGTGGTGTACTCCCCACCACGGAGCCACAAAATATTTCAAGCATTGTATCTGTAAACAGGAGAACATTTAGTCAAAATGAGAGCAGCACAAGTCTTTCAAGCATAAAGGATGCCTGATACCCTACAGAAGGTGCCACCAACATTTAGGATGTATTTACATAGCACCACTACCCAGGTAATTTTGCTCTCTCCTGTTGCCCAAGATCTTTCTTTAGTCCTTTTGTATATGGTCAGCATGTTACCCTGTTTTTTTTACTTATTTTTTCATTAGTGATGGTATATCCTTTTGTAATAAAGGCTTGTTCAAGTTTCTTGTAAAAGGTTGTTTTCCTCCAGTTGTATAGGTATTGGTATGTCCTGGTCAGTAGTCATAATGTTGTCCTGTGTTGGAATTCTGTAAAAACATTGCAGTACTGTTGAAAATACATATTTTATTCTAATACTTAGATTACAAAGAAACAGCCACTGTACCTGTCTGGGATTGGTGGCATTCTGACTGTGAGGATGGACAACCAAGCCATCTGGAAAGGATGACTGTGGAAAAATGTTTGTTTCAGGAATAGGGCACTAGGTGAAGGTAGCTGCTGGCTGGGTTTGAATGTGACTTGGGGTGGTGAAAGCTCCGGGCTGGCGAGTGTGGCTCTGGGTGAATGTTGAAGAGAGGGAAGGACAGGAGGTTGGTTGACAAAACTGACTGACTGTAGGTTTACTGCAGAGAAAGAAAGCCAGAAATTGCAAAGAATTATCCACATGCATTTAAATATTTATGTTAAACATAATCAAAGAGAACTAACTTGACAATTTCCTGCAGCTCTTACCTGCTCCAGTATGTCAGAGGCATACTGGTTATCTGGAAAAACAGATCTCATTAAACAATTGCCATCCAAGTTTTTAATGGTATTAATGTATCACTTTTCTTTTTACTCACCAGTTGCCAGTCTGTCAGCAGTTTCTCTGCTTATGTACTTTGATGGCATCTTTGTCATTTTTAGGGTAACCATAACTTTATCCAATGTCGCTGGTCAAAACCAGGTTCTGCAGGTACCTAACATACCAATCACATAACAAGAAACTACAACACAGCTACTTAAAACGGAGCAGATTTATTGTGTGGAAACCCATTAAAATTGACTGTACTCCATTACAGTGATTGCTCTGCAGTTTGATGATTTTGCTGATGATGTAATTCAAGAATGTGTTCCTTGTGCTTTATTGCAATTGTCCAAAAAACTACCAATGAATTTAAATGAACTGTGACTCAGTGTGAATAACTATTATAATTACCAGTTACAGTTGCAAGTTGTGTAGCCAGAGAATAATGACTTCCTTGCACATAAATTCCACTGTATAACTCATCTTAATGGGTATATGAGGTGTTGTTAGTGATATTTCATATTCAATCTAACAAATGTAACACATAGAAAACAAACTTTGTAGCAATTAATTGGTGATAATTTTTAGATTCAGTGTTTTGAGGTTATACAAAGTGGATTTTTCTAAAACAACATATTTACACAGTGGTCACAGGTTTGTTTAACATAACTTTATTTATTTAACGATTCAACTGTTATAATTAAGGAGACAATAAGAAAAAAATTGGGGAGATCGGACGTAAAATTTATTGGAATGGACTCATTATGTTTCCAACAATCCTTTGACCCATTTCAACTTGCAACACAAATACTGGTGATGTTTTAAATGCTCTGCTACAAATTCGAAGAGCCTTAGCCTGTTCAACATGAGTCTTTTTAAGGTTGGTTTTTGCTGCAGAAATATAAGCAACACATCCATAATCTGGGACTGCGCTCATAAGAGCCCAGTAAATGTCTATTAAAGATGTCTTGCTTGCTCCCCAGTCTGGTCCTGACAGATATCGCAGTATATTATTGATCTTTTTTGCACTCGATTTTTACCTTTTCAGTAAATTGATGCCAAGCTTTTCGTCCAACATAATCTAACTCCTTTAACCTTTTCAAGCACTCTCAATTTCAGGGGTACCTATTTATGGCGCTTATGGCGTTTTCTCCAACTATTTGACTGTCGGTCTACAGTCTTCATTTTCGCCGCCATGTACACCAACTGCCATCTCACTTCCTGATCCGTCACTTTCCTCTGCCATCTCCTGTCCATTCACAGCCCAGTTGTTGCAAGAACCGCCTCCTCACCTAGCCTCAAACTCCTGTCCTTGTCCTGGGCTGTCAGTTGAATCATCTGCTGTTCTACAGCTGATTCACAATCAACCAATAGCACAGCAACTCAAATTCTGTGCATTCATCAAAAATATTGTAAAAGTATGTGTATTAAACATGTACCTTGTAATATTTTCAACTTAGAATGGAGGCATTGCATCTTTGATATCATCTTTGCAATATATTGCTTTCATTTCAAAATCCTTAATCATTAAACCTGATCAAGTTTTTAAACGACTTGATGATACATACACTTGTCCTGCAACAAGTATTTTTTAAGGTACTCTGCAGCTTGCTTAGCAATAATTCCTTTGTACTGTGTGCGCAGTACAAGACGAAGCAAGTTTCAGTGGAAACTGATGATGCAATCCACCTTTATTAGCAACCTCTTCCTCCTCTGGTTCAGTACCTGTAGAACCTGTTCCAACTGCTGAGGCATACGCACCATCTTTCCTCCTTTATGCACCAACTTGACTGTTATCAAATTTGACATACACAATTTGAGGAAATATATTATTGTCATTGGGATAAACTACATGTGTTACTGTGCCACATAACTCATTGACCATAGCATCTATGACATCTACATTCAACCCAGGCATCTCTTCCTGGCAGCAGTGTCTCATCCAAACATGTATTATATACTTTAGCATGATGTCCACTCATGCAAGGGAAGCTCAGCTTCCCCTAAAATGTCAAAAATTAAATGGTCAAATATGTACGGTTGTGTTAACATTTCATTGACTACAGATGCGTTAGAACACGTTCATCTCGAAGACGAGTTTGTTCAGAATCAGCTACTTATCGATGTTCTTAACTTCTCATACATTCCCGTAGCGCAGTTCTCTCATACGGCCTATGGTCAATGCATTTACCCGTAGAAGCTGAGCGTCCATGCACTTCAATGGGACTGCATGGAACAGTTTTTTTCATTGCCTCGAAACTCGACGGTCATTGGATAAATGCCACGATTTTGTCCCGCCCCCGGACACTCAGCGTCTCTGGGGGTGAATGCAGCTGTGGGCGGGCCTCGGCCGGGCTGGACGCTGAGCTTCCGCATGATGATTGGAGGATCAGTCGAAAGGCTGAATCCCGTTTTGATTGACAGCTATTTTGATATATACACTGTCACTTGACAGCTCAGCTCAGTGCCATCGCGGATTTTGCAGGTGAAGTCGAAAGACAAACTGAAACCCATTTGTTGGTATTTGCTTGGCGAAATTACTTGTTCATTTCTTACACTGTAAATAAAACACACTCATAGTATTTACTTGTTTCAGTTTAACATAATTTCAACATTTCCTTGTTGGAGTTTAATATCGTTTTGGAGGGCAGAATTTACATATAAATAAATTGACAAATTTTATGATGTAAGCCGACAATGAGCTTCCCCTCTCTGAAAGACCAGCAGCCGCCACTGTTACAGACCCATTTCTAATCTCCCTTTCCTTGGCAAACTTTTAGAGAAAATTGTTTTTAATCAACTACTTCTTCATTTAACCAACAATGCCATTTTAGAAAACCTCCAATCTGGTTACCGAGCAAACCACAGCACAGAGACAGCACTACTCAAAGTTGTAAATGACTTAAGAATTATTGTTGATGCAAACAATGTGGCTGTCCTTTTACTTTTAGACCTCAGTGCAGTGTTTGATACGATTGATCACAAAATTTTAATTAACAGACTAGATAAATGGGCGGGTCTTTCTGACTGTGTACTTAACTGGTTTTGGTCTTATTTAACAGGTAGACAGTTTTTTGTCAGTTTGGGTGATCATTTATCACAAACTTATTGTATGGATTATGGTGTTCCTCAAGGAAGCATTCTTGGACCAATTTTATTTTCATTATATATGCTTCCACTTGGTAACATCATCAATCACCACTGTGTTACTTACCATTTTTATGCTGACGACACACAACTATACATTTCTGTCTCACCAAATGATCCCAGTGCACTACACACACTCATCGCTTGTCTCACTGACATTAATGTTTGGATGAGCAAGAACTTTTTAAAGTGGAATGAGGACGAAACTGAGATTCTTTTAATTGGACCTAATGTTGAAAGAGAAAAACTGCACTCAATGCTTGGTGGTCTTAACAGACAGATTAAAAGCAGCATCACAAATTTAGGAGTGATTTTAGATTCTGGTTTAAACATTCATTCTCGTTTTAACAGCATAATTAAAACTTTTTTTATCTTAGAAATATTGCTAAAATCAGACCATTTTTAGCTCAGAAGGATGCTGAAATTCTCATCCATGCTTTTATGTCTTGCCGTTTAGACTACTTCAATTCGCTTTTTACTGGCCTACCCAAAAAGTCATCGAAGAAACTACAGCTAGTGCAAAATGCTGCAGCCAGAGTTTTAACCAAAACCAAGAAAACTGATCACATTACTCCACTTCTTAAAACACTTCACTGGCTACCCATTGCTTTTAGAATTGATTTTAAAGTTCTTTTATTCGCTTATAAAGCTTTAAACGACCTTGCTCCTCCATACATTAGGGATCTTCTTTCATTTTATGTTTCAGCCAGATCACTGAGGTCCTCTACTGCTTTTCTTTTAAATGTCCCTCATGTGTCCCATAAACATACTGGTGAGAGTGCCTTCTGTTTTTATGCCCCTAAACTGTGGAACTCTTTGCCTTTGGACATTAGATCGGCAAGCTCTGTCGGTATTTTTAAGAGTAAAGTAAAGACCTATCTTTTCAATCTGGCTTTTAATTGTTAATCTGGGAGTTATGTTATAATTTTGGTCTTCTCACCTCAATCATGAGTTTTTTATATTATTTTTTATCTTGGTGTTCCTTTTACTAAATCCTAACAACTTTTTTTTTTTCATTCTTTGTTTGTTTGTTTGTTTCTGTTGTTTTAATGTTGCTATGTGAAGCACTTTGGGCTGCATGTTTGTATGATAGGTGCTATATAAATAAACCTGAGTTGAGTTGAGTTGAAATTATTCAGGACAAGTCTAAAACAGCTGTTCTATATTATGCTCATTTACTTGTTTTTTAGTTGGGAATATGTGTAAAGCTGAGATGACTTCACCTGTTTCACAATGTTTCAGTACTCAAGCATCAGGGTCCCTTTTGAATGAGTTCTTACTCTGTTCAGCAACTGGACAAATACGTGGTCTTATACAAGAGTTTTAAATTCTACAACTATAAATAGGTTAGATGACAAATTAACACCTTCATGTCCTTCACACAGGGGTTGTTAGGATTGTTTAATTTGATGAAATCTTCCATGAATACAAGCCAAAAGCCAAAAGCTTATGATCAACCAATCAAACCAGAAGGTGCAGGTTACCATATTTAGCATGTAAAGAACTAGGCTTTCTTCACCAAATGGCATGTAGGGTAAGTGTACATCTTTGCCAATGCTAAATGTGTTGTGTTCAGTAGCTGCATTTAAATTGTAAGCAGCTATCCCCATAGGAGCAGTAATCAAAACACAAATGTCATCTGGATTATGATTTACTGTCGACAATAGCCTCATTGCCTCATACTGAATAGCCTTAATTGAATTCTATTAAATGTATTAAATTTATTATACCTGTCCCTGCACCACCTGTTATGAAAGCACGGAATGTGTCTGGCTTTTTACCCATTACCTTTCTAAACACCACTGTCTAATCAGAAGTTTTGTTTATTGACAGAACACAAGACAAATGTTGCCAGACACATGTCATTAAAACATGCATCTTTTGGCATATTTTTATATCTTACAACAAAACTTGTCATCTACATATCTTCTGTCGTAAGATCATGCAATGCTGCCTTTGAAAAAAAACAACAACAACAACAACAACAAAAAAACCCAGCCCCATCTTTCTTTCTGTTTTTGAAATATAAAACTATATAAACTACACATGCATATGCATGGGCAACATATTGGATGTCAATTTTTGTATTACAACATTTTCTTATATCTAATTCAAACCTCATTAGCTTGCCTTTTCAACACGATATGTATTCCTAGCACATCAAATATATGCACATTCAAACATTGTCTCATTGTCTCAATTGTCTGATCAGTCTTAGCTTTAAGTGCATCAGTGGTGAAGTGATTCTGTCTCACTCTGTCATTAGGAAGCTGGTTCTGAGTTGTCTGAAGGATCCTTGTAGTCCTGTGTCTTTTCACAGTGGAGTCCAGGTGTAGCGATGTTAATGACTACGTTAGAATTTAGATTTTGCCCAACTAAAGAGGCTCACTAGGTTTTATCATATCAATTTGGGCTGTGAATTGGAGGTAGAATAATGATCTTTCATGCTAAGTGGCTGTACATCTGGTATTTCTTCCTCAAATACCTAATGTAATTTAGGGGATGTTTATTTCTTCTACTTTTGTGAAGAATTACTTAACTTGACATCTTACATGCAAAAGTCACATACTACTTCACTCCTATGGTCCCTTAACACTGATTGCAAACACATGGTAGTATGCATAATATGTGGATGAGAATACTTAGTTAATATTATCAATTAGCTAAACACAAAGCACAACATAATTTAATGAGCTACATGGAACTTCTATCTACTTAACCATCAAACTCTAACATCTGACACTCCTAACAATAACACAAGATATAAATGGAACCTCAGTTACATATAATATTAGTAATAAATATTCAGAAGCCAATAACTGTGGCCACTAGATGGCACTTTGACCCCATCATAGAAACTGAACTATGAACTGAACCTTGAATTAGCACAATTTAGTAAAATAAAATACTACAGTAGTTGGGATTGGCCCCAATTACTCAGAGGATCAAGATGATTTACTTTACCTGTTGATTTGACCATTAGGTTTGTTGTAATTCAGACTTTGATTAAAGTAGTAGTTTACAACATGTTTTGCTTTGTATCTTCTCTACAGCAGGTGAAAGACATGAGAGGGGGAAATATGTGTCTGTGTATATGTAACACAGAGGCAAGAAAACACAGAGAGAGACAGATTAAATTTAGCTGAGAATCATAATTGAGTCCTGTTGACCTCCTTTTTCCCTTGATTTGAGGTGTTTCAGACCTTTACACAAAACTCCAGTCTTTGTCTCTCTGACAGATGAGATTCTTTTTGTTGTGTGTGGCTATGTGTGCCACACCTGAATGACCCCCAGAGGTCATTTGGATGTCTTAACATCCTGTTGCGAGTGAGTTGTCTTTAGTATTATGTTGGTAAAGATTCTCTGTCATCCAGGTCATGTTTAATTGTAAGTGCTATATCATAGGCAACTGAACTTGCTTGAGTCTCTTGAAGACATCTCACCTTTTATCAAAGAGGCTTCATAAGTTGGCTTTTCCTATTAGGCTTGCTTGCCTTTTTGGTATGATTTGTACTTTGCTGGTTGGTGGTTTCCCATGTTTCTTACTTTGCTCAAAGAAGATTGCACAGTGACTAAGCCATTTCAGCCTTATCAGAATGCTTCTGCTTCAGATGGCTTGCAATTTTTACACAGGGCTTCTCACAGTAAAGGTAGTGATTCTTGTTGTCACAGTTTTGCTTATGTGCTGTGTCTGAGGACATTTCCACTTTGATACTATGTCCTTGAGGGTTACAGCAATGGACATTTTGATCATTTGCCTTTGGAGTTTGCTAAAGGTATCAGGCAGAAACCAATGATGGCACCACAAAGCAGACTCCAGACCAGATGATAGTTCAGGGGTTTTAATCAAGCACAGGTCAGTACAAGGGCAATCAGTCCAACATTCAAAGGTATACAAATTAAAAGGTAGGAAATAAAGAGGAGCAATGGTCCAAATACACACTTGGACTACTAGGAAATGCTGGAACTTTCACACTAAGGCAGAAGATCTGATACAGAAGGAAGGGAGACAGACTAAACTAGGCAAGGGAAGACAATGAGACACAGGTGCAACAGATTAGGGTGGTGCAAGCAGTCACACAGGCAGGAAACTTGGTAATTTGTAACACAAATAAAACCCATGGGGAACTAACAGGGAAAAAAAATCACTATTGCAAGAAAAGCCATAGGCTGAATGTTTACTGGTAACAGTCATCAAAGTGTAGACACATCTCAGACAACTCAAAAGTTTTCCAGGCCATTCAGGGAATCAAAATGATTTCCACAAATTGTAGGGGGTGGTGCTGGCTGTGCCGTGGCTTTGCCAACAATGAGGTCTCAAATGGTCAAAAATTTCATTCCTGTGGGAAACAGGCGGTGTTTCTCAATTGCAAGGATCCTTCCTTGGGAGGACCCTGCAGAGGCAAGGCAAGAGTCCTCCCTAGCATCCAGTGAACACACATTGGAACAGGCTAACAAGTGTCCCTACGTGTGCGTCATTAGCCCTCTTGGGACTGATGGGGCTTCAGGGTACTGTGGGAATTTTGATACTCTCTAATGTTGTTGTACAGTTTGAACAAATATAAGTGGCATTTTCAGAGTCATGTGACTTTTATGGAAAATGTATTTCTGGATTGTACTTAAAGAATAAAAATCAGGTCGGCTAAATGACATTTTTGTAAAAGGTGTTTTTAGAATTCCTTCACGATGTATAAAAACTGACCTTACCCATTGTGCTGAATGTTTAGGTCAGTTTGTGTTAGTGTTTCTGTAAAGTCTTATGAATGTATGAAGCATTAACACATTAGCACTTAGCGCTCCATCTCTACTGTAAATGATTTGTTTAAAAACTTTGATGTTTTATCTAAATCCTGTTGACTTCAACAAACCATTTTACATTTGTGTGTGGTGTCTGGGTCCAGTTATGTGAACGCTATTGGGTTAATAGCCCTACCCTGTGTTGCTCATTGTTTTCTGCCTATGACATGGAGGTGGAAATCAGTGTTGAACCCAAAATAAAAATGTGACTATCTGTGAATATCCAACATCAAACTATCTTCACCACAGTGTTTTCTTTTTTTTTCTGCAGTCACTACCCGGTGAGTGTTGTTGTTATCTTCTTCCTCCTTCTTCCTGTGTTCAGCTGGCGCACCGCGCTTACTTGTTTTCATCCAAGGAGTTGTTGCATGTGGATTGGAGACGCATTTGCATTTACACTTGTGTTAGACGTGGTCACGATGCGTCCCTGACCACCTTCAGAAGTGGTTTGGGTGATCGGATAACAATACGTCCTCAATGCGTTTCGAGTGTATTTACACCTGTACTTTCATGTGGTCACGAGCAATCGGATTGCTATCCGATCGCAAAAAGCGCATGTTCATGCAAGGTGTAAAGGGGGTCAATGTCCTCAACTCACAAGCAGATGTTGTTCAATGCAGCACAGCAGGTAATAATGGCAGGGTCAAATGCAGGATCGCCCCTTCAGGGCCTTAAAACTGCACCACCTTGCCTTAATCATTCCAGAGGTCCTTGTGATATGAGTGAGCTTTAGCATGATTGAACTGTAGAGCTCCTGGACCTGGCACTATCTTGGCTTCCTGTGCAGTGTCAAGATGGAGATAGGTTGCACAGATCCTGGGTAGCCAGTAATGGTGTCCAAAGACTCTAAAATGTGCAGTTTTATCATACAGTAACACAGATATCGCAGGTTTTAAGGGAGTGTCCCATCGACATGCTGACTGCAGGAATGTCCCATGATGTTTTGTTATCTGGTTTTTCAGTTACGTGATAATCGAGATGATACTCCAGGCGTGCTGACGTACAGCGGTAAGCGTGTTGTGTCATTTCCGGTGTTTCTGTGTTAGCGTCTCTCTGCTGCTGCAGCGATCTCTCACCAGCTACTTTTCTTATTCTCCTCACTTCGTTAAACATCCACTTCACATCTTAACCCACACTAGTTCTGTTAATCACTCACTCCACTTCTTTAAACAACTTTCTTGTTCATCTTTGCTTGCTTACACACTTTTAGCCTTGTTAGCTATGTTAGCTTAACACTTAGCGGTGGCTACTTCTCCTGCTCTCTCTTGCTCGGTGTGCCAGATGTTTAGCTATTCCTCTGCCTCCTTTAGCGACAGTGGTGTGTGTGAAATGTAGTTTATTTTCTGCGTTGGAGGCGAGGCTTAGTGAGTTAGAAGCTCGGCTCCGCACCATGGAGAGTCAAACTGTAGCTGCGGTAGTTAGCCAGCCCCCTGTAGCTGGCGCGGAGCCACTTAGCATAGCCTCTGCTAGCGGTCCTCCGGCACCCCCCGTGCAGCCGGGAGGCTGGGTGACTGTCCGAGAGAAGCGTAGTACCAAGCTGAAGCCCACGGCTCACCACCAGCCCGTTCACGTTTCCAACCGTTTTTCCCCACTCAGCAGCACCTGCTGAGGAGAAAACTCAAATGTATCCCTGGGGCTAGAGCGGGCGACATTGAATCAAACTTAAAACTGCTGGCTAAGGCTAAATGTAGATTTAGTACGATTGTTATTTACGTCAGCATTAATGACACCCGGTTCTGCCAATCGGAAATCACTAAAATTAATGTTGCCTCAGTGTGTCAATACGCTAAAACTATGTCAAACTCCGTAGTTTTCTCTGGACCCCTGCCAAATCTGACCACTGATGATATGTTTAGCCGCATGTCATCATTCAATCACTGGCTGTCCAGGTTATGTCCAGCAAATGATGTGGGCCTCATTAATAATTGGAAAACCTTTTGGGGAAAACCTGGTCTGATTAGGAGAGACGGCATCCATCCCACTTTGGATGGAGCCGCTCTCGTATCTAGAACCTGGACAAGTTTATTAGTGATTTAAAACCATGACAACACAGAGTTGCAGTCTTAAATGCTTCTCTGAGCTTCTAGTGCAGTTACCCACCCATAGTGCTATACAAACGGTGTCTGTCCCCCGACCACCTAAATTATTTAAATCTAAAGTCAAACAAAGAGGAGTTGTATGTACACAACCTGATAAAAATTAAAACTTTTTCCATGACAGAAAGACATAACAGGAGAATTAAATGTGGACTGTTAAATGTCAGATCGTTATCTTCCAAAGCAGTGTTAGTAAACAAATTAATATCAGATAATCATATTGATTTACTCAGCCTCACCGAAACCTGGCTGTGTCAAGATGAATATGTCAGTCTAAATGAAGCCACTCCTCCCAGTCATAATAATACCCACGTTCCTCGAGGCAGCGGCCGAGGAGGGGGACTTGCAGCCATTTTTAACTCTAGTCTATTAATCAGCACTAAACCTAAACTAGATTATAAATCCTTTGAAAGCCTTGTCCTTAGTCTTTTACATCCGACCTGGAAAACCTCACAGCCTCTTCTATTTGTTATAGTGTACCGTGCTCCTGGCCCGTATTCAGAATTTTTATCTGAATTCTCCGAGTTTTTATCCAGTTTGGTCCTGAAATCAGATAAAGTTATTATTGCAGACGATTTCAATATTCACGTGGACGTTGATAATGACTCCCTCGCTACTGCCTTTATCACATTATTAGACTCCATTGGCTTCAGTCAAAGTGTACATAAACCCACTCACCGTTTTAACCACACCCTCGATTTAGTTCTGGCATATGGAATTGAAATTGATAATTTAATGGTCTTTCCACAGAATCCCTCTCTATCAGATCATTACTTAATAACTTTTGATTTCTGTCTACTTGACTACGCGCCACTCAGTAACAGTTACTATACTAGGTGTTTATCTAATAGTGCTGTAGCAAAATTTAAGGAAATGATTCCATCGGCATTAAATTTAATACCATGTCCCTCTATAACTGAGGTTTCCCAAAACGACTTTAAAGTCTTCCAAATTGATTATCTCGTCGATAGCGCTGCAGGCTCACTGCGAACAACACTCAACTCTGTAGCACCTCTTAAAAAGAAGTTCACAAAGCAAAGAAAGTTCGCTCCTTGGTACAACTCCGAAACCCGAAAATTAAAACAAATATCGTGCAAATTTGAAAGGAATTGGAAGATTCTCATTTAGTCTGGGAAAACAGTCTCAAAACGTATAGGAGGGCTCTCCGCAATGCCAGAGCAAACTATTACTCATCATTAATAGAAGAATATAAGAACAACCCCAGGTTTCTTTTCAGCACTGTAGCCAGGCTGACAGAGAGTCACAGCTCTATTGAGCCTTGTATTCCTTTAGCCCTTAGCAGTAATGATTTTATGAGCTTTTTTAATGACAAAATTCTAACTATTAGAGGCAAAATTCATGACCTCCTGCCCTCTAAGAGTACTAATCTGCCTTTAAACATAGCTAGAAGACCTGATACATATTTAGATTGCTTTTCCTCGATTTTTCTTCAACAATTGACCTCAATGATTTCTTCATCCAAGTAATCAACGTGTCTCTTAGACCCCATCCCAACTAGGCTACTTAAGGAAGTCTTACCTTTAGTTAACACTTGCATACTAGACATGATCAATATATCTTTATTAACAGGCTATGTACCACAGTCTTTTAAAGTAGCTGTAATTAAACCTCTGTTAAAAAAGCCCACTCTGGATGCAGAGGTGTTAGCCAACTATGGACCAATATCAAATCTTCCCTTTCTTTCAAAGATCCTTGAGAAAGTACTCGCAGACCAGCTGTGTGACTTCCTCCATGATAATAATTTATTTGAGGAATTTCAGTCAGGATTTAGGGTGCATTATAACACCGAGACAGCACTAGTTAAAATTACAAATGATCTTCTGATTGCTTCAGACCAAGGACTCGTCTCTGTACTTATTGTACTAGATCTTGCATCATTTGACACAACTGACCATCAGATTCTGCTACAGAGACTGGAACATTCAATTGGCCTAAAAGGTTCTGCACTAAGCTGGTTTAAATCTTATTCATCAGATCGTTTTCAGTTTGTTCATGTTCATAATGAATCATCTTCACATACTAAAGTTTGTTTTGGAGTACTTCAAGGTTCAGTGCTTGGACCAATTCTAGTCACTTAGGTAACATCATTAGAAATAACTCTGTAAATTTCCATTGCTATGTGGATGATACACAGTTGTATTTATCGATAAAGCCAGAAGAAACGGATCAATTAAATAAACTTCAGAAATGCCTTAAAGATATAAAAACCTGGATGATCTCCAGTTTCCTGATGTTAAATTCAGACAAAACTGAAGGCCCCAAACACCTCAGAAACTCTTTATCTGATGATATAGTTTCTCTGGATGGCATTGCTCTGGCCTCTAGCACCACCATAAGAAAACTCGGCGTAATATTTGATCAAGATTTGTCTTTTAAAACAAACCTCTCGGACTGCGTTTTTTCATCTGCGTAATATTGCGAAAATTAGGCCTATCCTGTCACAAAAAGATGCAGAAAAAAAGGTCCACGCGTTTGTTACCTCTTGGCTGGATTACTGTAATTCTCTATTATCAGGTAGCTCTGATAAGTGCCTAAAAACTCTCCAGCTAATCCAGAACGTGGCGGCACGTGTACTGACAGGAACTAAGAAACAAGATCACCTTTCTCCTGTTTTAGCTTCTCTGCACTGGCTCCCTGCAAAATCCAGAACTGAATTGAAAATCCTTCTCCTAATTTACAAAGCTCTAAATGATCAGGCTCCATCATATCTTAGAGAGCTCATAGTGCCCTATTATCCCACCACAACACTGCGCTCTGAGAATGCAGGGTTACTCGTAGTCCCTAAAGTCTCCAAAAGTAGAACAGGAGCCAGAGCCTTCAGCTATCAGGCTCCTCTTTTGTGGAATCACCTTCCTGTTTCAGTCTGGGAGGCAGACACCGTCTCCACTTTTAAGACTAGACTTAAGACTTTCCTTTTTGATAGAGCTTATAGTTAGGGCTGGCTCAGGCTTGTCTTGGACCAGCCCCTAGTTAGGCTGAGATAGGCCTAGTCTGCCGGGGAACCTCCTATAATACACCGAGCCCCTTCTCTCCTTCTCTCTCTCTGTCCTTTGCTAACATTCAAGTCTTGTTACTGCATCTCCCTAACTCTGCTCTACTGCATGTCACTAACTCGGCTTGTTCTCCGGAACCTTTGTGCTCCACTCTCTTGCAGGTTAACTCGTATCGCAGCTGTGCCTGGATGATGTTGTGCTGCTGCTGTGGTCTTGCCTGATGCCTCCCACTGCTGCTGTTACTATTAGTCATGCTTGTACTGTTATTCACATATGATTATTGTCACATACATATATAATCATTATTATTAACATAATATCTGTCTCTCTTTATGTCTCATTGTATCATATGGATTACTGTTAATTTATTATGTTGATCTGTTCTGTACAACATCTATTGCACATCTGTCCGTCCTGGAAGAGGGATTCCTCCTCAGTTGCTCTTCCTGAGGTTTCTACTATTTTTTTCCCCCGTTAAAGGGTTTTTTTGGGGAGTTTTTCTTTATCCACTGTGAGGGTCCTAAGGACAGAGGGATGTTGTATGCTGTAAAGCCCTTTGAGGCATATTGTGATTTGTGATATTGGGCTTTTTAAATAAAATTGATTGATTGATTGATGTCCATCAGAGCTGTTGCCTGAAGTTCTCACTAACATGCATTTTAACAAATTTGCCACCAAAGTTTCAGAGAAATATATCTACTGAGTGCAAAAAATGCTAAAAAGTTGGATCTTTAACTTAAACAAAGCCAAAACATATGTGTTGCATATAAGAAAAGTTTTGTTTGGTGAAGATTGCTTGTGACTATGAATTTAGAAAGATCTCTGTTAATCTGCTTGTTTCACTTCGTAAGGTTAGTATGAGTTCCTTGCGTTGTCCCTTTCACTATGTTTACACGTAGCCGGCTATTTTCATAAACGGACATTTCACCCTCTCCGTTTTCAAAAATATGCACACGTGTCCGTTTTCAGAAAACTTTTTGTTTACACCAACCCGTGTATGTATGCCGTCTTACGCAGTCTACCCTCGTCGGACAGGTAATACAGGGTGCAGGCAACTTTTTTTATGACACTGACAGGAGACCGCATGACGGTCATCTCACCCTCGATGTAGGGACGCAGCAATTCACCGCTGTCAAGCCAGCCGGCAGTTACGTTTCCGTGGTCAGGCCAGCCAGCACTCAATTTGGATTGCGCACGTATTCTAATGCTTACGGTAAATGCATTGACACGGCTGAAGCTGACAGGGGGAGGAGCCTCTCGTGAAATGAATGTAATAAGAAAATAAAACAACTTTCCTGATATCAGTAGTCAAAGGCACCTGTACTATTGGACAGAGTACTTCTTGGACAACATGTACAAATAATATGAAGTACTTTTACTGTGCCCTTTTGCAGTACCTTGGACTACTTATTGAAAATATGATTTTTATTAAAGATAAAATGGGGTGAATGAAGCATATTTATAGTTGATATGAGAGACTTTGACATAGGATTACTACAAAAGTACACAGTAAAAGTACTTCATATTATTTGTACAAGTTGTCCAAGAAGTACTCTGTCTAATAGTACAGGTGCCTTTGACTACTTATTGAAAATATGATTTTTATCAAAGATCAAATTCGTACGAATGAAGTATCTTTCTAGTTGATATGAGAGACTTTGACATAGGATTATTCCAAATGTACACAGTAAAAGTACTTGATAGTAATAGGACATGTTGTCCAAGAAGTACTCTGTCCAATAGTACAGGTGTCTTTGATTACTTATTGAAAATATGACTTTTATTAAAGATCAAAGTCAGACGAATTAAGCATGTTTCTAGTCGATATGACACTTTGACACAAGATTACTGCAAAAGTACACAGTAAAAGTACTTCATATTATTTGTAAGAAAGTTGTTTTATTTCCTTATTATATTCATTCTACGAGAGGCTCTGCCTGTCACCTTACAGCGCTGAATTAATGCATTTACCGTAAGCATTAGAATACGTGCGCACTCCAAATTGAGTGCCAGCTGGCTTGACCACGGAAACGTAACTGCCGGCTGGCTTGACTCCAGTAGCAATTCCGAGAGTGACAGCAGTGATGACCGTGACATCCTAAAGTTTTCACGCCACTCCTCCGTGACAACCACTTCATTTTCACCAGACAGCAGTTCTCCCAGGACTGACCCAAAACTGGCGACGCTGGCAGTGACGCGGACTGGCTCTTCGTGTTGGAGAGAGGAGAAGTTGCTGCAAAATTGCTGACCTCCGAGCACTCATCCGTCTCTGCTCCTTGATATAATAGAGCAGCTGTATTTGCAAATACAAACATACGAAGAGGGCTTGCACCAACATAAATGCGGCTGCTAATCTGAAGGCATCCATGATCACCATAGCAACATGTGAACATAGGTCGCACTTTTGAGGTGAGTGCAAGTTCTGTCGCATACTGTGACATCTACTACCGGAGTTTTCTCCGTTTTGCTCAGTTTACATGCAAACGTGCAATCTGAGTTTTCCAAGATCTCCACTCTGGCTGGAGTTTTTAGAATGAATCGTTTTCAGAGGCGAATTCTCCGTTTGCGTGTAAACGAAGGGTGCAAACGAAGGTTTATGTCTCTGTTTCTAAAAATACCTGTGTCCGTGTAAACAGGGCATTTCCCTTCTCCTGTAGCTCTGCCCACGTGTGCTGCATTGCCTAATGAGGTGCATTACTCAGCAAGGTGCACCTGGCCCAGGGAGGAGGTGCTTAAGAGCTCCTGTGCCAGCAGTAGAGCAAAGAGGCCGCTGGCATGGGAACTGTTGAGCTTACTGCTGCTCAGCCTGGTTTTTATTGTCTTGATTGCATGTCCTATGTTAATAAATCCCATGGATGTGATTGTGGTAATGGTATCTTCTGTGGTCAATTTGGGCCAGTGGTGGAATGTTGTTTGCTCTATAGGGCTGCCCAAAGGTGGGGCGTAACTCTCTTAACAATACTATCAAATAAGACTCACATCCAGCTTCTTTTTTTTAAGATGCAAATGTTGCCTTAAAGCAACACCACATGTTCATGAATTCCCACCATGTTTTTGAATCTCAAATGGCATGGATTTAAAACTTACATGTTTTTGAATATATTCAAAAAGTATTAAAATTTAAATCAAGTTTTTTTTTATATTGTTAGCAAATTCCTCAAAGTTAGTCGTAAGTCTAGTTTATGAAAAAAAATTAAAAAATAAATAAATATTTTAGCAACTGGCACCATAATGCATACCAGAGAGGATAGGACCATTTTAGCTTTTCACTGGTTTCCAACACAAAAAAAGGTAGCGGTTTAAAACCAGAACACTAAAAACATAATTGTAGTGTTACAGATCATCTGCGCCACACACACACAAAAAAAGGAAACAAAAAAAAAAGTATGGCAGACCAAAACTGTATAAAATCAAAGTCCTTCCACTGCTGACAAGTCAATCAAGAACACATGACCGTCAAATGATTTTATTCAGGACAGGCCAAAATCAAATATGTGACTACTCACAGCTTATCTGTAAAACATGACATCCTCAAGGGAAAAAAAAAAGAATACCACTTACAAAGAGAGAAGTGGCAGAGAAAATAATGGCAGACAACTTGTAAAAATACTGAGCAAACAAAATCCGAATCCCTTGGAATAGGAATCACGACTGGAATATGATAGCAGGTTGTAGCCCATCACCCTCTCAGCACAGTGGATGATAATGTTGCAGCACACCCTTGTCCTTGGCTGTTGCAACCATGTACCAGATGGTGAGGTGGTGAGGATGGACTTGATGATGGCAGTGAAGAAGTGCACTATCATCGTCTTTGGCAGGTTGAACTTCTTCAGCAGCTGCAGCAAGTACATCCTCTGCTGTGCTTTTTTGATGAAGGAGCTGATGTTCAGCTGGTGTTGTCCTGGCTAGTGATGGTAGGCCTACTCAGGAAAGTGTCAGATGAGACAAGGACAACCAAATCGAATTTAGGTGGGTGGTGAACAGGCTGGACATAAAAGAAATGCCATTTATGTTTGGCCTTGCCACACACACACACACACACACACACACACACACACACACACACACACACACACACAGTGCATTCAATCTGAGAGAAATGATAAATTAGATCTTTGTTTTTCCTTTTAATTAACTCTCCATGTAAACAACTTTAAAGGCTTCCTACCCATTGGTCCACATTAGCCTCTGAGGTGTCCCTGTCTCCAGACTCTGTTTCCCCACAGATTCTGCACAATTCTGTGAGGTTGTCTATTAAAAGATATTTCAATTTCACAGTGGGTTTAGGTATATGAAAATGTTTTCTGAGAATGATATACTGTTGATTGTAGCTTACCAGGATCATCCATCAGCCTCTTGGCCATTTCCATCTGTATGAAGTTAATGCTGTCCTCATGTACAGCAAGTTGTATGCTGCTGCCCACAGGCAGCAGCTCTGCAACCTTAAAATACAGGGCAGTTTTTGCAAAAATTATTAAATATTGACTAGGGTACACAATCTTACTTTGCAGACCAGCACTCCACAGGATGTGGTGTGCTGCTAACAGGGATGTGGGATTGTTTCATAAGACCATCTTGAAAAGTTTAGGCCCATGTTTTTTTTCTCCACAATAAAAGCCCTAAAGGAAAGACAAGAATTCAGAATATTTAGCTAGGTTTGTTACTAGCACATCAGTAACCATTTAACCTATTTAAAGAAAAGAAACACATGAGAATAAATCCTGAAGTTACCTTGTTGCATCCCTACAGTGTTTTAGCTGTTTGGATGTGGCTCAGAAAGGATCTACAAATAGAGCCCATATGTCATTTTGGGTACATGGCCTGTTACAGATAGCATACTTTAATGTAAAAGATTCTCAGAGTTATAAATATAATTGAATGAATAGCATTGATTAAAGTGCACTTGCTGCAAGAGTCCAATGTCTGTCCTTGCAGATGGCCCCGATTAATGTGTACCATTCTATCACATAGAGCTGCAAGTAATCATTTTAGTTTTTAAAGATGGTAGCTTATAATAGTAACCAGCAACTTTGAAAGTAACTATTATCCATACCTTTCCCATTCCCCTTGATGCACCATTCCAAAATTCATGTCATTTCAAATAAATCAATGTACCCCCCCCATCAAATTAACTTGCATATCAAAAGATGAAAAATCTGAAGCATTTTACCAATCCAAACTTACCTTGCTTTTCAATTCCCAAACAGTTGCTAAGCTCTGCAAATCAGCAGTGAACAATTTATAGGGCCCCATTTGAATCAGAGGACCTCCCCTTTTAGGCGTATAGCATTATTAAACTTGAGATTATATTACAAAATATGACCTACTATTACTATGGATGGTTTGACTTGCTCCTGGTAATGTGGCCGGTAAGGGTACAAGGGAGCTGATGGCTTGAGGGCGGGTGGAGGGGCTGGACGGTGGCTGAGGCGGGGGGGGCGAGCCAGAGGAGAGTTGCCAACTTCTTGTAGCTTTGCTGGGATGCTCTCCTCCATCATGAGGTACTCCACTCTCTCTTTTATCATTTAAGCACAAAAATGCCAAGTGTTGTTATAGCCACCTACCTCATACTCCTTAGGCACCTCAGATGGCTATCTGGCCTCCCTGCCAAAAATCAGATAATATGGACTGTGCTGAGTTGTGAGCTGCCTTTTGGTTTGTATGCCAAACATTGATGCCTGGAGGAATTTCCCATTTTTTGGGGGTTCTTTTGTGCAAGTCTGTTGAGAGACTTGAAAATATTCACATTACTCAACATAAACAGCAGACATTTGTATGTCACTATTTTAGTCTATACCATTCATGTCAAGTCAGTGTATGATACCTGCAAACTCATGTGACTTACCTCTGGATGGTGCCATTAAGTTTCTCAATTAAGCCATGTGTTTGTGGGTGATAAGGTGAACAAAAACACCTCTGAATACCCAGGGCATTACAGAGTCTAGCATTCACCTTAGATTTATTTTGCAGAAAACGAAATTGGCAATCACGGTATGGCTTGCTAAGAAATAAAATACTTCTCATGAGTGTTCTGCCTGATTTTTTAACTCTGTCCCCTGGTCTGTAAGCAGTCTCTGAGGTGCACTAAATTACAAAAATCAAATACAAAATCAAGAGTACAATTCGTGACCTCTTCTGCAGACTTACTCTTCAGAGGGTAGGCCTCTGCCCACTTTGTGAAATAATCAACCATTACAGAAATGTGTTGATTATCACCCTCTGTTATGGTGAGTTTGATAAGGTCCATGTCAAACAGCTCAAATGCCTGTATTATCTGAATGAGCTGTAAACAACTAGACTTATCTTTAGGAAATAGCTAGTATGTTAGCACATTTGGCTTAGCGTGAAACATTTAATTGCACAAATAAGCTCACCTCTATTGGGTTATACAGACTCTTTTCCTTAAGACTTGCCCACTTTGCCTGGCAATCTGGACACTGAGCAATATGAAGTCAAGTTATATTCACATTAGTGTAGCTAAAAAAACTGAGGTAAATCTGGGTGACCATTTTAATGTACCCATGTGCAAATGTCAGCTTCCATACCAGGCAAGTAATGGCAGTTGATCATGGCATGGTGTGCTTTCTCTACACTGCAGTGAGCACAAAGGCTGCCACAGTTAAACTCTTGGAATATTTCATTTGCCTCAGCAGCGGTTAATACTACCTTTGCAAGGTGTTCTTACTTCTTTTCTCCTGCAAATGTAGTGTAGAACTTCATCTGGCCAAACGAAAACTCAATTTAATATTTATATGACAGAATAAATGTAGGCTACTTATTTTGGTTAATGGTATATAATATTACTTACCCTTGAGCACAAAGGTGGTAGCTCTTCTTTTAATGGTGTAGCGTTGGTGCTTTGATAGTTCCTCTGGAAAAATTCACTTAATATTCAGAAATTCTTTTCTGTTTTTGTGTGTGACAAAATGTCTCCCTTCTTCCAACACTGTTTTAAGCTTTGCACAACCTTATACAAGTTTCCCTAAAATGGTGTAATCAGGCTAGTTAGACAAAAGCTTGGCAACTTTTTTTATGACACTGACAGGAGACTGCATGACGGTCACCTCACCCTCGATGTAGGGACTCAGCAATTCCGAGAGTGACAGCAGTGATGACCGCGACATCCTAAAATTTTCATGCCACTCCTCCGGGACAACCACTTCATTTTCGAAGTTCTCCCACCAGACAGCAGTTCTCCCAGGACGGACCCAAAACCGGCGACGCGGACTGGCTCTTTGTGTTGGAGGGAGGAGAAGTCGTTGCTGCAAAATTGCTGACCTCCGAGCACTCATCCGTCTCTGCTCCTCGATATAATAGAGCAGCTGTATTTGCAAATACAAATATACGTAGAGGGCTTGCAACAACATAAATGCTGCTGCCACTCTGAAGGCATCCATGATCACCATAGCAACATGTAAACATAGGTCGAACTTTTGACGCAGGTGCAAGTTCTGTCGCATACTGTGACGTCTGCTGCCTGAGTTTACTCTGTCTTGTTCAGTTTACATGCAAACGTGCAACTGGAGTTTTCCAAGCTCTCCACTCTGGCCAGAGTTTTCAGAATGAATTGTTTTCAGCTGCGAATTCTCCGTTTGTGTGTAAACAGAGGGCACAAACTAAGGGATTTGTCTCCGTTTCTAAAAATAACCGTGTACATGTAAACAGGGCAAAAATTTCTCCCTTCTTTCAACACTGTTTAAGCTTTGCACAACCTTATATAAGTTTCCCTAAAATGGTGTAATCAGGCTAGTTAGACAAAAGCTTGGCTTACTCGGCTCAGCCATTTAGCACCTAATTTGTCCTTATTTGATCACACCAACCTCCTACTCAGAGATAGAGAAAGATATTTTCTTTTAAAAAACACGTAGCGCCTTAACCTCAATATAAGAAAGCAAACCACATTTCCTCTAGGTTCAGAAAGTTGGACTCTGACTGGAAGTTGAACAGTGATCCTTTTATTACCTCCCAAACAATTATTATTTTGCAGTGCATGGAATTAGGGAAAAAAACAGAGCTCTTTCAAATAAAATAAAATAAAATAAAGTGATAAAGTTCAATGAAAGTGTCCTTTCTTCTATATCAGAAAATGGGGTTCAATCCCGTGTTTTGTCATATGTCTGTTCGTTCTACTACCCGGGTAGGTTTTGTGGTGAACGTTCTTATCTGTGTCAAAGGGGAGTGAGTAGATGATTGTGGTCTTCGGAGTGGATCCCGATCTCTGTCCGCTGTCGATCACCTGGCTCGCCACTGAACCGCCGAAGGTTCAGAATCCTACCGATCAATCCCTGATCCAGCAAAAAAAACAATCTACACGCATGGTGCAGAAAATACATTTCAATTACTACAATTACAATTATTACTACTGGCAGACAAACTGACAAAGGACAAAGGGAAACACAGGTATATACACACAGAAAACTAATCACAAGGACAAGATGCAGCTAGAGTAGAAAGCCATGGGCAAAGGAAGGGAAATGGAGATTGTCTAACAACAAGGGTGGAGCAGACACGACTAATACAGAACAGAGGGGTGTACTACAAAGGAAGCTCAACATAGCCATGCTTTGTGTTCATGTTCTGGCTTAACAAAACCTAAAGCCCCTAAACAGAGTTAAACGGTATCACGAAGGTGGTTATCAACTTGGTTTGTCAAGTCCGGCTCTCAGCTTTGTGCTCGTGCGCGTTCACA
Source organism: Cephalopholis sonnerati (assembly GCA_019142605.1). Classification (NCBI taxonomy): domain Eukaryota; kingdom Metazoa; phylum Chordata; class Actinopteri; order Perciformes; family Serranidae; genus Cephalopholis; species Cephalopholis sonnerati. Next base: position 7,130,393 of record JAGQAX010000009.1, on the reverse strand, counting down.
TAAAAAGAGGTGTTTGGCGTCATATGATTCTACTTCTGCACACGGTCGCTGATTTCAGCCAAGAGGAGCAGGTTGTTTTAATGGAGAGAGTATGAGCGATATAAAAAAGCGTGATCACAGCCAAAAGCAACACTGTTGCTGCAAATATGATAATTAATAATAAGTAAAGAGAGGAGGCTGATTTTAATTTCTGACAGCTGAACATTGCGGTACTTTGAAATACGAAGCTTTATCCATTTAAACAAAATAAACTAGAGCAACAACTGTCATTTTTAAACTGTGTTTTATATTGTTTTCATATATTTTACTGATCAATTATAGAATGAGTGTGTTTTATTGAAAGTGAGACTGGGTGTGCGTATGAATATACAGTGAACTTTTTAGGTGCTGTACAAGTAAATCTCATAGCCTATTGTCTCTGTACAATGACAACAAAGACCTTTTTAACTGTGAAAATAGCACAGACCTATTCAAGATTTGTGTTTGGGCAACACTGTCATATAACATGCAAAACACTGAAATTCATTTATTTATGGCCACATCAAAGTGAAATGATTAACTTCACTGATTACCTATCTGATTATCTGTAATGCTTGTTTCAGTGTCCTCCTGACGCTCGGCTCAACAGTGAGTGACGTATTCCCTCAGCTGAACATCTGTAGGCGGAGACGCTCAGAGAGAAAGTAAACACCAGCGGATCAATACGATCTCTCCCTCTGTACAAATGCTCGGTTCTGATCCAGCTCCACTGGACTTTCAAAGTAAAGGTTACGCCAGCTCCAAACACGCTAAATTGTGAAACAGCGGCGCTTTTATAGCTGATTTTAAGATTAAACTCTGAACATAACCTGGTCGGGACCAGGTTATGAGCTAAGCATAAGTTACCATGGTGATCTAGCCAGGTTAAAAGAGAGCCACCTTCGTGACACTGAAAACTCTGGCTTTAGACTCAACATACCTCGTTAACCCACACCCGTTTCGTAGTACACCCCTCAGGTGTGAAGGGAAGACTCTGGGAACAGGCAAGGACTAATGAGACAGGTGTGACAGAAAACAGGTGGGAAAACACACAAAGACAGGAAGTAAAACCAGACGTGACACACGAGGAGAGAATCTACAAAATAAAACAGCAGATAGATAAAACAGCAGATAAAACATAAATAAATAACATGAAAAATGGACCACAAACAGAAAACTTCAAAACAAAGTCTTTAGGATAACAGAATAAACCCAGGATCATGACAGTTACCCCTCACCCCAGGGGACGGGTTTCAGGCATCCCAAAACAGAAACACAGTCAAAAGAGTTAGAGTCAAACTGGGTGAGTGGAGAGTGTCCGGAGGAGGGAAATCAGGGACAAATGTTGGCCAGGAAACTGAATAGGGGCAGAGCAGGAAGCTTCCGGTGGATGGCTTGGGGGCAGGGCAAAAGGGCGGAGCAAATCTGGAGGTTGGCCAGGAGGCCGATGTGAAGGGTGGAGCAGATCTGGAGGCCGGCCAGGAGGCTGATCAGATGGTCTGTCATGTAGATGGGACCTCACTTGAACATAGCTCAGGACTTGAGGTTGCTGTGGCCCAGCAGGAACGGGGACTTGAGACTGCTGCGGCCCAGCACTGAGAGGAGCAGGAGGTGGTTGCAGCCAGCACAGAGGGGAGCATGGGAGTGCTGCAGCCCAGCGGAGTAGCAGGAGGCAGTTGCAGCTCCGAAACTTGGGACTGCTGCAGCACAACACAAACAGGGACTTGGGAGTGCTGCAGCTCAGAACAGGCTGTTGTCAGCTGGGCCGCCAAATGGATTCTGGGTGCAGGTGACGGCCAGACCACTGACTGGGCTCTGAGAATCTACAAAATAAAACAGGAAGCAGATTAAACATGAAAGAAGGACCACAAACAGAAAACTCCAAAACAAAGTCTCTAGGATAACAGAATAAACCCAGCATCATGACATAAATTGATAGTTTTTCTTAGAAATAAATATGTTAAACAGCTGCTACTTTAATTCGATTAAACTAGGGTAGGTATTGTTACATTGAGACACTTGTTATATTGTAATATAGCTTTTCAAGAAATACACAAAATAACCCCAAACCAACCTTTATGCATTGGTGGAAAGGCACCTGATTTGAAAAAGGGTCACAGGGACATGACGTCATGTATGTGGGTGTGGCCTCGCACACAGTGACACTTGCAGCGACATTCCAACAGCAGTCAGACTATTTAATAAGACAACATAACATAATGTAACACTGTTGCTGTCTCTGCCTCCATCACCTGTCATTTACAACATAACATTTAATTTGCACTATTTCTGTCTCAGGTATACATTCTGTTTATATATGATCATTCATATTGACACACACACACAAACACACACAGATAAATCCATATATTATTAAAAATATTTTTACGGTGTCACATGCCTGTGCAATTTCCTACCATACAATATTGTGACACTGTGCAATAACCATGTGCAGTGTTTTTATATGTTCACAGTAAATGGGCGGCAGTAGCTCAGTCCATAGGGACTTGGCTTGGGAACGGGAGGGTCGCCGGTTTAAGTCCCCGCCCAGACCAAAGTATTGAGCGTGGACTGGTAGCTGGAGAGGTGCCAGTTCTCCTCCTGGGCACTGCCGAGGAGCAAGGCACCGAACGCCCCAACTGCTCGGGGCGCCTGTTCATGGGCAGCCCCCTCACTCTGACATCTCTCCATTTGATGCATGTAAAGGTCCCATTTGTGCATGTGTGTGTGTTCAGACCTGTGTGTATATGTGAAATTGAGAGAACAGAGTGAAAACATTGAATTTCCCCTTGCGGAATTAATTAAGTACATACTTATAGTTATATTTATATATTTATATTTATATAAGTTTGCTGTAAATATAAACATTTGCAGTATTTAAGGACATCATTATTTGATGACATTACAATGTTGAAACTTACTTATCTCCTTTCATTTTTTTATATTTGTATAAATATGAGGTCTCCTGTTTGGAAAATGAAGAATATCTGTGGTAAGGTATGTTACCTAAAGGCAACACTTTACCATAGAGGGTTAAGTGCATGGACGTGGTCACAAGTTGATCTGACTACCTGTGTATGAGACAGAACTGGCTGTGTGCCTAGGAAAAGTGAAAGATATAAGTGATACATTTTGTTGTGTGGTGATCTTGGTGAAGTGGACTGCTAATAGATCTGTTGTTTCTTTTCCACCATGCAGTGAGTTTGAATTCCTGACATCACTACTTTTGATGGTTTGTGTGAACTGATGATTTTAGAGCAGTTAAGAACTATCTTCCTGATCATATTGCAACATCCTTCACAGAATGAAAAATTACTCTAAGCACACTGAATTGCTATTCTTTAAGCCTCTCTCTTTAAAGTAAGAGTACCATCTAGTGGGCTCAGAAAATAAAGAAAATGCTTCATGAGGCCAACAAGTTGAAAATACATTGGAATTAATTACTCCAGCCTGCTGACAGTGCAGCTTCCAGAACTTGTCTTTCTTCTATGTCTTCTGTGGTCAGTGAACAGCATATTCAGGATGTCACACAGTCAAATTTCTACAAACCTGTTCCCTCTCTAAAGCGGGGCACCTTGCTGTCAGCGTTCCGACAATAGATGTAAAAGTTGTAGGTGTCTCCCACAGGGGAAGAGCACACAATGTTTGGGTTTTGGGAGGGCTGCTTTTCTTGCTCTATTGGGAACAGATATTCAAAACATAGAGCAAAACAGGCAGTTAACAAATATGAGATACGAAAATAAATAAGTCTTGTGAAGAAGCAGCATTATCACAAACTATTGAAGCAGTATAAGAGTAACACTCAAGGAACACAAACACTGCTTAACAGCGTGATTAAAAAGGCACTAGAAGGCAAACAATCCAATTTACATTGTAAAAGATAACAATATAATTACATTTAAAGCAAAAGAAATTGCCAATAAATTCAATTATTTTGTAAATGTTGGATAAAATTTCGCAAATGAGATTGTGGAGCCTAGAAATAAGGATGGTGTAGATTAAGTCTTAAGGAAATACTTGAGAAATTAAAAGACATAAAAAAAAGTCCACTGATATATATATATATGTACACACACACATATATATATATATATACACATATATATAATTTTTATTAAATGTGTTTTGAAAGCACCAACAAATACATTTAAGAAATTTAAAAATCAAAAAATAATGTTGAAATAGATAGAGTGTATGAAAATATTTTTGTGGGCATGAAAACTGATGATAAATTATGTTGCAAATGGTAAGGTGACCAGATATCTCAAATGCAATCTGGGGACATTTTCGGTTAAAAAACATATACGTTATAATGATGAAATAAAGAAATGGGGACAATTTTAATTTCATTTATTTTCTCCAAATATATCAAAAAGACAGGTTGATTGTATTACAAATAACTAGTGGAACCTCACTTGTTTTTTTTATATTGAAATGAAAACTCCATTTTCTTTCTTAATCATCAAAGAGCTCCTGGTTAACAAATAACTTACAATTCAGTTCAGTTCAGTTTAGTTTATTTTACAAATCAATTAAAATATAAATACAATTTACATTCAATCAGAATACAATACTATACTATAAACAAAATGAAATCAAAACCTGGATTAACAGACACTGAGAACTGTCTGATGTTCCCTGGTGGTCACAGTGGTGCTGAATTGTGTCCTGGATGTGGTCCTGGTAGCCTGGAATTGATAGAATAAGAGTAGAAGAGAACATGAGTGCAAAACTGAGAATAGTTATTTGAAATGTAGCCATGCAACAGTATCAGAAATACTAAACAACAACTATAGCTACTGCATTAATATTTAAATAAAATATAGACTACATTTATAACCTGCACTGATAAAATTCATTCCTTACATGAACACATTGTATTAAGTCTCAGATCATCCATCCCTCTCTCTCTCTCACTCTCTCATCTAATAAGAAGCTAGTAATCATAATGAGCTCGCTGAGGGGGAACAATCACTGAATCAGGGCTGAAATGCTTCCTATTGAATGTAACGATCGACCATTAACGTGTTAATATGCATACATTGACGTTATAAAGGGGTTTTCAATTCTAACGTAGCGTTACACACAACAACACAGACGTTAGCAAGCTAGCTAACGTTAGCTAGCAATATTAGGCTGGCTAATCTACTTAGCCAGTGAGTGATCACTAGCTAAAGTAAATGATCAGTGCTCTTTACAAACACCACGAAGCATTGTCAGTTAGCTCAAAATCAGCTGATTATTCTGTATTTGGAAAGACAATGTGTCGTGAACATTCTGGTGCTTACTTACATCAAGATTCACAGCTAACGTTACACTTACCACTCATTTATTCAGCAGGTAATGGCAGCATGGAATTACGTTATCAAAAGGCCGGCGTTCTTGAATGAATGGTGGGCGGCTGATGCGCATGGAGGACCCCATGGCTAGGACCCTTAGCGGCGGCTGTAACTATACCTGATGGAAATTAGGTTCGGTGACAATGATACAAGCCAAGATAATAGGCATAGCAAGGGCACCACACTGCTCGCTCGGGCCTCCTCTGCTCAACGAGACGTACCCATTGATATGTAAGGAGTACCATTCATGAAATGCTTGAAACGGGGACATTTCCGGGGACAGTTTGTGCCGGGGACAGGTCATCCTTACCGGGGACTGTCCCTGGAAATCGGGGACGTCTGGTCACCGTAGCACATGATCACTTTTCATGATTTTCATGATAGAGTCTTAACTTGCATTTGTAGATGCAGCGATCAACTGTGGTTACCAATGATGGTTTTGTGTTCCTGAGCCCATGTGGTAATAGCCTTTATACAGTCAAAACCTATTAATGATAATATCACTTCTTATTAGTTAACCTGTTTACCTGTAGCACGTTCCATCCCTTGTTAGTATGCTAGCTACAGGGAGCTAGCTAACCACTGTAGGGGTTGTTTGAAAGCTAATGTTAGCTACTGGAATCTTTTCTATTAGCCCACAATCTACTGAGCTAACTAAATGTTTCAACTAAAGGTTACTAACTAAAAAATTACATCATGTAAGCATGTGTATGAGTGAAGCTGAAAATCTTCACCTTAAATGTACAGTTAGCTTGTAGGCTAATATCAGACATTCCAGTTGTTAATGTTAGCTTACGAGCAAGCATGTTTGGGATGGGGACAGTGGTGGGCTAGCTAGCTATAGCATATAGCATACTCCTTGGCAATTTTGAAGGCTGCAACAATGTCTATCCACTTTGATACTTTTTACTATTTTGAAGCTAACAATCTTGCAAATAGTGATCCTGCAAGATCCCCAGTCTTTGTAAAAGGTGATTGTATGACTAAAACGTCTCTGACTCATGCAGAGTTGGCGAACAGAACAGATCAGGGGGCATATAATAACCAGCGGGGGGCACAATCTGCCATTCAAGAGCTCAATATATGATGTAAATGCTTAATATGAGTTTGCCATCAACTAACACAGCAAACCAGTTCCAATTACACAACATTCTGCAAAATCTCTTTTAAGTACACACACACAAGTGTACTGTGCACCCTAACTGGAAAAAAAAAAAAATGACAGCCAAGGCTGGCGCCATGAAGTGAATTAAATGCACGTCTCACCTTTAGAAGAGTTGCAAGTGGTGCCGAACCTCCTACAAACAGTGTCCTTCCACTCAGTTGTACACTTTCTGGCCCTTTCAAACACCAGCTGAACCAACTGGGCCTTTCTTTTGTGAAGCCTTACGCGTCTGTGGTCCAAAAATATGTTTCTCAGGGTGGAGAATGAGTTCCCACACATGGCTGTGGAGGCTCCAAATGTTAAAGCACGTTTGAAAGCAGTCAGTACACTGGGCATTGCGGTGAGATGCGTGTGGTACTTGGAGATAATGTGCTGTACAGTCCTGTCCCCCTCGATTTGCTGCGATTGTTTTCGCGAGCTGAAAAACTGTTTAGCAACCTTGTACTCCGTCTCAACAATAGGCGATTGTGACAAATCCATAATGTGCTTCACAGCGACAAATGAACGCTTCTTACCGCTGAAAATGCTGGCAGCGTACTGCTGTAAAACAATTTGTTTGGACTGGTCGGTCCCAAGGTTATCTATGGATGCTCTTCCACAGGTAGCACTTAGGCTAGCAGGTGCATCGTGGCTGCTAACACAAGGAGGCTCTGATTCTTGCTCTGCAGAGGTGCATTTGCTCCCTCTTCCGTAGATGGAGCTGGAGGAGGCCTAGAAGACGCAGCACCGTGTAGCCACTTTCTTATCCATTGTCCATGTTATTTCAGTTTGATAATAGCTTGCTCTCACTGTGAAAAATGCTCAGTGCCGTAGTGCTCACTGACCGCGCTTTCTCTTGACGAAATGACAACCAATCAAACCAGTAGGTCACAGGTCAAGCACCGGACCAATGAGCATGCGTCCTCACATGTGAAAATATTACTAACAAATGTGTGTTGTTTTTTTATTTAATTTTTAATTTTTTATGTCATTTACCAAGGATGATTTCATGTTCAATAAGATAAATTTAAAAAATCAATAAAATACAAAGTTTGGCACAAAGGCTGCTTGTGGGTGAGTGGAGGCGGGCACAATGACTCATTTGGGGGGGCATGGCCCGCGAATGATCCCCCATGACGCCGACCCCGGACTCATGACACATTGTTTTTAGATGTGAGAGAGTGTCAGACTTGGGTCTTTTAAAAGTATTTTCAAAGTATTCTAGTATATGGTAGGCATTAATAACCTAAAAGCGGCATAGATTCTTTTAAATACATGAAAATGTATCACAGCTGACTTAGCACCAACAATGAAACGCTATGATGAACCATGCATTATTATAGATACATCAATAGATTCTTCAATGAAGGGAGTTTTTCTGTCCCCAGGATAGATTTTCAGGAAAAAAAAAAAAAAGAAAAAAAACATTATTGTAATTGTTAGGGTTAGGTTGTAGTAGCTATGAAAAAAATAATTGTGTCTCAATGATGACATTTTAATACTTTTTCAGTGTGTTGAAAATTCAAATGGCAGAGTTTCACTGTTTTGGGCTTGTCCCCAGACTTTTTGCCCACTCCGAGGCGGCTATCAAGGCCCGCCCAGAGGCTGAACAGACTTTCAAACATCAATATATCTCCTCACTCTCGTGCCCAGTTGATCTGATGGGACGCGATGTGTTGGTGAAATGTGGAGCTTCAGTCTGATGCAGTCCAGATGGACTAATTGTGACTTTTCCCAATGGGTACACGGTGAACTGTTCGCTGTCCATGGTACAGTCCTCCTCTCGGATGTTGCTGTCAGCAGACACCTCCCCCACGGCTGAAGGACATTGGGCTGATATCTATTGGGGTCTCCTCGAACCAGACACCAAAGACAAACCAGGCATCAACACCCTCGATCAGTTGTGGCGTCCTTGGGTCCAAACACTTCACCCCTACACACCTCCCCCTGATCCCCTCCACGTAACGCTCTATTATGATAGGGACGGGGATGAAATTTACCAACAAGCTTTTTATGATGAACTAGAAGGGAGAATGTGGGATGTTAATTCGACTTGTATCGTAGTAGGGTATGAGGGTGTGGCTGCAGCTGTTGACCTTGCACCTGACCAGATGCGGTGGTATGAGGCGGCGGAGGAACCCTCCCCGCACATAACACTGGCTGTTCATGCTAAACATCAAGCTAAAAATTTGGGTCCCATATATAAAAAATTGGTTTCACTCACCCATTGGACTCGCACATAGATTCCAAATGTTGATTTCTCTCCCTCAGAACACCAAGGCAGAAAACTCATTCATTACCTTTAAGCAGGCGCTACCCAGCGCCACTGAATTGGCCATCCCGGACCACAAGCTACCATTCTTCTTAGATGTTTCTGAAAAGGCACACACCGTTGCTGGCGTGCTTTTTCAGAAAAAAGGGGGAGGACGATAGGACGATAATGTATGCAAGCGTCACATTAGACCCAACAGAGGACAGACACCCACCATGCACCAGACACGCGCAAGGGATAGAAAATTTTGCAGAAAGTGACACACATAGTAATGGGACACGCACTAACGGTACTGACAACACACAACACGTTACTGACAACACACAGCATCAAAAAAAAAAAAAGGAAATCCTAATCCACCACACATCACGTTCACACGTGAGGGAATAAACATGGCGCGAGGAAAGGGTCCTGAAAGACACCAGGATGAGAGAAGACTTGCAGGCAAAACCACTGGCTATCAAACATGAAAAAGAGATGAAAAAATTGGTTGAAGCACTAATGAAACCTGCTGAAGTGGCAGTAATCAAATGTAAAGGACACGACCACACACTGCTACCAGAAGCCATACCTGCAAAATCAGAGGATGCAAAAACGGTGGTCAAATTTCTGATTAATCAGTACATTCCAATGCATGGGTTCCCTAAGAGAATTAGGTCAGATAACGGAACCCATTTCAAAAACAAAGATTTACAGGTAACCAGGGGACAGGTACAGGAAGAAGGACTGTAAGACATTTTATCATTACTTTTAGCTCGTGGAAGTGCAGGCCTAGGATGTGGTAAGAAGGTTTAAAGCTCCTCTGAATCAACGCTTTGACCAGAGTACGAAGGATAGATATTGCCTAGAACTGATTGAAGGAACTGCTTTTAGCCATGAGATTGTGGAGAGAACAATGTTGGTGGTATATTGGACTATTTGCAATATTTGTGTGGGAGCTGCAGCTCCCACACTATGTTATCTTCACTCTTTATTTATTATTATTATTATAGATTATTATTATTATTATTTCGCCATTTTTCGTAGTCTAACCAGTCCTACATGATTTGTCGTATCATCTTCATTTCAATGTCAAATTGTACATCCCCATAAGGAGATGTGTGCTATCACTTTTCTCATCTCAAACATATTCCAAGGATTTTATATAATTTTTTTTTTAAAGCATTAAAATTTATAATGGCAAGTCAATGGGAGCAATGTTTGAAATCTCATATCTCGAAAACTAAAAGTGCTAAAGTCTTCAAACTTGATTGACAGGTGAGCCATGTGGAACTGCTTCACATATTCTATAATGCGACTTATAGCGCCACCATGTGGTCAGTTATTACGTGTTTTATGTTTTGGCTTATAACTCATGAACCGTGAGGACTAGCCAAACAATTTTGGCACAGTGTATTATATAGGCCACGCCCATTTGCGTCTAAAATTTTTTCCGCCATTTTGAATTTTTTTTCAAAAATGCATTTTTTGCTACTTTTGGTACATTTTTCATCCAATCTTCACCAAACTTGATACATACCATATTTAGATGATCCCGAACACAACTCATATCTTCGTTTTTTGGTATCACTTACCGTTTGTCGGTAATTGGTTACAAAACTTTTGAAGGCGTGGCCTGATGCATTGAACGAGTCATAACTCTTCAATGCTGATTGGGATCGATACCAAATTTGAGAATCTTGTACATGTAATGACAGTGCACCATTATGTAAAATTTGATACAATTCTACCCACAGGGGGCGCTACTGGAATGTTTTAACAGGATATTTCTACAGTTCTGTTGTTTTCAGTGAAATGAAACGTGGTACACAAGTTCTCCATGTCAGTGTACACAACATGGTGAAACATGGTGCCAATAGCCCCACCTTGTGGCCATTGACGGGATGTGACAAATATGCATTTCATTATATGTGTTATAACATTCGGAAAAAAAAAACAAATCCTGGTAGCAGTAGCCACAGTAGCTGACAGTTTGCAGCTCCCACAAGCAATTTCTTCAGAAATTGCAAAGTTTTCTAGTAGCTTGGGTATTGTGCTATCATTAGTATATCATGAGAGATCCCTAAGAGAGAGAGAAATGCCACGTCATAAAAGGAGCACCTCAGACAATTGTCTAATGCGGTATAGGGGCGTGGAATTGATGTATACAATGGGACAGAGCACAGGGTTTCAATTTGATCTATGTCCAATTGTGTTGCATGCTCTTCAGCTAGACCCACATTGTTTACTACACTTGCACCTCTATTTCCAGATCAAGACGCCACCGGTTTCCAGTGTATGATGAATATGACCATGAGTCCAGACCCACAGGGGTGTAAGACGCTGAGTTCAATTTTCCCTCCGACTAAGAATAACACCATACCTCCAACGTTCACTCCCAAAATAAGTAATTACACTTGTCTCCTTAGGAACAGTACAGGACAAGAATTAGGCGAGAGACTATCCCCATAATTAGTGCTCTGTTCCCAATCACTCCGAAAAAAAAATGTCAACCAAATGAATTATGTCCATTACAACGTTCTCAGATTGGCTAACGGGACTAGAGATGCAGTCAGCAGACTGTCAAAGGAAGTGCATGAGCACTCAGGTATTAGTAACCCCCTCAGTGGAGTGGAAAATGCCGTAGTTTGATAGTATCAGTCTTTCTCTCTCTCGTGGGGATGATAGCTTGCTTAGCATTGTGTAGCTGTTGTTGTATTCCATGTATAAGGTCATTGGGTGAAAGAATCATTGTGTCTGCTATTGAAAAGAAACAGCCAGTCCCTCCACCATACCAAATGTGTCAGTATGAAACCACTGCTCTGCTTAGAGAGCAACTCCCAGGTGAGGAAGAGGAAGAAGAAGATGTGATCTCAAGTGTTTGAGATCAAAAGACGAAGTTTAAACTTACTGAAAAGTGGCCTCTTAGTAGAGGCCAAAAGAGGGACTGTTGGATTATTGTAAAAAGGTTATATATTGATCATTGTATCCATTCTTTAAATGAGTGACATGCAGAGGATGTGAAGCTTAGTTGTAGGGGACAATTACTGTATGTGTAGTAGACAGAGCTGCAGGCGCCAGCACCCAGAGATAAGAAAGAACACCAAGACAATAACAAATACCTTATAAGCACAGAATGTCCTAGGATAGTGAGCCTTTTTGTACATCACTGACAACAAGTTCTCATACACAGCTGATGCGCTGAAGCACACTTTAGCAGTGTGCATGTTTTCATTTAACCTTGCTTTGCAGGAGCAGTTGACGTGAAAGCAGTAAGGCGTGGCGGAGTCAGAAGGAGGGAGCGGAACTGCAGTGGAAAAACAGCCAATCATCTTGCGTGCACATTTCATAACTGTAACGCCTTATTTAAGTGTCCAGGGAAAGTTAGGAGTCAGACTTCATGAACTGACGGCACCGGTTGCAGACAGGGACGTGAAGTTGGACACAGAGCTCTGTATCTCGTAATCTTTTTGATTTTTGGAATAAATAGAAGTTAACTGGGACCATCTACTCTCCTGTTATCCTTCATCAAACGAACATGCGGAGTTTGTCTTAATGCTGATTGGTTACTCTTTTAAGGAAGAAGAAAAAGAGACACCTCCAACACATCCCCCTCTAAAATAAAGTAATAAAAAGTGTTAAATGTATTAAAATGTTACTTTGCGTTTTATCATAACAACTTAAAAAGACATTTCTCAAATTCATTTAGTTTATGTTCAATTTTCAATTTTTCAACAGTTAAATATCACTGTCCCTCATAGATCTGTCATTACTATCACACCCAACATTTTAGAGAGCAATAACGTTTTTACAAACAGTTACTTACATTGTTGCATGCAACTTAGATGTACCACCTGATTTTTTGATGCCCACAAATGTAAGTAATTTGAAGTTTTATACATCCTGATCTGAGAGTGTGTTTATTAGGCGTAATTACCAAACAAGTTACTATTTGAGAAATTTAATTCAGTAATAAGGGATTTCATTTTATTTACATATATTCAGTGTGCCAACTTTTGGCTCCAAAAAGTGAAAATTGTCATTACCAACGTGTCATTATCATCACACAAGTGGCTGTGATGGTAATGACAACTTAACTGTTTATTGTCTTATAACTAGAAATATCAGCATAATTAACCATTGAGCATGGTGAATACATAATTAAACAGTGACCAATTGTAATTTACATTGTTTTTTGTTTGAAGTTGTCAACTTGGCCCCAGCCTAGGTCTGAAATGCATTTGTTTTCATCTGTTGCGGTGCATTAATAAAAGTGTTAATGTCTTTATTTTCTATTTTTGTCATTTTTGGATTGGCACCCATCATACTCTGAGGACATTTTAGTTGAGCATGCCAATTCTCTTTTTATTAGTATTCTTTTTATTGTTTGAACCTTTGTTGTGTCTCAAACGAGCCAGCTGGCCAGAAGAAGATACTTACATAAGAAATGCTGTGGGAGTTTACCAAGTGATTTATTTTAAAGTAGGGTTAAGTATTAAAAGGTGTTGTTTTTAAACGGTAGCATTTTCTTTATCTTTTGTTTGTCATAAAAAAACAAAATGAAAAACACCAGTGTTCATTTTTATGTCATTACCAAAACATGTTGTCATTACCAGAACACATTGTCATTACCATCACAATACATTTTTTGATAGAAAATGTTGTTTTTTGTTATCTTGGGTCTAACCTCAATCATTGTGGTAATCTGAAAAAGTCTAAATTTGCATTTTCTAAAAATATATACATTGTAATTCAAATATTTTGATTAGTACACAATATTTCATTGTTGAGACAAGGCAATATATTAAAAAGTTAGAGAACATGTTAAAATGTATTTTAAATGTACTTACAAATATTTAGAACATGCTTCTTAAAGAGCACGTGTTGTATTTACTGGAATGATTGTGAAAACTTTGCTGGTCATATAATTTTGTATTAAAATCAGTGTTTTGTTTTTGTAATGGTAATGACATTTTGCTGTGACAACTTTGAAAAAAGCATCATAATATTAAAATTTTCATGAAGTATGATCAAAGCTATGTTAAGATTGTTGTTCCAGACTAACTAATAAACCTTTTGAAATAGAAAAAACTGAATTTAAAGAATATTATTTTTTCAAAATTCCAAGAGTCAAAAGTGCCCCGAATTGAAGAATCACCCACATACAATAATTTATGGTGGACTAGTATAAATCCTTATAACAGTTGATCATTGATGTGTTTACAGGTGAGAATAGATAGGCTATTCATAATGCATTATAAGCCCAATCGGTCAACCTCTAGTTTATAACTAGTCAAGAACATCCATAAGACACTAGAAATGTATAATTCATTATAAGTCACATCTATAATGTTTTATGACTGTTGATATAGTGCATCAGGGAGCATTGTGTGTGTTTACGAGTGTCGTCATAAAGCATTATAAATACATCATAATTCACTATGGATGCCCTCATAATACATTATAGATGTGGTCTTCAAAGAAAGTGTTACCGAATATTTAGTTATGCAAATCACTGCATTGCATTTACATCTTATACAGCATCCCAACTTTTTTTGGAATTGGGGTTGTGCATGCTTTAGTTGGCCTTAAAACTTGATAGATGATGTCCAAAGCACAAAATCGTTTGTTTCCTAATCATATCCAAAAGTGGTTTGAAATTAGAGAGAGACAGTATTTTGGGAAGCAAGGGTAAGGATAAACATTTGAAAATAAACAACAACAAAAAAACCAAAACAAAACAAAACAGGTAAACAGCTCTGAAATGGGTTAACATGTGGTATAGATGTGACAAGAATATGTACTTAACTATGCAAAATTAAAAATCAAAAAGTTTTAAATAAGGTGGTAAAAATATCTAAAACTGAGATATGATTGTTATTACTGTGTATGAAAATTTGAGTCTTTGCTTTTGTTCTTTTTGTTTTTGTATAGCCTAAACCTAAAGGAGTAAAATGGTTGCTTATTGGAATACACTATTTAAAAAGGGTAAGGCCATTAAGATTAATAAGATTTTATGTGCATTCTTTTTGGAAATTGTTACTAGGAACCAAAATAAATTATTATTACTACTAAAAAGACAGTGACAGACTTTCAGACCTTAAAAAAAGAAACTGAACAAGGTTTAAAATATGTTGGAATTAATTTACTCCAGCCTGCTGACAGTGCAGCTTCCACAGCTTGTCTTTCTTTTATGTCTTTTTTCATCAGTGAACAGCATATACAAGATGTCAGACAAGCACATTTCCACAAACCTGTTCCCTCTCTAAAGCTCGGCACCTTGCGGTCAGTGTGTTGGCGATCCATGGGAAAGTTGGAGGGGACTCTAACAGGGGAAGAGGCCCCAGTGTCTGAGTTTCAGAGGGGCTGCTTGTCTGGCTCTTTTATGAATGAATTATCTTTATTGTCATTGCACATGTTACAGAGCAACGAAATTTGTTTCAGTTTCAGCCCGTCCAAGAAACATAAAAAAGACAGTGACACATAACGGGGAGGACAGGGGCGGGAGAACTGTGGGTCGCCATATGAACGGCGCCCTGTTACATAGATGAAAAAAAGAGTGAACAAGAGGGAGGAAGAGGGAAAAAAAGCACAGTGTGGTATTAGGAAAAAAACACCTCAGCACATAAGCAACATAATAAGACATTATAACAAAACTCGAAGAATTGCACATGTGGGAGGTGGGTGGGGTGGGGGGGGTGTTGGGGAGGGAGGTGACGCAGCACAGACACGGTGGGGGGCATGCAGCCACATTGGGCGCATTGCAACAACCTCCCGTGCTATACTGCGATGAAGGGGGGGGCGCACAAAGGCGTTGAGGTGGAGGGTGTGTGCGTGTTATATGTGTCATGTGTGCGTGTGTGTAAGCCTGTGTACTTCATCTCCACTCAGTCTCAACCATTCAACCCGTCTCTGCCGTCTGATAACTGATGACGAAGACACGGCCGTTGTGTGGAGACGACCTCGGAGAGTTCTGATCCAGAACAAAGTTCACAGGAGTAGGGGGTGGTGAGGAGGGAGATAGGGCCGGAGCATCTTGTCTGCATAACATCCAGGAGAGTGGAGGGATAACTGGCCTTGGGAAGGCTGGTTATCCAATGAAGCCAATGAGGGTAACAATTGTTTTGGGTAAGGCAGACACTGCAATTTCCATCTGCCTTGAGTCTCTGAGTCTCCCGGTGGCTTGCCTCCAATATGTCCAAATTCGGTGGCCAATTTCAGCCCAGGCGAGCTGGCAACTTCTCCAAGTTGACATCCATCTTGCGAAGGAGTTCATGAATCGCATCCAGCCTGCAATTTTGATCAAGAATCGCATCCTGCTTGCGATTGAGCTCACATATCGCTTGAGTCTGAGTGTTGACAGCCCTGCACATTTCCTCAGAACTTTGCGATAAATCAGGAAGCTGCTAACTCCAAACAGCAGAATGCCTGTTATTATAATTCCAATTATGTACACTTCAACATCCTCAAGGGAAAGGATCGACAGGCACACGATCCTCCACTTCTCCCAGGAGTCCATCGTGTATCCGGCTGCAAACGTTCCGTCAGGGCAGGTGGGTTCTCCTTTACCCAGTCTCTTTGTCGAGAAAATTTGGTCGATTGCGTTGAGAGACCAGCTGATCAAATCCATGATTTAGGTTTCGGAGAGAAATGCAGAGAGAGGCTCCGATAGATCAGACAGAGACAGCACAAGACAAAGAGAAGTAAGCAGGGCAGATAAGGAGAGAAAAAGCGTCCGCCTTCGTTGAGAGCCAGAAGAGAAGAACAATTTTTAAAATACAGGACAAAAGACACCGAAAACAAATATAACATACATATGAAAATAAATTAATAGGTATTATGAGATCTGATAAGAAGGCTGTCTGACTACTGGAGCAGTATCGGACTAACACTTAAGGAACACGGAGAGAGCTCAACAGCATAATCAAAGAGGGTTCTGAAAAAGCAGACAATCCAAATTATGCCGAAAAACATAATATAAAATCAAGCAACATAAATTGCCAATAAGTGTACTGAGTATTATCTAAATGTTGGATACAATTTGGGAAATAAGATGGGAAACTTGAAGGTTTCTCCCTCAGGGGATTCCACTTCCACCTTGGTAGGGAGCCACTTGTCTGGATTTTAGAAGGGCTGTTTGTCTAGCTCTATCAGAATCAGCTTTCCAATGGAGACACTGTAAAACTAGACACCGAGAGTAATGACAGAACTAGTGAAAACATTTATACGAGACATAAAGTTTATTTGATAACCAAGAATTGAGCTACTTTATCTTCAAGAACCCAAAACATCAGTGAAGGAAGTGTGTAATCTCATCACCATCTTCTCGCATCTTTCAGACTACTCCATCAACTGGTCAAAATCAATAATACTTCCATTAACAGAGAACTCATGGAATCCTGCAAGGCAAGGCAAGTTTATTTGTATAGCACCATTCGTACACAAGGCAATTCAGAGTGCTTTACAGAAACAGAGAAATACATTACAAACAAAAACATTAAAATTTAAACATTACATTAAAAACGCTGGAATTAAAATAGAAGAGAAACAGTAAAAGTCTAATTTAAAAACAATAAAACAAGCAGCTAAAATAGCTAAAAGTTACAGTGATTAAATTACGGGAAAGCTGCAGTAAACAATAATGTTTTCAGCCCTGATTTAAATGAGCCGACAGTTTGTGCACACCTCAGGTGTTCAGGGAGTTTGTTCCACAGGTGAGGAGCATAGAAGCTAAATGCTGCTTTACCCTGCTTTGTTTTCTGACCCTGGGAACACTGAGTAAGCCTGTCCCTGCTGACCTGAGGGGTCTGGATGCTTCATACCCAACAAGAAGCTCTGAGATGTATTTAGGCCCAAGACCATTCAGTGACTTGTAGACCAGTAACAGGATTTTAAAATCTATCCTTTTACACACAGGGAGCCAGTGCAGTGATTTAAGGACAGGCGTGATATGGTCCATTTTCCTGGTGTTGATCAGGACTCTGGCAGCAGCATTCTGGATGGACTGCAGCTGTCTAATTGATTTTTTACTGCAGCCTAAAACTTATGTTATTCTTATACCACAGGCAATATTAGATATCTGGGCATACATATTTCCTCAAAACTCCCTGAACTGGTCCACTTGAACTACACCCCACTTTTGGACAAAGTCTGTGGTGATCTGAGATGTTGGAACAACCTTCCCATCTCAATTTTGGGACGAATAGCTACAGTCAAAATGAAAATATTACCTCAAATCAATTATCTCTTCTCCATGATCCCATTCAAACCCACATCCAAATGGTTCCAATCATTAGATTTTGCTATTGGTAAATTCTATTCAAAGAACAAAAAAGCTAAAATCAGCCTGACTACTCTACAGAAGGACAAGCCAGTAGTTAGCCAACCAACTACAATATCTCACGAAATGGATACATCCACATGAAGAGCATAACTCCTGGCTAGAACTTGAACAGATAGACTGCAACCACATCAATATCTCTGACCTTCCCTTCATCACCTCTACCCTTAAACATCACTCTTGCTTCAAGAACCCTCTGATTGCCTCCAACTTGACTGCTTGGTGGAAAACCCTGGAGGTCACAGGCTCCCAGCTACAACCAGGTATACTCTCCCCAATCTGACACAACACTGATTTTGTAAACAATAAAATACCACTCTATCACAGCACATGGGCAGAGAAAGGGGTCACCCACCTCCATCACCTCCTCCAAGATAACACATTCATGACATATACAAAATTAATCTGTACATTTGAAATAAGTAATGGGAATTTTCTCAAATATCTACACATAAAAAGTACAATTGAAGAATTCCAGCCCTACAGACCACTTTACAACCACCTGATCTACAGCCACCCGAATTTGTCAAATACATCGCAAAACTGTCCCCAAAAAACAAGAAAAATCTCTGAAAGATTTATAGTTACTCTCAAAGTCAAATGCTATACATCTACCAACTCCCAAATGGGAAGTGGACTTATCCATATCTTCTGACCACGGGTTCTGGACCCAGATCTGTGAAAACACATTTAAGATGACAAAAAATACCAACTTACAACTGATCCAATTTAAGGTTCTCCACAGAACACATATAACGCAATATAAATTATATAAAACTAGTGCAGTGCCTGTAGAAGGTATGTATTTCTATAGAAAAGTAGAAGCTTAAGTAGATTTTTCATGTATGGCCAAATGAGGCTGTGTTCGATGGTTGGATGTACAAAGAGGTGTACATACTCTTACATAGTGTTAATAGAGAAACTGTACATTGGGTAAGACATGAACGTACATTGAGATATGGAGAGACACGCAACATCATTAGGTTTCCTAGCTTTCCGTAGGCGAACAATCTTAAAATGGTAGCTAGCAAGCACATAACCCTGCACGCCTGAAAGGAAAAACAAACGTTGCCAACCTAGCCATACTTTGGTATGGGAAGTTTAGGCAATGTTTTAGTCAATCTAACCATGTTGTAGCCATGTCAGCAAACACCATGAGCAGATGAGAACAGCGTGGTGAAACTTACTTACTGAAACATGTTATGTTAATGCACACTGCACCACTTCATCTATTCCTATATGGGGGAGGGACGAAAGGGAATGCCATAACCCCGGGTCTACACTGGATCCGTCGCGTGTGTGGTCCGGCTGTGGCAAGACTCCTCCGTCCTGTGCCGGGCGGCAGTGTCCACTGGAAGCGTATCTATAGCGGCGCGCACACAAGCGACTGGAATTGACAGATTGCGAGATCATGATGTCACACGATAATTTGCGGAAACACTGGAGGTAAAAAGACATCAACAAACAAAGAAAAGATTTCTCTACCTGCCGGGGGCCACAAACTTTGATGTCATGTTGTTTTAGCGATGTGAAATACGCTCCGGAGTTTTCACGGGTGTTTTCATTTTGAAAATTGACCGGATACTCTCGTCTTTTCTGCGCCTGACTTCCTATTTGACTCATTTGGTCTGTGGAAATTGACGCGTCATCGCGTAGCGTCCGTCAAAAAATAGACCCGGCGCGTATTTTTAGCGGAGCGCCAAACTGCTTCTGGTGGAGCAGTTTACATAGACTTGAATGGCCGCGATTAGCTCCGGCACCCGCACCGTGGCTGAATTGCGCACGTGACGGATCCAGTGGACATCCAGGGTAAGCCTGTACAAAGTTTTGGGTGACCCAGAGCGGTATAGCAGTAGGATACTTTGATCTTATTCCACGAGGCGTGGCTACAGCTGCGAGCGAGAACGCGATAGGCTAGATTGGTTACATGGAGGTCTATGGGATTTTAACTTTTAATGATAATGTTGTGAATATTAATCCAAAAAACTTCAAAATGAAGGATGCGCACCATCGTGCCATGCGCAAGCCATATCTGAAAGCTCAGGTTGATCTGATAAACAGTCAGAGAGATATGCGAGCCACAGACACACACACAGACGCTTCTTGCTTTATAGATAGATGGGTTTCTCACACTCCGACATATGCACTCAATGCACTCAAAACACGGCCGTCACTTATTTTCATGCTCTTTGGCTATGTGCATCTGTCTATCAGTTTTGGGAAACAGTCACACAGAAACTCTCTTCTATTTTGGGCTGCAGAATCCCGCAATCTCCAAATCTCTGCTTAATTGGCGATCTAACAATTACAACCCTACCAGACACTCACTACCAACCCACACTTGCAGCTCTAACCATAGCCAAGAAAACTATTTTGGTTAACTGGAAGGATAAGAAAGCCCTCAACATCATCCATTGGCTGAATCTCCTCACTGAACACACTTCACTTGAGAAAATATCGGCCTCCAAAAAAACCAAAAAAAAAACAATTGCATCCTTTACAGAGAAATGGACTCCATTTATTAGAAGAAGAAGAAGAAGCTTTATTGTCACTGTAATAAATACAGTGAAATTTCAGTCTCTTCACAGCCATGGGGAAGAAGCTGTGTTTCAGTCTGTTGGTGCGGGCTCTCATGACTCTGAGTCTGCCAGAGGGAAGGCTGGTGAATAGAGAGTGTCCTGGGTGGGCGGGGTCATTCCAAATCTTTGTGGCCCGTCGGAGGAGACGGCTGGAATAGATCTCCTCTAGGCGTGGAAGTGGGGAGCCGATGATCCACTGAGCCATCTTGATGACCCGCTGCAGTTGTTTCTTTTCAGATGCAGTGCAGCTGGCGTACCACACCGTACAGCCATAGGTGAGGACACTCTCTATTGTGCAGTGGTAGAAGTTTCTCAGCAGAGGTGGAGGGAGTTTGTTCCTCCTCAGTGTTCTCAGAAAGAAGAGACGCTGCTGGGCCTTTTTGATGATGTGGGTGGTGTTCACAGTCCAGCCCAGGTCCTCCGAGATGTGCAGGCCAAGAAACTTAAAGCTGGTGACCTGTTCCACTTCCTCCCCATTGATGCTCAGGCCTGAGTGCAGTGTGGTCCTCGACTTCCGGAAGTCAATAATGACTTCTTTTGTCTTCTTGGTGTTGAGGTTGAGGTGGTTGTCACTGCACCAGGCTGCCAGTGCTTGGACCTCCTCCCTGTATGGTGTCTCGTAACCGTTGTTGATGAGCCCCACAACGGTTGTATCATCCGCAAATGATTAGCTCTCTAAATATAAATCTACAGCTTCCTGTTGTCTGTTAGCGTATGCCACCCCCTCTCATAGATTTGAGCTGCTCCAGAACATTTATTCTGTCTGTGCCTATGATCTGACCCCTAACTCATGTCTCCTCTGCTATATTACAGTTTATTAACCCTCTCCTCATCAAGGAATGATGGTGACATGGATTCCAAGACCCCCTGCATGCACTAGGGGTGTTCTTTCTCCCCTATCCCCAGGGCTGCTCTCTGGCTATGCGTGGCCTGTCTGGTTCTGGCTTCTCCCCCTGGGGGGTGGGCGCATCTGTTGTCTCTCCTTTTGAGCTCCGGGGCTGCTGGATTGGCGCGCCCTCCCAGGGTCCAGGGGGTGGTGGCAGCTGGCCTCTTCTGGGGTGCTCTGGTTGGCCCTGGGGGTTTGGGTCGGGTTGGCCCTCCTGCTGCTCCCCCGTGCCCCTTCCGCTCGCCTTCCCTCCGCCTCCCTCCTCTCCTGCCCGCCCGCTCCTCCTCACCCCTCGCTCTCCCTCGGGGGGAGTGTTGCCAACTCCCTAGTAAGGAAAGTAGCTATTGGCTGTCCTGAAAGTCGCTAGAAGTCGCTAAATGACGTCATCGCCTAATTTGCATAATTGGCAATTTGCATGTGGCGGCTTTGCGCATGCGCGATTCATTTGCAGTCTGGACGCGGAGTAGTGTGGGTCTCCTCTCTGCTCTGACTGCAGCTGGGAGTGCTGCGTGAGATTGACCGCCGGTGAGTGCTTTGGGACGGGGGAGGGGCTCACAGCAGCACCCGCTGCTCGATCGTTGAGGACAGTAACTGCAGAACGATACGCGCTTTCACATCAGAGTCTCCAAAACACCAGAAAAAGTCGCTAGATTTGTCGCTAGTCGCTTTTGACAAAAAAAGTCACCAAGAGGGTTTGAAAAGTCGCCAGATTTAGCGAGAAAGTCGCCAAGTTGGCAACACTGCTCGGGGGGGGGGCCTGGGGCCCTCCGCTGCCTGGGGGTCAGCTGTGGGGGCCAGGTGTCCTCTCTTGTGGGGGGGCTCTGGCTCAGCCTCACGCAGGCTCCTGCCCGTGCCTGTGCGCCCTCACCGGAGATTGAGTACTGCTAGCTGTGGGCCATGTTCTGGGTCCGGTCATCGGCATGTCTTCTGGGGTGGTGTTGGCGCTCACTGTCTGAGCATCTTTGAGTTTGGGTGATCGATGTAGTGGAAGTGTCATATCCCAGATATTACTTTATATTTTTATTTTATTTTATTTATTTATTTTTTATTTTTTTGTGTTGTGTGTGTGTGATTTTTGTTTTTTTTTCTTCTTGTTGGGGCTGGATGGATATGGATCGAGTGTGATTCTGTGGATGTGGTGGTGGGTGGTCGGCCTGGATTTTATGTTTGGGTTCTGTGGGGTGCCTCTGGGTGTGCGGGGCTAGGTTGCATGGCATCAGGTCATTCGGTGGATTGGGAGTTTGCGGTATTGTTGGCATGCATGGCGCTGTGGTGGGTGTACCGGCTATTGTGGGCGTGTGGTGGATTGTTGGGGGGGGGCGGGCTGCTGGCGCGTTTTGGCCTGCGTTCCGTGGATGGATGTCGACATTTGGAGCCGCTCTTATTCCTGGTCTGGGCTTTTCTGTCGTGGGGTCGTGGGCCTCATCTGTTTGTGCGGCGGCGGTGGTCCATGTGTGGATGGGCTCTCATTGGATGGGATGAGTGTGGTTATTTTGAGGGTCCCATGTCTTATCGATGCAGGATTCGTCACACATCTCTCACCTCACGGTAGTTAATCTTAGGCATATATAGGGACACAACAACTAGGGCCCTGTTGACAGGTGGAGGTGAGGACGGGGGGCTCTGTGGTGGGGCGGATTGCAATGCTTTATGGCATTGTGTCTCCCCGTCCTCCCTCCTACTTGCCTCTCTTGCGCCACCATTTTAATGCTGCACACACACTCACACCTTGGGGGGGAGGACTGGGATGGTTCGGGGTCTTTAGGTCGGGGTAGGCTGCAGAGTACCCATCCCCTGCAGCCCTCCGGCCTGGGCCCTGGCCGCCTCACCGCCCCCCCCCAACTTTTAATACACCACATTTCACGCAGGGTAGCACTTAAACACAGTGTAGGGAGAACATGTCCTCGTCAGGGAACGTGGAAATGTAGTAATAGGGGGGTAATGGTGGGTACTTGCGTTTACCTCATCGATGGGGCCTGTGGGTGTTGGGTGGCGGGTGTGCCCTCCCGCCCCGTGCCTCCTGGACTGGTCCGGGGCACCCTGGGGTTGTCGGTTGCTGCCCCCTCTTGGCCTCTGGGTCTGTGTGTCTGTCTGTGGCCCTTGTGGCTCTCTGGGGGATGCTTCCTGGGACTCCTGCGTCCCGTGGTGGGGCGCTTGGCCAGCCTGGCCCTGCTGGGTCATTGTGGCTGCTCTGGGCTTTGGTGTCCATTGCACATGCATGTTTGTTCAGGGCTTGCCAGCTCCTGTCGAATCCCACTGTTGAGCAATGTAGGAACCCGCCAGAATGCACCGACTTCTCACTTAAATCATGCCCTCTGTGCATTCCTCCCTCACTTATGTCCTCTGGCGACCTACTCTTTACTATCAGGACTCCCACAATTCTGGTCTTCAATTTTGATTCTTTGTTCTTTGCACTGCAGCACTGCCCCCTCTGGCACATATTAGGACAATCCAATAAAGAATGACAGCTTAGCTTCTGGGGGGCCGGTGATGGTCACACACACGCACAAAGTATCAATATATTTTGTTGCAAGACTAAAATTAAAATTGACGATGGGTGATGTACATTTAAACACAGGGAGGGGTATTTCAGACTTACTGCTCCTCTGATGAAGGATGAATCTCCCTTGGGGCCCATGAGCCTTGTGTGTTCGCTCTCCCCATCTGTGCCAACAAGCTTAATGAACACATGGTTACAAGTGCCGGCATCATCGAGATAGGCAGTTGACACAGTGACAAAAAAAGAATCCTGGTGGGACAAAAATAGTAAAAACTGTTCTTAGCATTGATTAGTTTAACTGTCACTGGATGAAGTGTAAAAAATAAATAAATACTGGTATCACAATGAAAATGGCATTGGCAGAGGGTTTAATGACATCTGATATCACATTTGTCTTTTCTCATCAATCTAATCTCTCTCACCTGTTAATGAGACCAAAAAGTTCCTTTGATGAACTCCTCTTCCGATCAAATAATCCTCACTGATTCCTATTTTTATGTATACAGTTTTGTGGGAGTGTCCATACAGTAAAAGTAAACAGTCAGCTCTGCTGATGAGATGTTGGACATATATGAACAGTAACTGCACCTGCAAAACCACAGAACGATGATGCCAATAATGATAAATCAGCTCTTCCACTTTTAAATGTGAGACCATCACAGTCACTAAAAAATTCAGTTCTGATTACATGTTAAAACTACAGTAGAAAACATGTTCACCCACAGAATTTATCCAGACTTATCAAATTGTTTACAACTGTAACATGATAGTAACAATTTCTATAACATGGAAAACGCACACAGTAGAATATACAGTTGAGCCATCTAAAATTGCTGCCAGTTTCAGGCTATTTTCCATTTTCCAAACAAAAGCAAATAATAAAAAAAAAACTAAATTCAAACAAACAAAAACCCACAACAATATTGATATAGTAAAATTAGACTTAATGGCATAACAGTTGTATTGGATTAAATTAGTTCATACAGGTGTACCTAAAAAAGTGGCCACTGACTATATAACAGTTCACTAGATCAGGTGGCTCAAACAAACAAGCTGACATACATTAAGATATATATACTGGTCACAGACAGCTCAATTTTATATACCCTGCGTTTCCTATCAAGGTCATGCTTTAATTGTTTTCAGTTTTGTTGGTATTTCTTGTTTTTCTAGGTTATTTTTTGGGAGTTTAGCCTTCAATTGATAGGACAGCTAAGCGTGAAGGGGGGAGAGAGAGAGAGAATGACATGCAGCAAAGGGCCACAGGCTGGACTCGAACCCGGCCGCTGCGGCAACAGCCTGTGTACATGGGGCGCCTGCTCTATCCACTAAGCCCCAGTATTTCCTGTTTTATTTCAGTACTTACCCTTGTCTCTCATTTCAGGTACTTTACTTCCTGCCTCTGTGTGTTTCCCTCCTGGATAATTACCTGCCCTGTCCTGATTAGTTTCACCTGTCCCTCATTACCCCTCCTCCCTTGTGTATTAAGTCCACCTGCTGCTCTTTGTTTGTGCAAGTTCATTCTCAGTCGTTTAAGCACATGTTCTAGCCATCTCTTCCTTGTTAGGGTCCGGGCTGCTAAGCAGCCAAGGACCCTATTGTAATCGGAAGAATTCTTTCTTTCTTTCTTCTTCCGAGGAAATCATACTTCCCATGGGCAAAAACTCACCAAACTTTACAGAAATGTCCGACCCCATGCCAGATTTACTCAACTCCAAGGACATGTGCGGGCACAATAAACGTTTAAATTGAAAAACTTTAAAAATTCCTACCAAACCAACAATACATGCTACAGTTTTGAAACTTCACCACAATGTAGCCCCAGTACTGCAGAAACTTTTGTCCATTTAGACTAATTACAAATTATGAAGTCCATCACTGTTTTTTTCAAAAACTGTTAAACTTATAAAACGTATCTCCTCCCACAATTTTTGCTCAATTGTCACCAAACTTGCTAGAGAGCATCTCCAGACTGTCCTCCACAAAACTTGTTTCTCGGATTTTTGATTTATTATAAATTGAGCCTACAGTGCATGAAAACGTTTGACTGTAAACACTACTGTAAACATATACCATCCAATTCTTGCTAAATACATTTTCAATCTTCCTGAAAAAAATTGACAATATTTCGGAGTCGTGGTTGATGAAGTTTGGCAAATATCAGAATTTTATCTCCAAAACTGAATTTTCTAGAACATTTTGAATTCTGCTCTCATGGGAACAACTGGAGTCAATGTAAAAGTGGCATTTTTAAACATCACATTTTCTCTTGTGAAGCAAAACACGTATCATTAAAAACAAATCACCAACATGTCCATGCTGTCTAGATGCAATTTATGTATTGTCAGATTTTTGTTTAGATAATAGAATTTGTGACATTTTGACTATTTTTGAAATCTGCCACAACAACTGCAGCCTGGTCGGTGACTTCCTGAGTCTATCTGAGAAGCCACACACCAGGTGTGACACCTTCCAGACAATTAGCTCAGTGAGTTAGGAGCTGGATCACAGTGCCAAGGTCTCTGGGTTCAAGACCCAACAAGGGGGATGAGTGTGACTCATCAAAACTACACAGAGTCTTTGAGAAACAAATGTTCCACTGATACAAAAGTGTACTTTGCAAATTTATTCCAATATTCAACCACTTTTACTTTTCAATTGCTGCAATACAATTTCCAGATGATGCAACCTGCAAAATGACTCAGCTGATGCTAAATGCAGATTGTAATATCAACTTCCTTGATGTCTTTCTATTCTTCTGCTTGTTGCTCAGAATTGCCTAAAAATGCCCGGACCCGACCCATCCCTGCGCAGCAGGTATAATGTTCTCTTGGTTTTTGATCAGATATTTAGCATTTTTGCATTCTGCTTAAGCCCCTAGCCTTTAAAAACTTTTGTTTGTATTTTTGGACTGTTTTTCTGTGCACTGACCTTTATTAAAAACCCTGTGTTTTTGAGTCCTGCAAGTGAGCCCTCTCTTTGTTTGGTACCAGTCTGAAATGCATAATAATACATTAATAATAATAATAATAAAAGGGGGATGAAAAAAAGTTAAATTCATCTTGGTCACATGAATGACTGTGCCACAATCTCCTAACAATCCATCAAATAGTCTAAAAGTGGGAGGTCACCCAACACTGCCATTTTTCATGCAGGATACTGCACTGGCTTTCCATTAGGGCTGAAGCTGTGCTGAAGGGAATGTTGATATATGGCCTCTACTGAAGCAGGATGAGGTAGTAAAGTTACGGAGTACAGCTTTGAACATGTACAGCACCTGCCTGGAAAATAAAGCCAAAGGAGGCAAACCTTTTTTTTCTTTGTATTATTCTTTTTTTTTTTTTTTTTACAGTTACACTTTAAATTTCATAGGAAGCATAAATGGTAATAAACAATATAAAGTCAGTTCAATAATAACCCAAATTAGAGCACTTATCAGGCTTACATCCAATAGAGGTTTTAAAATAGCTGTGTGGGGAAAAAGTAGCTGTCTTAACTGAAATGAGTGAAGAAAGGTAAAAAGAGAGATACAGGAGATGTAATTTAGAAGTAAGCAGAAGATAAGAAACGAAAAAAAAGGCCACTATATTCCTTGTGACAAAATATAAACTGGCCATCTGGAAAAGCAACATTGATTTCTTTATGTATTGTGATTTTGCAGCGCTAACATGCTACCGCGTGTTATTCTCTCTCTGTCTGAGATATGATTGTCTCTCTCTTTCTCCCTCTCTCTCTATTTTACACTTAGCTGTCCTATGAATTAAAGGCAAGACACGCCAAAAAACAATCCTTAAAACAAAAAACAACACTCAAATTGAAAATTTCAAAAATAACCA
Organism: Cephalopholis sonnerati; assembly: GCA_019142605.1. NCBI lineage: Eukaryota > Metazoa > Chordata > Actinopteri > Perciformes > Serranidae > Cephalopholis > Cephalopholis sonnerati. The sequence goes on along the minus strand of JAGQAX010000009.1, from coordinate 7,102,500 downwards.
CTTCTGAAGATACATGTTTTCCTTTGGACAACGAACAGACAGACATACTGTACACTTAGCATTACTTTAAATATTCTGATCATCTATTTATACATTGTGTGTGTGTGTGTGTGTGTGTGTGTGTGTGTGTGTGTGTACTGTGGAGGAGGCCAAAACTGCATTTCATTGTGCAATATTGTGTTGCTGAAGGACAATAATAAATCCCTGAATTCAGCTGCTGCAAAGACACTCATCTCAGCAGCAGTGACCAGATCATAGTTCTTTTGCCAGTTTCCATGTGCACTGCTAAATGGGTTCATTAAAGCATTGAGCCAGAGGTATGGCTGTAGTGGACTGAACCCTCTCTGCACTGAAGAGCAACTGTAATACCCCTATGTTTCCAGATGGCCTAAAATCATCCTAGGCATAAAATGAGTAGTGTTTATACTGCCAGTCAAACCCTGCAGTCAGAGTAAGCAAGAACAAGGCCTAACTCTGAGTATATCCAAAGCCCCATTTTTTTTCTTTGTAACGTTTGACTCTAGGCTGGAGTCATGTAAAACTATAACATTTTCTCTTTCATGTTTCCTCAGACTGTTAGGTTTTTGTTTCCACTTCAGAGCCTGATAATTTCAATAAATATCTGATTTCAGCTGTGATTGTAGTAAAATCTCTCTTAATTCTCCAAAGGGATCATTTGTATGAATATCATGACAGGGTGCAGCTTCACTCTGCTGCAACTACACAGTGACAGAACAGTAAGGGGGAACAGATTTGAAGACTGGCACATTGATTTCAACAAATACCTTCATTCTTCTCTCGAGAGTAATCAACAGAATGCAGCCAAGTTCTACTGTCCGTGGATGTGTGGCAAGGGGCATTATCTTGTTGAAACATCCAGTTTTGACCTCGACGGAACAGTGCACGTGCAGAAGGGAGCATGTGGGTTTCGAGAATGGCACAATACTTGGCAGAGTTCAATGTGCCATCACAGACAGTGAGATGACCAACACCAGCAGCACTCATGCATCCCCAAACCATGATACTGCCTCCACCATGCTTGACAGTGGGTACTGTACATGCTGGAGATAATGCTTCGCCTGGCCTTCTGCGTACCCTCACATTAGCAGGAGGAAGATAAAGCTGGAAACTGGACTCATCTGACCACAGAATCTTCTTCCAATTCCTGGCTGTCCAGTTCATTTGTGCTTGGGCCCAATGACACCGGGCTAACCTCTGTCTCTCATTGATCAGGGGCTTCTTGACAGCCTTGTAGGACCTTAAGCCATGATCTAAAAGTCGGCCACGTACAGTGCGGGTGGAACACTGGACACCAGTTTGGTTTGACCACTGCTGCTGAAGCTCCTGTGATGTCATTCGGCAGTTTTCCCTGCACATGCGGATCAGGATGCGGTCATTTCTTGCTGAAGAAACCCTTGAACGCCCAGATCTTGGTTTGTCTTCCAAGCTGTTGGTTTGTCTGGATTTCTGCAGAGTGTATCCAACTACTGAAGGACTGCATCTGCACTTCCTGGCTATCTGGCGGCAGCTGTACCCTTCCTGGCTGAGAATCTGTATCTTCAGGCGTGTTTCCTGCATTAGGTTCCTTGTTTTAGCCATTTTTGTCTCTGAAGAACTTTCAGATGTGCTGGCTTTATATAGACACGAAGCACGGCAACAAAAATTGTCTCTCTTAATAAAAAGCACGACCTTCATTAGTGGATCACTGGTACCAAAATGACCCAATACTCAAAATTTCTCATGTATTTTTATGGAACCAGTCAATTTTAAGTTTTTAATGGCTTTTTTAGGATTTGTTTAGTAATTTGGCTGTGACTGTACTAAAAGAAATTGCACTTGAAGACCTAAGAGTGATTCTTAATGCAATAGTTCACAAATGCATGGGGTGTCTGACAACTTTTTTCCACCACTGTATATGTATATACACATATATATATATATATATATATATATATATATATATATATATATATATATATATATATATATATATGTGTATACACACACACACACACACACACACACACACACACACACATACATACATATACATATATATATATATATATATATATATATATATATATGTATGTATACACACACACACACACACACACACACACACACACACACACACACATACATACATATACATATGCATATATATATATAAGAGATATATATCAGAGAGAGAGAGAGAGAGCTTTATTCATTAATTCAAAGAAATGAAATATACAATAAACTGAGCTGTGTGGTAAAGTCAAGACATCAATTTAGAAACTTAAATCTATGCATATGTTCTTAATGTTTGCTCCCATCTGCTGGTCATTCTTTAGTGAGTGAATGTCTTAGTCTTATGTGAGTGAATACCTCAAGTAAAAAAAATAAAAAATAAAATGAGAACCTTCCTGTCTTCCCCATCAACAGCACAATAAAAGTCTGTTTAAATTCTGTATCATTACAAAAGCAATTGTGGCTTGTAACTGTGAGCAGACAAAACCAAGTGTAAAGTAATCAAAAGTATGGGTTTTTTTTTCAAATATCACATCAAAATGACTGAAGCTGAAGCTCACTGGGTCAAAGGAGAAACCAATTACAAGGAAAGGCCTCTGGTGTTGTCCTGTTAGTTATGGGTTAATGGGTGTCGGCCTTTTGAAAGCAAAATTAACCAAAACTTACATCTCTAGTCAGGAATTGTATTTTTCTTTGTGCATTTTCATAAACAAAGATATAATCTGTGAGAGAAACGGGTGTACAAAAGGTAGAAAATTAAACATCAATAAAATCTATGCACAATATGGCCAAATGAAGTCTGATTAAGCCTCATTAAGCTCATTTTTTTTTTAATTTTCTGAGCCCACTTGGTGGTGCTCTTGGTTTAAAGAGAGAGGCTCAAAGAATAGCAGTTCAATGTGCTTTCAAGCTTTTGTTTAACAAACAGCGCCAAAAAAAAAAAAAGTTTCATGAGGCTTCATGAGACTTCATTTGGCCATCACTAGTATTTACAGATTGGTGCTGTGCTATTTTTATACTTTGTACTGGCGGTAGGCTATATCATACATTATTTGTCCAAGCAGACCATTACTGTGTTTTTTTTTTTGCCAGCAAATGTGTCCACTCTGTGAAAGCAAGATGTTTCATCTGCTTCTTCTCTGTTCTGTTACCCAGCAGTCTCCATATCTGTAACTTGTATGTTGACCAGGCCCAGTTTATGCTTTGTGTGTGGGCACCTGTAGCCTAACCAGGTTGAAAAGGCTGGCTATTATTGAAAGTAAAATTTACATATCCTTTGATAGATTGGATCTCTAGGAAACTGACTTGTTAGCTTCTCAAAGGACAGTACTCAGGATGATTAGAGAGTTGGGCATGAAGTTCATTCCAAAATAAACTTGAATAATCACTTTAATGAATGGGTGACTGTGTAGTTCTACAATACACAGAAGATATAAAATACACTATTAGGCTTAAATGCTTAAATAAAATATACAGGTTCATTAAATCTCAAACATTCTGTTTTTTATGTTAAGTTTACTGAAAATACACTGCAGCTCAATTAAAGCCTCAAATAACCAATTCTATAGCCAACAGCACCCTGGTGGACAAATTACATTATTGCAATACTGACAACAGCCACATGACAAAACTCACAAATGCAAAAACGATGTACATAATTACTAAGAAGTAGTGATGGCCAAATGAAGCCTCATGAAGCATTTTGTTTATTTTCTGAGCCCACTAGATGGTGCACTTGGTTTAAAGAGAGAGGCTCAAAGAAGAGCAATTCAGAGTGCTTTTGTTGAACAAAAAGTGCCATCTGGTTGACTCAGAAAATAAAGAAAATGCTTCATGAGACTTCATTTGGCCATCATTAGCAAGAAGCACTCAATATAATATGCATAATTCAATATCAATTTTATTCTTTCCATTTTCATCTGCTTATCTCGGGCCAGGTCGCGGGGACAGCAGGCCAACCCCAAACATTCCTCTCCCCAGAAACGGTTTCCAGCTCCTCCTGGAGGAGCCCAAGGCATTCCCAGGCCAAATGAGATATGTAATCCCTCCAGTGTGTCCTGGGTCTGCCTCGGGGCCTCCTACCAGTGGGACATGCCTAGAACACCTCTAACGAGGCACCCAGAAGGAAGGGGGGGGGGGTGTTCTCCACATTCCCTCCAGCATTCAGCACTACCTGATAAACTGTATTTTGGTGTGATTTTTGGTGTTGCAAAGACCCTCATCTTGATTTTCCAAGCAAATTCTTTCCAGTATTTTGATTGTGTTGTCCTAAAGATTCTTTTACAAGAGTCTTCCCAATCTTCTCTTATAATTATTATTGCCATTTCTGTTTCCCATTTTTCTTTGGAGCTGTCTACATCAACTTTTGTCTCTCTTAAAACTTTGAGATTTTGCTATTTTTACTGCCTCTATTTTTACTTATAAAATCCAATAAGCCATGCGTCCCCTGACTCTCTTCCTCTCTCTGCTTTTTAATGAGATAGCTCCTTATTTGTAAATACTTAAAGAAATGATTGTGGGGTATGTTAAATCTTGTTACTAATGTTGCAAATGTATCTATGGTATTATTTGTGATCATCTGTGAATAAGTTTGTAGTCCCTTAGCTACCCATTCTTCCAGTGTTTAATCCATTTTTTAAGCAGAAAATCTGGATCACTCGCTATCTCTCTCAAGTAAATACAATTTTTGTCAATCTCATACCTTTTACGAATATTTCTCCAATTTCTTAATGTGTTTTCTACGCATCTATTATTGCCTTTGTATTTTTGCATTTCCTTTAAACTTAGGTAAGGTAGTGTTCCAATTGATATTCATATTGATTGTTTTTCTGTTAGTTTCCATTAGGTTTTCACTGTGTTATTCATCCACTTCATTATTATATCTATTTGTGTAGCATGAAAATAATTAATTAAATCTGGAAAGCCCACCCTTTTCTTTGGATTGTGTTAACATACTGAGTTTTTTCCTTTTCCTTTTATAATTCCAGATATAATTTGACAGCATTTGATTCCATCTTTTAAAACTACTTTGTGGAATAGGTACTGATAGAACCTGAAATAAAAACAGGAACTGGGGAAGGACCATCATTTTCACACTCTACTCTACTCAGTATTGATTCTGGTACAGTTTTCCATCTGTTTAAATCCTGTCTCAATTTATCTTCCAAAACTTGGTAGTTATCTATATAGAGATTTTTTATGTCTCCAGTAAGGTAGATTCCCAAATATTTAATTTTCTTTGAATCCCATTTTAATTTATGTCTATTTTTAGGTTCTACTGATATCTGTTTCCTAAGAGTTAGTGCTTCACATGTACTTTCATTTAGCTTATAGCCCGAGTGCTTACTATATTCTGAAATTGTTTCCATTAAATTTGGTAAAGATTGGTCTGGAGATGTTAAGTAAACAATCACGTCATCTGCATATAATGCCAGTTTATGCTATTCTTCCTTTATACTTACTTGTCCCTTTATGAATTAAAAATTTCTTAGACAGTGTGCCATTGACCTTTGCTCTTGACACTGGATTTTTATACATTCCTTGAAGCCACTTAATACATTTTTCATGGAACCCAAAGCTTCTTACAATCTCAAACATGAATGGCCACAGCACTTGGTCAAACGCTTTCTCAGCATCTAATGTCAAAAGTAGGAGGTTTATGTCATTATTTTGAGCATAGTCTATTATATTTAAAGTCCGTCTGATATTATCTGACAACAACCTACCTGGTATAAAACCACATTGATCATTGTCTATAATCTCAGGCACAATGGCTTCTAATCTACTAGCTATAATTGATGTTATTACTTTATGATCAGTGTTCAAAAGTGATATTGGCCTGTATGAGGAGCATTCTGTAGCATCTTTACCTTCCTTATGAATCACTGTTATTATAGATGAATTCCAAGTATTTGCCCATGTTCCAGTTAGTAATGCAAAGCGGTAGGCCTGTAAAAGTAGAGGTATTAACTGTTTTTTGAAAGTTTTGTAGAATTCATTGGTGCATCCATCATCTCCTGGTGTTTTACCCAGTTTGAATTATTTTATTTGCTGTCCTATCTCCTCTACTTTTATATCTTTAATTAATTAATCATTTTCCTGCCCTCATATCTGTTTTAAACTAACTTTATCTAAAAATTTTTTTATTTGTTTCAAGTCAGTATTACTTGCTTCATCCTTATAAAGTCTTTCATAATATTTTGCAAATTCTTCAGCTATTTTATCCTATGCCTTTATACCATACTTCCTTCATGTCCCACGCTTCTTTAAGCACTCGTTTCTTTGTGTCGAAGTTCAGAAATGCCACAATAATAGGTCTTCTGGAGTTTAGTTTTCCATGTAACCGGTGTGCCTGTATATTATTGGGCTCACCTGACACGTTCAGAGTTTCAGCGATTAGTTTCTGGAGGAAGGCTGTCATGGTATTGCCTTCACTTTTTTCTTCGACATTGTAGATACAGAGATTATTTTGCCTTGATTTACTTTCCAAATAATGCATCTGCTCTCCAAGCTCCTGTATCCGAGTTTTCACATCTCTGGCCGTCTGTTGCTGTACATATTCGGCGTCATCCAGCTCGCTGACACGCGTCTCCAGCTGGTCCATGTGCTTTGTTGTTTTCTCCATGTCCTTACACAAATTAGCTGTTTGTTCCATAATAGTCTTTATATCTCGTTCCGTATCTTCTCGAAAGCTTTTTAGATCATTACTGAGTTCTTTAATTTCTTTCATCAGCGTGTCTTCCAAGTCCGCAAACAATTGCTGAATCTGGCTTTTGGCCGCCATGGCACTCTCCACCTTTGACTTCTTTTCGTCTTTTGGCTTTGATTTATTAGATTTCGCTATTGCTCCTGAGCGTAAATACATTCCCCATCAGACTATTTCTTTGCATATTTTGTTTTCTTTCTTATTTCTTCATTTTAGCCATGATTTTTGGGGTTTGGCGTGGGAGCTTTCTCACGTTGCAGCCGTCATCTCCCCCACACACCTGTGCCCCAAGTGACCCTTTTCGATGAGAAGGAGCAGAGGCTCTACTCCAAGTTCCCTCTGGATGTCTAGGCTCCTCACCCTATCTCTAAGGCTGAGCCTAGCCACCCCACAGAGAAAACTCATTTTATCTGCTTCGATCTGCGATCTCATTCTTTTGGTCACTACCCAAAGCTCATGACCGAAGCTCAGGACATAGATGGACCAGTAAACCGATCACCACAACAGTCTGATGCAGCACCTGCATCACTGCAGATGCCGCACAAAACCGCCGATCCATCTCAAGTTCCATTTTACCCTCACTTGTGACCAAGACAGCGAGATATTTGAACTCCATCACTTGAGGTAGTAACTCTCTTCCAACCTAGAGGGGGCAATCTGCTGTTTTCCAGCAGAGAACCATAGCCTCAGAGTTGGAGGTGCTGAGCCTAATCTAAACAGCTTTACACTCGACAAAAAAATGCCCAGCTGCACGAGTAATAAATCAGGTAATATACTATATGGCAATTTCACACACATTTGTGCATCAACACACACAACAGGCATCCAGCTACTGCTCACCCATGGAAAAATTTGCCGAATGACAATGAATCTTGCCAGAGGGAAGTTCAACTTCAACTACGACAAGTGCGCAAGGACCAAATTAAGAAAAACTCAAAATTGTAAGGGGGCTTGACAACAATTATAATAATAGAAACTGAATATCCCTGTATATCAATTATCAGCCAGTGCAATCATGTACACCCTCTATGGTCTATGATGATGGTGGCCCCTTGGCAAATGTGTTGTCTGATAATTCAAAGCAGGCGACGTCTTGAATGCTGTCGAACAGGCCTTAGTATGGGTGCTCTTCTCTCACCTTTTAGGCCAAGCATCCCAAAGACCCATTTTTCTTCCCCTCTACCATTCTGTAATATAGCAGAAAAAGGAAAGGACAACTAAATGAACTGCATTCTGTATCTGCCACCGGGGAGAATGAGAACATTTTAAAGCTGCTTATATGATAAAGATTGTTGAAGTATCCATCCATAAAGGTTTTTTTTCTTATCATGAACGCACTGATGGGATAGACTGAAACATAGAGAAAATCAACAACTTATTAAGTAATTTTGCCAAAAAGTTTAAAAACAACCTAGATGTTTTCCATCTTCAGTGTACTCTTCCTTGTGTTGTGAACAATGCTGATGTAGATGTACAAAGATGTAGATGCACAAAATCTTATTCAGTACTTTGCAGTTATACACCATGCTTAATAATCCTGGTCTGTACATCTGCACTGATATGACTCCTTGACTGCATATTCAGATTAGATTCATTCATCATTATTTTATTCAAGGGAGTAGAATTGATGTTATATCATGTTTAAACTGCCTTAACAACATACCATGTATATATATATATATATCTTCATAGTGTTGTAAACAATACACATCTTGTTGCTAAAGTTACTGATTTAGATCTTACTGTGAATGTACTGAATGGCTGAATGGACCATCTACAACCAAAATTAAATGATATTCCTTTTAATTGTGTGGTAAAAGTCAGTCAAAAGTTCCTAGTACTCTTGCATTTAACATAGAGATGCAGTGTTTCTGAATACAAACAGTAAATAAGACACAATGAGAAATATGGATCCTACATTTATTTACAGACATTCACACAAAATACATACTGTTTGAGGAGCTAATCTGCAAACTGAGTTTTATGTACAGACACTGTATGTCTAGAACAGTGACAACTTTGATGTAAATATATGCCATATAGTGGAGAAGAGATGCTAATCTTTTGTGTCAAACTACATCATTAGTGACCTTCAGACATTCAAAAACGAGTCAAAAGAGCTTAAAATGAGTAAAATCACCTTGAAATATTTTCCCAGAAATTATCATTCTGAAAGACGTTCGAAACCAGGTGTAAAAGAAACCATAGACAAATGGATTGAGCATTGAATTTGACCATCCAAGCCATTTAAATGATGCAATCGCAGAAACTGGTATTGTGTAATTAGTCAGAGGATTAAATGTGAAAGAAAGAAAGAAAGGAGACCAACAGATGAGAAAAACTCCCATAACAATAGCCAGAGTTTTGGTGGCCTTTCTCTCCATCTTACTGATAGTTGCTTCCGACTTTGTGCTCTGACAGGTTGTGTTCTGGATGCTGCGTACCTGTCTCTGTGCAACCGTAAAAATCTTCAGGTATATGGTGAACATTATGATACCTGGGAGGTAAAATGTTAAAAGAGTTCCCATTACTAAACTTGCTAAATTTGTATATTGAAATAGAACACACTTGTCAAATTGTTCGTTCAGTCCCCGAATTGTGACGCTAATTCCATTTAGAGCAGAAACAGTCCAGCTCACTAGGATCATGATCACAATAACATGGACAGTTATTTTAGTTCTGTACCTCAGAGGCTGACACACTGCATAATATCTATCAACAGAAATAAGGCACAAGTTCAAAACAGAAGATGTGCACAGTAATATATCAAAGCAGCCTCGGACCTTACAGAGTAAACCTTCAAGCTGCCAGCATGAGCTTACAGCCAGTATTGTGCTAAAAGGCATCACTACAACACCAACAAGCAGGTCAGCCACAGCCAGAGAGAGGATGAGGTAGTTTGTTGGAGTGTGGAGCTGTTTGAAGTAAATGATAGAGATTATGACAAGAAGGTTTCCACACATTATAAGAAATGATAAACAGCCAACCAAAATACATAATAAATATGAAGTTGTGACTGCTGTTACGACAGATACATTTGCAGATTCATTACAGAGATCATCAGACCTGTTGGGAGAGAATGTGGGTTCCATGCATAAATGATCATTCTACTGAGGTAACATTTGCAAAAACATGCCTTACAGTTAGAAAATATAACATATCACTTTTCTGTGCAGTTTTCTGCATAGAGATTCAAAGGCTGATTTTAGCTCTTGTATGTTTCACACCATGGGTATTGATGCTGGTTTGTGCATTTGCACAGATGGGGCTCCTTGGCCTCTGTGCTGCTGATCCTGTTAGCAGATTTATTGCTCTGGGCTCATTTACATATTATCTTCAGGGGAGTGGCATTTAATGTCAATCAAAATTATGACTTATCATAGAACTACTTGTGAACTGTATTTCCATGCATGCTTAATCCGCCATACCCATACACCATTTAATGTTATTCCTTTTAAATTCATTGCAAAAACTTCAAGGGAGTACTTTAAAGCAAATAAACATATAATCACATACCTATGCACTTTCTCTATGGGCCATGACACAGCATGCCTACTTTTCCTTAAAACAAACCTCACCTGTTAAAATACTTTCTGCTTCTTTTGAGTCTCAGAAAATAATAAAAAAAATATATCGGATTTTTTGCACTTCATACACATTTAAACTGCATTTTAACAACAGTAAAATCATGTTTTTGCTGACCTTCAGTGGTTTCATTTCTAACCTTTCTGCAATGATGTAAAAAAAGAGTACTCAAAACTGTGTCATAACACTGTGACATCATTATTTGGTGCAGTTCAAGGTGTGTTCAGCATTAATGTTCAGCATTATCACCACACATTAAACTGTATCCAGGGTTGCCAACTTTGGGTGCTCGACTGGAATGAGATTTTGATGCCACAGGGTTAATCACCTGTTAGCCCAGACCTCTATAGGGGAGTCTAGGGGAATTCTCCCCTATGATTTTATTTATTTTTTGTAAAACAAGCTCTTTTTTAATAGATTATTTCTACAGTCCAGCACATTTTTTTAATTCAAAGTACATGTTCTTATCATTGAAAAATGGAAATGTGTGCCTCAAAAACTGTTGTTTACTCTCCATAATAATTGTGAATTGTAAAAAATATTAGTAGTTGTTAGTATTAAGTGAGAACAGAATACTTTACAACTACTATCATTGAAAATGTTTTGACTAATGTTGGAAAAACAATTAAATATATATATTTTAACTGTGCTGGAATGTATAAGGCTACATTTACTCAAGTACTGTAGGCCTACTCAAATTTAAGGTGACCAGATTTTTCGAAAATGAAAACATTTCCAATTCCATGGTCAATATATTATGAAAACATATCCAATATTAATGAAATTTATGAAATTAAAAAGGAGGTTAATTAAGGTTTCAGTTGACTATGTTATGTACACTGTAATAATCTATAATGTTAGTACAATTTTATTATAATATTAAAACTACTATTGGGAGTTGAATTTCAATAGTTAATCTGGATTAATCCCATTTTTATCGCATGTTTTCAATTCCATTGTTTTGCATTTCAAAACACTTTTGAAGTTCATATTAACAAGGTAAAGCAATTCTTACCATATCATCTAAATTGGGAATAAAATGACAGCATTTGCACTGTTCAGGAATTCCAGTTTAGTTGCTTTCTCTGATACATCACTATGACATGAGTCTTCCACAGTACTGACTGGCTCACAGTCACTTACCACCCATTTAGCAAGTGCTGTAGTTAACTTCTTCAATTTCGTTTCATCCACAGGTCTGTAGCGACTTGCTCACTCCAAAATAGCACTTTTCCAGCTTTGGCAATGTAATCCCCTCCCGTGGGCGCTTGTTCCAGCTCGCCTCCAGGTTCTGTCCGTCCAGCTGGCTCTCACCAGTCGAGGAACCGGGGTCAACTTGCCCGGCCTGACCCCTCCCCACCATCCCGGTCAGGAGCAGCCACGGCCCGGCGCCACCATCCCCAGGCTCCTCTCCGCCACCGTCACACCTCCAGGCGGTCAGAGGTGGCCACTCAGGCGCAGCGCACCCCCACGGTGCTGGTGGTCGGGACCTCAATGGTCGCACGTGGCGGTGCATAACGGCCGGACCTTTTGCCACCCTGGTGCCCGTGTTACGGAGGTCACATCCTCCGCCCTGCAGCTGAGTGCACAGCACCCCTCGGCCTCCACGCTGGTCCTGGAGGCCAGCATCAACGACCTCAAGTTCCAGCAGTCGGAGGTCCTCAAGCAGGACTTCATCTCCCTGGTGGAAACGGATAATTATCTCGGGCCCGCTTCCCCCACCTCGATACGGTGACGTCATCACCAGCCGCCTTCGCCAGCTGCACAAGTGGCTGAAGGGATACTGCTTGGGCAACAGTATCTCCTTCGTTGACAATTTCGCTGCCTTTTTAAATAGACCCCATCTTTTTAAACGGGACGGCCTCCACCCAAACCAGGAGGGGTCCCGGCTTTTATCTGTCAACATTGACCTGACTGTCCGTTCCTGCACCACATCCACCTCCTGACTCATGGTTAAAGCACATGCACACGGACACTCTGCCCCTCACTCACACTCACACCTACACTCCTCCACCTCCACACGCTGCACCATACATACTTCTCCATCACTACCCCCATATCTGCCATCAGAATCACAGGACATTCACTCTATTGAAACCATCATCTCACACAGACAGAAACCCAGGACTGCTTCTAGACGCAACAGTGTTTTTAATGTCCCCTTGAAAAGACATGACGAGCGCTCTCTTTTAAACAAATCTTTTATAGTAAATGATTTAATTTTAGATAGATGGCGGCGCGTGTAGACGCAGCGACCCGGTGCTCCTCTTCAGTTAGCAGCTACAAACTGAGAAGGACCTACACCCGAACTGAACTTTTAAGCCTAAAACAACACTGGACCGGCTGGACCCCCCCAGAAGGGTTCGACTCGTTCCCGGAGAGGATACGCCGGCGAGAGCGGACAGAAAGGAGGCGACGGCGGCGCTGCGAAAGACGCCAGAAACGAGGCAAACGAGCCGGCATCAGAGCTAGGCTAACTGCGGCTCCACACAAACCAGCGGTTCCAAGCGTCTTTCTAGCCAACGTCCGCTCCCTGGTTAACAAGATGGACGAGATGAAACTACGGGATGTTAACAACCGGATAGACAGCTGTATCATGGTGATAACAGAAACCTGGCTGCATGAAAACATCCCGGACCTAGCCGTGGAGCTAGCAGGACGTACGATCTTCCGGGTGGATCGCACATCGGACTCAGGTAAGAAGAGAGGAGGAGGTGTGTGCGTCTATATTAACAACAGTTGGTGCATGGACTCTGCTGTTATTGAGAAACACTGCTGTCCAGACCTGGAGTTTCTAATCTTGAAGTGCAGACCTTTTTATTTGCCCAGGGAAATAACCCAAGTGTTTGTAACTGCCATGTATATCCACCCGCGAGCTAATGCTAACATAGGTATGAGCAGGCTGCATGATAGCATCACCAGGCAACAAAACAAACACCCAGAGGGCTTCTTCATCGTGGCTGGAGACTTTAATCACACCAACTTAAAGGCTGTGCTCCCCAGATTTTACAAGAATGTTGACATTCAAACAAGGAAGGGAAGAACACTAGACCAGGTCTACACCAGCATCTCTGGAGCCTATAGAGCCTGCCACTCCCCCCACCTGGGACACTCAGACCATCTTTCCCTGTTCCTGACACCAGCTTACAAGCCCCTCATCTGCAGGTCTAAGCCACAGTACAAGTCAGTGCGGTGCTGGACTGAGGAGGCCACACTACCCTTGCAGGACTGTTTTGAGGACACCATATGGGAGCTCTTTGAAGACCCAGACATTGAACTCCACACCTCCTCTGTACTATCATACATCAGTTTCTGCATGGATAATGTAACATCAAGGAAACAGGTGAAAACATTTCCCAACCAAAAACCCTGGTTTAACGACAGTATCCAAGCACTACTTCAGGCCAGGGATTCAGCACTGAGGTCAAGGGACAGGGAAGCCTACGGGAAGGCTAGAGCGGACCTGAACAGAGGCATCAAGGCTGCTAAAACAAAGTACAGAGAGCAGATAGAGGCCACCTTCAGGGAAAACAACCCCCGCTCCATGTGGAAAGGCATACAGAATATAACTGACTACAAACAATGCCACAACACCCTCCCCTCCACCGACACTTCCCTCCCAGACCAGCTTATCACCTTTTTCTCCCGCTTTGAAGAGGACAACAGACAGGCAGAGGACACACAGCTGACATTATCAGAGCACGACCAGCCCCCCACCATCCAACAACATCAGGTACTGCGAGTCCTGTGTGGCATCGACACCAGGAAAGCACCAGGACTTGATGGAGTACCAGGGAGAGTGCTGAAATCATGTGCTCACCAGCTTGCTGCAGTATTCACTAACATCTTCAACTGTTCACTGCAGCAAGCCACAGTCCCCACCTGCCTGAAAACTGCCACCATAATCCCTGTGCCCAAATCCTCTGCCATCACAGGGTTGAATGATTACCGGCCTGTGGCCCTGACACCGGTGATCATGAAATGTATGGAGAGACTGGTGTTACAGCATGTCAAGGCCCACATCCCCCGCTACTCACGGCTCCAACACCCTCATCAAATTTGCGGATGATACAACCGTTGTGGGGCTCATCAACAACGGTTATGAGACACCATACAGGGAGGAGGTCCAAGCACTGGCGGTCTGGTGCAGTGACAACCACCTCAACCTCAACACCAAGAAGACAAAAGAAGTCATTATTGACTTCCGGAAGTTGAGGACCACACTGCACTCAGGCCTGAGCATCAATGGGGAGGAAGTGGAACGGGTCACCAGCTTTAAGTTTCTTGGCCTGCACATCTCGGAGGACCTGGGCTGGACTGTGAACACCACCCACATCATCAAAAAGGCCCAGCAGCATCTCTTCTTTCTGAGAACACTGAGGAGGAACAAACTCCCTCCACCTCTGCTGAGAAACTTCTACCACTGCACAATAGAGAGTGTCCTCACCTATGGCTGTACGGTGTGGTACGCCAGCTGCACTGCATCTGAAAAGAAACAACTGCAGCGGGTCATCAAGATGGCTCAGTGGATCATCGGCTCCCCACTTCCACGCCTAGAGGAGATCTATTCCAGCCGTCTCCTCCGACGGGCCACAAAGATTTGGAATGACCCCGCCCACCCTTTCTTCTTAGAAAACTAGATAGTATTCTCCTTACTGAGACATGGCTTGGCGCTGATGCACGTGTTGTTCTCACAGAGACTTGCCCACCAGATTTTAACTTTTTATTTTCTACAAGGGGGGCAGGAAAGGAGGTGGAACTGCTTCGATCACAAGGACCACAATGTCATCAAATTAAGTTTCTTTTAATAAGTATTCATCATTTGAGCATCATGCCTTTGTTTTTAGCAGTCCTCCTATTCTATGCATAACAGTTTACCACCCCAGTACTCCACCTCTTTTATCAGCCAATTTTCTGAACTTTTATCAATCATTCACACCACATACAACAGGATTTTAATAACTAGTGATTTTAATCTACACATCAATAACACCTCGGACCCAGTGTCCAGAGAATTTTTAATCCTCCTTCACTGTTTGGATTTTAAACAGCCGACCCACAGCAGAGGGGGCATCCTGGACTTGGTCATAACCTATGGCCTGTCCGTGAGTGTGTCCTCTGTTGTGGATCTGGCTGTGTCTGGCCACTTTTGTGTGTTTTTTAACATCACCAGTTTTAACCAGCGGGAGGCCCCTGTGAGAACAGTGAGGAAATGCTACCTAACTTCTGAAGTGGCTGCAAATTTTATCCAGATTTTACAGAGCACTCCTGCAGAGATTTTACCAGCACCGTGTGATTTTATCGTTGATGATTTTAACAACAAACTGAAGTCAACACTGGACTCAGTGGCTCCACTTTTAACAAAAACAGTAAAAACAAGACCTACACCACCGTGGAGAAATGAAGAAATTAAAAAACTGAAAAGAACCTCCAGGAGTGCTAAGAGGAGGTGGAGAAAATCCAAGTTGACAGTTCACAATGAAATATTTCGTCAACACCTCAAAACCTACAATAACACAGTCAAACAAGCAAGAACTTCTCATTTCAAAAAACTAAAATATTCTCCACAATTGAGCTTTTAACCAACAGTAATTTTAACAGGTCTCCTAAAACAACAACCGACACCCTTTGCGAGGCCTTTGCAGACCACTTCAGGAGTAAAATTGATGACATTAGATCCAGTCTTTTATCCCAACAAATTTTAACCACGAACACTCCTGGATCATTGCTTTCACCTGAGGAGACACTGGATAGCTTTGCCCTGGTTGATGCGAGGACACTTGGTTGAGTTTTCTCCCAAGTAAAGCCCACAACCTGCCTTTTAGATCCAATTCCCACACCGTTTTTTAGAACATTTTATGAATTCTTTGAGGAACAGCTTTTATATATGGTGAACTGCTCTTTTCAGACGGGTGTCTTCCCCACCTCCTTTAAAATGGCGATGGTGAGGCCCCTTCTGAAGAAGAGCAACTTAAACCCCACCATTCTTAATAATTATCGGCCTGTATCCTACTTACCATTTTTAAGTAAAATTTTAGAAAAACTGGTTTTTATCCAAGTAAATCATTTTTTAAGCATCAGTCTGGTTTTAGGATGAACCAAAGCACAGAGACAGCCCTTTTAGAGATTGTAAATGACACCAGGTTAAACTTGGATAACCATAAACTCACAGTCTTGGTACTACTGGATCTAACTGCCGCTTTTGACACAGTAGACCATCACATTTTACTAAACAGACTGAGGAACCTGGTCGGACTGTCTGGCACCGTTTTAAACTGGTTCACCTCTTACCTCACAGACCGAAGCCTCTTTGTAAGTATGGATACTTGTTCCTCAAGAACATATGAGATTAAGTGTGGGGTTCCCCAGGGGTCAATTTTAGGCCCAACTCTTTTTAACCTCTATATGCTTCCCCTGGGGGATGTCATCAGGAGGCACGGCATCAGTTTTCACAGCTATGCTGATGATACACAACTGTACATCGCCGTGTCTCCTGATGACACAGGGCCAATTAATGCCCCTTTTAACTGCATTTTAGATATAAAATCATGGATGGCAGAGAATTTCCTGCAGCTCAACCAGGACAAAACAGAGGTTTTAGTCATTGGTCCTGAAGACCAGAGAGAGAGACTTTTACCTAAATTATGAAATCTTAAACCATCACAATCTGTGAAAAATCTGGGCGTGATTTTTGACTCTGACCTCAATTTTATTCCACATATTAAAAACATAACAAAGGTAGGTTTTTACCACCTGAAGAATATAGCCAGAGTCCGCCCGTTTCTCTCTCAGGCCAGTATGGAGGTGCTGATGCATGCTTTTATCTCCTGTCGGCTAGACTATTGTAATGCCTTGCTCTCTGGTCTTCCCAAAAAGAGCATCTATAATCTTAAATTGTTACAGAACTCAGCCGCACGAGTGCTGACGAGGACCAGAGGGCGGGAGCATATCACACCAGTTTTAAAATCGCTGCATTGGCTCCCCATCCGCTTAAGGATTGATTTTAAGGTTCTTTTATAAATGTTTAAATGTCTTAACGGTCTCGGGCCTTCTTATTTATCTGACCTACTTTTATTATTACAACCCTCACGGACCCTGAGGTCCTCTGGCACTGGCCTTTTAACCATTCCACAAATTTGATCTAGAACACACGGGGAGGCGACTTCAGAATCAGAATCAGAATCAGAAATACTTTATTGATCCCCAAGGGCAGGGGCGTTTCTAGTCACCTTGGGGGCCCTAGGCAAGAGTGACCATGGGGGCCCTCCCGGCCCAAAAACACCAAGAAGATCATTCAATCCAGAAATCTTTTATTTTAAATAACAGAAGTGCACAATCATGTAAGAAATATACAATATAACATTTTTTTGTGAAGAGGACGTGGTATGAAGATGTGGTGTGGCCTCAAACTGTGATGGTGGCGGGGCTGCCATGCTGCTGCTGCATGAAGGCATGTCCTGCTCACCTGAGGCTGATAGAAATAATAATAATAATAATAATAATAATAATAATAATAATAATAATGCATTCAGTTTATATAGCGCTTTTTCATGACACCCAAATACCCACAATGTAAAAACAAGAAAAAACATACTGTAATTGTTTGACATTTATTTGTGTTATTGCATTAAATCAGATCATATCATGATAGATTTAAAAGGAGAGCAAATCACTGTAATCTTAATTTGTTTAAAAAAAAAACAGTTCCTACCTTCATCTGTAGAGGTAAATTCTTGTTGTTGTTGTTGTTGTTGCTGTTGTGGTCCTAAGAATTTCAACAAAGAACCTCCGGGGTGGAAAAAACAATGGGAGAAGCACAACGTATTTAGTCAGCTGGCTTTATGTTCATGCTGCAAGAATTGTGTGTGCTACACACTCAACATCAAGATCTGTTTGGAATAATTAATGAACAGCCAACTTCACTGTTCCTGATAATATTTTTGATTAATGTGACATACAGAAAATTCAAGGAGATATATGATATCGCCCTCTTCCAAATACAAATCAGTTACTGGTTAGCTTACTGTTAATTACTCTTTCAATAAACTAGGCTGAGGTGCAGTAAACATGTCATGTGCAGTTGTGCTTCGTGAGACTACAGACTGGGACAAAGTGACATCACAACTTGTTTTAAATCATGTCAGATTATACATGTTTGAACTTACCACTTCCCCGTTTTCTTTTCTCTTCATCTTCTTGTTTCTTTTTTCTTTTTGCATGCCCTGACGGATACGCTCGCTTCATTTTTCCTCGAGTTTGAAGTACCGCAGAAAGCCGGCCACGGGCAGTCGGGGCCCCATTAGGGGGGGTTCCAAAGGTGTCGCTGCAGTGTCTATGGAGGTTTCAGGTTGTGTCATTGATATGGATCGATATTGGCCGTGTCTCGGGGTCCCTTAACACACTAGGCAGTGACACTAGTGGGGCCCTATGTGGGGGGTTTCCAATGCATCGACGTTGCAGTGTGTAAAGCAGTTCAGTCATTTTGTCATTGACAAAAGGACCAATGTCAGCGCTGTCCTGGGGCCCCTTCCAGCTCGGGGCCCTAGGCAATTGCCTAGTATGCCTACCCCGTTGCGGCGTCTCTGCCCAAGGGGAAATTGTTTTCGTTACAGGTGCTCCTTACAAGTGTAAAAAGAAGAAGATATAGTGCAAACAAGTGTAGAAAGAAGATATAGTGCAAACAGAAGTAAAAAAATAAGAAGATAATTTACAAAATATATATGTAGAGACCACACACATAATTACAATATATACAGGAACCTTATATACAGACTGAACAATGTAGTCAGTTATCGCACAGATTATTTAAAAATAAATATGTAATAATTTATTATGAGTTGGTGATAGTGTTGAAACAGTCCAAGGGCAACTCAGAGGGAGGAGTTGTACAGTTTGATGGCCACAGGCAGGAATGATTTCTTGTGGCGCTCAGTGGTGCATTTTGGTGGTATGAGTCTCCCACTGAAAGTACTCTTGTGCCCGACCAGCACATGGTGGAGTGGGTGTGAGACATTGTCCAAGATAGTTCGCAGCTTAGACAGCATCCTCCTCTCTGACACCACCATCAGAGAGTCACACGCCATTCCCACAACGTCACTGGCCTTGCAGATCAGTTTGTTAAGTCTGTTGGTGTCCACCACCCTCAGCCTGCTGCCCCAGCACACAACAGCATAGAGGATGGCACTAGCCACCACAGACTCATAAAAAATCCTGAGCATAGTCCGGCAGATGTTGAAGGACCTCAGTCGCCTCAGAAAATAGAGACTGCTCTGGCCCTTCCTGTAGAGAGCATCAGTGTTCTTAGACCAGTCCAGTTTATTGTCAATGTGGACCCCCAGGTACTTATAGTCCTCCACAATGTCCACACTGACCCCATGGATGGAAATCGGGGTCACTGGTGTCTTGGTTCTCTTCAAATCCACCACCAGTTCCTTTGTCTTTGCCACGTTGAGCTGCAGATGGTTCTGCTCACACCATGTGACAAAGTTATCCACAGCAGCCCTGTACTCATCCTCATCACCCTTGCTGATACATCCAACTATGGCAGAGTCATCAGAAAACTTCTGAAGATGGCAGGTCTCAGTGCAATAGCTGAAGTCCGTGGTGTAGAGGGTGAAGAGGAAGGGAGAGAGGACAGTCCCCTGCGGGGCCCCGGTATTGCTGACCACTCTGTCTGACACACAGTGTTGCAAGTGTTACGTCCCCCAGCCGCCTGTGTATTTGTTATGTGAATGTGTGCATTGTTATCTGTGTATTTATTCTGTGTATGTGTATGTTGTGCATTCACCTGTATGTTTAGTGGAGAGTTAGACCTCTCCTTTTCGTCCAGAGATCGTATGTGTTTGTTGATAGGTGTACAGGTGATACGCTGGACGATGGTGACGCTGCTCCGACTGGATTGGCTGAGCAAGGGGCTCGGCTCTGTGTCAACGATCGCCGATTGGGCCACGAGCGTGACGTCACAGCTGCCGGATTGGTTGGGCGAGGGGCTCGGCCTTCTTAATGCCGGCCACACGGAAGCCGCGAGACCCACTCTCGTACATGGCAGCAGCATTGCATCGTTTTTCTGGTTTTTCTGTGATCGATAAGTATTTTGTTGTGTGACACACGTCTAGTTATTTAGCTTGTCTGCTAAATAACTAGTTCTTTGTTAAGACCAGCGCCTTCGGGCCAACTGAGTCGTTTGTGTATATATTGTAAATAATCACTGTCACTTATTATTGTTTTGCACGGAGCGTAGGGGTGAGCTGCTATTTTTGTTGTACCTGTTTTCTCCTGTTTTTCGTTAGCCTAGGGAGTTAGGCCTAAGTATTGTATTTTTGTTTCTTTTGTTTTTGTTAGGAATCAGTTATTTCGCCCGTCGGTAGACAGGTTGTTTTTTGTTTGTTGTTTTGGCCTGGGCTCACCCTGAAGTCTTTTGCTCCATTTTGTGTGCGATATTGTACCGTGTGTCATTGGAGTGTGTAGCAATAAATTGCTCACCTGTACATCTATACTTGTACTCCTGTGTGTCTTATGTTGCGCACCCACACCCCTAGACCGGGGCGTAACATAAAGTGGGGGCTCGTCCGTCCTTTATTCCCGTTTTCGTTGTTGGGATTTGTTTTTGCAAGTCTTTGGTTGGCAGTACTCTTTGTTGTGTGGGGGCACATCATGTTCGATATGGACGAGTTTACACAAAATCCCACCGTGGACAAGTTGGAGAGATGCACAAAAGCAGATTTGTTCTTGATTGCCTCGTTCTTTGATGTCTCTGTTCCCTTAAATGCACGTAAGGCAGAGATTAAGAGTTGTCTGTCACAGCGGTTGGTGGAGAAGGGTGTAATTAAAATGGCGAAGTTGCAGTCGGTCCCTGTATCTGAGGGTTTAGACGTGGAAGTGGGAGCGGCGGCTGCCACGGCCACACAAGCTCCCAGCACCCAGGTGGAGCTCGGAGCGCAGGCTCCTGCTGTCACCCGGATCTCAAGCGCGGACCCGATTGCGCTGCTACAGGCTGGGGTGGACACGGAGGACCTGAAGCTGGCCCTTCGTATGAAAGAGGTGGAGCTGGAGACAAAAAACCGCGAGGTTGAGCTCATGCACCTCCGCATAAGAGCGATGGAGCTTGACAGGCCTTCATTTACGTCTACCCCAGTAGGTATGCGCCTTCCTGCCACTGCTGCTGAACAGTTTGACGTAAGCCGGCACATTTCCTTAGTGCCGCCGTTTAGGGAGAGTGAAGTTGACTCCTATTTTAATGCTTTTGAACGCATCGCGGCAACCTTAAGCTGGCCCAGAGATGTCTGGAGTCTTTTGTTACAGTGCAAACTGGTGGGTAAAGCTCAGGAAGTTTGTGCAAGCTTATCCATTGAGCAAAGTCTTGATTATGACGTGGTGAAAGCCACCGTGCTACGCGCATATGAGTTGGTCCCCGAGGCATATCGCCAAAAGTTCCGAGCCTGTGAGAAATCTGCCAACCAGACTTACGTGGAGTTTGCCAGAGAGAAAACTGTTCTGTTTGATAAGTGGTGCGCTGCCAGTAAGGTCACAGATTTTGCTCAACTCCGTGAACTAGTTCTGTTGGAGGAATTCAAGACATGCATGCCAGAGAAAATTGTTGTGTATTTGAATGAGCAAAAAGTTGAGTCGCTGTCAAAAGCTGCGGTGTGTGCAGATGAGTTTGTGCTGACCCACCGAGTTGCCTTCCCTTCTGCGCGCCGTGAGCATAATCTGAGTCCGGGTGTAAATGCAAATAAAAATCCAAAACTTCCGACAAAATCCCCACGGCGTCCTAATACAGCTTCTCCTGATAGCCGTGAATGTTTTTACTGTCACGAGGTGGGACATCTCATCGCTAGCTGTCCTGCTCTTCAGCGGAAAGAGGCTAATCAGGGTCATAGGAAGCCGAAGAGTGTTGGTTCTGTCCAGTCGGTTCCTGCTCCGACCTCAGTCCGGACTGCTCCTGCTGTGCCTGCTGTGAGCTCAGACGAACCTGCGGGAAATGAAATAGATGAGTTGTACAAACCGTTTATCACCGAAGGTTCTGTCTCACTGACAGGCGAAGATAAAGACCAGATACCGGTCACAATTCTACGTGACTCAGGAGCGAATCAGTCCCTTTTGTTGCGGAGTGTCTTACCTTTTTCATGTAGTTCATTCTGTGGTTCCGATGCTCTTCTGTGGGGGGTGAAGATGAGCACTGTGAGAGCGCCGCTGCACTCTGTGTTTCTGCGCTCACCTCTGGTTACCGGTCCTGTGAAACTCGGCTTACGTTCCCGCCTGCCAATCCAAGGTGTGGATCTGATCCTCGGTAATGATTTGGCCGGAAAGAAGATTTTTCCAACACCTGAGGTGGTTGAAAACCCTGTGCCTGACTCTGTTTCACCTGTGTCCGCTGCTGTTAATCCTGTGTTCCCTGCCTGTGTTGTGACGCGTGCGCAATCACGCAAATTCGGAGACGTGGTGAACCTGGCTGATTCATTCATGTTCTCCCCTGAGGATAAAACAGAGTCTCCTCTTTCAGCCGAACCTGTGAAAAATGTGTCTGTGAATCTGCTGCCCGCCGAGGCGGAGCTGGCGTTCGAAGTGGACCGAAGCGCGTTCATTGCCGCGCAGCAGAGTGACCCGACTCTGGCCCCGTGCCTGACGCTTGCCACTGCTCCAAGCTCTGAAACCCCGTGTCTGTACGCTGTTGTAGATGGGGTCTTGATGCGCAACTGGTTTCCCCCAGTTGTTGGCAATCTGGAGTGGAATGTGGTTCAGCAGTTAGTTGTTCCCCAGAGTTTCCGGTCACATATTCTTAGTTTGGCTCACGACAATCTCTCTGGCCACTTAGGAATAAAAAAGACCTACCACCGCATCATGCGTTATTTCTATTGGCCAGGGTTGAAGTCTGATGTTACTCGTTTCTGTCGTTCTTGTCATGTGTGCCAAGTCAGTGGAAAGCCCAATCAGCTCATTCCTCCCGCTCCACTTCAGCCCATTCCGGTACTTGGGGAGCCGTTTGAGCACCTGATCTTGGACTGTGTCGGTCCGCTCCCTAAGACAAAGTCCGGTCATCAGTATCTGTTAACGCTAATGTGCGCCGCTACTCGTTACCCCGAAGCCATCCCATTACGCACCCTGAAAGCAAAAGCTGTGATCAAAGCACTCACTAACTTCTTTTCCACTTTTGGGTTGCCGAAGTATGTGCAGACCGATCAGGGGTCAAATTTTATGTGTAAACTGTTTGCGCAGGTGCTGGCCTCTCTGTCAATTAAGCACCGCAAATCTAGCGCCTACCATCCCCAGTCCCAGGGGGCGCTTGAGCGTTTCCACCAGACGCTTAAATCTATGATGAAAAAGTACTGTTTAGAGAGTGAAAAAGATTGGGACGAGGGCTTGCCTTTTCTCCTGCTAGCGGCGAGAGAGAGTGTACAAGAGTCCACCGGTTTCAGTCCTGCAGAGCTGGTGTTTGGACACACCGTGCGTGGTCCCCTCCGTTTGCTCCGAGAGCAGTTCTTGTCTGAGACTGACAGTCCCAGTACCAATGTTTTAGATTACGTCAGTAAATTCAGAGAGAGGTTGCACAAAGCATGTGACGCTGCCCGCAGCGCCCTGACTGAAACACAGGTTAAAATGAAAGAAAGATTTGATAAGAAATCCGTCAGGAGGGAGTTTCAGGTTGGTGAGGAGGTGCTGGCCCTTCTGCCAATGTCCGGTGCCGCTCTCCAAGCAAAGTTCTGTGGTCCTTATGTGATCGAGAGAAAACTTAGTGAAACTGATTATGTGGTGCGCACCCCCGACCGCAGACGAAAAAGTCGAGTGTGCCATGTGAATATGTTGAAGCGGTACGTCACACGCCATGCTGCTGTGCCTCCTCCTGTCAGTCCTGCCGCTGTAGTCACTGTCGCAGCTGCTGTGACACCTTCTCAGTATGCTCCCGAGAGTGATGGCTTGAGCGCGAGCAGCCCTCCGTGCTCGCGTCTTAAAAATTCTGAAATTGTGGAAAATTTGTCAGCTCACTTGCAACACTTGGATGCTTCTGCCCAAACAGACATCATTCAGCTCATTGAAAATAATCCCACTTTGTTTTCAGACACACCGTCCCATACAACTGTTCTTTCTCATGATGTCGATGTTGAAAACCACCCACCCATCAAACAGCATGCTTACCGTGTAAATCCGACAAAGCGTGCACTTCTCCAAAATGAGGTGGAATATTTGTTGGAGAATGGTCTGGCTGTTCCCAGCTCCAGTGCGTGGAGTTCTCCCTGTTTACTTGTGCCCAAGTCGGATCAGACGCCACGTTTCTGCACAGATTATAGGAAAGTGAATAATGTGACCAAGGCTGACTCGTACCCCCTGCCTAGAATGGAGGACTGCGTGGACCGAGTGGGTTCGGCCACGTATGTCACTAAGCTTGACTTACTGAAGGGCTATTGGCAAGTGCCGTTAACTCCTCGTGCCTCCGAGATTTCCGCTTTTGTCACTCCTGATAGTTTCCTCCAGTATACGGTCATGCCCTTTGGTCTCCGTAATGCACCTGCCACATTCCAGCGGCTGATGCACATCGTTTTGGCTAATGTGAAAAACTGTGAGGTATATCTTGACGATGTTGTGGCATACTCAGACACCTGGCCTGAGCATGTTGAAACCCTGAAAGAGATTTTCAAGAGGTTGAAAGACGCTAATTTGACTTTGAACCTGGCGAAATGTGAGTTTGGTAAAGCCACTGTTACCTACCTTGGTAAACAGGTGGGCCAGGGACATGTGCGTCCCGTTGATGTAAAAATCCAGGCCATTGTAACTTATCCTGTACCCCAGACAAGGCGTGAGCTCCGCCGTTTCTTGGGGATGGCGGGCTACTACCGTAGTTTCTGCCGAAATTTTGCTGAGGTTGTTGCTCCTCTCACCAGTCTGACAAGCGAGGAAAAGCCGCTCGTTTGGTCACCTGCTTGCCAACACGCTTTCGAGTCCTGTAAGGCGCTCCTCTGCAGCACACCTGTCCTCACAGCCCCAAACTTCACACGGCCGTTTAAGTTAGAGGTCGATGCCAGTGCCAGCGGGGCCGGTGCCGTGTTGCTGCAGGAGGACAAGCAGGGTATCGACCACCCCATCTGCTACTTCTCGAAGAAGTTCAGTGCTGCCCAGCTCAATTACAGCACGGTCGAGAAGGAGGCTCTTTCCTTGCTGTTCGCTCTGCAACACTTTGAAGTGTACATTGGTTCCAGTCCGTTGCCTGTTGTAGTGTACACTGACCACAATCCTCTCGTTTTTTTGGACCGCATGCAAAACGCTAATCAGCGGTTAATGAGGTGGTCCTTGTTAGTGCAAGATTTCAATCTTGAGATCCACCACAAGAAAGGTACGGATAATGTGTTAGCTGATGCCCTTTCGCGGGTGTAATTGTGTAATTATGTTCTGTGAACAAACATCTCAGGGGATGTTGTTCATTTAGGGAGGGGGGTGTTACGTCCCCCAGCCGCCTGTGTATTTGTTATGTGAATGTGTGCATTGTTATCTGTGTATTTATTCTGTGTATGTGTATGTTGTGCATTCACCTGTATGTTTAGTGGAGAGTTAGACCTCTCCTTTTCGTCCAGAGATCGTATGTGTTTGTTGATAGGTGTACAGGTGATACGCTGGACGATGGTGACGCTGCTCCGACTGGATTGGCTGAGCAAGGGGCTCGGCTCTGTGTCAACGATCGCCGATTGGGCCACGAGCGTGACGTCACAGCTGCCGGATTGGTTGGGCGAGGGGCTCGGCCTTCTTAATGCCGGCCACACGGAAGCCGCGAGACCCACTCTCGTACATGGCAGCAGCATTGCATCGTTTTTCTGGTTTTTCTGTGATCGATAAGTATTTTGTTGTGTGACACACGTCTAGTTATTTAGCTTGTCTGCTAAATAACTAGTTCTTTGTTAAGACCAGCGCCTTCGGGCCAACTGAGTCGTTTGTGTATATATTGTAAATAATCACTGTCACTTATTATTGTTTTGCACGGAGCGTAGGGGTGAGCTGCTATTTTTGTTGTACCTGTTTTCTCCTGTTTTTCGTTAGCCTAGGGAGTTAGGCCTAAGTATTGTATTTTTGTTTCTTTTGTTTTTGTTAGGAATCAGTTATTCCGCCCGTCGGTAGACAGGTTGTTTTTTGTTTGTTGTTTTGGCCTGGGCTCACCCTGAAGTCTTTTGCTCCATTTTGTGTGCGATATTGTACCGTGTGTCATTGGAGTGTGTAGCAATAAATTGCTCACCTGTACATCTATACTTGTACTCCTGTGTGTCTTATGTTGCGCACCCACACCCCTAGACCGGGGCGTAACACAAGCGCACGTACTGTGGTCTACCAGTCAAGTAGTCCACAATCCAGGACACCAGAGAGGCATCCACCTGCATAGCTGTCAGCTTGTCACCCAGTAGAGCTGGACGGATGGTGTTGAACGCACTGGAGAAGTCAAAAAACATGACTCTCACAGTGCTCGCCGGCTTGTCCAGTTGGGCGTAGACGCGGTTAAGCAGGTAGATGATGGCGTCCTCCACTCCAAGTCGGGGCTGGTAGGCAAACTGGAGGGGGTCCAAGAGTGGCTGGACCATTGGCCGGAGCTGCTCCAGGACAAGTCTCTCCAGGGTCTTCATGATGTGGGAGGTCAATGCCATGGGTCTTTAATCCTTGGAGCCACTGGGACGCGACGTCTTTGGCACAGGAACGAGGCAGGATGTCTTCCACAGCATGGGGACCCTCTGGAGACTCAGGCTCATGTTGAAGACATGCTGAAGTACTCCACATAGCTGGGGGGCACAGGCTTTGAGCACCCTGGGGCTGACACCATCAGGGCCTGCAGCCTTGTTTGAGTGGAGTCTCATCAGCTGTCCCCTCACATGATCGGTGGTGAAGCACATTGTGAAGGTGTCAGGCGGAGGAGGGGTGTAGTCCTCACGATGAAGAGTGTGGTCAGTCTGGCTACTGGCTACTGGGGGAGGAGGTGTGAAGGGGGCTCACACTGGAGGGTAGGGGGTGTAAGCAGGAGGGGTGGGGGAAGGTGGAGTTTTAGTTATTATGGTCCCCGACTGTGGAACACCCTACCGCAGAACCTCAGGGCCATAGAGACTGTTGATGTTTTTAAGAGGAGGCTCAAGACTCACCTTTTTAATCTGGCTTTTAACTGATATTCTACTATTTTAGTTTATCTTATTTTATTTTACTTTAGCAAGCTTTTAATTAATCTCTTTTATTCATTTATTTATTTTTTGATTATTTAACATTACCTTTGGGATGTCTTCTTAATTTTACTGATTTTGTATACTTCTTACCTTATTTTACCATGTTCTTGTTTTTATGTTTTTTCTTCAGTTTTAGCTCCAGTGTTTCCTCATGGGGGCCTACCACACCGGGAGCGATGTCTGGCCTTCCGGTGGGGGTGCTGCTCCGTGGAGGGCTCTGGCCTGGGTGGCTGGTGGGCTCCGTACCTTGGTGTGGGGCCTCCCGTCTGCCCGGGCCGGAGTGGTCTCTGCGGCGGTGCTCCCGGTGGTCACGGGCCGTGGTCCCTTTCTGTGTGGATGGCCCCCACTTGTGGCTTTTTCCTCACCTTATGTCTTGGTGCCCAGCCATGTCTCTCTAGTGTTAGTCAGTGTCTGTAGGGATGTGTGTATGTCTGTGCATGTGCCCGTGTCTGTGTGTGCTTGTGTGAGTGGTTGTGTATACACATATATATGTGTGTGTTTTGTGTATTCATGTGAGGGTGGGAGGCGTGGGTCTTTGGTCTTCGGGGTTTTCTTTGTTGTTTTTAGCCTCTGTGAGGCACTTTGTGTTACTGCCATGTATGAAAAGTGCCATATAAATAAAATTTGATTTGATTTGATTTGATAAAATTGGTATGTCTGTAAAGGGAAAGATTCAAGTTAAAATTCAGATATCTTAAGGTGAGAGGTCAGGGAAACCCTGTGAAATGGCCGTGCTGTTTTTCCTTGCCAAAATTAAGCTTAATTTTGGAGCATTATTCTTCCCCCTTCTGAAAAGCAAACATGACATGGTTGGTAACACTGGATTTCTTAGATCTTCTAGTTACAGGTGATACCAATATCATCACTCTAGCCTTAAAACGTAGGTGCTGCCCAGTGCAGCCTCTTAACAAGAGGAATGTCAGCCAGGACCTCTGGTGAGTAAAAAAAGAAAAAAAAGAAACGCTATGTAAGGACCTAAATGGCATCACAATTAATGTGTCAATGCTGACAGCCCTAATATGTATGTATTCGACAGATGATTCGCTTATTTGTGCAACTCTACACTGGACAAGCTGTAAGGCATGCCAGACCCTTTTCCCTTTTGTCACCTCAGCTCCTAGCATGAGATGCAGCCTTACTCTTAGCTCGTGTGGAATACTCAAAGCCAGCACACACACACACACACACACACACACACACACACACACAAAAAACCCTTCTAAAAGGTAGAGAAGACCAGACAAGTTTGCACAAGGTTTGCACGCTAACTTTTCAAGCAAAGGAGAACAAAGCCGAACTGCTTCCTCTGTAAGGACATACAGAGTGACCAAATTCCTCTGATCTGCAACACTGGAACACAACACAGCAAAGACTGCACTGGAACCACAACTCTTTTAAGCCAGGCTTATCATCATTGGAAGACCACCTTGCCGTGAAGTGCCCCTCAATCCTCTCCTTGTATGCTGCCTTTGCTGCTTTAATGCTCCTTTTCAGATTGGGTCAAGCCACGCTGTACTGTTCACTGTTCCCTGCTCTGTAGGCAGCACTGCGCTCCCTCAGGAGAAGCTGGACCTCTGTCATCATCCACGGCTTCCTGTTCGGATATGCTCGAATGCATTTGTTGCTGGTAACAGTCTAAATACAGCTCCTGAGAGATAAGCACTGTAGATATGTATTCCTCAAGATCTGAAGAGGCAAACAGGCTCCAGTCAGTGCAGTGGAAACATCCTTGTAGTTGTAGCGAGGTTGCCACTGGCCATGTTTTGACAGCTGTAACAATGGGTTTGAGTCTCTTAATGATGGGACAGTAAACTGGGCTTAAAAACAGAGACAACTGATTATACTGTCCCAGGTGAGGTAGGGGGAGGCTCTGTACGCCTTGGGAATGTTAGAATAAACACTGTATTAACACTGTAATAAACAGTGTACTTCCCCCTCTGGTTGCACATTTCACATGCTGCTCGAATCTTGGGAGCACAGTCCTGAGGTTGACATGATTAAAGTCTCCTGCCACTATGAAAACCCTGTCAGGATACGCATCTTGTTTGTTCGTGACTGCTAGAATGTAGCTGAGTGCTGTGCTAGCATTAAGTAAATAAGTAAATTTTTTAACATAGCACTTCTCACAGAGAGGACTTACAAAGTGCTTCACATGGTAAGATACAAAAATACAATCAAATGTCAGCATATAGTATAATCAAAAAAACAACAGAATCATAGCAAACACACAAAACAAGCGAAATACAGAGACAATGCAATAGAATTTTACTGGAACGCACCTCTAAACAGATGTGTTTTTAACTGCCTTTTAAAAATGTCCACAGAAGAGGCGGCTCTAAGCTCATATGGAAGTGCATTCCACCATTTAGACCAAAACCTCTATCACCTTTAGTTATTAATTTTGTACGAGGGACAGCAAGTAGAAGGCGGTCAGTAGACTGCCGTGAACCTAACAGGACAGTGAAAAGACACAAGATCTACCAAGTATGCAGGTGCCTGACCATGGAGGGCCCTGTAAGTGATAGTCAGAATTTTGTATTGGATCCGAAATTAACAGGGAGCCAGTGCAAGGACAAAACAGGACTGATATGACTGAATCTATGAGCTAGCAATTGGTCCAGCGTTGTTTAGACAGGTGAAGAGAGAATTGCAGTAGTCAAGATGTGAGGAAACAAAATGAGATACTATGGATCTGAGTTTGGAAATGTTTTTGAGGTGGAAAAAGCAGGGGCGAGTTATAGTTTTGATGTGCGCATCAAGAAGCATGGGCTGATCAGATATGACCCCAGGGTTTCTCAAACTGGGGTGCACATTTGTACTAAGGGCCCCGAAGCAGCTGGCCACTTTAGATGCTGCCATGTCAGGGACAACAATTAACACCTCAGTTTTGGCTGCATTCAACTGAAGAGAGTTACTAGCCATCCAGTCCTTAAAGGATAAGTCCAATATTTTGCACTTTGAGCCCCATTCCTGGGTTGTTTATGATGAAATAGAGTGGTTAAGACCAAAATCTTGACGACTGCTCCTTCTCTGACAATTTGAGAAAATTTGGCTTTCCCCTGCCTGGCTTAACAATGCTGTCTATGGCCATGTGTAAATCTGTCCTAAAACCACCTTAAAAGTTTGTTTTCAAGGCCATGAAACTCACCGAGTGGTCAGTGGTGTTCGTTGATGTTCCTACATAAAAATCGTAGCAAACTGTGGTTTCCATCTGTGTTTTCACTATTCATCTCGATTGTGGAACTATTTTTTCAGCTGCCTCACACCCGTATATAAACTTCCGCTTGATTGTTCATTTGACCCTGAAGCGTTATACATTCTAGCCCACTTGATGGCGATAATGCACCTTTACGTGAGTGTCGCTAACGGGCAGGAAACCATTGCAATGTAATGGGACACAGAAAGAAGCAGAAGAAGAAGGCTGGCGTTGTGTTCAAAGGCATCGTACTGCGAAGGTTGTTTACAAGAGAATAATAATGGGCACTGTGGTTTCTATCCGTGTTTTTGCTATTCATCTCGATTGTGGAACTATTTTTTCAGCTGTCTCTCACCCATATGTAAAGTTCCGCTTGATCGTTCATCTGACCCTGAGGCATTATACACTCAAGCCCACTTGATGGCGATAATGCTCCTTTATGTGTGTCGCCAACTGGCAGGAAACCATTGCAATGTAATGGGACACAGAAAGAAGCAGAAGAAGAAGGCTGGCGTTGTGGCATCATACTGCGAAGGTTGTTTACAAGCGAGTAATAATGGGCAAGTTTTGTGCGGTCAGCGACTGCAGGAGAATTCCTCCGAAGAGGAGGAGCGCACACAGCACTGTCGAGCCGGCACTTTCGCTGAGCTAAAAGACTACAATGACTACAACCTTGTCGTAAACAACCCCCTTTCCATTTCCGGTGGCGGATTACTACCAACGGACAATGAGGCTCCCTATAGGAAATCAATGCATGGACAAAATGTCAAATAAATCATCACGGAAACCACAGTTTGCTACGATTTTTATGTTGGAACATCAACGAACACCACTGACCACTCGGTGAGTTTCGTGGCTTTGAAAATGAACGTTTAAGGTGGTTTTAGGACAGATTTACACATGGCCATAGACAGCATTGTTAAGCCAGGCAGGGGAAAGCCAAATTCTCTCAAATTGTCAGAGAAGAAGCAATCGTCAAGATTTTGGTCTCTGTTTCATCATAAACAACCCAGGAATGGGGCTCAAAGTGCAAAATACCGGACTTCTCCTTTACTTACAGTCAAACAATCCTGCAGTGCATCTATTCCATCTGTCCTATCAGGGTTAAAAGACAAATATAACTGAAGGTCATCCACGTACATGTGGTATGGGATACCTTCAAAATTGCTGATGACATCTCTGAGAGGAATCATGTACAGCGTGAAAAGGATAGGCCCTAAAACTGAACCTTGGGGCACCCTGCACGAGAGGGGGACAGACTCTGACTTATGAGGGCCTACAGCCACAGAGAAAGATCTATCAGACAGATCCCTGAGATGCCTACCCAGTACCTCAGCCTGTCAACAAGGATGTGGTGAGCAAGTGTCAAAGGCTGCACTGGGATCAAGCAGAACCAGCACTGCATGAAAAGTGGGATTTTCGTCCCCGTAAACGCCCGGAAATCTCACTCATTTTCGGCAGTTTCCGACAATTTACAGGCTGCGAACGCGGCGTTTACGGGTGCCAGAAATTGTCGAAAATCAGAGATAACAGACAAATCAAAAAGGATGCAGTTATCATCAGTGACAAGCAGCTCCTCAGAGACGATACAATCAATGTCCAAACCAACTGTAAAAACAAGGTCCAGCGTGTTTCCCTTAATGTGTGTTGGGCCATTGACATGTTGCGTAAAATTAAAAGATTTGGTGAGATTTATAAAGTTATTAACAAAGCTGTTTGTGGTGTCATTTACAGGTACATTAAAATCACCAAGCATTAAAATTCTCTCAAATTTCTGATGGAAGCTAGGAAGTCACTGAATTCAGCCAGAAAAGGACCCTTAATACCAGGAGGGCGATAATTAAAATACAATAAAATGAGTCGGAGCGGCCAGCTTTGGAAATTAACAGTTCAAAAGATGTGAAATTTCCACAGTTCCCTTTCTGCGAGGAGAAACTGTCTTTGTACATCAAAGCAAGGCCACCACCACGGCCTGTGGTCCTTGGGACACATATGAATGAGCAATCAGGAGGCCATAGCTCCTTCATGGACACATATTCTTCATCCCTTTGCCAGGTCTCGGTGAAAAATATGAAATCTAAATCTTTAGTGATGAAAAAATTGTTCAGAATGAATGATTTGTTGGAGATTGAGCGAGCATTCAACAATGCCTGCTTGAGGGACTTGGGACCAGCATTGCAGACAGTAGATGTTTTTGACAAAGGCTGCAGGTACTGGAAGTTGTGGATTGCGTGGTTTTGATATTTGTAATGCCTGTTATTCATTACTACAGGTATGAGAGCGGGCTCTGAGTTGCATTTGATATTGACAAGATTTTTGAAGTTTGCAGAGTTTAGTAGGCCAGTAGGGACAGAAGGGACAAGACCAGCAGTTTGGACAATAGGAAGCTGGGAGGGGTTTTGTCTGTAGAGGCTAGTGGCAGCTGAATCCTGTAAAGGGAGTAGCTACAGAAGGCAGTGTCCACAGAAGGCTCTGTAGAAGAAGAGGCAGGCACTGAGGAGGGGGTGTGGCATGTAAACAGTCATGCATGTGTGAGTGGCATGGTGTGTACAGCATGCTGTATGTTGGCTGCTAGGATGCAGCCTCCTAACTTGCTCGGGTGAAGTCCGTCATGCTGATAGAAGGAGGGGCGGTTCCAAAATAAGTTAAAATTGTCTATAAAATAAAAACCATGGATAGTGCAGGTGGCCTGGAGCCAAGAATGGAGCTGGAGCAGCCTAGAGAACCATTCTGTGCCAAGGCCGAGTGTGGGAAGAGGGAAGAGTTACCGGTGCCTACCGCAACCACAGAGTCGAGGAGAGATTCTTCATTTCTGATCCAGAGGAGGTTGGAAATGCGCCACTCCAGCTCCGCGATCTTCGGGGACTTGTGGAGGCAACTGTCACAGTCATGTGGAGAGGTGAGTGGACCCATGGGGAGCAGATGGGGTAGTCTGGGAAACAGAAAACAAACTACGGCAGCAACGGTGTAATGTGTGATGACGTAGTGTTTATATTCACCAGGAAGCTACTTTCTCCGGCTTTTTAGCACTTGGTATGAGCCGCAATATAAAACTTACGTGCGGGGACACCAGAAGGAGTCCGTGGCGTTGTGTTGTCACAGATCAGGGTGGGTTTGGATCCAGCAGAAAGCACGACTTTCTGGCGTGGGCCCAAACACTGGGTCCGTTGAGATGAATGAGTGTCCGGGAGAAACCAGTAATTTTGCCAGGTAGCTGCAGTCACTCTGGTGTCCAGAAAACGAAAGAGAATGAGTGAAAGTGGCCTCTGGGGTGGCCAAAGTGTTCACAGGGGTCTTTCACTCTCAGGCGGGCAGTATCGAAGTGGTTGATCCGGTTGTAAAACAAAGAAAAACTAGTTTGTTGCTAAAAGTTAGCGAAAGCGCTAATGTAGTTTGGGTGCGGCTGTGTCAGCACTGGTGGCGTAAAACTGGATTAGGGGTTATAATTTGAGAGCTGAAGTGACGGTGGATGCCGACTCATTGACTTCTGGGTTGTGTGCGGGCTCTCCACAGAGCTTGGATATGTGTGCTGCAAAATAAAACACACTCACACATACACACACAGCCTGCTAGCTCAATGGCTACATCCAGGACTCCTGGATGTAGCTATTGATCTCAGTGATGATTATCACGGAACTGTCCTGAACTGATGAGTGTGTTGATAGGCAAAGTCTCAGTTCATCCATTTTATTGTTGAGAGACCTGGCATTGGCGACGAAAAGGCTGGGGAGCGGTGGTCTGTGGGGATTTTTCCTCAGACGCACGAGTACGCCAGCATGGCATCCCTGCTTTTGCTTATCCTCTCTTCGACGCTTCCAGTGTCTGCAGCCTGGTATGATAATCCATGGAGATCCCGGTAATCTCCGCTGGCACCCGGGTGTACTGATGGCTCCTAAGCCGAGCTGTTGTTGTGAAGTCCCATTGTGAATCAGAGACTGTCGAGAGTACTAAATTGTGTTTGATGTACCCAAGTGGAGTTCGCAGATTGTAATCCACAACAAAAACCACAGAAATAGATGTTGCTTACGAGAGCTCTCAGCCACTGCACCTATGGGCGCCGCCATCTCAGGTGGATAAGAGCATCTATACCTCAGCTAATGTTGAAGGTCCTAGCATGGTTTCAAGGAAACCCTTGGTCTCATCTTGAGGCTTTCCATAGGCATAACAAATGTCAGCAGTGGAAAAGAGGGGGATCAGCCACAGGACAGCCAGTGCCCCTGCCTCTGAGGTGGCTGGGGTGCAGGATTTTCAGTTATTTTGAAGATTGGCTGGTCTGCGCAGCCTTAGAGGAGTGTTGGGATTCACTGGACCACAGATGATTTGTCATTTGTTAAAATCTAAACTGGACATGTGAAGGCTTTTCCCCCTGGGATGGAAGACCTCATGTTCTTTGTTCTCAAACAAAGAAGTTACCTGACACCCATCTCAGCAGGATGGCCAACTTCACACCTCTGTGAGAGACAAGTCTCAAAAGTGATTGGTCATTACTGTTACAGTGCCATGTGACTCTGTGATGTCATCAGACACACTGTAGGAGTTGATTTCCATTCACTACAGTCTCTCTCTTGGCTCTTGGGTGGCAAGCCGCCCACACCTCTTCCCTTCTGGGCCCTGGACCAGCCCAGAGGTGCTCTTTGTCCTGAACCATCAAGGGGGGAACAACTGCTTTACAGAGTTTTGTTCCTTTTCTCCTAAGACTCTCATGCCCTCACTCAAGGAAGGTGCATAACTGGAACCACAGAGGTTAGAAGGGCAAACACAAGGTTTGCAACTAACTTTCCAGCAATAAGGAGAATCAAGTTGAGTTAGCACCCCAGCGTCTAATTCTGCAAGGACCCCGAGCGACCGGCTTCCTCGGATCTGCACCTTTGGAACAAGGACACAACAAAGACTGCTTCTGGAGCCACAGCTCTTTCCAGCCTTCTTCGTTGGCTAACAAGGAGAGCACGCATCAAACCAACTCTTCCCTCAATCCATTCAGGATTTGGTAACGTAACAACTGGGCATAGCTTTATCACAGCTGCACAGGCTAAGCAAGACTGTTTAACTTGTTGTTTGTGATTTAATGCTGTTTATTGAGTTATTGTTGTGATTGTCTGCAATTAGGTTATTGATTAGTTGGTCTTACCAAGCGAAGTCATGTTTAGTTTGCTAATGCTGTTCACAGACGTCTTGCATGTAACTAAACATCTTCTGCACTAATCCAGACCCTTTGCAACACAAATCGCATTCACATAGACTCACTCACAAATAGGGTTTCAACAGAGCTACACCCAAGCAGGCCGCTCAAGTCCCGCTTCTTTTCCTTTGTCTTTGTCCTGACCACACAGCCAGAAAAATACCTCCCCCGATCTGAAGCTAGCTTTGATCTGGCCATCTTGTAGTCTTCTGTTGTCCGCCATTTTGTTTTGTAGG